>CM033472.1:37546210-38146210 GCA_019447015.1 Hymenochirus boettgeri | reverse complement strand
TGTGTGGGCGTCAAATGAGTTTACAGGATTTAAAAAGAAAGTTCCTATTGAGTAAACCCCCAAAATGTGGGGCAATTATAAAACTGCACCAACTGGAGTTACAAATCCTTTCCATGAATTATTATTATGGGATAAGCTCTGTGTTTTAGAAACAATTCAGCGGCTTTCCTTAATGAGTAAAACAAGGTTATACCCTTCTTAGAGAGAGAAAATTGGTTTAAAAGTACTCCCTGGTAATACAAAGTAAGTATTCCATCACTTCCAAGACCCCTATGGTCACTGTAGGGCACTGCTTCATTAGTTCTGCAGATGAGATCTTTAATTTCTGTCAGAGCAATCAATATGGCTGCTTCAGTTCATAATAATAATTATACGTATCCAGATAAATCAGGAGACAGCCAATGCTTCTATATTACTACAGCACATTTCCAAAAAGTAAAAAACTTAATATCCCTTCCTACGATGCAATATTATCCTTAAAGGGCAACGAGCTAAATAATGGCTAGAGAACAACTGGGAATGTTATTTGAGGCTGTAACTGGTGGGACAGACCACAGTCATTATTCACTGCCAAATGCAACTTTTACAACTAGGACCAAAAAAAGAACCTGCAGGTCTATAGCCCCTCGCTGAGCCCTGTCTACACATAAACACACAATGCATAGGGGCATATTATAAAGGTTGTTAACTTTTCTGCCCGTATTCAACGCAATCAGACTTAACGCAATTTATAAGTTTTGATAGCGGGCGGTGAAAAGTAATTTCGCCGCGAACACCATAACGCCATATCCCCAATACGAATATAGGGGGGATGTTTAGACTATATTCCAGCATTTAATCTAATACCATTAGCAATTTATGGTTTTACCAAGAACCCTTTTTAACCATCACTTGCAGCTTGCCAATTCCTGACTGGTACCCCCAACCCCCTTCTTTTTAAACAGCTGAGCGCTGTAGTTTTCAACTACTGCCTGTCTGGTACTGGTGTTTTAAGCAACTGATCGCACGCACCTTAATAATATATGCTGATAAGCTGCTTAAAAGCAGAGGTGTGGGTACCAGCCAGGAGATCAGGGAGAGAGGTGGTGGTGGTTGGTGGTGGTGGTGGGAGGGGTGTCAGGGGCAAGTAGAAAAGCTGCGGAGGGGTTAGTCCTGTTTCAACATTTCATTTTTGGGGGGTGGACATGCACTTTAATAGAATATATAGGCCCTGCAAACAGTACTTATCAGTATTTAGATGTTAACAATATAGATTAGCCAATCAGAAGTTACAGGATTTATACATGACATACATAATTCTTTTGATTGGTTACAGTTATCTTGTTCATAACAAAGCACTGGCGTCGTTTAAGCCAATCAGTCAAAAAATGTATTGGACATTCAAGCTATTAGCTAGGAAAACATTTGGTCTAAATGATGGAAAACACTTTTAAAGGTGAAAACAATAAACAATAAATAATTTTTCTTACTACATCATTTATGTCTCACCCTCAAAGAGGAAGGTCTCGTTCCAGTGTGGATTGAGGTTTTCCTCTTCACCTTTGTCTCCAGCTTGTGCTTCTTATCTGGCAGCAGGTAGATCTTCACAATGGGTCACTGGTTCCACTGAAGTCCTTTGCCGGTAGCTCTTGGCCTTTAAGATCTTGACAGTGAGTGTTGACTCCTGAAAGTTGTAACCGACCAAGAACTGAATGCGGCCAGTTTCTCCCTGCCTGAACTTTCATGGCCGTCCTCTTGTCCGACCCAGGAGATAACTGTGTGAAAAGTATCAAAATGAGGGATCACCAATGACAACATTTAGCTACAATATACATACACATATATGTACAATAACCATGGAATCTACATTGATCTTAAATACCAAGGTCAGTTAATAACAGTGGAAATAGTGATTACATGACAATGTGTGCTTTTCCCACCATATTACAGAACATGGTATTCAATGATTGTGGTGTAAATAATAAATAGTACTCGATCATTGTAAATAATTCCCCAGATATCTACTGTTCTCTCACTTGACTGTACTTGAAGGCCCCAGACTAGATCCCTATGAAGTGACATTATTCTCACAAACACAGTTTGCAGCCAAACTACCTAATAGTCACCCAGAAAATGACTAGATATAGCCCAATATCTGCATACAATGAGATGTGATCATTTTGCAAAATCAAAGAAAATAGGTCTACTGTGAAATTAAATGATCTGTGCAGTGAAGCATGAACAACTTATAAAAGACACAGAGCAAGGGACATAAATATGGCCACCTGCTATTTATGTCCATTAAAGTACTGTGCAAACATACATTCCATTTTGCATATTTTTGTCTTGTACCTGCTTAACTACATTTTCACCACTAGATTTGTGCTGATCTGCTGAAATAAAAATAACATTAAAAACCTGAATCTACTTAAAATTAAACTCCACCTGGCATACACGCAAGAATACAGATTCAGATTATTCTGTTAATAAGTATGCTGCAAACATGTTATGTACACACACTACTCACAACACCATTGATATTTTTTCTGTATATTTCCACTTCTCCAATCATATTGAATACATTATTCTTGTACTTTTTAGACAGATTACTGCTATTCATAAACTCATAACAACAAAGATACCCAGAGGTTTAAAAGGAAATGCTGTTGTACAGAGGTTGCAGAACTACAACTCCCCTTCACAGCTGAAAGACATTTTTACTTTACAAAATTGCTCATGGATTAGACAAACTCATTTTGGTCCGAGAAAAAAAAAAGGTCCGTAAATAAAATCATTACTAGAAACATTTAGCAGATTATTCAGAGGTAGGAAAATGTCTTCAACCCCTGCAGGGACAAACCTACATTCTAACTTATTACTACCACTGCACCATGGAACTATTTACTAACAAGGCTTTAAACACCAACCACTAAAAACATGCAGGGTTATTCAAGAAAAGTTCTTAT
This sequence comes from Hymenochirus boettgeri, assembly GCA_019447015.1. Classification (NCBI taxonomy): domain Eukaryota; kingdom Metazoa; phylum Chordata; class Amphibia; order Anura; family Pipidae; genus Hymenochirus; species Hymenochirus boettgeri. Next base: position 38,143,265 of record CM033472.1, on the reverse strand, counting down.
CGTTAAAAATTGTGCTAATTTTGCCCCAGCCAATCAGATGTTAGCTTTCAAATGTTAAATAAGATCTGTTTGGTTGTGAAAATTAGCACCATTTTTAATAATAAAAACTTTCTGAATTGAGATGCAATCTGTTATTAGACTGCATCCATTTGCCATCCGCACGCTAGTGGATGCGCTCCATTTTTTCAGCGCATGCGTTGTTATTTAAATGGGAAGTTTTTTGTAATTATTTGTTTATATTATACAGGCATAGGTTTATACATATCTCTTCCATTTTGAAAAAAAATCTGTTTATCCCCTTTACTATGCTTTGCTGGGGCAGTAGTGAGCTGCCATTTCAGGTTATTTTCTTCCAGGATGCACCGCTTCTTTATAATGTTCCCAAAAAAAATATTGATTGGCTGTTGGATGGGTCAAACATGCTCAGATCTCTACTGAGCAAATGACAGGGACGGTTTTCCCATAAGGCCACTGCTAGGATATCAGGATCTATAGTGGAGGCATGTCTGATTTCCTCAGTTTTTACTAACCATGAATTTCTGGAAATACAATGTATCATAAATGGATTTCTTAAATCTGGGCAGCCAACCATGAAAAAGCAAGAGGGGTAAAATGTAACAACTGGCAAAGGCTGAACCTGCCAAGGGATCGAAATAGAAACAAAAGTAACTAACCTTCAAACTGGTTACACTGTCAACTCCTAATGTAGAGAGAAGGAAAGCAGTGAATGGACCTTCCTTGTATCTAACTGATAGTAACTAATCTTCCAGCTGGTTACACTGTCACCTCCTAACGTACAGAGAGGGAGAGCAGTGAATGGACCATCCTTGTATCTCAATGATAGTAACTAATCTTCCAACTGGTTACACTGTGACATCCTTATGTACAGAGAAGGAAATCAGTGAATGGATCGCCTTGTAACTCACTGATAGTAACTAATCTTGCAACTGACACTATCACCTCCTAGTACAGAGAGGGGAAAACGGTGAATGGGCGCCTTGTATCTCACTGATTGTAACTAATCTTCCAACGGTTACACTGTCACTCTCATATGTACAGAGCGGGAAAGCAGTGAATGTATCTGCCTTGTACCTCACTGATAGTAAACTAATCTTCCAACTGACACTATCACCTCCTAATGTACAAGAGAGAGGAAAACGGTGGATGGCCTGCCTTGTATTCACTGATTGTAACTAATCTTCCAACTGGTACACTGTCACCACCTAATGTACAGAGCGGGAAAGCGTGAAGTATCTGCCTTGTACCTCACTGATAGTAACTAATCTTCCAACTGACACTATCACCTCCTAATGTACAGAGAGGGAAAATGGTTTATGGACCTGCCTGTACCTCACTGAAAAATAACTAATCTTCCAACTGGTTACACGTCACCTCTAACGACAGAGAGGGAGAGCAGTGAATGGACCATCCTTGTATCCACTGATAGTAACTAATCTTACAACTGGTTACACTGTCAACTCTAATGTAGAGAGAAGGAAAGAAGTGAATGGACCTTACTTGTATCTAACTGATAGTAACTAATCTTCCAACTGGTTACACTGTCACCTCCAACGTACAGAGAGGGAGAGCAGTGAATGGACCATTCTTGTATCTCACTGATAGTAACTAATTTCCAACTGGTTACACTGTCACTCCTAATGTAGGGAGAAAGAAAGCAGTGAATGGACCTTCCTTGTATCTAACTGATAGTAAACATCTTCCAACTGGTTTTACTGTCACTCCTAATGTAGGGAGAAGGAAAGCAGTGAATGGACCTGCCTTGTATGTCACTGATAGTAAGTAATCTTCCAACTGGTTACACTGTCCCCTCCTAATGTAGAGAGAAGGGAAAGCAGTGAATGGACCTGCCTTGTATCTCACTGATAGTAACAATCTTCCAACTGGTTACACTGTCACATCCTTATGTACAGAGAAGGAAAGCAGTGAAGGATCTGCCTTGTATGCACTGATAGAACTAATCTTCCAACTGGTTACACTGTCACCTCCTAATGTAAGGGAGAAGGAAGCAATGAATGGATTGCCTTGTACTCACTGATAGTAAATAAACTTCCAAATGGTTACACTGTCACCTCTAATGTAGGGAGAAGAGAAGCAGTTAATGAAACTGCCTTGTATCTCACTGATGTAACATCTTTCAACTGGTTACACTGTCACCTCCTAATGTAGAGAGAAGGAAAGCAGTGAATGAACCTGCCTTGTATCTCACTGATAGAACTTATCTTTCAACTGGGTACACTGTCACCCCTAATGTAGAGAGAAGGAAAGCAGTGAATGGATCTGCCTGTATCTCACTGATAGTAACTAAACGTTACAACTGGTTACACTCTCACCTCCTAATGTAGGGAGAAGGAAAGCATTGACGAACATGCCTGTACCTCACTGATAGTAACTAATCTTCCAACTGGTTACAGTATCACATCCTAATGTAGGAGAAGGAAAGCAATATATGGATCTGCCTTGTATCTCACTGATAGTAAATACTTCCAACTGGTTACACTGTCACCTCTAATGTAGAGAGAAGGAAAGCAGTGAATGGACCTGCCTTGTATCTCACGTGATACAACACTTATGGTGGGGACTTATTTATTGTATTGGCATAGCTAATTGATTTATTACAGTGGCATAAAATAGGAATCACTGGGTCCCAGCAAAACTATCATGTGGCCCCCTCCGGTATATCCACAGTGGTTTATTGGGGGGAGGCTTTATTGTCCTAGGAAAAATAAGAAGATGGGTCCCCTGGCCACCAGGCCCCCCTGGTAGTTACACCCCTGTTTAATACCATCCAATATAGTTGATTTTTTCATTTGGTCTTAACTATATAAATCCACAAATATGTATAATATTACACCTATTTCTTATTATAGGGATGCAGTGTTTTAATGGATCTATTTCTAGTAATTAGGCAGGAACAGTGATCCAGCTTTTCCCTTGCCTCTCAATGTGGCCATGTATGTGTGGGGGAATTATTTCTGTAAAACACCAGCGCATGCGGGATTTTTGAAATGCACAGCCATGCATGCTATGCCATGTGTGCTGTGCTAATGTATATATCTATGTCATGTGCATTCGAATAACAGCAGGAGCAGTGGCGTATCTATGCTAAAGATTCGGGGACGTGCCCGGATCTTTCGCTCGGTGCCCCGAATCTCTTTAGTAACCCTTTAAAGCGCGGTGCCCCGAATCTCTGCCGGCGGGTAGCTGTGACGTCGCCGCGCCACTTTGTAGGTGGCGGAGCGCAAGTAAGGACAGGGACGGACTGTCTGGCTTGCAGTGGGCTGTTTATGCCTAGGAGCGCGGCGCGCTCTGACACTGAGTCTCCGAGTCTTACCTATGGGGGAGTGACGAGGAGACGAGAGGAGGAGTCTGGAGGACTCAATACATTCCTGGGCTGGCCTGGCTCCCTGGCTGAGAGAGACGCGACACTCTGCAGTCTGCATGAAAAAGTAGGCGGGGCCGATACGCCAGTAGGGGCTGGCCTGGGTTACCAAGTTGGGACTCTGGGAGCCTGGGGCTGCCTATAAGGCGTTTGCTCCACCTTTCTTGTGCTTCTTTTGGCGCCAAAAGCAGCAGGGAAGGAAGAGGGCAGCACCGCAGGGGCAGGTAAGATCGGATTCATTCATTCAGCCATTTTGGGAGCAGGGGGTTAAGAACTTAAGACAGAGGTTTGAAATTGGAAGGGATTATTAGGGAATGGAGATAGGAGGATTATTCATTCAAATTCAATTATTCAGTTTCAATCATTCCTAAAAAACAACTTATGTTGCCTGCTTGTGCTTGTGCCTGGTATTTGATTAATATACATTATGTGTGACCTAAAAAATTTCACGCTATGTGCGGCAAAAATAAGCCTTTATGTTTTTATGGGTGTGGGTAATTGGGGGCGTGGCAGGGGCGTGACTTAAAAAATGGCCCCGGATCTTTACAGCTCTGTAGATACGCCCCTGTAACGGAGTGCACACATATAGTGGTAACACTCTGACAGCATAGGAAGTGCGATCGGAGCACCAAAGCACCAGAATCACACAGTGGGGACCTAGCCCTGAGATGGGGGGTTGTGGCAGCTGCCCAGGTATCGCAAAAGACACAAGGTTTTAATTCCAGCTAACGGGTGGCTTTATAGTCACGCAAACATTTTACAGCGAATCACAATGCAACGTTATCGACCTATTGGAGGTGTGATTCCCCTCACACCATCAGACTGTACTAAGAAAGAAGAAGCAAGAGCAGGGGACCAGTATCAGTCCCACTGAGCAGCCCAACAAACCCAACAATACACCCCCAAGAGTGATGCTGCTGTGGGAAACTGGAGTCCAGCTGGCCTAGGGGAGAAGAAAAAAAAAGTATAAATCCGGCCCTGGCAACCAAGGAGGCAAGGGCAAGATCAAAACTGACTCTATTAGGGGTCCTGCACACAGGAAGTCAGTATTTCGGCAAGCTTGTTTTATTCACAGCCAAATTACTGCAAGGGTAAATTAAGGTCATTGGAATGGGGAAATATAGCCCTGAACTTCCCCTTTAACTTACATACACGGGGAAATACAAAACAACACTTTAATGCATACCGTGGCGCCTTAGCCTTACATTTTATTTCATGAAAAATACATGACCTTGTGGATTGCTAAACACGTGTTCCAAAAAAGCACAATAAACATGCCTGGTGTGAACAAGCTCACAGACATAGCAATCATGTAACGTTATTAATTTGTAATCGGTTTTATTTAGATTTTTTTTCTTACATACCCCAGAGGCACTAAGCAATGAAAGGCGCCACAAAGGCACATACATATGATATTATTCCTCTCCGTGAGGCTGATTTGCATAATGAGAAAGGAAGCTCCATCTAACTCTATCCCTTAATCATTTGCTTCCTAAGTGACATTATTCCTCTTCCCTGATAAACCACAAGACATTTTACTTGAGGTTTATTTATTTTCGGTGCAGGAGACCAGTTTGCTTGCGCTATATTTGGCTGTGTCAGTGACCCTCTAAAACACAATTGAATGTTACAAACAAGGAGAGCGCCGCTTCATTCTCTCTGATATAACAGACACTTGTGATTTTAAAGATGCCAAACGCACTGCTTGTTAAACGACAATTTCCTTGTTTTCAGAGAATATGAAAAAAGAAAAAGAGAGGCAGAAATTCCGCTAAACATATTACAGAATCACTGACCTATTCGGCGAATAAAATAAAATAAAATAAAACGTATTGTAGAAGAAATGTGTGTTTTTCCCCCCCAGCTTGCCAAGAAACAGTATTATAAACAATATCATACATTTCATGCACCGCCGAGCTATGAAACGGCGCACGTAGACGATTTCTACATTTTGCAGCGAGGTGTTTCGTAAGGTGAATTCGTTTTGTCTCTCTTCATATTATTTTGTTTTTCCTGTAGCAATAAAGCTGTGATATCATATCGCTAAGCTCCAGACCTGCCCAATTATTTTTTTTCACCTGTAAAGCATATTCATTCTCTCCGACTCCCAAGGGGGGTCTCATTCTGGCGCAATCATCACTCGCCAGGCTTTTTATAGATCATGCTACATTGATGACTATTTTTACGACACACGCACATTTTTAGTTATTTTTGCCATAGGGCTGGCAGGATAAAATTGGACCTGAAATCTGTGGGGACCAATCACATTCAGGGAAGAAAGAAATACACCTATGTGTAATGTTGTTCTGCCAATTATTGTGCATCAAACTGACACCAAGTATGTAAGGGAATAACATTTTAATACATTTACATGAATTAATGTAATTTGGTTATGATAAGTTTCTGCTTATATAAAACAAGAAACAACTCGCCTGGTGCCTATGAAGACATTATAATTGATAATGAAGCTGGGGAACTAACACAGGAATGGGGTAGGGTTCCCGTTTTAAAATGGAAAACTGGTCAGTATTTACATTAGAATGGTCAGTGTAGCAATGCAGCATCTATGTAATGAATCGTGTTTAGCCTTGCAGCATGCAGGAATTCCCTGGATCTCAGGGCAGCCACGTTAAAATTACATTGTATGAACTGTCACTAACCTTGCAGCATGTGGATAGAGTTGAACCCGAACAGGAACTTGAACTCGGTTCTAAAGCACATTTCACAGATCTGCCAGAATTGGACTTTGTAGATTTACAGATTTTTTACATATTTTTCCAGATTTCTTTTTAAACCGCAGGAACTGTTTTCTATAATTACAGAACAATCAACATTTTTCTATATTTCTAGAAATCTGGAAAATAATACTCGGAAAGCCAAAACATTAAGCACATGAAGTTTCCGTACTGGACATTTAAAAAAAAAAAAAGATTTTGGGCATTGATACGTGTTCTCCAGACCATTTCCCAGGTCCCTGAGCCATTTACGTAAGTTACCATTGCCATTTATACCTTCATTTAAGCGGAATTTTGTTTTTTAACTCCATATGACTTTAAATGGATTTAAATTTTTCAGATTTCGAGAGAGTTTTGCCAGCTGTACATGTAGATTTCCTATGTGTTTGATCTTATAGGAAAGCCAGGTAAGGCTAATCCTGCAGAAGAAATCAGTTTTAAAATAACAAGTTATTATTTATCTCCATCTTCCACTCATAAAACCCAGTTTGACACCTGTCAGAATATCAATATCATATAATGTACAGCACATAGACAGCCATAAATCATCTGGGATTTCGGGTCATGTGTAGCTGCACTGATATGTTTACAGTATATTAGTTGATATAAACCTAAACTTGTCTAGTGTATGACTATAGATCTATCTGTATCAAACATCAATGACCAAGTCAAGGCAATGGAAAGGTGAAAATCAAGGATAAAAAAATTGAGTTTATCATTTTTATGCTTCATTCACATCTATCTGATTCAGCAGATGTTTAAATCTCATCACATCCAATCTAATGGATATTCATTGATTTGTTGTGTGTCGTTGATTGAATGAGATTTTTGATAGAAAACACAGTAAAGGGAAAAATTTTGTGCCAAACATTTTTTAAAGGGAATCTTTAGGCTAAAATACAATGTGAGAATGTGTGTTTAAAAAAATTTTACAAAAATTTTGTAGTGTAGGGCTCCCCTTTCCCACACCCAACCGCTGTATTTGTGTGTAAAAAACTAAGCCAAAACTCTACTTACACTGCCTCTTTCCCACAAGCATCAGACATGAAACTACAAGCTGGGGCCGGACCAGCAGCCGCGCCTGTGATTGGCTGAGAGGCAGCTAATCACAGACATGGCTGCCTGCAATGTAGAACGCGGGGGACAATGGCTGTGTAAGTTCGGTTTAGTTTTTTTACAAAAAAAATACAGTGGTTGGGGGGGTGGAAGAGGGGAGCCCTACACTATAGAAAAGTGGTTACACGCTAGGGCACCAGCGGCACAACATGGATCGGGAGGGAAGGAGAGGGGGTAAAGGGGCTGAACAGAGCAAACTCTCAGAGGACACCCAAGAGGCGGAAACGGTTTCCTCCCAGGCAGGATCTGGTGTTTTTTCTAGGCCAAACATTACAGGAGACCATTGGAGCAGAAAAGTAAGGATTTTTACACATGCAGTGGGCCAGTAGTGGGGGAGAATTAGTTTTGGGTCTGGAAGCCTTATATCATGTCATAGTATTACAGCGTATTATGTGAAGAAATAGTAGCAAAAGCCTAGATGATACATAGAGAGATGATAACCCGTAATCTGAACGTTGTGGGGTGAAGTGGATGTTTCACGAATCTGACGAATTCACTCGACTTTGCAGATTTCTGACTTTTTCGGATTTTATTGACCCACGGAACTGATTTCCATAATTAGTGAAAAATCTAAAAATTTCAGATCACAATCAAAGAAAAATCACACTCAAAGATTAATTTGTGACCCAGTATAATGTGGACTGGCATTGGATGGTAAAATCTATCAATAAACATTGGCCAGTCCTCTTAACTGATAATACCTGAAAAATGTCTCCCAAAAAAAAAACGCAATTAATACCAAACAGAAAGCCCCATCAATTGGACAGAGGTTGGTGCATAGCCATGTCGAACCTAGAGCCCCAACTACATGGCTTAATAATTCCACCCCGAATGGCAATTTTAAGTGTGGGTCATGCTCAATCTGTAAATATATGGCTAAGCTAATTATCAGGAGAGGGTAACAACATATAAAATTAACTCCTTCATCAATTGCAAGACGGAGGGTGTGTGGTTTACGCTCTAAAGATTCTTGCTCAAACTGTACATTGGGAAAACTAAAAGGAAATTAAGTGATCGAGTGAAGGAGCATATTAGAAATATCAAAAAGGGGGATGATACTAGTAGCGTGGCTAGAAATTTTGTGAGTGTCATAATAAAGATCATACGGATCTTTAGTTGGGGGATGAAAAGGTCCCAAAACCAATGAGGGGTGGAGACTGGGATCCCAAAGGGAGTCCTGGTGGATCTTTACACTTTAAACATTGACACCTGGTGGCCTAAATGAGGAGTTGTTGTTTAACATGTTCTTGTAAATTTGTATTATAGCTGGACTTGAATAGCCATGTCTGAGAGATAATATGATTGTTAACCATGTTCTTTAAAGAAATAGGTCGTTTATTTGTACAAGATGGGAATTACTTTAAACAGGGTTTTGTTGCACCTCGGATCTCTTTAATGGATGCACCACCTGGCTATTAAGGATTGGCTTAGGTCTGATCAGGTGACCGGAAGAAGGAAGGATGTTCCCGAAACGTGCGTAGGTCTAGAAGTTGGGACTGGCCATGAGCCATGGATTAGTGTACTTTACTCCCCCTTATTGCAGAAACATAGGACCGCTTCAAACCAAGTCTATTACCATGATCGCCGCTGGATTCAAATACTATTGAAGCGAAGCTTGGACTGCATTTTCATACTTGCGGGGGACAAATTAATGTTCCAGCTTTGGATAAAGTGGAGCGACTTACACAATCAGGGGTGAGATCTACCCAGTTCTATCCTTATATGATATATCTGTGCTTAAAGTGGAACTCTATCCTTGCTCTACGTTTGTGGGACTGTGGGTATAGAGACTGACGCCTTTGGAAAGCAGGGAACACAGATGTCGATGGAGTGGTGCTGGACTGAATTTTAGGGGGCTCTTTTAGTGACAGCCTATCTTGGTTTTAGTGCTATATTTATGGATCTCTTCTTTTGCACTGTATATTGTACTTTATGAATGTTTTTCAATAGAGACATGCACTTTTTTTATACCCCAGTTGTGTAGCTTTTTATTGACCATTCGGTCCGCTACATTCAGGATTGCTTGTGTAAAATTACCATAATGGAGTGCTTTTAGTCTAGCCTTCTGTGCTAGATACACTGTGTCTTGGCATTAAGATTGAGACTTTAGGGTCCCTAAAATGACAGCACCCACACTAACAAGGGTTGGGTTTTACCAGATTTGGGATTTTTGTGGCAATTATATATAGATACTTTCAATTGCAGTTTGGAGTCAGGAAGGAATTTCCCCCCTTTTTAGCTGTTTTTTTTTTTTGTTGTTCCTCTGGATCAAAATGATAAAAGTGATAAAAAAAAAAAAAGAGGGTGAATAGGTTGGACTTGAAGGACATATGTCTTTATTCAACCTCAATTACTATGTTACTTAATTTTAGGTGGAACTTTCGGATTTGTTTTTAATTGTGGAACATTTGATTTCTCATCTAGAATTAGAATTTACCCTGTTCTAGTAATTTCCTTGAATTAGAGTTTTCTGTTATAAAAATCCTTAGGCTAAGTACACACAAGCAAAGTATTTGTGGACTGTTCAACCTATATTAAACTTTTGCTGCAAACTAACTGTCTGATAGCTCGCAACCACCAAGAAACTCTGCACTGATGTAGCTCTATAGAGAAACACCAAAATTCTCTGTAGCTTCCACAAACTTGATTACTGTCCTTCAATGTTAAAGCAATTGGCGTTGCATGAAAAATACTGCCTTGTGTTCTGTGCACACATCATTGCCTATGAATCAGTTAATATGTTTGTACCAGACAAATCCTATCTGAATGTTCTAGAAATTGGCAATATGGATTATTTTAGATAGGTTTATTTGGGGGTAATTTCACCAAGAGTCCAAACTGACTTTCCCGATTTTAATACGATCGATATTACGATCTAATGTCACATAATAAAATCGGGAAAAAGTACAATTTTATGGCCAATCAATGGAAATATTGCATTGTGCATTAAATCAGCCTAATGTATGGTCACCTTAAGTCAACGCTACAGTATATTGTACCTTCCTTCCAGCCAATCATATCCACTACATAACTACAGTATATTATACCTTCCTTCCAGCCAATCATATCCACTGCATAACTACAGTATATTATACCTTCCTTCCAGCCAATCATATCCACTGCATAACTACAGGAAATTATACCTTCCTTCCAGCCAATCATATCCACTGCATAACTACAGTATATTGTACCTTCCTTCTAGCCAATCATATCCACTGCATAACTACAGATAATTATACCTTCCTTCCAGCCAATTATATCCACTGCATAACTAAAGTATATATACCTTCTCCAGCAATATATCCCTACATAATACAGTATATTATACCTTCCTTCCAGCCAATCATATCCACTGCATAACTACAGTATATATACCTTCCTTCCAGCCAATCATAACCACGCATAACTACAGTATATTATACCTCCTTCAGCCAATCATATCACTCATAACTACAGTATATTATACCTTCTTCCAGCCAATCATATCCACTGCATAACTACAGTAATTATACCTTCCTTCCAGCCAATCATATCCACTGCATAACTACAGGAAATATATACCTTCCTTCCAGCCAATCATATCCACTGCATAACTACAGTATATTGTACCTTCCTTCCGCCAATATATCCATTACATAACTACAGTATATATACCTCCTTCAGCCAATCATATCCACTGCATAAACTACAGTATATATACCTTCCTTCCAGCCAATCATATCACTGCATAACTACAGGAAATTACCTTCCTTCAAGCCAATCATATCCCTGCATAACTACAGTTATATTGTACCTTCCTTCTAGCAATCATATCCAATGCAAACTACAGGAAATATACTTCCTTCCAGCCAATCATATCCACTACATAACTACAGTATATTATACCTTCCTTCCAGCCAATCATATCCACTGCATAACTACAAGTATATTATACCTTCCTTCCAGCCAATCATATCCACTTACATAACTACAGTATATTATACCTTCCTTCCAGCCAATCATATCCACTGCATAACTACAGTATATATACCTTCCTTCCAGCCAATCATACCACTGCATAACTACAGTATATTATACCTTCCTTCAGCCAATCATATCCACTCATAACTACAGTATATTATACCTTCTTCCAGCCAATCATATCCACTGCATAACACAGTAATTATACCTTCCTTCCAGCCAATCATATCCACTGCATAACTACAGGAAATATACCTTCCTTCCAGCCAATCATATCCACTGCATAACTACAGTATATTTACCTTCCTTCCAGCCAATTAATCCATACATAACTACAGTATTTACCTCCTTCAGCCAATCATATCACTGCATAACTACAGTATATTATACCTTCCTTCCAGCCAATCATATCACTGCAAACTACAGGAAATATACCTTCCTTCAGCCAATCATATCCACTGCATAACTACAGTATAATTACCTTCCTTCTAGCCAATCATATCCAATGCATAACTAAGGAAATATACCTTCCTTCCAGCCAATCATATCCACTGCATAACTACAGTTATTATACCTTCCTTCAGCCAATCATATCCATGCAAACTACAGTATATTATACCTTCCTTCCAGCCAATCATATCCACTGCATAAAATACAGGAAATTATACCTTCCTTCCAGCCAATCATATACACTGCATAACTACAGTATATTGTACTTCCTTCCAGCCAAATCATCACTACATAACTACAGTATATATACCTTCCTTCAGCCAATCATATCCACTGCATAACTACAGTATATTATACCTTCCTTCCAGCAATCATATCACTGCTAAATACAGGAAATTATTACCTTCCTTCAGCCAATCATATCCACTGCATAACTACAGTATATTGTACCCCTTCCTTCTAGCAATCATATCCACGCAAAACTAGGAAATTATACCTTCCTTCCAGCCAATCATATCCACTGCATAACTACAGTAATTATACCTTCCTTCTAGCCAATCATATCCACTGCATAACTACAGTATATTATACCTTCCTTCCAGCCAATCATATCCACTGCATAACTACAGTATATATACCTTCCTCCAGCCAATCATATCCACGCATACTACACACAACAGCGTGTGGCTGTTGGTCGGGTATTTTGGTGCCAGGTCTGACCTGGCATCATGTGTGGCGTCAAATGAGTTTACAGGATTTAAAAAGAAAGTTCCTATTGAGTTAAACCCCCAAAATGTGGGGCATTAATATAAACTGCACCAACTGGAGTTACAAATCCTTTCCATGAATTATTATTATGGGATAAGCTCTGTGTTTTAGAAACAATTCAGCGTCTTTCCTTACTGAGTAAAACAAGGTTATACCCTTCTTAGAGAGAAAATTGGTTTAAAAGTTACTCCCTGGTAATACAAAGTAAGTATTCCATCACTTCCAAGACCATATGGTCACTGTAGGGCACTGCTTCATTAGTTCTGCAGATGAGATCTTTAATTCTTCTTGTCAGAGCAATCAATATGGCTGCTTCAGTTCATAATAATAATTATACGTATCCAGATAAATCAGGAGACAGCCAATGCTTCTATATTACTACAGCACATTTCCAAAAAGTAAAAAACTTAAATATCCCTTCCTACGATGCAATATTATCCTTAAAGGGCAACGAGCTAAATAATGTGGCGTAAGAACAACTGGGAATGTTATTTGAGGCTGTAACTGGTGGGACAGACCACAGTCATTATTCACTGCCAAATGCAACTTTTACAACTAGGACCAACAAAAGAACCTGCAGGTCTATAGCCCCTCGCTGAGCCCTGTCTACACATAAACACACAATGCATAGGGGCATATTTATAAAGGTTTGTTAACTTTTCTGCACCGTATTCAACGCAATCAGACTTAACGCAATTTATAAAGTTTTGATAGCGGGCGGTGAAAAGTAATTTCTGCCGCGAACACCATAACGCCTATATCCCCAATACGAATATAGGGGGGATGTTAGACTATATTCCAGCATTTAATCTAATACCATTAGCAATTTATGGTTTTACCAAGAACCCTTTTTAACCATCACTTGCAGCTTGCCAATTTCCTGACTGGTACCCTAACCCCCTTCTTTTAACCAGCTGAGCGCTGTAGTTTTCAACTACTGCCTGTCTGGTACTGGTGTTTTAAGCAACTGATCGCACGCACCTTAATAATATATGCATGATAAGCTGCTTAAAAGCAGAGGATTGTGGTACCAGCCAGGAGATCAGGGAGAGGTGGTGGTGGTGGTGGTGGTGGTGGTGGTGGGGAGGGGTGTCAGGGGCAAGGTAGAAAAGCTGCGGAGGGGTTAGTCCTTGTTTCAACATTTCATTTTTGGGGGGTGGACATGCACTTTAATAGACATTATTAGGCCCTGCAAACAAGTACTTTATCAGTATTTAGAATCAGAAGTTACAGGATTTATACATGACATACACAATTCTTTTGATTGGTTACAGTTATCTTGTTCATAACAAAGCACTGGCTGTCGTTTAAGCCAATCAGTCAAAAAATGTATTGGACACTTCAAGCTATTAGCTAGGAAAACATTTGGTCTAAATGATGGAAAACACTTTTTAAGGTGAAACAATACATAATTTTTCTTTACTACATCATTTATGTCTCACCCTCAAAGAGGAAGGTCTCGTTCCAGTGTGGATTGAGGTTTTTCCTCTTCACCTTTGTCTCCAGCTTGTGCTTCTTATCTGGCAACAGGTAGATCTTCACAAATGGGTCACTGGTTCCACTGAAGTCCTTTGCCGGTAGCTCTTGCGCCTTTAAGATCTTGACAGTGAGTGTTGACTCCTGAAAATTGTAACCGACACTGAACTGAATGCGGCCCAGTTTCTCCCTGCCTGAACTTTCATGGCCGTCCTCTTCGTCCGACCCAGGAGATAACTGTGTGAAAAGTATCAAAATGAGGGATCACCAATGACAACATTTAGCTACAATATACATTACACATATATGTACAATAACCATGGAAATCTACATTGATCTTAAATACCAAGGTCAGTTAATAACAGTGGAAATAGTGATTACATGACAATGTGTGCTTTTCCCACCATATTTACAGAACATGGTATTCAATGATTGTGGTGTAAATAATAAATAAGTACTCGATCATCTGTAAATAATTCCCCAGATATCTACTGTTCTCTCCACTTGACTGTACTTGAAAGGCCCCAGACTAGATCCCTATGAAGTGACATTATTTCTACAAACACAGTTTGCAGCCAAACTACCTAATAGTGCACCCAGAAAATGACTAGAATATAGCCCAATATCTGCATACAATGAGATGTGATCATTTTGCAAAATCAAAGAAAATAGGTCTACTGTGAAATTAAATGATCTGTGCAGTGAAGCATGAACAACTTTATAAAGACCACAGAGCAGGGACATAAATATGGCCTACCTGCTATTTATGTCCCATGATAAAGTACTGTGCAAACATACATTCCATTTTTGCATATTTTGTCTTGTACCTGCTTAACTACATTTTCACCACTAGATTGTGCTGATCTGCTGAAATAAATAAAACATTCAAAAACCTGAATCTACTTAAAATAAACTCCACCTGGCATACACGCAAGAATACAGATTCAGATTATTCTGTATACATGTATGCTGCAAACATGTCTATGTACACACACTACTCACACACCATTGATATTTTTTCTCATTATATTTCACACTTCTCCAATCATCATTGAATTACATTATCTTGTACTTTTTAGACAGATTACTGCTAATTCATAAACTCATAAAACAAAGATACCCAGAGGTTTAAAAAGGAAATGCTGTTGTACATGAGGTTGCAGAACTACAACTCCCCTTCACAGCTGAAAGACATTTTTACTTTACAAAATTGCTCATGGATTAGACAAACTCATTTTGGTCCGAGAAAAAAAAAAGGTCCGTAAATAAAATCTATTACTAGAAACATTTAGCAGATTATTCAGAGGTAGGAAAATGTCTTCCAACCCCTGCAGGGACAAACCTACATTCTAACTTATTACTACCACTGCACCATGGAACTATTTACCTCTAACAAGGCTTTAAACACCAACCACTAAAAACATGCAGGGTTATTCAAGAAAAGTTCTTATCGTTAAAAATTGTGCTAATTTTGCCCCAGCCAATCAGATGTTAGCTTTCAAATGTTAAATAAGATCTGTTTGGTTGTGGCAAAATTAGCACCATTTTTAATAATAAAAACTTTTCTTGAATCTGAGATGCAATCTGTTTTTTATTAGACTGCATCCATTTGCCATCCGCACGCTAGTGGATGCGCTCCATTTTTTCAGCGCATGTTGTTATTTAAATGGGAAGTTTTTTTGTAATTATTTGTTTATATTATACAGGCATAGGTTTATACATATTCTCTTCCATTTTGAAAAAAATCTGTTTCATCCCCTTTACTATGCTTTGCTGTGGTCAGTAGTGAGCTGCCATTTCAGGTTATTCTTCTTCCCAGGATGCACCGCTTCTTTATAATGTTCCCAAAAAAATTATTGATTGGCTGTTGGATGGGTCAAACATGCTCAGATCTCTACTGAGCAACTGACAGGGACGGTTTTCCCATAAGGCCACTGCCTAGGATATCAGGATCTATAGTGGAGGCATGTCTGATTTCCTCAGTTTTTACTAACCATGAATTTCTGGAAATACAATGTATCATTAAATGTATTTCTTAAATCTGGGCAGCCAACCATGAAAAAGCAGAGGGGTAAAATGTAACAACTGGCAAAGGCTGAACCTGCCAAGGGATCGAAATAGAAACAAAAGTAACTAACCTTCAAACTGGTTACACTGTCAACTCCTAATGTAGAGAGAAGGAAAGCAGTGAATGGACCTTCCTTGTATCTAACTGATAGTAACTAATCTTCCAGCTGGTTACACTGTCACCTCCTAACGTACAGAGAGGGAGAGCAGTGAATGGACCATCCTTGTATCTCACTGATAGTAACTAATCTTCCAACTGGTTACACTGTGACATCCTTATGTACAGAGAAGGAAATCAGTGAATGGATCTGCCTTGTAACTCACTGATAGTAACTAATCTTGCAACTGACACTATCACCTCCTAATGTAACCGAGAGGGAAAACGGTGAATGGGCCTGCCTTGTATCTCACTGATTGTAACTAATCTTCCAACTGGTTACACTGTCACCTCCTAATGTACAGAGCGGGAAAGCAGTGAATGTATCTGCCTTGTACCTCACTGATAGTAACTAATCTTCCAAACTGGACACTATCACCTCCTAATGTACAGAGAGGGAAAACGGTGAATGGGCCTGCCTTGTATCTCACTGATTGTAACTAATCTTCCAACTGGTTACACTGTCACCTCCTAATGTACAGAGCGGGAAAGCAGTGAATGTATCTGCCTTGTACCTCACTGATAGTAACTAATCTTCCAACTGACACTATCACCTCCTAATGTACAGAGAGGGAAAATGGTTTATGGACCTGCCTTGTACCTCACTGAAAATAACTAATCTTCCAACTGGTTACACTGTCACCTTCTAACGTACAGAGAGGGAGAGCAGTGAATGGACCATCCTTGTATCTCACTGATAGTAACTAATCTTACAACTGGTTACACTGTCAACTCCTAATGTAGAGAGAAGGAAAGAAGTGAATGGACCTTACTTGTATCTAACTGATAGTAACTAATCTTCCAACTGGTTACACTGTCACCTCCTAACGTACAGAGAGGGAGAGCAGTGAATGGACCATTCTTGTATCTCACTGATAGTAACTAATCTTCCAACTGGTTACACTGTCACCTCCTAATGTAGGGAGAAAGAAAGCAGTGAATGGACCTTCCTTGTATCTAACTGATAGTAACTAATCTTCCAACTGGTTATACTGTCACCTCCTAATGTAGGGAGAAGGAAAGCAGTGAATGGACCTGCCTTGTATGTCACTGATAGTAAGTAATCTTCCAACTGGTTACACTGTCCCCTCCTAATGTAGAGAGAAGGAAAGCAGTGAATGGACCTGCCTTGTATCTCACTGATAGTAACAATCTTCCAACTGGTTACACTGTCACATCCTTATGTACAGAGAAGGAAAGCAGTGAATGGATCTGCCTTGTATGTCACTGATAGTAACTAATCTTCCAACTGGTTACACTGTCACCTCCTAATGTAGGGAGAAGGAAAGCAATGAATGGATCTGCCTTGTATCTCACTGATAGTAAATAAACTTCCAAATGGTTACACTGTCACCTCCTAATGTAGGGAGAAGAGAAGCAGTTAATGAAACTGCCTTGTATCTCACTGATAGTAACTTATCTTTCAACTGGTTACACTGTCACCTCCTAATGTAGAGAGAAGGAAAGCAGTGAATGAACCTGCCTTGTATCTCACTGATAGTAACTTATCTTTCAACTGGTTACACTGTCACCCCCTAATGTAGAGAGAAGGAAAGCAGTGAATGGATCTGCCTTGTATCTCACTGATAGTAACTAAACGTACAACTGGTTACACTGTCACCTCCTAATGTAGAGAGAAGGAAAGCAGTGAATGGACCTGCCTTGTATCTCACTGATACAACACTTTATGGTGGGGACTTATTTATTGTATTGGGGCATAGCTAATTGATTTTATTACAGTGGCATAAATAGGAATCACTGGGTCCCCAGCAAAACTATCATGTGGCCCCCTATCCGTGGTATATCCACAGTGGTTTATTGGGGGGAGGCTTTATTTGTCCTAGGAAAAATAAGAAGATGGGTCCCCTTGGCCACCAGGCCCCCCTGGTAGTTACACCCCTGTTTTAATACCATCCAATATAGTTGATTTTTTCATTTGGTCTGAACTATATAAATCCACAAATATTGTATAAATATTACACCTATTTCTTATTATAGGGATGCAGTGTTTTAATGGAATCTATTTTCTAGTAATTAGGCAGGAACAGTGATCCAGCTTTTCCCTTGCCTCTCAATGTGGCCATGTATGTGTGGGGGAATTATTTCTGTAAAACACCAGCGCATGCGGGATTTTTGAAATGCACAGCCATGCATGCTATGCCATGTGTGCTGTGCTAATGTATATATCTATGTCATTGTGCATTCGAATAACGGAGCAGTGGCGTATCTATGCTAAAAGATTCGGGGCACGTGCCCGGATCTTTCGCTCGGTGCCCCGAATCTCTTTAGTAACCCTTTAAAGCGCGGTGCCCCAAATCTCTGCCGGCGGGTAGCTGTGACGTCGCCGCGCCACTTTGTAGGTGGCGGAGCGCAAGTAGGGACAGGGACGGACTGTCTGGCTGCAGTGGCTGTCTATGCCTAGGACGCGCGGCGCGCTCTGACTCTGAGTCTCCGAGTCTTACCTATGGGGAGTGACGAGTGAGACGAGGAGGAGTCTGGAGGACTCAATACATTCCTGGGCTGGCCTGGCTCCCTGGCTGAGAGAGACGCTGACACTCTGCAGTCTGCATGAAAAAGTAGGCGGGGCCGATACGCCAGTAGGGGCTGGGCCTGGGTTTACCAAGTTGGGACTCTGGGAGCCTGGGGCTGCCTATAAAGGCGTTTGCTCCACCTTTCTTGCTTCTCTCTTTGGCGCCAAAAGCAGCAGGGAAGGAAGAGGGCAGCACCGCAGGGGCAGGTAAGATCGGATTCATTCATTCAGCCATTTTGGGAGCAGGGAGGTTAAGAACTTAAGACAGAGGTTTGAAATTGGAAGGGATTATTAGGGAATGGAGATAGGAGGATTATTCATTCAAATTCAATTATTCAATTTTCAATCATTCCTAAAAAACAACTTATGCTGCCTGCTTGTGCCTGGTATTTGATTAATATACATTATTGTGTGACCTAAAAAATTTCATGTGCGGCAAAAATAAGCCTTTATGTATTTTATGGGTGTGGGTAATTGGGGGCGTGGCAGGGGCGTGACTTAAAAATGGTGCCCAAAAGTGCCCTTTCACAGCTCTAGATACGCCCCTGTAACGGAGTGCAGCACATATAGTGGTAACACTCTGACAGCATAGGAAGTGCGATTGGAGCACCAAAGCACCCAGAATCACACTAGTGGGACCTAGCCCTGAGATGGGGTTTGTGGCAGCTGCCCAGGTATCGCAAAAGACACAAGGTTTTTAATTCCAGCTAACGGGTGGCTTTATAGTCACGCAAACGTTTTACAGCGAATCACAATGCAACTGTTATCGACCTATTGGAGGTGTGATTCCCCCTCACACCATCAGACTGTACTAAGAAAGAAGCAAAGGAGCAGGGGACCAGTATCAGTCCCACTGAGCAGCCCAACAAACCCAACAATACACCCCCAAGAGTGATGCTGCTCGTGGGAAACCTGGAGTCAAGCTGGCCTAGGGGAGAAAAAAGTATAAATCCGGCCCTGGCAACCAAGGAGGCAAGGGCAAGATCATAACTGACTCTATTAGGGGTCCTGCACACAGGAAGTCAGTATTTCGGCAAGCTTGTATTTATTCACAGCCAAATTACTGCAAGGGTAAATTAAGGTCATTGGAATGGGGAAATATAGCCCTGAACTTCCCCTTTAACTTACATACACGGGGAAATACAAAACAACACTTTTAATGCATTACCGTGGCGCCTTAGCCTTACATTTTATTTCTATAGAAAAATACATGACCTTGTGGATTGCTAAACACGTGTTCAAAAAAGCACGAATAAACATGCCTGGTGTGAACAAGCTCACAGACATAGCAATCATGTAACGTTATTAATATTTGTAATCGGTTTTATTTAGATTTTTTTTCTTACATACCCCAGAGGCACTAAGCAATGAAAGGCGCCACAAAGGCACATACATATGATATTATTCCTCTCCCGTGAGGCTGATTTGCATAATGAGAAAGGAAGCTCCATCTAACTCTATCCCTTAATCATTTGCTTCCTAAGTGACATTATTCCTCCTTCCCTGATAAACCACAAGACATTTTACTTGAGTTTATTTATTTTCGGTGCAGGAGACCAGTTTGCTTGCGCTATATTTGGCTGTGTCAGTGACCCTCTAAAACACAATTGAATGTTACAAACGGAGAGCGCCGCTTCATTCTCTCTGATATAACAGACACTTGTGATTTGTAAAAGATGCCAAACGCACTGCTTGTTAAACGACAATTTCTCTTGTTTTTCAGAGAATATGAAAAGAAAAAGAGAGGCAGAAATTCCGCTAAACATATTACAGAATCACTGACCTATTCGGCGAATAAATAAATAAAATAAAACGTATTGTAGAACGAAATTGTGTTTTTTCCCCCCCAGCTTGCCAAGAAACAGTATAAACAATATCATACATTTCATGCACCGCCGAGCTATGAAACGGCGCACGTAGATCGATTTCTACATTTTGCAGCGAGGTGTTTCGTAAGGTGAATTCGTTTTGTCTCTTTCATATTATTTTGTTTCTTCCTGTAGCAATAAAGCGTTGATATCATATCGCTAAGCTCCAGACCTGCCCCAATTATTTTTTTTTCACCTGTAAAGCATATTCATTCTCTCCGACTTCCAAGGGGGCGTCTCATTCTGGCGCAATCATCACTCGCCAGGCTTTTTATAGATCATGCTACATTGATGACTATTTTTACGACACACGCACATTTTTAGTTAATTTTCTGCCATAAGGGCTGGCAGCATAAAATTGGACCTGAAATCTGTGGGGACCAATCACATTCAGGGAGAAAGAAATACACCCTATGTGTAATGTTTGTCTGCCAATTATTGTGCATCAAACTGACACCAAGTATGTGAGGGAATAACATTTTACTACATTTACATGAATTAATGTTAATTTGGTTATGATAAGTTTCTGCTTATATAAAACAAGAAACATCTCTGCCTGGTGCCTATGAAGACATTATAATTGATAATGACAGCTGGGGAACTAACACAGGAATGGGGTAGGGTTCCCGTTTAAAATGGAAAACTGGTCAGTATTTACATTAGAATGGTCAGTGTAGCAATGCAGCATCTATGTAATGAATCGTGTTTAGCCTTGCAGCATGCAGGAATTCCCTGGATCTCAGGGCAGCCACGTAAAATTACATTGTATGAACTGTCACTTAACCTTGCAGCATGTGGATAGAGTTGAACCCGAACAGGAACTTGAACTCGGTTCTAAAGCACATTTCACAGATCTGCCAGAATTGGACTTTGTAGATTTACAGATTTTTTACATATTTTTCCAGATTTCTTTAAACTGCAGAACTGTTTTCTATAATTACAGAACTATCAACATTTTTCTATATTTCTAGAAATCTGGAAAATAATACTCGAAAAGCCAAAACATTAAGCACATGAAGTTTCCCGTACTGGACATTTAAAAAAAAAAGATTTTGGGCATTGATACGTGTTCTCCAGGCCATTTCCCAGGTCCCTGAGCCATTTACAGTAAGTTACCATTGCCATTTATACCTTCATTTTAAGCAGAACTTTTGTTTTTTTAACTCCCATTGACTTTAAATGGATTTTAATTTTTCAGATTTCAGAGAGTTTTGCCAGCTGTACATGTAGATTTCCTATGTGTTTGATCTTATAGGAAAGCCAGGTAAGGCTAATCCTGCAGAAATACAGTTTTAAAATAACAAGATATTATTTATCTCCATCTTCCACTCATAAAACCCAGTTTGACACCTGTCAGAATATCAATATCATATAATGTACAGCACATAGACAGCCATAAATCATCTGAGATTTCTGGGTCATGTGATAGCTGCACTGATATGTTTACAGTATATTAGTTGATATAAACCTAAACTTGTCTAGTGTATGACTATAGATCTATCTGTATCAATAACATCAATGACCAAGTCAAGGCAATCGGAAAGGTGAAAATCAAGGATAAAAAAATTGAGTTTATCATTTTTATGCTTCATTCACATCTATCTGATTCAGCAGATTTTAAATCTCATCACATCCAATCTAATGAATTATTCTATTTGATTGTTGTGTCGTTTGATTGAATGAGATTTTTGATAGAAAACACAGTAAAGGGAAAAATCTTTTTGTGCAAAACATTTTTTAAAGGGAATCTTTAGGCTAAAATACAATGTGGAATGTTGTGTTTAAAAAAATTTTACAAAAATTTTTTGTAGTGTAGGGCTCCCTTTCCCACACCCAACCGCTGTATTTGTGTGTAAAAAAACTAAGCCAAACTCTACTTACACTGCCTCTTTCCCACGGCAATCAGACATGAAACTACAAGCTGGGGGCCGGACCAGCAGCCGCACCTGTGATTGGCTGAGAGGCAGCTAATCACAGACATGGCTGCCTGCAATGTAGAACGCCGGGGGACAATGGCTGTGTAAGTTCGGTTTAGTTTTTTTACAAACAAATACAGTGGTTGGGGGTGGAAGAGGGAGCCCTACACTACAGAAAAGTGGTTACACGCTAGGGCACCAGGCAGCCAACATGGATCGGGAGGGAAGGAGAGGGGTAAAGGGCTGAACAGAGCAAACCTCTCAGAGGACACCCAAGAGGCGGAAACGGTTTCCCTCCCAGCCAGGCTCCTGGTGTTCTTTTTCTAGGCCAAACATTACAGGAGAGCAATTTGGAGCAGAAAAGTTAAGGATTTTTACACACTGCATAGTGGGGCCAGTAGTGGGGGAGAATTTAGTTTTGGGTTGGAATGCTTTAATATCATGTCTTATTAGTTATTACAGCTGTATTACTGTGAAGAAATAATGTACAAAAACCAGTGATACATCATTAGAGATGAACCCGAATCTGAACCTGGTTCTGAAGTGACGAATCTCAGACTTTGCAGATTTCTGACTTTTTCGGATTTTATTGACCCACGGAACTGATTTCCATAATTAGTGAAAAATCTAAAAATTTCAGATCACACTCAAAGAAAAATCACACTCAAAGATTCATTTTGTGACCCAGTATAATGTGGATTGGCATTGGATGGTAAAATCTATCAATAAACATTGGCCAGTCCTCTTAACTGATAATACCCTGAAAAATGTCTCCCAAAAAAAACGCAATTAATACCACAGAAAGCCCCATCAATTGGACAGAGGTTGGTGCATAGCCATGTCGAACCTAGAGCCCCCACTACATGGCTTAATAATTCCACCCCGAATGGCAATTTTAAGTGTGGGTCATGCTCAATCTGTAAATATATGGCTAAGATTACCTCATTTATATCAGGAGAGGGTAACACATCTAAAATTAACTCCTTCATCAATTGCAAGACGGAGGGTGTGGTTTACGCTCTAAAGTGTTCTTGCTCAAAGCTGTACATTGGGAAAACTAAAAGGAAATTAAGTGATCGAGTGAAGGAGCATACTAGAAATATCAAAAAGGGGGATGATACTAGTAGCGTGGCTAGAAACTTTTGTGAGTGTCATAATAAAGATCATACGGATCTTTAAGTTTGGGGGATTGAAAAGGTCCCAAAACCAATGAGGGGTGGAGACTGGGATGCTCCAAAGGGAGTCCTGGTGGATCTTTACACTTTAAACATTGACACCTGGTGGCCTAAATGAGGAGTTGTTGTTTAACATGTTCTTGTAAATTTGTATTATAGCTGGACTTGAATAGCCATGTCTGAGAGATAATATGATTGTTAACCATGTTCTTTAAAGAATAGGTCGTTTATTTTGTACAAGAAGGGAATTACTTTAAACAGGGTTTTGTTGCACCTCGGATCTCTTTAATGGATGCACCACCTGGCTATTTAAGGATTGGCTTAGGTCTGATCAGGTGACCCGGAAGAAGGGAAGGATGTTCCCGAAACGTGCGTAGGTCTAGAAGTTGGGACTGGCCATGAGCCATGGATTAGTGTACTTTACTCCCCCTTATTGCAGAAACATAGGACCGCTTCATAACCAAGTCTATTACCATGATCGCCGCTGGATTCAAATACTATTGAAGCGAAGCTTGGACTGCATTTTCCATACTTGCGATGGGACAAATTAATGTTCCAGCTTTGGATAAAGTGGAGCGACTTACACATCAGGGGTGAGATCTACCCAGTTCTATCCTTATATATGTATATCTGTGCTTAAAGTGGAACTCTATCCTTGCTCTACGTTTGTGGGACTGTGTGTATAGAGACTGACGCCTTTGGAAAGCAGGGACACAGATGTCGATGGATGGTGCTGGACTGAATTTTAGGGGGCTCTTTTAGTGACAGCCTATCTTGGTTTTAGTGCTATATTTATGTATTCTCTCTTTTGCACTGTATATTGTACTTTATGAATGTTTTTCAATAGAGACATGCACTTTTTTTATACCCCCAGTGTGTAGCTTTTTTATTGACCATTCGGTCCGCTACATTCAGGATTGCTTGTGTAAAATTACCATAATGGAGTGCCTTGGGTTTTTACCTAAGTAAAGTCAGTTCTTTAGTCTAGCCTTCTGTGCTAGATACACTGTGTCTTTGGCATTAAGATTGAGACTTTAGGGTCCCTAAACTGACAGCACCCACCCTAACAAGGGTTGGGTTTTTACCAGATTGGGATATTTTTGTGGCAACTTATATATAGATACTTTCCAATTGCAGTTTGGAGTCAGGAAGGAATTTCCCCCCCTTTTTAGCTGTTTTTTTTTTTTTTCCTCTTCCTGGATTAATAAAAAAAATTAAAAAAAAAAAAGAGGGTGAATAGGTTGGACTTGAAGGACATATGTCTTTATTCAACCTCAATTACTATGTTACTTAATTTTAGGTGGAACTTTCGGATTTGTTTTTTAATTGTGGCTACATTTTGATTTCTCATCTAGAATTAGAATTTACCCTGTTCTAGTAATTTCCTTGAATTAGAGTTTTCTGTTATAAAAATCCTTAGGCTAAGTACACACAAGCAAATATTTTGGACTGTTCAACCTATATTAAACTTTTGCTGCAACCTAACTGTCTGATAGCTCGCAACCACCAAGAAACTCTGCACTGATGTAGCTCTATAGAGAACTACCACAACTTCCTCTGTAGCTTCCACAACTTGATTACTGTCCTTCAATGTTACAAGGCAATTGGCGTTGCATGAAAAATACTGCCTTGTTGTTTCTGTGCTACACATCATTGCCTATGAATCAGTTAATATGTTTGTACCAGACAAATCCTATCTGAATGTTCTAGAAATTTGGCAATATGGATTATTT
Source organism: Hymenochirus boettgeri (assembly GCA_019447015.1). Lineage (NCBI taxonomy): Eukaryota > Metazoa > Chordata > Amphibia > Anura > Pipidae > Hymenochirus > Hymenochirus boettgeri. The sequence goes on along the minus strand of CM033472.1, from coordinate 38,117,914 downwards.
TTAAGATAGGTTTATTTAGGGGGTCATTCACCAAGTCTTTGCACCAGTTTTACATGTATTTGTGTCATTTTTACGCCAACTAAGCATAGGTTTTTTGGAAAAAATTGCGCCCAATTTTTAACAACTTCTGGTAGCCTGGTCTTATTGCTTAAAAGAGTTCCACAATCTTGCACTCTCATAAAAACAAATACCCTTTTCAATATCTGCCACAAAAGCCTTTGGTGAATAGTTTTCGGTGGTAAGCATTCTTAAAGGGTATGTTCACCCCTTTTCAAACAAAATTAAGTATGTTTTGCAGGAGCAAATATAAATTTAAGTTTCGTTGTCAAATATGCTCCCAGAGAGAGAAATTATACTTAAAACCTCCACGATCTTCCACCACTGCTCCCTTCTACTTCTTGGTTAGGCCGTCAGTCAGACGAGCCTCCACTGCTGCTGCTTGTGAAGGTAAAAAGGCACATAGCAGCAGCTGTGGAGGCAGAGGAAGTGGTGGTGGATCGTGGACTTGTATAATTTCTCTCTCTGTGAGTATATTTGACAACTTTAAGAAAAATGTAACTTTTTTGGGGGGTCCGGCATAGGGTTACATATTTTTCCGAAGGGGTGGACATACCTTTTGACTCTTGGTGAATGACCCCCTTAGTGGATAATCCACGCAGGACACGCTGTGTACTGTTGCAACATTTACATTTTATAGTCACAGCTGCAAAAAAACCCAAATCATCATAAATGAATCATCATAAATAGCCCCCCAGGCAGCAATTACTGCTCAGAATCCATCTTTTGTGGTCTCAGCTTCACCCTGAAAAACTCACTGCAGGGAAGAAAAACCTTCCCCAATGAAATCAACATAGAGATTAATAGGCGTTCAGACGTGGCGAATTCACGTTATAATAATAGACACATGATTTCATGCTCGTTTAGTGCTGCATGCGAAATCATGCACGCACACACATTCTGTCACACGGTGCGGAAAATTAGAATCGTGTACTGTGGCTTAAATGTAGGTGTCTCCCCTCTGTACACAAACAAGACCCTCATTCTTCATAGCTTTCACCTGCTGTGGGATGATTAGGAGGCAGTTGTAATTTCGGATCCATCTGGGGTCAGGATTGTGCAGATGTTATTTTTATAACAGGAGCCGAGCTGTGGGATTATTTGTCTTGGTATAAATGGCTCCTGCAACAGACACAACATAAGGAGCTGAATGGAACTTGTTCACTGACACTCGCTGGGAAGAATGAGAGGGGTACAGACAGGATGAGGGTATTTTATGGTGAAACAATAAGGGCTGCTTGGGAATGATATATAGAGCTGTAGGAGGAATAACATGTTACTGATCCTGTTATGTAACATAAACAAGATATATACCAAGCAGCCCGAAGATGTTCTTATATTAGTTGAAGGCAGTTGCTCTAGACGTAGGGAAGCTTATGTTTGAGGTACTGCATCTGGCAATGCATTTTACATGTAAATCAAATGAATAACTCACTATGCTAAATTTGGCCTGTTTCCTATTGGCTGTTGATTGTTGTCTGATGAAATAACCAGGAATGTCAGAAGGTATAACCGATATGGTTTAGTAATGTCTTTAGACCCCTATTTAATGTCTTATAAGTGTATGGCCAGCATTAGTGTTCCATTCCATTAGGGCCTCATTAGCAATCTGAACAATCTGAACCACTTACAAAGCTGTTGAGTGGCTTCTGTCAGGGCTGGTACACATGGGCCGATATTTCTGCCCTTACAAAAACCCAACCCAATGCTTTGGTTAATGTTGCTATATATATATTAAAGGGTCACTATACTCAAACAACTTCTTCTGAAACTACAGTTTGAGTAATATGTGGTGGTACTCACATCTTTATTTGTACTTGCTTTGTCATTAAATTATTAATGTTTAGTGAGTGCTCATAATTCCCCCCACCCTCCCTTACTCACTGCTAGTGATCAAATCGAACCTGAGTTCGGGACGAACTTTATGAGTTCAGACAAACTCAAACTATCCGAACTAGTTCGGTTTTCTGAACTCGCTGAAAATCTTTGAACGTTCAAGGACTTTCGAATGTTCGGACGTTTGAGGATTCTCGAAGTTTACCTAAAGACCAAAAAATCCACTGCCTGACGTTCGCAGCTCAATCCGGAAACCTTTCCCGAATCCTTAAAAATACAATTGTGGTCCTTGGAAGGGTTTTTTGGGGCTTAAGGAGTCCCACAGCTCAATACTGGGACCTCACTCCCAGCACTTATAAGTGTCCTTGCGGCACTTAGAAGTTCGCTAGTGGCATTGACAAGTGCCTTTGTTGGGGTGCAAACCCCCGCGGAACTCAGAAGTCATTAAAGTGATGTCAGCAACATTGGCGACATTGATGTCACCAGTGTTGGCTGTGGCCGTAGTGACATCGCCCCGTGTTGGTGACATCGATGGAGTTGGTGTTGCTGGCAAAAAAGAAAGAAGACTCCTGAAGGGCACTCTAAGAGCCAATGGATGTCCAGGTTTCGAGCTACGGGACCCCTGTCTGTGAAGCTCTGCAAAGCCTCACCATGGACACTGCTTTGCTTCACATCTCCTCCTCCCTCCACCCTTCTTTCTTTTCTCTGCTGATTGTTTTAATTGTTACAGAAAGTGTGCTGTCTGGCAGCCAAAAATCCTAGCAAGAGGTCAGGGATGGGGAACATAGTATAATTTTTGCTTCTGGAGTGACAGGTCATTCCCTTTAAATTCTGTGATTTAAATGATGATTTTTTAGAAATTACAGCTCAGATTTAAAAAAAAAAAGGAGTGGGATATTGCTGTATCTAATCTATCAAACCCTTTAGGACATAGGACCTACAAACCAATCAAAACACCAGTACAGGAAATCAGGTCCTACATTTAACATTCATCATTCATTCTCTCCTTTATATAGTTTTTTCCCCCTTTTATCTCCCCTAAATTTTCTAATCACAAATAAACGATTTTGAGAGCATTTATGCCCTTGCACCGCTTATACCTCCCATCCTATTACCGCTGAAGTCCTTGTTATTGTTTTTGAAGGCAACAAAGACACCACTAGACATGGCTCCTTATTACACAATAAAAGATCCTTACTAACATATCTACCCTCAACCACAACTTTTCAGTTGATGTAATCCTCATTCAAACAATCGTTCACCTTCACTATTTTCCCACCAAAATCCCAGCCTTGATCCTTCCTCTACCTCTAACTACTATTAAACCTCTCTTATTTATTTTGCCTTTAAGCTGCTTACAAAGCTCTCAGCGGTCTCATTATACAGCATCTCACACACCTTATTATCTACAATTTGGCTTCTATCCAATGCACTGAATTGAAACTGATCGAACTAATGTAACCTAACATGTTCAATGCTATGTAAAAAGTTAATTATTTTGCATTAAATAAAGATGTTCTTTTGTATATATCTAAAATACAGATTAGTTATTTAAATATTAAGTAAAATTGTTGCTTTCCCTTAATTATTTTTCCTCTTTTATTACCCAAACAATCCCTATAATTAAAGAGCAACCTATCCTCTCCCCTTAAAGGGCATGTCCATCCCCCAAAAATATATTATGTATAAAACTAGATCACCCCACAAAACCTTAGTACTCACACAAACCAATAGTGCTGTTAGAATGAGATATACTGCCTAATCCCTGATGCCCCACCTCTCCTGAGTGCTGCCACAGCTCAGAGAGCTATCGCACATGCACAAAAGAGAAAGCTCCAGGAATTCTCTGCAGTCATTGGACAGCCATGACTACAGAGTCTACATGAAAGAGACTGGATTAGCAGAACAGAGATGTCAAGGATCAAGCAGTATATCCCTTTCGCACTGTTGTTCTATGATATATATATATATATATATATATATAGGCCCAGTGTGTGGCCTAACCTGCTAGTTACTCACATCCGTAAGTATGGTTTGGGTCTGCTCCTACATACCTTACGTTTTCTTCACCAGACCAGTCCAGCTCTGGCGCTCTGTCTTTCCTTTACAAGGCCTATGGGAAGAAGCTCTCAACAAGAAGCACACCTTCCCATTGTGGAAGGATGACAGAGACAGAACTGGACTGGATTGAAAAGTTGAGGTAACAGCTGAAACCCAGGGGTGAGAACCTAACTCTGGGCGTTCCTATAACACCTCTTAGCCACTATGCAATCACGCCCTTAACACTTGGTTGTGATATGCTAATTAGGATTTTCCAGGGTACATCATTGGCACAGATTCTTGTACAAGTCATTCTGAATTGAGAAATCTAGTCGGATGACTAGCGAAACGTCTTCAAGAACTAAACTTCAAGTCCAGTTGATCTTATTGAATACAACAGATATTTAGGTCCTAACCAATGGCGTAACCAGCCTTAGCGACGCATGGTTAAGAGGGCCCTGCCAATGTAGCACGCAGTTTTTAAACCACTGCCCGTCAAGTACATCAGTTTTAAACAGCTGATCGTGCACAACTTTACTTATATGCAGCGCGTACAAACTGCTGATCGGGGGAGATTGGTGTTAAGAGAGGTGTGTCAGGGGCCTGCCTTAAAGGCTGCAATTTTTTGGGGGGGTGAGATTTTACATAGTGTGATTCACCAACCGTACAAAATAACTGCCTGTTAATTTCTGTTTAGTTAATATCGTAATCATTGTCCCGTATTTTCTGCCGCTGCCATGGGTCAAAATAGCAGTAAATCATATGGATGTGAAGGAGGGGAAACTGCGTTTACACTTATTCGTTCTAAAATGGGAAGTAAATACGTAAAGGAGTATGTTAAACTTGCCAAACTATGTAATCTGTCAGTAACTGCTCCAAGATTACAACCAGAACAGTGGTGTATACTTTTAAGGGAAAGGGGGGGGGACCTACGAGACAAGGGTCTCCTACAAATTGCAGAAGCATGGTTTAAAGTCTCAAGGGAATTACATGAACGTAACTGGTCTGAACAAAGAGTGATTGGTAAAACTGGGAAGATCATATATTTGTATCACAAAGAGCCCCCTTTCCCCTGCCTGATCAGTGTTCAGCCACCACCATATGAGGGTGCAAGGAAGGTTCTTACTCTAGTACAAACATCTAACGTTGAAGCCACCGCCCATGAAGCCACCTCTGGTGGCCATCTTATGAATACCCGTCCTCAATGGTGGCAGCCATTTTAATTCAGCCAACACCCTTCTCTCTGGCGGCGGCCATTTTAATTCATCCAATCTCCAAACTTTGAGTACCATGCCCCCCCCAAATAACCCTTTTATTCAAGATTGTAGTGCATCCAATCAGGCTGTCACTCCTTTATACCCAGTATTGACCACTACCGGCCAACTGTATACTCCAACCACTATTAAGCCATTAGGAGATGATGAAGTGGTCACTCCTTCTAAATTGGATGACTCCATCCACTGGCAACAGCTGGCCACAGAGAATTTAACACGCCAGATAAATGACATAGCTGACCAACTAAAAGACATTAAGAAAACAACAGCTATAGACAAAAAGAAAATAATTAACAATTACAGACAGACAAGTCTCAGGTCAGCTATCCCCCCCCCCAGGCTCAAATCCTATCATGGTGTTAGGGGATGGTGATGATTCTGATACAGAATGTGACAGCAGTACACAGGGTGCAGTAGGGGGCGCTAGGCCTAGAATACCTACTAGTAAAGATTTAGAGCGTGAAATATCTAAGACAATTAATCATCTAGTGGACCTTAGGGAAATGACACCCCGACTTAAAACCAGAGACTACCGACCCAAGAGGGTGAGAGAACTCCGTACAGATGCGTTAGGGGTCAGCCGACATCTCCCTGAGTTAAACCATTACCGCCTACAGGATGATGCAGACTGGATGACTGTAGATAATACTGAGTCCACCCACCTTCCATTCTTAGGTCCAAGTGTCAAAACTAGGGATCAATCATCCTACTATCCTGACAGTTCTAATCTCACTGATACAACAGGGGGGGGGGGTGGATTCAGGCAACTCCCAGTCCCCCCTGATGCTTGTCCTCCCAGCCAGGGCCAGAGGAATAAAAAGAGGATATTGTATGTGTCGTTCACACCCAGCCAAGCGGCCACTCTAATATCCCAATTACCAGATCCTGACCACCAGCCTATGCCCTTCTACCGAAGGCTTGTTGGCTTCCAAAGAAATTACTCAGCAACTTGGAAAGATCTAGAGAGTTTGTGTGAAATAAGAGCAGGTGATGCTTATTGGCCCGTCATGAAAAACGCATTAAATCATAATCAAATTGGTAACACCACAACCTATGAGTCTGGTGTGTCATTCTGTGAGCAAATAAGATCCTGGGCACAGAATAGGCTGGCTGATCAGGCTGTCAATCTTAACGACATCACACAGGACAAGATGGAGTCCGTGGAGAAATATCAAGTCCGTCTGACACAGATGTTTAATGATTTAGGATTTGACAAATACAGCAGCTCACACAACAGCATGTTGTTATCAGCCTTCGTCACTGGATTAAAGGAAGTCCTAAAAAAGGGCCTGATGACGGCACGCCCTGAATATCGTACACTTACCCTCCAGACCCTGGCAGCAGTGGCTAAAGGACTAGAAGCAGCCCTAGGAAAACAAAAATCAACACCAATCATGGTCGCCGAAGAAACAATGGTCGCAGTACCACCTGAGGATACAGAATTAATTTTTTTTTTTTTTTTTTTTTTTTTTTTCCTTGAAAGCAAATTCGAAGACATGAAAACCAATCTTATTTCAGAATTGAAACCCACAAAAGGAAACAACCCTCCTAACCCCAACAAAGGAAGAAATTGTTATAATTGCGGGAAATTTGGACATCTCAGACGTGATTGCAGGGGCCCAAGGAGACAGTACAATTCAAATGGCGCACAATACAATCCCAATGCTGTCCAATATAACCAATACAACCCCAACAATGGCTTCCCCATGCTGCCTCCTCCACCAACTCCTCCTCCACTTCCTCAATAGGATATTGGCAAACCTGTGTCTGACACCCCAGCTCCAATTATGTCTCTACCCGTCGAAGAATTTGGATTGGCATCCGGACCCCTTGCTAAAATTATCCTGCCAATCCAAGGGACCCCTACCACTTTCCTGATAGACACAGGCGCAGCCCGAAGCGTAATCAGGACCCAAGATCTACCACAACAAGCTACTCTTACTAATTCTGATGTCTGTTGTGTTGGAGTGGATGGCACTCCTCGTTCCAACCCGCTGACCTGTCCTCTACAAGTGGGATCCTTTTCTGGCTTGTTGGCACGTTTTGTTGTCTCACCCACTTGTCCACTAAACCTTTTGGGTACTGACATCCTTTCCAGATTACAAGCAAAGGTGGTGTTCTTGCCGGATGGCTCTGTCACAGTGTCAACACCTCTTGACCAGACTGAAGCTTCGTATCTCTGTTCTGTTCCTCTCTTGATGTCTATAGATTCAGTCTCGCCTTCCACCCTACCTGATGATGTCCTTCGTCGGATCCCTCCTTCTCTGTGGTCACAAGGCCCTGAAGACATAGGGCGCCTGAAAGTCCCACCGGTCCCACTGTTTCCTGTTAAGAAAAAAGGAAAAGTGGGTGAACCTGACAAATACCGCCTTGTACAAGATTTACGAGCCGTAAATGAAGCTACAATATTAGAAACTCCAATTGTGTCCAATCCTCATACCCTACTCTGTGGCATACCTCCTTCCGCTTCTGTCTTCAGCGTGGTGGATTTAACGCATTTTTCAGTGTTCCGCTACACGCATCTTGCCGCTTCCTGTTTGCTTTCACGCATGAACAAGAGCAATACTGCTGGACAGTAATGCCACAAGGGGCTCAAAATTCGCCAACGCAATTTTCCAAAGCATTGACTTCCATCCTGGATTCATGGAAGCAATCACATCCGGAAGTTTCCCTGCTACAATATGTGGACGACCTTTTACTCTGCTCACCCACACTTCCTGTCGCTGCACAGGCAACAGAAGATTTACTCTGCCATCTAGCGGAGCAAGGATGCAAGGCATCCAAAGCTAAATTACAGTGGTGTCAACCCACTGTGACATTTCTCGGACAATGTATCTCTCAAGGGACAAGGCACATCACATCCGATAGGATCAAGACTTTACAAGGTATCTTGTGAAGGTTCTCATTCATCCAGGTCATGGTATATCTGTAGTATTCAATTAGATCAACTGGACTTGAAATGTAGTTCATTGAAGACGTTTCGCTAGTCATCCGACTAGATTTTCTCAATTCAGAATGACTTGTACAAGAATCTGTGCAATATGTACCCTGGAAATCCTAATTAGCATATCACACCGGTGTTAAGGGGTGTGATAGGAATAGGTGTTATAGGAACGCCCGAGTAAGGTGTTAAAACAGCATTGTACATGGCAGACAGTTGGTGTCGAACCCCCCCACCACTCTATGAGGTGGTTTTCTTTATTTTTCACATAAATGGCCCCTTACACTCTCTCTTGAACCAGTCACGTTCCTTCACCAGTATGTTACATTACAATCTTCAAGGTAATGTCCTTTATATCCTTAAGATGCAGATACACGGCTGAGTCCTGACCCAGGAATTGGTCTTCTGTGCTGGGCCATACGTTGATGCAGTTGCTGTTTGGTCTCCCCCACCATACAAATCAGGCATTTTTCACTGCACTGGCACTGCATATATGATGTCGCTTTTCTTGTGTTTAAGGTATTGGGGTCTTTCGGATGTACCAATTGCTGCTCAGTGTGTTGTTCGGTTTAAACCACAGGATAAAGATGTTTTTTTTGAAAATTCTTCTTATTTCTCGAGACCCCTTCTACATATGGGATGACCATGTTCTTCCTCCTTGTCTGCTTTTCCCCTTCCACTGTTCGTATTCGTGTTCTTTCTTTCTTCCTTCTACTTCTTTTGACAAGCCCAGTCTGGATATCCACAAGTTTTAAGGGCTCCTCTGAATGTTTCATTTCTTTAGCCTTCGCCTCTGTGCTAGTGGGGATGTTCTCGGCTCTGTGTTGCAGGGTTCTGATGACACCCGCTTGTGATCTAAAGGGTGGTGGGAGTCAAACATCAAATACTGATCTGTGTTGTTGGTTTTTGTAAACCACTACTTCAGTTTACCATTTTCCTTAACTTCTACAGCAGTCCAAGCAAAGCCAGTTGTTGTTTTGTACCTCTCCTATTGTGAATTTAATGTTTTGGTCCACCGCATTAATGTGTTCTGTGAAAGCTTGTACTTCCTTCTGGTGGATTTTAACCCAGGTGTCATCAACATATCTGAACCAGTGGCTGGGTGCTATGCCCTTAAAGGTATTAAGCGCCTGTGTTTCTACCTCCTCCATGTAAAGGTTGGCCACAATAGGTGAAACTGGAGATCCCATAGCACATCCATGTTTTTGCTTATAGAACTTATCCCTGTATTTGAAATAGGTGGTATTCAGGCACAAGTCCAACAAGGAACACACCTGTTCTGGGTTGAGATCAGTTCTGCTGGTAAGAGTGCTGTCTTGGCCCAGCCGTTTTCTCACCATGTCAACAGCCTCCTTGGTGGGTATACAAGTGAAGAGAGATGTCACATCATAGGACACCAGTTGATCTAATTGAATACTACAGATTTACAAGGTATCATTCTTCCCCGAGGACATAAACCTCTTTATGTCTTCCTCGGCCTTGTCTCATATTGCCGTATATGGATCCCTGAAGCCTCCATTCTTATGCAACCTCTGTACGAAGTACTAAAGACTGAGCCTTTTACTATGACAGCAGAAGCCGCTGAATGTTTCACCACTCTGAAGGCTATCCTATCTTCAGCACCCGCGCTTGGGCTTCCAGACTATGAAAAGCCATTCAAACTCTTTGTTTCCGAACGTCAAGGTCACGCCCTTGGTGTCCTCGCCCAAAACCATGGCTCAAGAATCAAGCCTATTGGTTACTTTTCTGGACAACTAGACAATGTCGCTAAAGGTAGCCCATCCTGGATGAGAGCAGTGTATGCAGCGCATTTTCTCCTTGATAAAACCTCTGACATCATCCTGGGCCATGATTGCGTCCTTCTGGCCCCCCATGACATTTCTGCAATACTCAACCAATCTCAACCGAAACATATGTCTTCATCTCGCCATCTTCGCCTACAATGTTTTATCCTAATGCCTGACAATGTTACTCTTCAACGCTGTTCCATCCTTAACCCCTCCACACTTCTGCCAATTCCTGAGGGGGGTACCACATATGATGATGAAACAGATGACCATCAGGCAGCACAAGAAGGACACAATTGCTTTGACCTCATGCAACAAGAAACAACGCACCTCCCTACAGTCAGCTCGTCTCCACTTGAAAACCCAGACATAACTCTATTCGTGGATGGTTCACGGTTTGCAGATGATACAGGCAAATTTCATGTGGGATATGCTGTCACCACCGCTGATTCTGTGCTCCAAGCAGAAGCCTTACCAACTGTCTACTCTGCCCAAGAAGCAGAGCTCAAAGCCTTAACTGCAGCCTGCAAAATTGCAAAAGACAAACGCCTCAATGTACACACCGATTCCAGATACGCCCAGGGCGTTGCCCTAGACTTCGGCATCATCTGGAAAACAAGAGGATATTTGACAGCCACCGGAACACCCATTAAGAATGGCAAATCTGTTGCAGAACTAATGGAAGCCCTCTCATACCCGAAACAAGTGGCCGTTCTGAAAGTGAAGGCTCATGGCAAACTCAATTCTGCTGAAATTATAGGCAATCATAGGGCCGACCAGGCTGCAAAGGCAGCCGCCCTGAAAGAAATACAGGATTGCCAGAAGATGTGAAGGAAAAATTTAAAATTCAGGACGGAATCAACGAAACATTAACTCCCCTTCTTCAGATGGGCTTCATAGACAACAAAGATAAATTAAAAAATATCCATAACAGCACTGCTAAGGAAGAAAGAGAGGAATGGCTAGGAAAAGGGGCAGTACTTAAGGATGGGCTGTATACATATAACAAAAGGGTATGTATACCCAGAAGCCTCTATCCAGCCCTCGTCCAATGGGCACATGGACCTTCCCACATTTCAAAGAATCTCATGAATAACCTAATATCAAAGACTTACTTCGCTCCTGGTATAACCACCTTTACAATTTTGTCCCCAGTCCTAACCCTGGGTACTTTTAAGGTGAGTGGTAAATATACTTGGCCTTTAAAACATGCAGTACATTTAGGCTGTATTACATGTTATAATGCCAGCGGTTCTTGACATTGCATGTCCCCAAAATACTGCAAATGGTGATGTATTTCTTTTTAGATTGAGCGATGCTATTTTATAGTATAGGCATGTACCTTCTGTACCTTCTGTTTTAGTAAAGCTCAGCTGCATTTTATTCTAGTAAGAAATTGATTTATCATAACAAAGGGAATTTTCAGAGAGATAAATCTCTTTTAAATAACAGAAATAGAAACATGAAAACTTGCAGAAACGTAGCCATCTTGGTGATTTTCTGTCTTTTACAAACAAGACTCCATCGTCCTGTAGCTTATTCTCTCCCTAATTCTGACATCATTCCTCATACAAACGCACTGTGTACATTATCGCATCATTTCTCCATTAATATACAATAGCACTGGTTACTTTGCATGTAATTGTTCAGATCCGGGCAGTTGATCTGCAAAATCCGAACAGCTCAAAGAAATCAGTAAGAGGAAGCAATGATACGTACAAATGGGTGGGGAATGGTGACCCAGTTATACACAGAAATATAATAACCTGTGCGGTGTGGAGAATATTAATTTTAGAAGGATGAAATTGCTGGTTAGGTATAGAGAATTTTAAAAAGCTGGCAGGTTAATAAATAAAGGGGCTTATTTATTAGAAGGTGTACCAATAAAAAGGTGTCATCTGATTGGCTGCTACAACTTAACAGCATGGGAAAATGGAAAGCGTTTTTCTAATTTAAAGGAACAGAGCGATTATTTTCCGCAAGAGTCTGTTTGCTCCTGGGGTTCATGTGTCTAGACACAGAGGGGCAAATAGGATTTTCTAATAGAAATATAAATGGACTAGATGTCAGACTGATGAAAATAAACATTTTTATGGATCTACACAATGTGGTTCTTTATCGCTGTGGGTGAAATCATTTAAAAAAATGAGTAATGTTTCCTCCAACCACTGCAATATTCAATACACATCACGGTTTATCATAAAAACAATATTATTCCCGTTGATTAGAGTACCATGCAAATGCAATCAGCAAAATTAACTCTTTTTTCTGTCATCTTTCAGACATGTCAAGCTGGAGTCCATGCAGCGTGGGCCTCAAGTTTAAATTAGGAGGAGTTAAACCTGGCATAGAGTAACATTTCTGGAGTAACATGTCAGGGTCAGATCAGGGTTTAGAAGCTTATTACAGGTATAGGCAGGACTGTGCATTCTATTTTATATCGATATGCCTTGCACCCAGTCTTGCCACACCGAAGTTGTTAAGCCAGGGGAGCAGGTCAGTCTATGTACAATGTAGGATTTCCGAGCTTCAGCAACTAATAGTATTTTTATTCTTTTTTAAAACAAGAAACTTGGAAAAGATTAAGGCAGCAATCGTGGGTATTGCGATGCCAACTTCTGTTACAGCTTCCTATTTTGCCTTTAGTTGTCCTTTTACAGCAGGGAAAACAATTTATTGTGTTTTAATTGTTCCCTGCTCCGTGCATTGTGGAGATCTAGGTTGTGTGTATTTTATTCATCTACCCCTATAATGTTTAAAACCCATATCTTGTGCTTGTGAAGGTTCTCATTCATCCAGGTCATGGTATATCTGTTGTATTCAATTAGATCAACTGGACTGGAAGTTTAGTTCTTGAAGACGTTTCGCTAGTCATCCAATTCTCAATTCAGAAAGCCAGTCGGATGACTAGCGAAACGTCTTCAAGAACTAAACTTCAAGTCCAGTTGATCTAATTGAATACAACAGATATACCCATATCTTGTATTTAAATTGTAGCAATTTTTTCTGTTTTCTTGAGTAAATGGACTGTGGGCCCAATGCTCCCATATACACACACACACATCCTTTACTGTACCCAGAGTGAGGACCTCACCCCTGGGTGTCTGGGGCCTGACCTGGGAGGATGCTCTGTACCAGAAGTCTAACATATGCCAGATCCTGGACTGAGGAAGGGAAAGGGAATTTACTAGACCCCCAGTTTTACCGGCAATCTAATGTCCCCTGAGGGGTGAGAACCTAGTGGTTTAGGTCTTAACCTTGGATACATCAAACGTGAGGAGGTGGTTTGGGGGGTATAACATAATATTATATATTCTTTTAACAACTTTATATGCTGTATGTATCAATAGTTGTCTTTTCATCAAGTTATGAGCCATGTATGTTTTATATGGTTATCTAATAGGTATTGTAATAATTAACTTTACCACTTGAAACAAACATAACAGGTGGTACCTGACTGGCACCTGACAAACAAAACCAGGCCTAAAACTTCTATAAAAAGTTTCATTTCCTTAGTATTCTTAATATAACTTTCTCAACATCAATTCCAACCTAAATATCATTTAGCAGATTGTCTCTGGATTTCTCTCCTAGTTTAGGTATAACCACACATTTCTCTAAGTATGAAAGAAATGAAGTCCCGATAGTTATTAGTAAAGGATGAACAGCTCTGTCTAATGAGTAAAATCCTTCTAAATTATGTCTTTAAATCTGGCATCCTCTAAATTCACTTTTAATGGCCGAAGCAGCAGTTCCAGCAGGTTCCTAACCTCCTAATAATATACGCATTGCCTCTCAATTTCGAGCTGAAAGGGTTTTCTTAATGTTGCATGAACTGCTCTTATACTGGGGGGTAGAACAGAGCATGGGCTTCTGGGTAAAGAAGCCATAGCCACCTGCATGTGACATAATTAAAGGATGTAGTCAGCCTGGTGTTCAGGGTCAGATTGATACCTCAGGAGCCTGTAGGTAGAGAAAGCTTGGTGTCCTTAGTCCCACCCTTAAACACAGATAACACCCCAAACTACACCCATTTTTTCCAAATCGTACGTTCCAAATGTCGTCCAATTTTCCAACCCAATATCATCCACAGTGAAAAATATATCATCCCATGTGCACACAGCCTAAAAGAAAGATGGACCTCTACGTCTATATTCTTTATTTTGAGATGTTACCATTTTGGAAAGGCATAGCTGTCTAAATATAAAAACTACAAGAAGATTAGGACATCAATCCAGGGTGCAAGGATTGTTACCTTCTATTCTCTTGCAAGTATCTCCATTGCTGCGAGGGCTATGCCCTAACTATACTGTATATGTGCAATGTGATAATTTTTTGGAACTCACTGATATCCGTTCCGCTTGCAAATTTGCAAATTTTGCAAATAATCTGCAAAAAAACAGAGCCTTCCACCTAAAAAAAGCACAGTCCAGTGCCGGAAATGTTATGCGCTCCCGTTTTTGGCATTACGTGTAGTATTTTCAAAATTTCAAATTGGCAAAATTGAATTTTCAAAAATAGTTCAGCCGTTCAGAAAAATCTGAAAAATTCAGAAATCTGTCAAATCTGATGCAGGTTCAGGTCCATCCCTAATCATTAGGTATGTATAGATATATATTCTGATAAATCTCTTGACTTGGCCATGATAACCCAATCTCCAACAAGCAAAAAAGTTCCAAACGCACACACCTAGATGGGTCCTGGTGTCCTCTGGGCCTCCACCCTCAGGGGCCAAAGCGATAATCAATAATACAAAGATGAGGGTTGCACTCAAGAAAGCAGAATACTACCTACCTATGGGAGAGCTAGTCAATAATACAATGCAGGTCGCACTCCAAGAAAATCCATTTAATAATGAACCACACACCTCAGTATCACAACGTTTCAGGGCTCTTGCCTGAGGAAGGGGCAAGAGCCCTGAAACGTTGTGATACTGATGTGTGTGGTATATTATTAAATTGATTTTCTTGGAGTGCGACCCGCATTGTATTATTGACTAGCTCCATCTCCCAATAGGTAGGTAGTATTCTGCTTTCTTAACTGGAATGATCACCGATTTCTTTATTTCTAACGCTGTGTTGGGAAATCTTTCAAGTTCTGTGTTTGAAAACTTAACCTCAAGTCACCTTGACTGCATAATAAATTAACTTGGAAATTCAGACCTGGAAAGAAAAAAAAAATATTCTTGCAAAATATTTAATGGAAACGTTTCCCTATCTGCACCTTGACCTCTTTGTTTAGAAAATGAATCTCCATGCTTCTGGCTGATTTATTAACTTCTTTGTGGTATAATTGGTCAGCAATATATATTGGAAAGCAATAAATCAGCATCAAATGTAAATTTCCCTTACATAACTTGTGTCAGGTCAGAAAAGAGGCGCAGCTCTGAGCACACTACAGTTAGGAAGATGTTTTGCTTTTTGCTGAACCTGCCAATATGTTTTATATTTATATTAATGCTACATTCACTGCCAGCCTCTAGGTCTTCCTGCCACGAGATGTCAAAGGTAATAACACTCAACGTTTCCACCTCACTTCTCAATGTTCCTCTGAGCTTCTATCGTTCCTGGGAAGTTCAGTAAATAGTAGAATATAAAATAATACGACAGAATAAACAAAACAGCCAAGATACAAACAAAAAGTGCAAAATGTGTATAACTCAAGATGCTCAAAGTCGTTCAAGGTCACATAATAGGTGGCTACCTGATGTATTAGAATTTTTCTTTTCTACCTAATCAGACAAAATATGTCTTAATCACACATGTAATTAAAAAGAGATCATGTCTAAACCATCACCTAGAGAATGAACCTTCTCTGTACACCGAGAACTTAGAGTTGGGTGCATTTAATTCATGTCAAGAAGATACAGTAATGACACTGGAAAGAAGTAGCGTTGATTGCACAAATGATATTCCACATGTTTCGTATTAGGCTGTGTACACTCATTCCAATATTTTGGCCCGACCATCACAACCAAAATTTTGGTCCATCAGGCTGAATGAACTATAGGAGGTAAAATTATCTAAATGTGTGTCGCTCTTTGAATATTACTGATGTTTGTGTTGACAGCTTTACAAGATGTTTATTTACACAACATCTGCACAAAGCAATTGCCAGCATTTCCAGAGTCCATTAAAAAGACATTCTCCTCATTCAGATATGCTGTCATCTCATTATAACACTTATACCCAGGCAGATATTTTCTATTATATATACATAATTCAAAGGTTTGCACTTTTATTATGATAATCATCAGTGGATTATATGGATAGTGGGCTACTGTAAATTACAAAACAATGAAAAGGTCACAAAAGAAATTCTTGACCATATAAAAGCAAAACATTCCACATTCCTAATGTATAGCCCATAGTAAGATGTAGATTAAATTCATATACACAGGAGCCTTGAATTTCCTGTAAATTATATAGTGGATAATGCACCCCCAACTGTATTATAAGGATATTAGAAGTCACAGAGGAGTTCCGTAACCATATAAAAGTATGAGGCCGCAGGGGTGCATTATTTATTATAACCTACCCCTTTGTGGCTTCTGGTTTCCTTCTCCTCCTGGAACTGTAAGATAATAAGGCTATAATCTTACAGTTCCTCCCATAGAAATCCACTACAGGGGTAAGTTATATTCTTATAAACTGCGCTAATTATTGCTTGGCTATGTTTTCAGAGAAGCCTTACCCAGTATGTATAATAATACACCTCCTACTTACAAATATAAGGATAATAAATGTCACCTGAACTGTATAAAAGGACTCAAAACTAGGCTACACTAGCGCGATTTTCACGGGTTAGCACATGCGATTTTCAAATAGTATTGAAATCGCAGGAACGCACTGAAATATACTGTAATAGCTATGTCACAGAGCATCAAATTTTTACAATAGTAACTAAGCTACATCACAGATCATGTGACCACTGCCATTTTTTTGTTGATCTGTCTCCTATTTCTTTAGATATCTAGCCTGATACATCTTACATTTCAGCTGTCAATAAAGTGCATTAGTATCATAAAGTCTTCTGTTATGTTAAGTTTTGATGTAGCTGGAATGGTGACAGCTGGTACGTGAACTGCATGGTGGGAAATTTCCTCTCCCAGTGCTGCCTCATAGGGATTACTGAGCATGCTTGACCTTACAGAGAGTCAGATACTCTGACAGGGGACTGGGGGACTGAGCTTGAGCAAAACAAGTACTGGATTGAAGTTATGCAGCAACACAAACACATTAGAGTAAGTGCTGCTTACATGTATTCATTTGTATTTCATTTATTTATAGAATGAAATGAGGCAAAGTAATTTTTCCAGTGAACAATTCCTTTAAATAAGTCTGAAAATCGATTAAAACCTAATTGAAGTGGAATTTTTTTGACTTTCCCGATCTCAATTTTCAACCTCGATTTTTAAACGTTCCTGCATGTTTTTTCAACTTTTTGGTGAGTTGCGACATTAGAAAGGAAGGGCTTGAATAACTCTCTAAACATTCCTAATCAGCACTATGGAAGTATATGGAGAGACATGATTAGAACAGGAAATATCAGTCCATTAATGAAACCAACTGGATAGTTCTAAACATTCAGCTTCAGATGATAAACCACAAATCTTGACGACTCCAGAAATGGAAAGTGCCCATTACTCTTGGATCGATTTCTATCAATGTGTCTTATGACGTTTTCTGATAGATACATTATACCACCACCACTTCCCACTCCAACCTTTTATCATTCACGGGCCCTGTAGCCGGGCACGGCTTATAGAGCGTTTTTATAATTCAAATTGCGATTTCCATCAGAAATACTCCAAAGACGTGATCTCAGTCCTATACGTTTCCTTCTGAGGTTTTCCATATGATAAATATATCTCCCCCCTCTACTGTTTAATGCAGCGAGGTTTGAATTTCTCATGCAATGGTTATTTAATCTCATTTTATCAATGCTGCAGAAACTCGATCTCCCTTTTATCGCGCTAGAAATAGCTTTTAATGAGAAAAAGATGGATCACAGAGCATTGTTTCAAGGTCTCCTTCCTATATATTTACCCCTTAGCCCTCCTCCCATACACCCCCTATAATCTTTTATGTCATCCCTCTTGATTTTCCGCAGATCTCTGCTCCGTTTAACCCTCTGTCAGTCCACATTGCTCTTAGACTCAGGCACACCCCTTCATCCTTTTTATTTGTTGGAAAACTGCAGCTCTCTGCAAACGATACAGTTACATCTGCTTACTGCATTCTGTTCAATTATTGTCACGTTCTTCAGTCTCTACATTTATCCTCATTCGATCTGCATATTCTGTACTTGCTGCATAGGAAGGCCCATAATGCTCTTCTTCTGCAACAAATGGCCTGTTCTCTGCCAGATGGAATTAACGCAGCTATACACAGAACTGCATCTGAGTATATTTAGAATCCTAAGGGCACAGATTCTTAAACTGTTGCATTCAATGTTCACTCTAATATTTTATTGGCTGAGTTCTCAGATATAAATTATATCACTTTCTTTTTTTTGCTTTAAATCTCAATTTTTATTTTCAGGCAGATTTTTGTGTGCACACCACTTTAACCTGTGTGCACAGTCTCCGTGCACATACGCACAGCTTCGAGGAAACATATGCTGCACTGGCCCTTTAATGAGTGGCCAGCCAATAGGATAGGGTCTGACCCTGAAGGCTATTTGAGATGAGATTTGCAGAAATAATTATTTGTTCCAGGAATTATATACTCTGTAATGTATAATGATATTAGATGCCACCAAGAAAGAGAACTCTGGTTGCTTATAATAACCTCATGAATTAAAGTGCGAGATACATTACTTAGTATTATGATCAATATTTACATGTATTCATTTGGTATACGATATTTTCCATCTGAATATGTTATTTCATTTTATCTTTTTGCTACTTTTGGAGTATCGTATGTTTTTTGCAATAGTCTGATTAATTTTATATAGTCTCTCCATTACAAGGAGGGGATTTATGAACATTACATTGTGATGTTACAACTAGATGCTGATATAGTCTATAAATGGACATTTAATGAAGTTTATAAGGGTATTTAGGTTTTATAGTTGCTTTTTTTGATGCACTACCATATTAAGCACTAGCACATGTAGAAAATCATCTAAACAAACTGTGTCCCATGACTATACTCTGGATGCTAAGGGACCAATCAGAGTTTTTTTTACAGGGTTTCTTCAGTTATATAAAATCTGACTGGTTGCTACAGACATTTGTACCTCTTATTGCATTGACACCTTAGTTCTTTGCTAAAGGTTGTAGCTTCTATTTTAAAGCCGTGGGGTATGTTACTTATAATACACACATTTCAATGATAACCAAAACAGCCAATGGCTTCACTAACTACAGGGTCTTAGAATATGATTTTCTGGATATTTATGTCTCTCGTGAATTATATAGGAAATAATATACTTTGTAAAGGATATTAGAAGTCACCAAGGAGTTCCGTGACAACATGAAAGCAGAAGGCCACAGGGCTCAGATCAGTCATGGATGCATACAAGTTAATCCTCTGGGACAAAGCACATTGGGTTTTCAGTCTGAAAATAGTCTCATGACATGCAATCCGACATGCAACCCTGCTTCTCCTGCCAGTCAAGTCTATTCTGCTGAGCAACGCCAAAATCTTGACACTTACAGTCAGAGCTTTCTGGACAGATTGCACAGACTGATGGGCAGCAATCTGTCATCTATAGTACATTTATGTTTATTTTGATTTCTAGACCATTTGAGGTTCATAACTAGCATTGAGTTCACTAGAACAAATAGGTTCATACAGTGATTTCTCCGTATTTCTTCCCAATACTATTGCGGTAGCTCTGGGCATTGTGTACAGTGTGTTTTCCCACCTTCCAACATTCCCCTTTAAATAGGTGCACTATTGAGAAATGCATTGTACAGAGCTGTACTAAGATCAGGTTCACTCCATTATCCTCTCCCTGTAGCTCTGCACTGTGTTGTTTCCATATGTGTAGGAGCTAGGCCACACTTGACTGTTTTGGTTAGCGCACCGCACACCAACAGAAGTGGATGGCCCCACTATCCCTGCTGCCCTGCATTGCGATTAGGACCCTTTTCATGACGCATGTGATCACCATTTATGGTGCGATAGGGCTACATCAAAGGAATTGCAGCACATGTGCAGGGAAGCGCCTACGAATCTTGCAGCATTGCGCTAGTGGGACCTTGCCCTAACTATTAAAGGGGTGATTTTCGAGGGGGTGTGCATTAATAGTGTTCTAGCAAAATTTGAGAAATAAATCCCATTCAGTGCTCCCAGAGACTCCCCTTTATATACACACCCCCTTACTTGCAATTATGTAAACTCTCCTAAAGAATGTGCATTTAATTATGTCAGTTAAAATCCACATCACTGTCTTTAGTGTTTGGCTCCAGTAGGCTCTTTTAACGTGAAATTGCCCGCTTTTTGGCCTCACTATGTCTGATGCCTTGCGCTGCGCTTTGGCCCATTTTCAGATCAAATGCGATCACCATTTTTGGTGCATGAACATCAAAGGAAGCGCAACATAAGTTTACATGAATGCGCGTCCTTGAGTTTGCGCTGCTGTGTATTGGGGTCAATCCAGAAGGCCAGAATCATACAAGGATTTTGTGTTCGTTTTTCTGTCATTTTACTAGCATTTCCAGATGTTTTGCATTTTTCTAGAGGCAACAACCCCCCCCCCCAGTAAAATGAAAACTATCCATTCCTGTAGACTACGCTCTATAAAGAGGGAACCCTATATTAATTCATTATAGATGAGCACTTGTAGCTCATTAATAATATTAGTTAAATCACTGTCACAGAGTTCAGCAGTGATTAAATAGACTGTTCATTTAATTAAGGTCGAGCAGTGATCACAAGCTCTAGACTCAGGATAAACAGAGACTATGCCTTGTGCAAGTTGTTTTTTTATTTATTGGCCTGTTTGTTTTTGTGGATAAGGAAATGGTCTATTGAATGCTCTTTCTGCTAGTGGCCTAGGTTCTATAAATGGAACTTTTACTTCTGCCCATGTTCTGTCTATAACATTAGTGACTGTGGTATTACTGGGACGTACATTGAATTCACATATTCCACTTGATAGACAAACACACCAAAGTGCTGATGCAATAAGAGGAAAATTGCCTGTGTTATTTATTTGCAGAAACCATTCAGATTTTAGTTATTTTTGCTGGGTTACTGCATATAGATAAATAACATCTGATTGGTTCCTGCAGATTATTAGAACAGGCAAACTTTATAGCTTTATTTATTTCAAAGTAGTTTTGAAATGGCCTAAATGAGAAGTAGCTATTAGACAAATGTATTTTACAAAATGTTTACAATTGTTTTTTCTTTTTAATAGTCATTTATTGTGGGTTTTTGTAATGATCTATTGTTCTATTCCAAAGTTAAATCTGCAATACAGCTGTGAGGTTATATCTTTATTAAATATCTATCACTTAGCTTGTCTTCATTTTTTTCTTGCCTGCCATTGGACCCAGTACCTGTCTGCTAGGTCTAGAAAACCCTAGTGGTCAGATGTACATTCAAATTGTAAATGGAATATCTGCAGAAATTCTTTTAAAATAATTCCTACAAATAAATCAGGAGACCAAAAAAAAAAGTGTCCTATACAGAACAAATTAAGGTCCCACTATGGGAGTCAATGGGAACACAGAAAAAAACGCAGACAAGTAGAAACAAGGGCACTGCTACCCACAGTGCTAAATAATAAATATAACATGCAGAGAATCGTGGTCAAGCATACACAAAGGCTTTACGTTTTTTAATGTTACGCAGTGGGACCTTAGCCTAAAGGCCAAGTAAGGCGGAATCAGCCCTAATTTGTAAAGCCACTAGCACTACTCTTGTTAATAATCCATAAGTAAAACAACTGAATTGTAAATGTAAATGTGTAATACAATATTATGTACCATAATGTAATATAAATTAACAATGAAATTCAAGTCAATAAATATCCCTTATATATGTATTGTACATAACATTTGTTTAATTGATATTGCAGGACCCAGCACTGTATGTTATATACAGTATAATCAGTGTAATATATACATTAAATAATTAACAAGAGCCATTAATATCCTATAAATTATAACGGCTACGTACCGAAAGTCGCAAATGTCTTTTTCCATCTACAAGTCACGTTAACCCATGTACCAAGAGTTAACGTGACTTTAGGGCATAACTTACAGCGGTTTCTGCGGTACGCAAAAACTGCGGCGCGCAACTGCCGCAAGGTAAACCCCATTCACTATGCATTGAGAGCCGTTATCAGTTCAGTGCATTGCCTAGAGGAGGCAATGAAAGTTATACAGGCTTTTCGTGCATAGCCCTGTATGTGTTTATATATGGTGATTAGTAGAGATGGCCGGTTCGCGGACCCGAACCCGGATCCGCCGCAGATTTCTCCCGTCCGCGAACGGCGGATTATTCCGGACTTTCTGGACTTCCGAACTTCCGAACTGCGGATTTTTTTTTTTTACGAAAATTTTCGAAAAATACGAGTATCTCCGTAATTACGAGGATCTACGATAATTTCGGGATCTGGAAAAACCGATGATCCTCGTAATTACGAGGATTCGCGTAATTACGAGGGTTCGCGTAATTACGAGGATTAACGTAATTACGAGTATTCTCGTAATTACGAGAATACTCGTAAAAACGAGTAATTCGTGTAAATTTTTCAAGACGGAGCAAGCCACATGATCCAAATTAGCCAATGGCAGCTATCATAGTTACGGAAAGCCTCGTTTTTTTTACAGAAATCCTCGTTTTTACGGGAATCCTCGTATTTTCGAAAAATACCATTTTTTTAAAGTCACGCTAGCGGACTGTACTTTTTAGGTATTGTTGGCATTTATACGTGCTTCTAAGGCCATTACCCAGGTCCCTGAGTGGTTAAGTGTATGTTACCAAGGCTATTTAGACCACTTTTAATGCGGATTTTGCCGAACTTTCATTTTAATACGTTTTAACGGGTCCGCTCGCGGATTTTCGAATTTTCGGATTTTTTCGAAAATCCGCGGATCCTCGTGCGGACCGGATTTTTCGAAGTTCGGACATCTCTAGTGATTAGCCTTCTCATCAATGTCAGGTGACTTACTCAAACTGTGTAATGGAAAGATATTGACCCCTAACTTAAAAATTAAGCATACTACAAGACAGATTGTAGTTCCATGACCTGGCCTTGTGTTACTATATGTGGGTCAAACTATCTGTACTATTATTCATTTAAGAAGGATAAAGGGAAAATCCAGCCCTAAAAATAAAAAAACTGTATATAGATAAATCCCCCACAAACCCATGAACTGCTAGATGTTAGACTACCCTGAAATGCAGCCCTATGTTTTGTTACCCAAAATGTAGAAAGTGTTCACCAGTCTTAAATGAACAAATTGTGTTTATTCACACAGACGTCTGAGGAAGGGGTCACACTGACTCCGAAACGTCACATCTTTGTGTGAATAAACACAATTTGTTCATTTAAGACTGGTGTGTACTTGGAATCTTTCTACATTTTGGACTAAAACAATTGGCTGTGGTATCCAGTAGCACCCAGCGAATTTGTTTGAATATAGGTTGTGCGAGGGAAACTACCTTCATTCTCATATGTTTTGTTACCCCTCTCTTTGCTTCCTGGCTCTTCCAGTTAGCATTAGAGATGGCCAAACTTCCCGATGTT
Source organism: Hymenochirus boettgeri (assembly GCA_019447015.1). Taxonomy (NCBI): domain Eukaryota; kingdom Metazoa; phylum Chordata; class Amphibia; order Anura; family Pipidae; genus Hymenochirus; species Hymenochirus boettgeri. The sequence goes on along the minus strand of CM033472.1, from coordinate 38,094,266 downwards.
CGGTTCGTTTCTGTTCGGAAACGAATCCATTAAAGTCAATGGAAGAAAATAGTTTGAAAAGTTCGGATTAATTACAAATTAAATAACAATGGTAACTTATTGTAAATGACTGTGGCACCTGGGAAATGGTCTGGGGGAACATGGCACTATCACTAAAACGCATTTAAACACTTCTTACCCCACAATCGGGCAATTTCCACATGCTACATTCAAGGGTTATGGCCAATTCGAGGGTTCCAGAACAATACATTCGAGGATTGCCAAAATCGAAAGCTACCTTCGAGGGTTACTGAAATGGAAGGTTATATTCTAGGGTTCCGAATTTGAATGTTACATTTGAGGGTAACCGATTTGAGAATTCGATAATTATCGAAATTAAGTCTGCAAGTTTGGAAATTCCAAACTAGTTCAAAGTTCAGATAGTTCGGAGATACTCCGAGTTTGTCTGAAGTTTGGCCAAAAATCGGGCTCAGGTCCATCACTAGTTATACAGATTAAACAGTTGAATTGACATCACAAGTCATGTTTGCTTGCGTTTCCCAGGGGATTAAAAGTGCAACGGATCTCAACGCACAAAGTGGGGTCTACTTCCTGCCCTTTATATTATAAATGAAACGTCATTGGGGATTGCAACGCGTGAACGAACAGTGAACGCAGAAAAAACGCAGAAGTGGAGCCTAGGCTTCCTTTACTTCCCCGTCGTACATCTGGGTATCAATTTCTCTTTCTCCTTATCTGGTTTTGAATACTGCCTCTCACTTTAACTCATGGCTACATTCTATTTGCCTGATTTTGTCCTCAATTCTCAGCCTTCTATTCTTTCCTGTGTTATTTGCCCTGGATCAACGCCAGTTAGAAGTCAGTTCCTTTCCAATCCGCAGATGCTTATTGATTCAGCATTAAAAACCTGGCACTGGGAAGAGACGTCAGGGTGACCTCTATGCTCAGCAGGCCTCTGGCTTACAACAGGTTAATAGACGTTGGTATAGCATATCAGCGAGTGAAGAGTTACTTACCATGAGCATCTCACTTGTCAGTGAGTTCACTAGGTCGGACACAGAAGAGTGCTGATCTGTTTTACCGTCATCTGGCTGTGCTTGCCCCGGCACTGTGGTTGTGCTTGAGGTTCTACCACCTGTCTGTAATCTTCAAGAAAAAACAATAAGTTAAGAATTGGCCTTACAAATAGTGATCCTACCCAGAGGAAAAGACTGAGGGGTAAAATGTTGGCAAAAGAACCTTCCTACATTCTGAGTAACTGCAGTATTAAGAGAATAAAAGGTGCTAATGCAATAACAGGTGCAAAAGTTTGCCTTTTTAATTTGCAGCAGCCAATAACATGGTATGTAACTGCAATAACCCAGTAAATAGCTAACATCCGGTTGGTTGCTGAAAATGAATAGAACAGGCCACTTATTGTATCACCCCCTAAATTATTCCATTTGGATTCTTTTAAAATACTTTGACATACAACTGACATCTCATGTGTTGTGTGGCAATGGCCATTTAATTACATTTTATACTTCTATATAACCCAAGTTTGTGTTTTTATGGCAATAATAAGGCTAATTGCCATAATAGCCCAACCTATAAAATGATAATGGGTTCTGGTTGACAGTGTTAAAAGTGTCTACTGTAGAGAAATATTTGTTTCCATCCTGGTGAAATCAGGACATGGCAAGGTACATACCTTCCAACATACCAAGATGTGGAACCAGAACTTAAGCTAGGACTGTCCAAGCCCCACCTAGCTTTTGCCCAAAGAGCCCCAGCTATGCCCTACCAAACCCCTGGACTGAAAAGACTAACTGTCCAACAACAAGTTTTACCCATTCCAGGAAAGAAGGACAGACGCTGTCCCAATACGATCAGGACAGTTGGGAGGTATTATGCAGACATACATATGTATGTATGTATTCATTTTCCTATATATAACATACTGTACTATGCAGTGCTTTACCATGTAGACCCTGCCCTGAAGTGCTGAATTAAACATCTAACATACTGCAGTTAATCTCAAAATTTCTAAAAATTTCTAAAAACCTATGGAACATGACCAGACCATTGATAACAAGGATTTTACAGCCGTGGAATGAAGGCCCAGCAAAACAACAATGCATGTAACTTAGCAATGTTAAAAATCACATTTTTAGGGCAATTTAAAATGACTTCCAAACCCCCTGGAAGGGGGAAGCTTGAAATGGGGGTGCAGCATTCTCAGACTGGTGAGAGCGAGGCCGCCGGATGCACCACGATAGCAGAAGAGAGGACAGAGAGAGAACCTGCATGCAAAGGAACAGCACAGAGAGGAAAGACATCAAAACAGTTTATACAGGAACTAGAGAAAGACAATGAGCTCCAGGATGAGAGTTTAGCGCTGGTGGGTCGGAAAGCCAGTGGGTGAAATAAAAGGACCCTCTGCCCTGTTGAAAATCTCAGCACACCAATAGAGAGGGCAACATGGTTAAAGGGAAAACGACAGGAGAGAAAAATGAGGTAATGAGGATACAGCTGTGTGCGGAAAGGAAAGGTCTGAGTTAGTGAAATTCAATGACTGGCTAGAGAAACAATTGAGGTAGAGAGCAGACAGCAGAAGAGGGACATACAGGAACATTTAGAAGGCGACATTTAATGCTGCAAAACAAGAGACATACAGTATTTAATAGGCAGGATCACATAAACAATGATACCAGCAGAGTACATTGCATCTGGCTTAAAGGGATATGCAAAATGTATGGTGCCTTTAACAGGTATATACAGTAGGTAAAGGGTTTTATATTAATTTAAAAATGAAATCTATAATTCCTTAAAGGGTAGTTGTGGTCTCCATACAAGTGGCCTCTCTTAAAAAGACCTCTATTATACCTTTCAAACAAGCCAAGAATGATGTCTGTATCTTTTTTTTTTTATAGGTTTGAATATAGTCAGAATGAACAGGGAAGTGTGTGACAGTCACATGAGTGCTATGTAAGAAGCCCCCAGCCCCCTCCCCCCCAACGAAACAAAAACCTTTTCTAAAGATATTTTAAGACATTTACAGCAGCATGACACAACTGCGCATGCTCAGTGCCTGTGGCAGCAGGGGCAGAGCAATGGTGCTGGAGATATCACAAATCACAGTGCCAGCTGGAAACACCACCATTTATACTGATATAAGTTTGCATAGATTGCGGCTAGGAACATGTTCCTGGAGTCGTTTTAAAGGTAGGAATGTGTTCCTTTTAATAAAGGACCTTTGTATGGAGACCATAGTCCCCCTTTAAGGTAAGTGAGATTTCTACCTCCCATTCTGCACAAAAGCAAGGTGCATTAGGAGGTAGGGCTCTGTTGGAGGGTGAAGCTACCCGTCATTGTGGTGACTCCTACCTCCCAAGGTATTATAGATTTTAAAAAGTATATATAAATCTGTCTAGTGTTCTTTTAAGAAAAATGCAACATGTGGCCCTTTGAACTGCATATCCTGCAAGAAATTAAAAAACAATACATAGGGGGGCGGCACGCTTTGCTAATCCCACTTTCTGCCTGTAGGCTATGTCTAAAGTTATGAAAAATCCCCATGAGCCAATAAATACTGAGCAAATATGAAACAAAGTTTTATTTTTTCTACCAACCTCACTGTAACCCCCCGTGGTGTTTAATGGGAGATACGTCTTGGAAAAACAAAATCAACTTGACAAATTAACTCCGGAAAATTACAAAAAAAAAGACAATTCTTTTCTGCCCCCCCCCCTTCTCCCATATCTCAATAAATTGAAGCTAGTATTAATGAAATCTGCCATTGAGAGCGTTAATGGCGACTGCCTGCAGTGATATCAGGCAGTTTGCTCTGATTTACACGGGTGGAAAATGCCTGAAAATGGGGACAGTGTTTGCACTTCTCGCTGTCTGAGAAAAGCTCCTTTATTGGAAGAAGTCTGTGCATGTTCTGCTATAAATTATAGATTAGGATTTGGAAGCTGTTGGAATTGCAAAAGAAGAAGCACAGAGCAAGAAAGAAAGAAATACTCCAATTATAGAGAGTCATGTTTAGAGCAGTGGAGGAATTAACCGCGGCGAGGTGAAGAGAATACAAATACACACACACACACACACACACACACACACACACAGATGCACGCACAGTCCTCCCTACACAATCACATGCATCAAAACATTTCAGAATTTCCCCAAACTCAAATTTTATAACAATGTGAATTAAAGGGAAAATACGCTATTAATAAAATGCATTTATCTTCTGTTCATTGTCTTAAAAATTGAGTCTGGTTTTGTTGAGTATGTATCTTTGGGAACCTAGATATATTATTTATTGAGGATATGATTGCAGATACCAAGATGTCTGCTTAATTTTTGAGCTGGGTAGACACAGTAACAATCTTTCAAAGATGACAGACAGAATCTTACAGATCCAACGGGATTGGCCCAATGGCCCCTTATCGCTAATGTGTGCGCGCAGTTTAAGTTACAGTGTGTACTATTAAAGAAATCTAAATAGGGAATTAACAAGTTTAGCTGGCAATACATGGAATCGATATTTCAAGTGATTTCAACACTAGAAACATTGGAAAATGTTGAACAATGAAAATTTCCCACCTACCCCATCTTCTGTCCCAATCTCTCTCAGAAAGATTAAGGCCTCAAGGTGCAGAACTTCGAGTGTTTTTTTGATTTCCGATCATTACCCTCAATCAGAACTCCAATTGAAAGAACGTTTGCCTGTGTATGGCCAGCTTTATGTATGTGGATATGTAGAGAGGGCATTACATTACCAGGCAATGTCCTCTTATCTTGGCATCTACTCAGGCTATTTACCCAAGACTCTTTAGAAAGGCCTCTGATTTGTATACAACAAACACACTCTGCAGATGGAGATGGTATCTGAATAATAGAGGACAGATGGAAGGCAGTGGACAAATGTTCCATGTGTCGTTCTCTTTCTGTCTTTAGCCTTCCGCTCTCCATTATTTTCCTACCCCCCTGGTCATGATATTCAGGTGCAATGTGTTGACTCCCTGGTAAACAGAGCGCAAAACAACTTTCATCGTCTGTGGTAACGTAGCCTACGGGGATAGGCCTTGACATGAACCGCAGTTCTACAATGTAGAAAGGTGCACAAAGGTGTTTGCACTGATCTGCATACATGCTTGAGTGCCATTCAATGTTAAATATACAGATATGGAACGCTGTGGGAAGAAACTGGTTATCAGATATTTATATATAACAATATAATATGTGCCACAGGGCTCTTCCCATTGAACTGGGATATTGTCTACGTTTACAACAGGTTTACATTAATATAGTCCAATTGGAATAACTCCATTGTAAACTGCAGATACCCGAGGGTGGTACCATACATTGTACTTATAATTTAATGTAATAGGTTTGGTCACATTTTACTGTATATTGCAATATACAACACAACATTAACGAGTGTTAGCTATATCATATGGTTATAGTTGTTACACCACAAGTCTCTGATGAATTACATTTGTCACAGGAAATATGTGATGTTTTCGTATATTTGTCAGTCGGGCAGGAAAATCGTCAAAGTGTGTGCTGCTACTGCCAATCGATGTCTGTCGCCCGTTCACCCGGATCAGGTGATCAGACTTGGTGTTAAATCACGGGTGGTCATGCGGTCACCTATGAGCCACATGAACAGTGACAGCTAACTGTCGATTTTCGCCACGACCGACAGTGATTCATTCCGGCTGACCGATGGTTTGTGGTGAACGGCCGTTTGGGGTGAAAATTTCGCCCATGTTTCCCCAGCCTAAAACAATGTTTACCTGTGCTACTAATCAACCAATATGATGTTATATAACTGCAGTAGACCAGCAATAAACAAATATCTAATTGGTTGTTGCAGATTAACAGCCCCGGCAAACTTTTGCACCTTTATGCACTTAAGCCTCTCAAATGTGTTGATTGTTGTTCTATGTAATCCCTAATGAAAGATATGAAAGATAAACATTAAAGGCAGCTATACACAAACTGAATATCTCAAGGTGTGGGGACCATAAACAAACCTCTCCTTTTAGGGAAAATTCTATGATAGTTTAGAAGGTATTGGGAAATAGAGTAAATTAATTAATTAAGTTCTCCTCTAAAAGTAAAACGTGTTGTCTTAACATAATTTTATTTTTTTAGCCGATCAACCACCTATTAGCAGATATCAGAGTGTTTTTTTGTTTACTGAACACAGAAAATTTGTTTATTCGGTTTATTTGTAATGAATATTCATTGTGTAGATACAACCAAGGTTTTAGCCCAAATGTAATTCTGCGCCTTTAACCTTGGTGGATTCCTGCTTAGAACAGGCTCACGTCTCTTAGGCCTTGAACAGAACGTGTTGAAATGGAGTTAACAGATGGTTCCCTAGAATATCTAAATGACATTCTCTAAATAAGTCTACCATTCCCTAAATAAGAATACCGCTCCCTAAATAAGAATACTGCTCGCTAAATAAGGATACCGCTCCCTAAATAAGGATACCGCTCCCTAAATAATACCGCTCCCTAAATAAGAATACCGTTCCCTAAATAAGAATGCTGCTCCTTAAATAAGGATACCGCTCCCTAAATAAGGATACCGCTCCCTTAATAAGAATACCGCTCCCTAAATAAGGATACCGCTTCCTAAATACGAATACCGCTCCCTAAATAAGAATACTGCTCCCTAAATAAGGATACCGCTCCCTTAAAAAGAATACTGGGTGGGTGGGGGTGTGGGGGGTGTGGGGGGGATGGCGTGGGTGGTAATGGGAAGAGCAACATCATGGGTGCCATCATGGGGGGGAGAGCACCATCATGGGTGCCATCATGGCATGGGGGGGAGAGCACCATCATGGGTGCCATCATGGGGGGAGAACACCATCATGGGTGCTATCATGGGGGGAGGCTTAGTGCAAATGTGCAATCACCAGATGCCTGGGTCAATATAATGGATGCCATCATGGCCCGGGCCGGGGTGTACGGTGTATACTGTAATGGAACGTTAGGGGGGGCCCCAAAAAATCTGACTTGTGCCTTGGGCCCCATTTGGTCTTAATCCAGCTCTGAGGATTCCACTCCCTAAATAAGGATACTGCTACCCAAATAAGGATATTGCTACCTAAATAAGGATACCGCTTCTTAAATAATGATACAACTCCCTAAAGACAATGCTCCCTAAATAAGGATACTGCTGCCTAAATAGGAATACCACTCCCTAAATAGGGATACTGTTCCCTAAATGAGAATAACACTCCCTAAACAAGGATACTGCTTACTAAATAAGGATACCGCTCCCCAGTGGCGTCGCTACGTTAAAACGTGTTTGTTTGGCAAAGTGCCCCGAATGTTTTAACCAACTGTACCTTGCAGAAGTGCCCCAAACTGTATTTTCCGGCTGCACTATGATTTCTGGGCATGTCTCGCAGCCGGAGGGATGATGTCATGTGAAATGTCGGCGTGATGATGCAGGCAGCCCCTTTGCACTGACTGAAAGTGGGATAGATAGATACACAGGCAGAGAATAGATAGATAGATAAACAGAAAAGTGTGCACTCTATCTTCAATAGTTCCATCTGCCTGGGCGCTTCTGGTTGTTGATTCACAGATATCCAATGAAGTAAAAGAGTTCGAGGCACTCTCAGGTCTTGTGCAAAAAGCTAAATTTTATTCAGTAGTAGCTTGGCTTAATGGCTTAATAAAGGTCCAAGAAGGGGGACCGAAACGTTGCTACTTATGTGTTTTGGACATTGAATAAAATTTAGTTTTTTGCACAAGACCTGAGAGTGCCTCGAACTCTTTTACTTCATTAGATAGATAGATAGATAGATAGATAGATAGATAGATAGATAGATAGATAGATAGATAGAGAGATAGATAGATAGATAGATAGATAGATAGACAGATAAGAGTTAGATAGACAGACAGATAGATAGACAGACAGAGATAGATAGATAGACAGAGTTAGATAGATAAAAGGTAGATACATAGATAGATAGACAGACAGAGTTAGATAGATTTTAAAGAGATTTTAAACTAGCAATGGGGGGGAGGGTACGTTGAACTACACAGGGGTAGATAGAGAAGTTAGGGATCAGGGGGCTAATAACACAATGGAGGGAGGAGAAGGGGGAGCATAGAGGATAAGGAGGCATGTACGACCAAGTATGGAAGTAAATCAATTGATAATCTAAAATGTATGTTTACAAATGCAAGAAGTCTGGCTGGAAAAACCGGGGAACTAGAGCTAATAATCTGCTAAACCATTTTTTTACATCGGTTTTCACTGTTGAGAATCCTAGTCCTTACAGCAGGGATTGTAATAATATGCAGGGGAGAAATGAGGAATATTCACATTGGCTGAAGGAGGATATGGTACGGAAGACAAAGTTATCAAAGTTAATCAATCAATAAAGCCCCAGGACCAGATGGATTGCACCCTCGGATTTTAAAAGAGCTTAGTTCATTTCTATCTAGACCACTGTTTCTTATCTTTTCAGATTCACTTTGGTCTGGGGATGTGCCGCTGGATTGGAAAAAAGCCAATGTAATACCAATATTCAAAAAAGGTAGTTGTTCACAGCCTGGTAACTAAGACCAAATAGCTTAACAGTGGTAGGGAAGGTCCCTATAGCAGTGATGGCAAACCTTTTAGAGGCTGAGTGCCCAAACTGCACCACAAAACCCGACTTTTTATTGCATAGTGCCAACATGATCATATAACCTGAATATGGAGTTTTTTGATTTAGGCAAAAAAAAAATTCAAATAGACACAGACCAATACAGTAGATGGACCATTAACCCTACATTATTAGACAGGAGTTTGAGATCCAAAACAGTGACCATTAACCCTACATTATTAAACAGGAGTTTAAAGTCTAAAACAGTGACCATTAACCCCACATTATTAGACAGGAGTTTGAGATATAAAACAGTGACATTAACCCTACATTATTAGACAGGAGTTTGAGATCTAAAACAGTGACCATTAACCCTACATTATTAGACAGGAGTTTGAGATCTAAAACAGTGACCATTAACCCTACATTATTAGACAGGAGTTTGAGATATTAAACAGTGACCATTAACCCTACATTTTTAGACAGGAGTTTGAGATATTAAACAGTGACCATTAACCCTACATTATTAGACAGGAGTTTGAGATATAAAACAGTGACCATTAACCCCACATTATTAGACAGGAGTTTGAGTATAAAACATGGACCATTAACCCTACATTATTGACAGGAGTTTGAGAAATAAAACAGTGACCATAACCCTACATTATTAGACAGGAGTTTGAGATATAAAACAGTGACCATTAACCCTACATTATTAGACAGGAGTTTGAGATATAAACAGTGACCATTAACCCTACATTATTAGACAGGAGTTTGAGATATAAAACAGTGACCATTAACCCTACATATTAGAAAGGAGTTTGAGAATATAAACAGTGACATTAACCCTACATTATTAGATAGGGGTTTGAGATCTAATACAGTGACCATTAACCCTACATATTTGACAGGCGTTTGAAGATATAAAACAGTGACCATTAACCCTACATTATTAGATAGGGGTTTGAGATCTAATACAGTGGCCATTAACCCTACATTATTAGACAGGAGTTTGAGAAATAAAACAGTGACCATTAACCCTACATTATTAGACAGGAGTTTGAGATATAAAACAGTGACCATTAACCCTACATTATTAGACAGGAGTTTGAGATATAAAACAGTGACATTAACCCTACATTAATAATGTGGGGTTAATGGTCACTGTATTAGATCTCAAACTCCTATCTAATAATGTAGGGTTAATGTCACTGTTTTATATCTCAAACTCCTGTCTAATAATATGGGGTTAATGGTCACTGTATTAGATCTCAAACTCCTATCTAATAGACAGGAGTTTGAGATATAAAACAGTGACATTAACCCTACATTATTAGATAGGAGTTTGAGATCTAATACAGTGGCCATTAACCCTACATTATTAGACAGGAGTTTGAGATATAAAACAGTGACCATTAACCCCACATTATTAGACAGGAGTTTGAGATATAAAACAGTGACCATTAACCCTACATTATTAGACAGGAGTTTGAGATATAAAACAGTGACATTAACCCTACATTATTAGATAGGAGTTTGAGATCTAATACAGTGACCATTAACCCCACATTATTAGACAGGAGTTTAAAGTCTAAAACAGTGACATTAACCCTACATTATTAGATAGGAGTTTGAGAATCTATACAGTGGCCATTAACCCTACATTATTAGACAGGAGTTTGAGATATAAAACAGGGACTCAAGCAGAGCTGAATGTTATAGCACGTGACCTCTCTCTGCTACAGACAGCCGCTACATTTTCCCTCTGGATTTCTGGTAACAAACTCTGGTGAAGTCTGCTGTTCATGAGTGCCCATAGAGAGGGCTCTGAGTGCCACTTAGCTGCCCTATATCTTTGAATAATGTGAAGACCCACAATACCTTAACTAGCAAAAACTTTGTTTCAAAGCAATTACCCTCAGCACATTTAGTGCAACAGGTTGTGACTCAATAGAATTCTCTAGCTTGCGGTCACACACACACACACACCTCCATGAACCGGTGCGTTCAAGTAACTACTGGATGACCAGCCTGCGATCTCTCCAGTCAAGGCCAGTCCAGTCCGGGCCAACCAGTCAGAAAAAATGATTATTCCTGTGACTGAAGATCTGTGGGTGATTTACTTAAAATAACAATTTCAGGGCTTAAGAGCTACGGTTATCAACTAGTTAGGATTAAAGAATTATTACATTTTAGCTTTAGCTCCCTTTTAAATCAAGAAAGTCTATGATGACTAAACATACAGTTGTGGCTATAACTCAGTGACATTTTGGGTATAGAGTCATTCAAACCAACTGGTACATTAAGGGACACAGTAAAGGCCATTTTGCAGGTTTGCTTTGTGAAGCGGCACATTTTTGATTTGATAGTGATTATGTATAAATGAATAGCTAGAAATGTCACTGTGCCCCATACGGTAAATGTTCCCTTCGCACTGTAGCTAGAGAAGTGTTGTACATTTAATGCAGTATAGTCCTAGAGATTAGAGGCGGGTTGGCCATCCGTACACATTGGCTGGTAATTAGCATCTGAGCCGTGATTATAATTAAAAGACTTTTCTTTATTATTTGGAATCCTGGGACTGTAATGAGTTTAACCAATCAGATTTCAGCAATAATCCCTTAAAACACTGAGCACCGTGAGGTTAGTAAGGACAATTCCACGTTTGGTCTCCACCCGTGTTACGGTTCATTTTCAAATGGATTAAGCAAAGCCTTTTAGATAAACAATTTAGAAAGGGTGGTTGTGTTATGTACGCAGCTTCCCAAGATTCTTATTTAAAAATTCTATTATCTGGAATCCCGGTGATTATCCTTTAGCTTTAGTTCACATTGGGACTCATTAAAAACAATACGATTACTACCCAGAATTCAAAGCTGCATACAGAAATAACCCAACACCTAAAGTAAGGAAACTATATATAAAAAAATAACGTATATTTCTATGAGATCTATGGAGAGAAGGGAAGCGGTTTTCTCTTCTGAGAACAGTTGCTTGTTTTGGTTTGTTTCCATGGAAAAGGATTATGATTTTTATGCAACGAGCAGGACTTGCTAAGGTTGAACATATGTATAGGAAATATACATTGGTGTTTTAGAAAATCCAAATGGTTTTCTGGGGTATTGAGTCCAATTCCCAGATTCAATTGTATCAGGACAGAGAGGTAACAATAGGACGGCACTTGTAGGACATGTCTGTTATGTTATGTACAGTATGTTAGTGTGTCCTTGTTCATCACATCTGACCCCCTCTCTACCAGTACACCAACCATTCTCTCTTTAAAGCTCCGTACACACACTCAATCTGCCACACGATGGCCAGCGACCCAGCAAGCAGTGAACATGTGCAGTCATTTGGTTGGGCATCGTTGGTGGTCTGACCAAGAGATTATCATCCAAAATGGCCATTCGCTGCCCACTTGCCTGTCAGGTGCAGCAAATCGAACATGTGTTTTTATGTATCTGTGTAATCATTTGTACTTATCCCCTTGCCTGTATATTCAGTATTATTTTAAAGAACAGTGGAGCTTTTAATGTACCCTTGTGCTTTATAAAGAAACCTATCCAATCCATACATACAAAACTCTATTGCAATGAGCTGTTTCCTGGATTTATTGCTTTTGATGTGTTGTATGTAAATATGAACTTGGATGTGGTTAAGTAGTTGTAACAATAATTAATTGATTTATCTTTTAGATTCCTCTTTTTTGTCAACACTAGAGGGAGCACTATCTGTATATGTGTGTGTACAGATCCCTATCTGTATATGTGTGTGTACAGAGCACTATCTGTATATGTGTGTACAGATCACTCTGTATTTGTGTATGTACAGATCACTATCTGTATATGTGTGTGCAGATTACTACGTATTTGTGTGTGTACAGAGCACTATCTGTATATGTGTATGCAGATCACTATCTGTATATATATATATGTGTACTATCTGTATATATATATGTGTATGTACGAAGCACTATTTGTATATATGTGTGTACAGAGCACTATCAGTCTATGTGTGTATAGAGCACTATCTGCATATGTGTGTTCAGAGCACTATCTGTGTATGTGTGTGTACAGAGCACTGTCTATATGTGTGTGTACAGAGCACTGTCTATATATGTGTGTACAGATCACTATCTGTATATGTGTGTACAGATCACTATCTGTATATGTGTGTGTACAGAGCACTCTGTATTTGTGTATGTACAGATCACTATCTGTATATGTGTGTGCAGATTACTATGTATTTGTGTGTGTACAGAGCACTATCTGTATATGTGTATGCAAATCACTATCTGTATATGTGTGTGCAGATTACTATGTATTTGTGTGTGTCTGTGTGTGCATATAGGGCAGAGCCCTATTGGGCAGCATGGTGGCTCAGTGGTTAGCACTGATGCCTTGCAGCGCTGAGGTCCTGGGTTCAATTCCACCCTTGCACACATCTGTTTCCCCCACAATCATAAAGACATACTGATAGGTTGTATGTTTACATAAAGTGATTAGATTGTAAGCTTTTCAGCAGGGCCTCATGTGAATTGAGTAAATAATTGTAAAGCGCTGCGGAATATGTAGCGCTATATAATAAATAAAATACATACATACATCTGTATATGTGTGTACAGATCATATTTGAATATGTGTGTACAGAGCACTATCTGTATATGTGTGTGCAGATCACTATCTGTAAATATGTGTGCAGATCACTCTTTGAGTGTGTGTGTGCAGAGCCCTATTTGAATATATATATATATAGAGTGTGTACAGAGCACTATCTGTATGTGTGTACAGAGCACTATCTGTATGTGTGTGTGTGCAGAGCACTATCTGTATGTGTTTACAGATCACTATCTGTGTATGTGTGTGTGAAAGAGCATTTTTGGCATATGTGTGTGTGTGTATACAGAGCACTATCTGTGTAGGTGTGTAAAGATCACTATTTGTATGTGTGTGTGTACTGAGCAATATCGGCATATATGTGTGCACAGATTACAACCTGTATAAGTGTGTACAGAGCACTATCTATATGTGTGTGTGCAGATCACTATCTGTATGTGTGTGCAGACCACTCTGTATTTGTGTGTGTGTGTGTGTGTGCAGAGCCCTATCTATGTGTACAGAGCACTAAATGTATATGTGTGTGTGTACACAGCACTACCTGAATATGTGTGTGCAGATCACTATCTGTATATGTGTGTGCATATCACTCTGTATGAGTGTGTGTGCGTGCAGAACCCTATCTGTATATGTGTGTACAGATCATATCTGAATATGGGTGTACAGAGCACTATCTGTATATGTGTTTACAGATCGCTATCTGTATATATGTGTGTGTGTATAGAGCACTATCTGTATATGTGTGAGTGTGTGTGCGTGCAGAGCCCTACCTGTATATGTGTGTACAGATCATATCTGAATATGTGTGTACAGAGCATTATCTGTATATGTGTGTGTATAAAGCAGTATTTGTGTATTTGTATGTTCATACACATTTCTGTGTATTGAACTATTCTTTTCTGAAGAAGTTGCTGGAGGGCACCGAAACGTCTCAGTTAAGCAATAAATGAGTCTTGTGTAGTGCATTTCTTGGTCTGGTGTGCACTGAATGTTTTTAATCAATCAAATAAGAGTTAAAAATAGCAGCTCCCTCCAATTGTATTATACATAAAATTGGGCTCAAAAAATAATTTCCTTTAAGCCCTTTAAGACTGTAAATCGTGTCCTAGAAAGACATTCTGGAGGAAAGGGTTACGACCCCCTATATAATTTCCAATCCATTCTTTTGGTTTGGTTTTATTACAAAAAATAATTGAAATGAAACTGAATTAAAACCCTAGACCAAAAAATTATTCATCTAAACCTTCCGAAACACTATCTGTTGGTTTCTGCAAAAGAAGAAATCAATAGGAAGTTGAAAGCTCTCTCAGTGATCTTGTTCTATATAAATATGTGGATACTTGTACGCCTCAAGCTTGTTCTGATGAGGGAAATTTTAGGAGAAGATGAATGGAGAACTCAGGGAAATGCCAGTGTGCCAATGGAGACCTGCGGTGCCGCTAACCATGAAGGTTCAACTTTTTATTGGCTGCAGGGTCAGTTTCTTTATCATTGGAAGTCTGAATGTGATGGTGTTCCAAACAATGCTGCCACAGAATAGTCCTGTACAAACAATGACTATATTAAATATCTTGTCACACATACAAATGAGGTTTAATTGATACTGACACTGATAAAACTGTTCTAGTGGTTTGGGTTATTTATGTAGTATGGTAACGTCTCATACACACGTCTGATATTTAGGACGGCAAACAACCCGAGCGCACACAGATGCGTGACAAACTGCTGCTTCAGACGATAATCACGTGTGTATGTATTCGGTAGGGGGTCGTTCAACAATCTGCCATGGTGGCTCTGGTGTCATTTGTCGTCCGAAGTATCGGATGTGTGTACGGACCTTTAGGCTGTGTACACACCATGCAAAATTTTGGGGCAATTGACAGATACTGTAGGGAGACAACGGGAGCTCAGGAGTTCAAATGCGTGGCTAAGAGGGTGGTGTAAGGAGGTTGGGTTTGGGTTTTTAGAGAACTGGGCTGACTTTCTGTTGGCTACAGGCTCTTTAGTAGAGACGTAGAGTGCACCTCAATGGGGGAGAAAATGGCTAGGGGGTTGGAGGAGATTTTAAACTAGGTATGGGGGGGATGGTACGTTGAACTACACAGGGGTAGATAGAGAAGTTAGGGATTAGGGGGCTAAGAACACAACAGAGGACGGAGAAGGGGGAGCATAGAGAATAAGGAGGCATGCACAACCAAGTTTGGAAGTAAACTGATAATCTAAAATGCATGTTTACAAATGCAAGAAGTCTGGCTGGAAAAAAGCGGGGAACTAAAACTAATAGTAAAGGTGTGATGTGATTGGTATAGCAGAAACATGGCTAAATGATTCACATGACTGGACAGTAAATATTGAAGGGTACTTCTTATTTAGACATGACAGAGTTAATAAGAAAGGAGGAGGAGTATGTATGTATGTTAAACAGGAATTGAAGCTAAATCTAAAAGATAGAATAGATGGGGGTATAAACGATATGGCAGAAACAATATGGGTAGAGCTGTATACAGCAAGCAAGAAGGTAGGTAAATTAATTGTTGGGGTATGTTATAAGCCGCCAAATGCCGGGGAGGAGGTGGAAATTAATCTCCATATGCTGTTGGCGAAGGCTGCTGGTATGGGGCATGTTTTGGTTATGGGGATTTTAACTACCCTGACATACATTGGAGTAAGGGAACTGCCAGCACCTCAAAAGGTATAAAGTTCTTAAATTTCCTATATGAGCATTTTTTTTCACAGATGGTAGAAGTTCCTACTAGACAGAATGCGTTGTTGGATCTAGTGATATCTAATAACCCTGAGCTCATTTTAGAGATGAAGGTAATGGGAAGCTTAGGGAATAGTGACCATGATATAGTGTCATTTAAAAAAGGTAGTCGTTCACAGCCTGGTAACTATAGACCTGTAAGCCTAACATCTCAGTGGTAGGGAAGGTGATGGAAACTTTGTTACGGGATCATATTCTTGACTTTGTCTCCAGAGCTCATCTTATTAGTAGTAGTCAGCATGGATTTATGAGAAATAGATCATGCCAGACAAATTTAATTGGTTTATATGAAGAAGCAAGTAAGAATTTAGATTCAGGCACAGCAGTGCCTGTGGTATACTTAGATTTTGCGAAAGCTTTTGATACTGTGCCACATAGGCGACTAATGAATAAACTGTTGGCCTTGAAGAAAACATTTGTGCATCGATAGAGAATTGGTTATTGGATCGCAAACAGAGTGGTGGTAAATGGAGCTACATCTATGTGGGCTAAAGTTCTAAGCGGAGTGCCTCAGGGTTCTGTACTGGGGCCGCTTCTGTTTAATCTGTTTATAAATGACTTAGAAGGGGGCATTGAGAGCAAGGTCTCTGTATTTGCTGATGACACTAAACTATGCAGAGCTTTGGAAACTTCAAATGATGTGCAAGTGTTGCAAGCAGACCTAGATAGATTATCAAAATGGGGCAGAATGGCAGATGAGATTCAATGTTGATAAATGTAAGGTGATGCATTTGGGATTTAATAATCCCTGTGCCACCTACACCATAAACAACTCTGTATTGAGTGCATCTGTAATGGAAAAAGATTTGGGGGTTCTGGTAGATAACAGACTTAGCTGTAGCATACAATGCCAGGTAGCAACAGCTAGCAAGATATTGTCTTGTATAAAGAGGGGAATAGATTCAAGAGAGAAAAATATTATTCTCCCTCTTTACAAGGCACTGGAAA
The DNA here is from genome assembly GCA_019447015.1 of Hymenochirus boettgeri. NCBI lineage: Eukaryota > Metazoa > Chordata > Amphibia > Anura > Pipidae > Hymenochirus > Hymenochirus boettgeri. Next base: position 38,077,330 of record CM033472.1, on the reverse strand, counting down.
GGCCTCATTTGGAATATGCAGTGCAGTTTTGGAATCCCATATACAAAAGGGACATCTTGGAAATGGAAATAGTTTAGAGAAGGGCAACTAAATTAATAAGGGGAATGGAGGGGCTTGAATATGCAGGAAGATTAGACAAGTTAGGGCTGTTTACATTGGAGAAGCGACGTTTGCATGGGGATATGATAACCTTATACAAATATATTAATGGGCCATACAATGAACTCTCTCGTGCATTGTTCACTAATGGGTCATATCAGAGGACTCGTGGACATCCTTTAAGGTTGGAAGAAAAGAAGTTTCATCTTCAGGTTAGGAAAGGTTTCTTTACAGTGAGAATGGTGAAACTGTGGAACTGTCTTCCAGCAGATGTGGTAATGGCAAGTTCATTAAATAGCTTTTAAAAAGGCCTGGATAAGTTTCTAAAACCAAAAAATACTGAGAATTGCTAGTATTAATACATATAGATCTGGTTGATCCAGGGATACTTTCCGATTGCCGTCTGGAGTCAGTTTTTAAAAACCTTTTAAAAACTCTTTTAAAAACCGAAGATGCAATCCATGTGGTCCTGGCGCTTTATTGATATTAACTTTGTCTAATTGTTTCCGTACCATATCCTCTGTTAGCCAATGTGAATACTCTTCATTTCTTCCCTGCATATTATTACAATCCCTACTGTAAGGACAAGGATTCTCAACAGTAAAAACCGATGTAAAAAAAACGGTTTAGCAGATTAGCCTTTTCGGCATCCTCTACAACCACCTCAGCCCCATTATTTAATGGTCCCACATTCTCAGTCCTCATCTTTTTACCATTAATATACTTAAAAAACATTTTGGGGTTGGACTTGCTTTGTTCGGCAATCCGTATTTCATTTTCTATTTTAGCTAGTTTAATTGCTTTCTTGCACTCTTTATTACAGCTTTTGTACTCCCTGTAAGCCTGTTCTGTGCCTTCCATTTCCCTTTTTACTTGAGCATTAAGCCATGCAGGAGTGGACCTAATTTTTTTACACTTGTTCCCTAAAGGTACAGATTTAGAAATGTAATAGTTTAATATCCCTTTATAAGTGGTCCACATCTGCTCAGTATCTTTACCTAGAAACAGTTCCCCCCAGTCTATAAGCAGGAGCGATTCCTTTAACAGCATAAAATTAGCTTTCCTAAAGTTAAAAGTTTTTGTTAAGCCAGTGCACTTTAGTTTTTTGCCACCTATATTAAATGACACTATATCATGGTCACTATTCCCTAAGCTTCCCATTACCCTCATCTCCAAAATGAGCTCAGGGTTATTAGATATCACCAGATCCAACAACGCATTCTGTCTAGTAGGAACTTCTACCATCTGTGAAAGAAAATTCTCATATAGGAAATTTAAGAACTGTATACCTTTTGAGGTGCTGGCAGTTCCCTTACTCCAATCTATGTCAGGGTAGTTAAAAACCCCATTACCAGAACATGCCACATACCAGCAGCCTTCGCCAACTGCATATGGAGATTCATTTCCACCTCTTCAACGGCATTTGGCGGTTTATAACATACTCCAACAATTAATTTACCTACCTTCTTGCTTCCTGTACACAGTTCCACCCATAATGTTTCTGCCATATCGTTTACTCCCCCATATATTCCCCCCCATCTATTAAATTTGGCTTCAATTCCTGTTTAACATACATACATACTCCTCCTCCTTTCTTATTAACTCTGTCATGTCTAAATAAGGAGTATCCTTCAATATTTACTGTCCAGTCGTGTGAATGGTATGTACCCAGCTTTAGGGAAAGAAATTACAGGAAAAGAAGATATTCCAATATTGTTATTAGCACTTCCACCCTCCTGTCTGTACTAGTACTATCCAATTAGATTGTAAAGGTGGGCACACACACCATACCGATCTTTTAAAGAGGACAGACAGAATTTTAAGGTATCCATACATTAGAATTCACTTCCTGATCAATCGTGCGACATTCCAGCAATTCTCAAGGACATAAAATCGCAAAATGAATGGGCCAGACGGGACCATCGTGAACGTGTCAGTCACAAAAAAGACCGGGGAAGGTGATTCCTGAAGAATGGCTTGAATGTCATGGAATTGGTCGGGAGGTGAGTATGGGCACCTTAATAGAGGCAGCTGCAAGCTAGCTAAAAAGTTCAGTGATCCTTTAATGTCTATTTTCTAGAGTCCTGGCAAACAAATCATGCGGGTCATTCTAATGCTAAAAAAAATATGTTATATAAAACTTGTTTCCTTTAACTAGAATAGCTATATCTTTACTATGACCTTCAAAATCTGTAAGCGGTCGCTACAATAACACTCTAAAGAGACATAAGGGGCTATGTACCGAGAGTCGCTGTCACTCTCTATTGCCCCCTTTAGGCAATGCACTGATCTGATAGTGGCTCTCAGTGCATTGTGACTGGAGTTTGCCTTTTGCAAATCTTTAATACCAACTATCTGCTGGCATTAGAGATTACATCTTAAAGAGCCGTTAATGGCTCAGTACATTGGTTGCATCAGTTACGTGACACAAATTTTGCGTAACGTCCCAAGTGCCGTTAGTTGTGTCTTAAAGTCACGTTAACGCTTGATACATTGGTTAACGTGACTTTAAGACACAAATAACCAATAACGGCCCTCGGTACATAGCCCTAATAATGTTAGAATCTCAAAAAAAAATTGACCCTTTAATAACATTTTGCCCGTGTCATTCATCTACAGTTATCAATCGGATGTAATGAAATGTTTTGTTAAGCTGGGTACACACATGAACGAGAAAGGGATGGTTCGAACCAGCTGAGCAACTGCAGGGGCCCAGACCCCCTCCCGCAACATTGAAGGCTGTGCCCCGGACCCTCCTCCCTCTTCTCCCCATAGCATCCATGATCAGCTGTTTAAAAGACAGGTACCGAACTGGCAGAACTTTTAAACAGCTGATTACGAAAGCTCTGGGAAGGGCATTGCGAGCCCTCCTACATCCCTGGCCCCCCGCACTAAAGGCCCTATAGTTACGCCAATGAGCTTGGGTACACACAAGACAACATTTTTTCTGGCCGATGTTTGCCGCTAGGGAGTGTTTGGCTGGGTCAAATCACTATTGCGACAGTTCGATGTAACCGATCGCACGGCCAATCCGGACGAACAAGATCGGTCACTACCATTGGCACCCACATCATACAATATGTTTCACCTGACCAGCTGAAATGCGGTAATATCGGTCGGTCGTCCGAAAATATTGTCAGGGCAATGCACCCCGTTGGCCCTGACAATATTTTCGATGCATCGCTCCTGATTTGGAGTTTAAGTCATGCTAACCGATTTTATATATATTCCTTGTGGCGGCTGCATGGCTAACGCGAAAGTTAACAGCGCAGCCACCGCAAGCAATGTTATATGCCGAAGTCGGCATTTTATTGCAGCACTTTCAACGCCAGCTAATAGCGCCAGGTAGAGATGTTCAGAGCGCTCGGTGCATCCCCCTGTGTGTGTTCCCAGCCTAAAATGTGTTTGATAGTTTCCTAAACCAGAGTTTGAAGCCTGAGCTATAATTATCAAAGAAAACAATAAAAGGGACGCACTACACATTACACAAACGCTGCAATTTTAATGTGTTTACTTCCTGTACATTACTATGTCTAACATCACCTGATATCACACGTAGAATCGGACACCAGTGTGGAAATGGTGTATTCATACACAGACCACAGCCCATCCCACATTTTAATCATTCCAGATCCGTGTGAGTAAATCTTTAGATGAGATGTCATAACATCAACAGCACAGGTGTTTAGTATTAACACCCACAATTCCCTGGGGGGAATCAAGATTTCAATACATCACCCCCTTTTGCTCATGAAGGCTCCACATCCAAGCCCTTGTGCATTCGGTAAGACACGTGTGACAGGCTGCAGTTCAATGACAGCATAAATGTGTTAATATATGTAGCGAGGTATGGGAGGCATAAAAATAACCTTGCAGTGAAAATTAGACTGCTTAATTAACACAGAGATAACACAGAGCTGCTTTTCCAGGCGTATGTCTGTGCATCTCCGCTCTCATTTCGCACCTCTCAGCCAGGGAGAATTTAAGTAGACAGTTCCTGCGATGGAAGCTTTGTACCAGTAAATAATGGCTTTAGCCCTCTCGGATTCGAGAGGTGACCTGCTCTTCTTTAGACATGGGCACCCGTGGGTGTTTGCCAAAATCTTTCTCATACCCATTGCCAAGCAAGAGATTTTATTTTAATTGCTTTCAAGTACTAGGAAAAGCTGCCTTTGTATGATAAAGTTAGCTTGAGGTTTATTTTGCTTTTTAGTCACATAATACAGTTGGTTCAAAGGCATGTGCCATCCGCCTGCAGCACACTGGAGATAGGATATTGGCTGCTGGTGTAACAATTTGTTAGAATGGTTGACATTGCCCTATGATGAGGTCATACATCTCATCTACATAATATATCTAATCCCCCACTCTGTTCTCCACACTGCCCACTATAGGCAGAGTTGGAGAAGGCATCCATTACCTGGTACAAATGTAAACTCACAGAATAACTCACATCATGTATAGAATCATGGGAAAAGTAAAAGCTGAAATAGTGTTAATTCATCTGTTTTGGTACAGTGTTGCTTTTACAAACACATCCAGATCTACGGGTACTGTTAATATACTATCAGGGTTATTCAATAAAAGTTCTTATCCTTAAAAATTGCGCTAATTTTGCCCCAACCAATCAGATGTTCGATTTCAAATGTTAATTAAGATCTGATTGGTTGGGGCAAAATATGCACCATTTTTAACAAAAAGAGCTTTTATTGAATCTCCCTGAATATCTAACAAAAAATGTCATCAAATGGTATATATATATATTAAAACAAACCTGTTGATATGCATGGACGCTGGACCCAGTGAGATGGATTGCGTGCACGTGGGGTGCGCGAACATGGAGGGATGTGTGTGCGCGTGGAGGGTGCGCGTGCCGCGGGGTTTGCTAGAATATATATATTAAAAAAGCTAATTTGTAGAAGACCTGTGATGAACCGAAGGAGACCCCCCCTTAATTATTTGAGGTTGAGATGTTCCTACGTGACTTATTCCATCTGCAGCTGACTGATCCATACAGACATAGAGAGAGGGAGTTTCATTCCCCAGCGTGTGTTCTGTAAAATTACAATATGGATTTACATTGTTTTTGGGCCTTTTGAGGTTTAGCAAATAAAACTGAACCCAACTTCATGTTATTTTTTTGTCAGATCAATAAACGTTCAAAGTGCAAGTGATAAAATAATAAATGGAAGATTGGGACCTTTTCTACTTTCTATGAATAGATTTGAGCAGAATTCGCTGTTTTATTATAATAAAGGAAAACTAAATTCTAATAAGAACCTAATGTGTTTAGATTCTCTAAACACATTAAAAAGAGACCTGGATGTCTTCTTGGAGAAACAGAATATACAGGTTATAGTATGTTATGTAATACTACCTAATGGTCCAGTTTTTGCTGGGACAGACCTGAGGGTTCTGTCCCTGAACACCAAGCTTCGTCCAGCAGGTGGCACAGCCTAGACATACTGGAGCCATGGATGGGCATTCTATGGTGGGAACAGGTGGATCTTAAATAGGCCCCACCCTAGATGCCAGAACCCCAGTGTTGGGAGGTATGTCATTTACAATATATTTATCTAACTGTTGGGTTCTCCATCGTAGGGTTCAACCTGATGGAAAATGGTCTCTTTTATACCCACAATAACCATGTAAAAAACCCGCTAATGCTTTATAGCTAAAACAGCTGCTAATAGGACTCACACTGACATTCATACATACACACGTATTAGATCAGCTCAATGACTGCTAACAAATGTGGACAGTTACATAAACCACCTTGCATGACCTATCAGCATGATGTAGGGAGGGCACATTCTGCACTCCCCACTCCTACCTCTTGTCGCCCTGAGTGTTCTGGTTCTGTTGGGAGCCATTGGCTTGTAGGTCAGGAATATTTGCAAAGTCATCCTGCTCCGAGAGACCCAGCACCAAGGACAGCACCACCATGCGGCCTTCCCTGGCCGTGAGCAAAGGGAACAGGAGGAAGGAAGGAAGAGACACAAGGAAGAAAAGTGAGAGAAGCAAGAACATTAAAGAAATCCCTATAAACAGTGACCCAAGGAAAGGAAGGGGAAGTAGGATGGGAACAAGTAAGGGACTGTAGACAGGGAGGGGGGAGGAAGGTAAATGGCTTAGGCCACATATATTGCATCATCTTGTAGTTATTGTTTAATACAAATGAACAGAGAATTGCCCTATGGGTCCAACATGATGAAATCTAATATTTGGGCAAGAATAGTAAAATATGGATAGAACATTAACACATTCTTGGGGCCAATAGTTTCCATCGGAGGGAGAATGACAGATGTAAAATCGGGGTCCAGATTCTTTTAACCTCTTCCCCAATACTTTAAAAAAATGTTATAAATGTATAACAGATGTGCCATTTACACATGGCATTCAATGTTAAAGTGACAGATGAAGACTATAGCTGCAATGTGAAGACAACAAGGTTCCTGATCAATAAATTGAAAACTTAATTAAAACTTAACCAAATTAAGAAAAATCCCTCATTGTATTTTAGCTGGAGAGCTGCAGATAGGAAGTAAAAAGTAAAACCAATTGTTTAATTAATTCACAATAACAAACAACTGTTACTGTCACCATTCACTGACCATGGGACCACCTCTATGGCCCAGTGGGTAAGAACCTTCTCTCGGCCAAACTGAGCATGGCTCCCATTTGCCGACACGGTGGCGTTTATCACATTTTGTTTTTTTGATGTTGTTTCTCTTGTAATTCTCATTTCAATTTCATTCCCCGTGTTCATGTCTAGTTTTCTCACTCCATATGCCCCTTCTCTCTGTCTCTAACACATCTCTCATATTCTCTCCCATCATGCTCTTTCCCTCAAACTATTCCCAGACCCCTCTGCTCCTTCACCAACCCTCCCTTTATGTCTCTCTTATTCTGTTCATCATATTCAACCCCACCCCCACCTGGTATATACATGACATGGTCCTTTGGACCTTCTAGATAAACGTAATTCAAAGCATGAATTATTTCTACACCACAAACACAACACCTCCCGAGTACGCTGAATATGACATTCACATTTCACTGCAGGGATTCCCGCTAACATGAAACAGTAATGCATCAGGGTATAGACATGACCTAGATAGGAATTAATGCTCTATAACAACTCTGGCTTCTTGTAATTGTGTCTCTAAAGGGTTAATTTCTGCCATTTTTTCAACATCAATCATTGGACGAGAATGCAGGGCATATTACGGAGCCAGTTTGCCAACACATGCGCCGTACCACGGCAAGTCCTCAGGCAAACTTGCCCTTTGTCTGTTGCTTTGCATAACTCAATCTAGGTTTCCCTTTAAGCTGCTTGGTTTCAGCATTAGCGACAGTTCCCAAACAAATCTGCATTCTCACCGTGGAACTTCTCTCTGGAAATCATCAACGATTTAATGGGAACATATAGCTAAAAATGGCAATTTTATGCTTTAGGAAAAAACATTCTGTTTCGTTCGAAATTACACACGAGGCAATTGTTAGAAAAAAGTAATTTTAGATCCACATTTTGCATTTCCTTGGGGGAATAAAAACAAAAAAAAGATTTCTTCTTAATGGGGTAATATTGAAATGTATTTATATTAAGACCAAGTTTTGTGTAAATCATGAGAAAATTTTCTTTGACGCTAAGATATTTTAAGTTTTCTATTAACTTAAAAGGCAGAGATGGAAGCTCGCTTGGCCCAGAAATAGAAATGTTTGGACCATTCTCTTCATGACAGAATAGTCTCCTATTGGTCAACTGCTGTGACCTCATACTGGTCAATGTGCGAGGTCATCATAGAGAAGAAATATGAATATTCCACACTATTAGCATGACAGATGACTTGCACTTTCCCTGAAAATCCTGACGCTCCCATGGAGTGACTACCTGCATATATCATGAGATACATCTGATATCATTGGAAGTATCCATTATGACTGCAGTTGCTTGACCTAATGGGTCATTGTAAGTTACTTTTATAAGGACCATCCACATTCTAGTAGAATTTAGAAAACACAAGAAAGGAATTTTCTGGTCTCAAGCTTTCCAGTGACACTGTACGAGGGGCCATCATTTTAATCTACAACAAGAAAACATTAATTAACCTTGTGATGGAACTGAGCGCAGCCTGAAATATGATTCCCTTGATTAGTCAGACACAAAGCAGCTGCGCTATTGGTGTTGAGTGTTTGAGTCGCATCTGTTTTAACCCTTTAACGTGTGGCTGTGTGTGGGGGGGGGAGCTGTTACAGGAACTTGTTTTATAATTAAAGGCAAAGTATTTTGAATAATTTAAAATGGCTACATTTAAAGGGACCAATTAATTTCTAAATCGTATATATGTGGGGATATAAATAGCAAAACTACAACTCCCAGAATTCACTGACAGCCAGAGAGATGCACGAACTTGTTCAATTATGGTTGTATGACTGCAGGTTGTACTTGATTTATGTTGAAATTTTTGTAATCCCCTGCTGCTTATTTATTGGCTTAGTGATGGTAAAGTCCTCTGTTCTCCACACACAGGTGCATAATTCACATGGATGAATAGAAGATAAAGGAAGGTCATTCATGGCCTCTCACAATCAACGTGTGTCTTCTCCCTGTTTAATTCAGGAGATACGTCTTAAATAGCCACAGAATACAATTGTCATTCAGGTCATTACAAAGATCTCCTCTATGGAAAGGCAGGAAGGTATATAATAGAATGTGACAGCTTTTCGGGCCAGTCGGTGAATGCAAATGTTCTTATGGGTTATTTATTATTTCTCTATTTTGTTTTATGCAAATCCATCACCTATTGTAACCTGCACCAGATTCCGTGTACGGTTTTAGAGCGAACCCAATTTGGAAGTTAAGTCATCTTAGATATACGATGACGTGAGATTCCCTGACTGATATTCTCTCTCCGCTGCTTTTCTCCAGGCAACATCTCTCTTGTGGCTATGGGGCATCTGGCTTTTCTTATTTTAAGCTTTCTACCAGGAGTCCATGGCCCCAATCTCTCCTATTTATGCCTTTACACAGATCCCGCAACCTGGAGTCTGTTTCTATGGCTTTATCTTCTGCGTATACCCTGCTGTTATGTTGTCATGAATATACATGTTTCATTATAACTTGGGCCTAAAATCACACAAAGAGCCTGCCTAGATTTCAGGCTCCTTTACTGCTCGATAAAGCTGTGTATCTTATATTATATTGGGGATTTGTACATTCATGACTTGCCTTAGATCCTCCTGATTAACACAGCCTGGGCAACTGGCCTAACCGGATGAGTTGCTTACCTTTTTCATAGGATAGGGGGTAATGAATCCAGATTTAAAAGGCCAATACTCGTTTTATAGCAACAAGAATAATCGATTCCCTATTAAAAAACAGACGTGAGTAGGAGCTGCCATGTGGATTCAAAAGCCTCTGTATTCTCAAGTAAAAACCCAGACATGATATTGCTGATTGTAGAGAAGACCTTAGTGCAATCAGTGGCCCAGGCCCATTCATTTCATACCCAAGTCTCACAGTGATCACATCCCTAGCATCAAGACTTCTTTTTTTCTACTAAATACCCTGGGTTTTACTTTCCATAAGAAAATACCCAACTAAAGAAAATGCAATTATATACTGACCAATAGAATTGTTTCTGTGCCAATAAAATTGCTATTGGCTGTAAAATAAAGCATTCTGGGGGAGGTGCAGTGGAGATTGGTCAGCACAGAGAAGTGGCGTATTTGACAGCTCGTCTTTAATTGCACACTGGAAGGTTGGAGTACTTTCTCCTACTCTCCCAATCGTAAATTACAATGATTGGGAGACACTGAGGGTTGTGTTACCTGCAAATAGTCACGTTTATTCTTATTATACTAGTGATTAGTCTCTTGCTTGACGATCACAATATCCCACACTTTGTGCCAAAAGGTTTTTCATGGTTAAGTGGTTCTGCACTTTTCAATGTGTTTGATATAGCAGTTCTCTTGGTTAATAGCCTTTTCTTTTGCTAATTGTTACCTTTGATGAAGAAGTCTGTTAATTGAAGAGATTAGATTTAAAAAAAGAAAAAAAAAATACACATTTTGTTTTTTTTTCTCTCTTTTGTGTATCCTTTAGTGCAGATTACTGGCAACATCTGCTATCAAAGCAGAATGAAAAGACTCATTCATTCGTAGACTAGGATGTAGGATAGTTTGTAGTAACATTTCAAGGCACCGGATACCATACACAGTAATCCAGAGGTTAGAAACCATAAACCATAAACCATAATCCTCAAAGTCATTGCCACATTCAAGATTCAGCAGAGATGGAATGGGTTTTGTACCACAGACTTGAAAGAGACCCTTTGCCCACCGATAATGCCATTAGACAAATAACACAGCATTGTTAGTATCTTTTTGAAAGATTATTTTAAAATTTTACTAAAATACACCCAATCTGCAGATCTCCTGCTGTGGCTGAATCAAAGCTCCATTTGTCTATTCATTAGGGTGTTAATGATTTTCCACCTAATACTGACCTGATACGACATGTAGAACTTAAAATAAATCCTTGTACTTTGTACTTATCAATACTTAGATCTGATTAAGGATCCTGTCCATTACTGATTCTCTTCCACAGTAGGAATATCTAACCTTCCCTATGGAAGGGAATAATCTCAGTAAGGAATTTTGGTTGTTGAGGACAACAGTCCACAGAGAAGCAACAAGATCCACAACTGGATCATGGTTAAGGTATGTACAAAATGCTTGTTATGGTTCTCATTCATACAGCTCATGGTATATCTGTTGTATTCAGTTAGATCAACTGAATTTGAAGTTTAGTTCTTGAAGATATTTCGCTAGTCATCCAACTGGATTTCTCAATTCAAAATGACTTGTACAAGAATCTGTTGGCAATAAGAGCAAATTCATTGGGAGTTTGGGGAAAGTTTGAAGAATGTAATATTAACATCCTGGCCAAAGAACAGGACTGGTTTAAAAGAGGTGTCAAGGAGACCATTAATGCAAAAACAAAGAAACCAAGTCTAAATAGAGGTGATGGGGGTGGTAGAGGTTTCGACACCAATTGTCTGCCAAGTAAAATGCTGTTTTGACATCTTACTCTGGGCTGTTTGATAACACAGCTACAATGACAATTACAGATTTCATTCACCTTCCTTTTACATGGGGATTGAGACACATTCCAGGGTATTTAAGATTCTCTAACAAGTCATTATTATTATGGATTTATATAGCGCTAACATCTTCCGTAGCAATTTACAACTACATGTATACATTCACATCAGTGTATAATTATATTAAACTTTAACCTCCAGGAAGCACAACACAACTATATATATAAAACTGACTTGACCACTGTAGTTTAGGTGGGAACCACCCCAGCTCACATACTACAGAGGGTTTAGTCATTTGGGTTACCTTACAGAAACATGTCGTAGGAAATAACTAGCAAATGAACAGAAAGTAAGAATAAAGAGGAAAATAGTAAAGACTTACAGGAAAGATTTCATGTCCAGCCCACGGTTACGAATTTGACCAACCACGTAGTCCCAGCTACCAGGGTTGGTTCGGTTCCTGATGCCAGCTGGACGGTACTTCGATCCAGCTGAGGTTGGGGGGCGGGTCTGACCTGTGCGCTGGGTTCGAGCATTGCTGGTGTTGCTGCTGCTGGTAGAAGGGGGTTGATGCTGCAGCTGTAGCTGCCCTAGGCTCTGGCTTGTTGTTGGTTGGCAGTGATTGTGCTTCTGGTGGAGAGTGAGAGGTTGCTGGAGGCTCTGCTGGCGAAGAAGGGTGCGGGGGCGCTGGCATTTCATGTCTCCTGCAGAGTTGGGAATGTGGTCGAGGGTAGTGGCAACTGGCAGGGTGGGGTCTTGGAAACTTAGGAAAGAAATTGAAAAGAAGAGAAAGAAAAAGGTGAAAGGGAGAGACTGAAGAGCAAATGGTATACAAAGTTATAAGAATAAGAGTTATAAGAGATACAGAGCTTTGTGCATAGGTCCTATTGAAGAGAAGCATTAATAATCACACATAAAGCAATAGAGCAGCCTTTCCATGGAATCTTCTTCTAGGTAGGATGTGTGTAGACATGCAGGAGGTCACTGTCTGCTAATCAATTGCTGGAAAGGAGACCTACAACTCAACATTTATCACTTTCCTAATGGCCTCAATGACAATGGATCTTCCTGGGGAGGGTAATGATTGTTCTGTACCAATCACTATGGGGCAAACGTTTGCTTGTAAAATGCATCTACCAATTAAATTCTGTCTAACACCTCACACCTTATTGGTTTCTGCTGATTCAGAACAGTGGCGACTGGTTATGGCAATATGCCATAACCAGAACTAGTAGTTAACTGTGACTTATCAACAATGTATCAATGTATCAATGTATTTACTGTAGTAAACAGAAATAATAAAATAAGGTTCTAATGTTTAGTGTCCCTCTAAGCAATGCTCCAGATGGAATCATTTCCAAGCCTTTTTCCCCAGCCTACCATCCTTCATTGTCTTTCTTTAACTCAGTGAAAATAAAGTATCTGCACATCTAATAGGAAATGTCTTGTTAGATTTATTCTATTCAGTGCACTGCTTTCAAAGTCTGTTCCTAACATCCACTAAATATCTCTCATTTGATTTAGAGGGCATGTGTAAAACGTATGTTCTAAGTAAGACATAGATTGGTAAGACATAGATTGTATAAACCTTGCTAAATGTATGGAAACCTTACCCTTCTTTAATATATGTGAAACAAGCATTTTAATGGGGTGCTAATATTATCAATTGTACTAAATCTGTGTTGGGCTGGGGTGTTGGAACCCACCTGGAAGCATTAAGGATCCCACTTAACATTACATCTCTCCTATTAACTAAAGCTAGCCATACACTATTGATGTTAAAGCAAAGTCAATTTTTAATCTGATGAAGTTCAAATTTGCTTTAACAGTTTGTTCCTGGCAGTTCTTACCAGTAACGTTCAGGTTTGAGGAACTTTGTAGGTAAGTAACCAGTGTATGGGCACCTTTAAGGGACAATTATACTTATCTCCCGCCACTTCATCTTTCCATCGTTTGTACCTAGGGTGCCGACCTAAACTACTAGGTCCTCACCCCTGGGTTTTCCTAGTTAAGCAACTTTACTTCATTACTCTGGTACCTTTTCTGGTGTGGGGCCAATAGGAGGACGCACTCCTTGTAGAGCCCATGTTCTGACAATGCCGTCCCAAAAGCCACATTAAACAGATGGCAGCAGAGATAACATGGATAGAAAGTAAAACTTGTTCTATTTAATTAATTATAAGCCTTTCATAAGCATTTCTGTTTTTGTCCGTTATTAACATTTAATTAGAAGATCCCGGATTTAGACTCTGTTACTATGGCTTCCAGACTGAACATGTGTTGGGGCGATTTTTTTACATATCCCTATTTAATAGACCTATGTGTCTCTAATTGGAGGGCAACTTGTTATGCAGAAGGTTTTAGACATAAGGGCAGACCACCAGTCTAGATAACCCAATGTCTGAAAATGTGCCGACCACGAGATAACAATATAAAGGTTCATACACATGGCTGAATGGCAGATGAAAAACTGCTTCAGATGATAATGGCCCATGTGTATATGTGCGCTCAGGGTTGGCATTTTTTACTTTAGGACCCAAACACGTACAAAATCTACTTGACAAGAGGCTGGTTAGCATTTCAGTGTGATGCAGGCTGCATTGATTTCAGTGTAGCCATCTAACATGTACTATATTTAAAGTAACAGCTCCTAGCACTGCTGCAGGTAGATTTCATACGTTTTCAGGTCTTAAAGGCAATGTCAGCAACAGTAGCACTAAGCCCTAAAATTATTCTAAAAACTCTTTTAACTAATTGACAAATAAAAAAATCACCTATATATAACATACAGTAAAACCAATTAGTGTTTATGTGACAACCGTTTTGATACAATTTCCAATGACATTTTATGGGAATATATAAAAGGTCAAATTTTCATATTGATTTGAGGATATAGATCCTCCTCCCCCCTTCATTTACACTTTTACATCCCCCAAATTGACATTGTTTTGGCTGTAATTAGACCAATCAATTAACTGTAATGTTGATCACCACAATAAGTTTATCTTTAAAGAACAGATTTAAGAAACTTTGACCATTTGCTGTGATTTGGGATAAAGGACTGAAAATGTTGACCAGATACAGACGGTAATTAATGCAATGCTTGGGGTTAGAGGAGAACTATTGTGCATATTAGTTTATTAGAATGAACATTATCTGTGTCAGGAAGGTAAAATTGGTAATTTGTACCTCCCAATTTGGTTTCTGTGAGGAGCACCAACACAAAGAAAACTGCTTCTCCCAGGCTTCCTCAGTGCTTCAGCTCTATATTTAATACAGGAATGTCAAGGACACTAAACCGGCAGATGAAAGTTGGCACTGCTAAGTGATACGATATTGAGTGGTAGGAATAATTAATCCTACCTCCCTGCCCCAGGTAATTTTATTTTTACAAAATACATTTTTACAGTGTACAGGTAGTTATCCTTTAACTGAGCTGACACAGTCATTTTTATTTTGTAGGCATGTATTCAGTTTTAATAAGCAATCTATTTATAAGTCTATATTTTTTTTGCTACATTTACTTTTACCAAAGGGTTCTCTTTAATGTCAGGTTTACATTAAAATCACTTGACTTGAAATAAACCGTAGACTCTGTAAATAAATCCCTAACCTCTAACTCTAAAATCCAAATGCTCACCCTTAAAAATAAAACCATTTAGAATGTTCAGAAGTAAGCAGAGAATGTTGTAATCTTGGGAGACAACTCAATTAAGAACTACTGCCTGGTTTCATGAAGGCTACAGAAATGTAGATCTTATTTCCATATGGTCGGTAAGATTTCTGTTCCAGCAATTTAAAAGGGATTTTTAAAAGTATTTGAAAAAAACCCATAACTATTGTTTGTCACTGTTTGACACCATTTCTATCTAATAGAATAGGTGTCAGAAAGATATAGGAATATGTTAATAAAATAAATCTACAATATAAATACAACTAAAATTTAGGATTTGAAATCAACTGCACAAATTCACCATTAGAAGAAAACAGGAAAGGGATGTTCACTGTTGAAATAGGGGCATAAAGGCTATTTTTACTCTAACAATGACTCATATAGAGATCAAAGTACTGAAAATCTACTGATACCCACACAAGCGCATATCTTACCTGCTTCCAACAAAAAATCTCTGCATACAGAATTTGGAAGGAGGCAGGATTCCACGAAATAGACATTAAAAGTGACATGATATTCCTAATTAGCTATCCGATTATAATAATAAACTCCTATAAAACTGCAATTATCTTTTTTAACTGGGGGTTAATGTCTTTTCAGTTTTCCATTTTTATTTAGCACGCATGAGGCTGGCAGGTGGAGAGTGGGATGATAGAGGTTTGTTTTTTTTAATAGCATTTTAATCAGCTCACCTAACTTCAAAACCCTTTTTTTAAATTTATGAAAACATTCAATCTATTCAATCTCAGTATATTCAAAAAGAGAATTACGGTTGCCATAAATATTTATGGAAGAAAGTATGTTTCTTTCTCATGTGTAATGCTGCCTAGATGGTTAGTTGCAAGGTATTCAAATATAATTTGATATATACATTATACCGGTAATTTTTTTTTTTTTGCACTGCTTAAGAAACATTTTTACTTTTTATGTGTCTCCTGGCACAGGAAAAGGGGCAACTGTAGATTTAATACAATATGCAAAATATTTCTCCAATCAGAAACCTTCTGCATAATGAGCCCACAGTTAAATAAAACAATTACACTGATTTTGATTTGAGAGAAAAGGGCCCTTATAAAATCACGCACGTGCTTAGCAACCACTTGGTTGGTTTTATCCATGCTCCTGGAATAAGTCAGGAAAGCTAGTTTCACGCCAAGTACTGGGACACACATAAGGCATTTTCCAAGCAAGTATCTCTCATGCTTTATTAGGCATATCTTTACTCTAAAAAATGGCATTATCAAAACAATTGTTGAAAACTGTTTTTTTTCCGGATTCTAAATCTGAGACCATTTGAAATCCGAACATTTACAAGGGAAAACCTGTCACTCCCGAATCAGAAATTATATGTCCCCCATCCCTGACCTCTTACTGGGATCTTTGGCTGCTTGAAGGGCGAGAGAGGGGAAGATGTGTAAGCAGAGCGGGTTCTATATTTAGGCTGTGCAGTACTTATAAATGTCACAGACTCTACAAGAAGGCAGTTAGTAAGGGAGGGTGGGGGCAATTAGGAACACTCTCTAAACATTAATAATTTAAAGGGCATATCCACCCCCAAAACTAAAATTTAACCCATTACTGGCCCCACTCTGTAGTGTATAAAAATGCTTACATCCGAGCTCCAAATGGTTCTCCTGTAATGTTCCCCCAAAGTTTAAAAAAAATGATCATTAAATTAGCCGCAGGATCGGGCTGGTAAGTAATGTTCTGAGGAGTTTTTTTGCGGTTTGTTGTTGGGTGGGGGAGCGCTACATTACAGAAAAGGGTTTACTGGTACATTGCATCTGCAGCCCGATGGACCTAGATGGTGGGAGGGAGGGGGGGAATCTGTTCAATTGCATACCGTATATACTCGAGTATAAGTCGAATTTTTCAGGCTTTAAAATTAGCCTGAAAACCTAACCTCGACTTATACTCGGGTCAAGTCCTAATTTAGATCCAAATTCTGCAGTTACAGATAGTAACCAGTAGGTGGCGCTGTGTAAACCTGCATAGAAAGTTACAGGAGCTGATCTGCCTTTACATTTCCTGCTTCCTGTAGTCTGGCTGCTGGACTCACTCAGCACTGTCACTGGATGCTGTAAATCTGATGGGTCTCTTCAGTTTGGGGCAAAAAACAGCTGCTAGTACAGTGCAAAGGAAAGCTTGAAACTACAACTCAGGTGACATTTTTAACTATTGGGGTCAGAGAATCCTTACTATATGGGGGTCAGAGTTCCCTTTACTATATGGGGGTCAGGCGAATTGTAAATGATGGTAAGTTTAATTAAAAGTTTACTGAACCTTGCTTCTCCACATGTTTAGAAACTGAAACTCCCAGCAACAAAGCATGCTGGGAGTTGTAGTTTCCAAACATCTGGAGTGCTAAAGAATTGGAGGTTACTGGTATTGGATTTGGCTATTACTGAATGGGATTCATGTATGGGAATTCTGCTGTCCATTTAAAGGGCAACTAAAGCCTAAAAATAACACAGAATCAGAAGGCAGTAGTGGTGATAATTTCTACCCTCGACTTATACTCGAGTCAATCAGTTTTTGCAAATTTTTCAGGTAAAATAGGTACCTCGACTTATACTCGGATCGACTTATACTCGAGTATATACGGTATGCCACTCCTGCAGCCGAGAGGCAGAAACCTTTAAAGAGAAAGACGGGCTCCTATTATTCACTTTGTGGAACTTTGATTAGGCAGTGCAGAGGAACCACGTGGAGCAGAGCGGTATGGTAAGGTTTTTTTTTAACACTAAATACTGGGGCCAGTAGTGGGTTAAATGATAGATTTGGGGGTGGAAATGTCCTTTAATGACAAAGCAAGCACAGATAAATATGTGAGTACCACCATCTTAATTGTTTTTAATTGTAGTTTCAGAGAATGTAAAGTTGTTTGAGTGAGTATAGTGACTCTTTCAGCCTGAAGTTTCCATGCCTTTTTTTTAAAACCATTTAAACATTTTATGGAAAGTGCTATTGAGAGGGTACAAACTTATCTGCATATTTCTTTTATTTTTCCAGATATGCTGTTTGTTATCGGAATAGAGAGCTCTGGTCTCCATGGTGATGTTTTATAAAGGTTTTAAAAAGTCTCGTTGTTCAAATGGTAAATATTTTAAGGGTACATATTTTTGAAAAGAAGGAAGGAAAGGTAATTCGTCAATCATCAGAAATTTATCATCCATTAGTTATTTCACCATTTTTTGCATTAGAAGTGCTTTAAAGATTCAGAAAAACTAGTTTTGCTGCTACCTGCTAAAACAATTCCCCCTGATGGCTGTTGAAATAGGTGGATACAAAGAAAAGAACCTTGGCTTACACCATGAAATTTTCCTTGGTTATCACAAGAAGTGATGTTAACATCTAAATACTCTATACTAGTAATCTTCCCTTTCCCGCACTATTGGGATCTACAAGATTTGGCGTCAAAAATTGCATTTTGATAAAAAGGTTCTGACTTCAATCAGCTCGACAATCTGAAAGACTATGACACCGTGATGTTGAAAACCAATGGGACTGGTTTTAAATCACTGAGAGCCACGTTGAACCAATGAAAGGTGACAGACCGTATAGAAAGAAAGAAACTCTGCCACATTATATTCAGAAAGAAAATAGTCTGTTTGCTGGCATGAGCCGTGTTTACCTCGACTGGGTTAATACAAAGTAACACCAATATGATGGCATTTTAGCCAAGGTAAAAGAGGTTTATTTGAGGTCACAATGTGACAGGATGACAATCTCTACGTTTGTTAAATTGGTTGAAAAGTCACTTTCCTCCACATTCTACAAATAAACTCTTGTTAAAAGTGCTGAGCAATTTTGTGTTACATAACAAATGTATTATTTATCAGGCATTAACATTTTGAAAGCTATTTTGGAGTCTATTCTGTAATAGACTCTTGGACATCTCCCATTTTTACTCTGTTCTAGTGAGGTGTGACACACATAAGCCAACCCTGACACAATATTCCATGATTATCCAATCGATAAACCAGTTGGTAGGCAAAAAAAATATTGGTTGTGTCAAAATTTCAACTTGAAAGACTGAAATCTTTTCCCGTGTGTACCTAACCTAAGACCCGACTGGCTGCAGTAGCAAAAAAAAGCAGAGCAGAGTTTGAAAGAGAATTAAAGCTGAAAATTCCCCCCATTACTTAAGCTGTAAACAAGGTGAGCTTCTCACAGCTGGTACTTGTCCAGTTTAGATCTAGGCCCCATCCCCTCTACAACTGGCATTTCACCAATGGGAGGACATGTGCCTTATCCTGTGCACAGCTTAAGTAAGGGGGTAGATTTTATTTTTTTTTATTCCCAATTAACACCCTTGCTAAGAGGAATAAATATTTTTTCCACTGGTACAAAGAGATGTTAAGCTTTCACAGTTAGGGGGGATGCACACCGTACATGGATCCTGCACTTTTACAGTTAATAATGGACTTACTGTACAAAAAGGCGCACCACTCCTGTTCTGGCGTTTAAGTGGCGCTAACCAATGTTATATTGGTTAGCGTGACTTAAACTCCTTCATTGCGGTGACTGTGTGGCTAACACAAAAGTCAAATGTGCAGCCGCCACAAGCGATGTTATATGCCATTCGGTGCGTCGGCCCTCGGTGCATCGGGCTGTTAGTATTTTGTAGTTTGATATTAGGGAGTTTCCTTTGCTCTCAGCCAATATGCCTTTCCTTCCATATAAATAAACCTTTACATTCTCATTAGTTTTATTTCAGCCCTACTGATTTAAAGTCATTGTCATAAAACCATTAATGACAAAAAGACTTAAAGCGAAATGAACTTAAGTAGGTTCATATATTTTATTTAGAATCCATCCTGTGGCTCTACTGCCTTCATTGAGTTCTGTTCTAAAAGTAGCATTTTGGAAAGGTTGGTAAGGGCCTTTTAATATGGTGAATTAGACATCTCATGTTCAGAATAAGAATAAGGCTTAGGACTAGTGTTGGACTGACCTGCTGGGTAAAGCCCAGGTGAGCCCCGCCCCTGATGGGCCCTTTACATTTGCCCTGTGTTCAATAATTCGTGTCTCTTATGTAACAAGCCCCAGTGCGTATCACCCACCAAGGAGTTCCCTGACCATATAAAGGTGCAAGGCCACAATCAGGTAATGAATGGAATTTTAAGTTATAATATCCATATATTTTAAAGTAGGGTTTGCATTATTTCTTACAGTCATGTGACAGATAAGCACTGTTTATAACAATGTCACGTGCAGAATATTATTGTCCGTGTGTATTATTTTGTTTTTACCTTTGGTGTCTGATATGCTGCCCATTTCTTTATAAATATCTTTATAAATTTAAAACCTTGAAGACCAATAAAGCAAAAGCGAAACTTTTCTTAGAAGACCCCAATATATAATTTTCCATAATAACAGTGCCTATATCTGGTCTCCATATCAGATAATCAATACTTACTGACTTAAACTTTCTAACTTTATCATATTAGTTCATAATTATTCTACAGGCATCGGGGTTGTTCACATTTATTGGCTGACATGCAAACAGCGCTATGCTTCAATAGCACTCACTTGGTTCTGCTAAGATTCCCAGATGCAAGGTGGCTCTGAACCGTGTTCCATCTACCTCTCCCAGACTTCCCCAGGACTGGTTCGCTGTGGTGGCTTTGCGAGGACATGCTGATCTTCATGCTGTCACCGCGAAACTGCTTGTCCCCAAGCCGACCATCCTTTTCCAGTAACCCAGAGGTACCACATGCTGCAGACTTACTACCGGACAATACAGAGCCACTGCGACATGCCCACGTGCAAATAAATGACACGGAAATGTGAAGACAGATACACACAGTGGAAAAGAACACACAGACGGACAGAGAAAGAGAGAAAGAGAGAGGTCAGCACTGCAAAAAAGAAAAAAAAGAACAAATACAGAAGAAAGAAAATATAAAGGACCCAAAGCGTCTCTCTTTAGAAGAGGGAGAAACGGCCGCCTGGGAATGATGACGGAAAAAAGTTACACATTTCAAGAAACAACGAAGGGTTAACATGGAGAAAATCTGTCGGGAAAGGCACCAAACAGCCAGCCAGCCACAGGAAGAAAGAGGCGTGTTAGTGAACTAGACCACACAGTGCGGATGTACAGCACACTCGGCTATAACGGGCAACCCTTCCTGGCCTTGCAATGGAAAGAGAGGAGAGGCATAGGGGGAGCTAGTGGAGGTGTGTGCCCTTTAGCGGAAGCTAGGAGGGGTTGCTCGTCTCCATGGCTTATCCGCCCATGGGGGGGTGAAGTGGAGCAGGGTTAAAAGGAGCAGGTGGGTAGAGGCGTGTGAGAGGATTCGGTAGGTTGTACATACTCACTAAATACGACCATATCAGGCAATACAGAGACTCACTTGAGGGCCAGTCTTGGGTCACCATAGGGGGCGTAAGGTGAAATGTTTAGGATAAACTCCTTGGGAGGGTAGGAGCTCCATTTCTGGTGGGTTGTGTTGTCATTGTTATTCCAAAAGTCTTTGTCTAGATCACTAAATCGGCAGAAAAAGAGAAAAACAAAAAAAAAAGATACTAGAAAAAACCTGAATCCCTTGGAAGGATGTGAGGGTGGATGAAGGGAGTTTAGAAGTTACAGAGTGGCTGCTTCAAGTGTGTGGGAAAAGATATGGAGAGGAGAGAGGAGCTACTCCATTAATTAAATCAAATTAAGGCACCCGGGGTTCTGTGGAGGAGGAGGAGGAGGAGAGACAACAGTTTAAAATAGGAAGTTCGAGCTGGCAGCAGAGACTTGAAGATCCAAGAGCTGAAACAGAAGGAGATGGAAGTAAAGAAGCATTGATTATGTTACTGAGATGTGTAACCTCTCCACTCACCTATTGGTTTTCCACTGCTTATCATTGTACAAAGACACATTAAGTACCCAGGTTTGTGCAGTCACAGGACACAAACTCTAACACTTTAACGAAGATCGATCAGAAACTCTACAACCCACTAACAAGCCCTCATTTCCATCAGCAGGAAAGACTATAAAACATCTCTAAATAGCTCACAGTTTATTAATGTGATTACTGAGTAGTCTGGGTTCCCCAGTGCAGATGTTTGGTCAGGTTCAAACCATTAAAATAAAAACTCAGTCGTGCCAACATGTCCTAACCTTTAAAGTGGCATTTAGTAGAGCAACACTGGATGTAAGGCTGGTTTTAATTATGGCAGGTCAGGAAAAATGGCTTTGCAGGCTGCCGGGGATTCGGATTTTCATTCAACCTCCAAATTGCCTGTTTAAATACATTGTTAAATCTCATAATCTCTGGGATTGTCAACAGAATTCCCCAAACTCCGAGAGGCTTAATTGAAATGAAAAATTTAACCCATGGAGGCTTGTTGATTACAATATGATCTACAGTCTGGTTTTTTTTTTTATATACCCTGTACATTACTTTTTATGATCTAGGAACAAGGTTTGGGTGCCATTAGCACCCTCATTCTGATTAATATCCAAGCTGGTCAAGGGACAACTCCCAACATTCTGCTACAAACTTCTGGGCTGCTGGTTGGTTATCTCTGGGCTACACAAACAATGACTTTTCTGTCTCAAATAAACAGTTGAAACGACCAATCGTAAACTGTTCGTAATGTGTGGGCTTTTAAACTGTTCAATTATAAGACAATGAGTGATAATTGGTTCTTTTATGGGAAGAAATACACATGGGTATGTGCTTCATTTATTCCTGTTTCTTTCATTCCCGCCTTCACTTTATAGAAAAGTTTTCTATTCCATCTTTCCAGGCAGATGAGGCAGTAACGTGAGACCTGTTAAAACTAGGCCATGCATCATAGAAGACATATTCTAATGTGCTTGGGACTTCGTTGAGAATGGCATGTACAAGGGACCATGTGACTTCTTTCAATGCCCCATTGGTAAAAAGCTTTTCATTTCAATTCACATTTCATTAAATATTAAAGGGTGAATAAAGCCATGAAGACATTTTCCGTAACAATTAATGTTATGTCCTAAGGTTTTTTTTATAACAGCTGGATCAGGAGCCCTGGGACAGAAAATATATCTTCCCATAGTCCTTTGCAGCATGACAGAGTTATTCTTTTGATAGTAATAACAAAAGAAGGTAGAGGAGCTCCCTTCAGGCAATAATATCAAAATGTTTTTTTTTTTAATCAAAATGTGCGGAAGGTGAACAACGTTTCGGATATTCCTCAGGTATGAGCGATACATCACAACCAATTAACCAAACCCACCCCTTAGGGGTTGGGTTAAATATCTCCACAGGTCACAATAGGACAATTCAAAATATGTATGTACCAATTCAAAGCATTATAATGTCCGTCCATCATCATCAACAAGGGTAACGATAAAGTGTACAAATATCCTTCTTGTGAGTTGAGTCTTTCTTGAGTATATACGTGTACCATTGTTATATCATTTCAAGTGCAGCGTAGGGCTGAATTAACACCAGAATTAACCTGAAGCATCCTGCCACAGTCTATTTTACTTGATTGGCTTACCACCCCATTATCACTATGTTCCAACTCATTTACCTACATCAATTTGACACTTCACTGCAACACCCCACTGTTGGTAAGTCCATTTACATTGCACCCTCCATTTTATGCTCTGCCCTTCTTTCCAACCATAAACTACTCTCTATTGTCAAATCCTTCTCAGGTTTCAAGGCAAACTCATAGCCCATTTAAATCCCACTCTTACCTCCTCTCGCTCTTTTACTTGCAGCTGGTGATATCTTCCCAAATCCAAGCCCCTCTCTCTTATATAAAATCAACCCATACCCGCGTTGATGCCTACTGAATATTTATCAGGTATCCCACCTCTCCCTGAAGTTCATAGTCTCCCTGATATTATTAGCTGATCCTGGACTCCCTGAAATTATAAACAATCTCCCTGAAAGAGAGCTCAACAATATTAGAGCTTACTGGAAGAGGGATAAAAACATAAGGAATATTGGAGTCTGTCACACTCCCTCTCCAGAGATAAGCTCTGCACTCTCACTCTGCACATTGGAAGTGAGAAAAGTACTAGAGACAGACCAGAGCGTGCATTCAGAATTTTACTCTTATTGATACGTACGGTAGACGTAACAGAAATTGTGTTGCTACATAGTTATCATTTTGGTTGGGTGTAAATTCCCGAAATCATTATTTGCAGGGTGGGATGTCTGGGTTATGCTCCCTTATCTATTAGTATCCTTAACCCAGATAACATCATGAACATACTTTTTCTCTGCCCTTTTCCCTGCTCCTATATCTGGGGCCCTATTGATCGCACAGCCTGTTTGTAAATATTCACACATACACAACCTATTTATTTCAAATTCCTTTAACTTACTTTGGCCCTACCAAAACATGGCTGTCAACCTCTGGCCCTGTCTCCCCTTGTATGTATGAAGGGCCAACACTTTAGCCACATTACAAGATAACACTTTGTACACTACCCGATAACAGAAACGGTGGTAGAGTTGGTATACGTCAGTTTCAAACTTATCACACCCTTACCAGCCCTCTCCTGTCTCTCTTTTGAGTTCCAATCTGTTTAAATTTACTCTCCAACACCCATAGAGGTTGTTATTATTTATCTACCACCTGGCCCAGCCACTACCTTCTTTGACCATACACTCGATCTGGTTTCATGAGTTTGATCTCAAACTTCTCCCTTTCTGCTATCGGATCGTAATCTCCTTAAATTTAGCCTGTCTAGACCAAAACCCCTAATAAACACACATTTAGATGCAGGGACTTGCATTATTTTGCCCCTATTTGCTTTCTGGACCCTGACTTTGCAGCTGTCCTTTACCATGGTTTCCAATGCCCTGGACTCTGTTGCTCCCTTTATCACCCCTCGCAGAAGTCATACAAACCCACAACCCTAACTTCTCTCTATAACTTGTCTCCCTCCACTGGTACTTTTTCATTCTCATTTAAACACGTTGTGATATCTTCCCTCTGTGGACCATCCACTCCATCCAGCTACCGGCCTGTCTTCCTTCTCCCTTTTGCATCTTAACAGCTGGAAAGACATGTCTATGCTGACGTGGTTCACCACCTCTCTGCTAACTCTCTCATTGACCACCTCCAGTCAGGCTTCCACCCAAACCGCACCACGGAAACTGCCCTCACTAAAATGACAGATGAACTACTTAATGCTACATCTAAAGGTCACTACTCTTTGCTTATTCTTCTTGACCTGTCCTCGGCTTTTGATATTGTTGATTATCCTCTAATTCAGATCCTGGCCTCCTTAGGTATCCAGGATCCTACACTTTCTTGGCTATCCTCCTATCTCTCTGGCAGGACTTTTAGTATTTTACTATCTGGAATTAGCTCCACCCCTCGCCCCCTCCCTGTGGGGTTACCGCAAAGCTCTGTACTTGGTTCTCTTCTTTTCTCTATTTACACTTTTGGCTTTAGAAAACTCATTAGTTCATTTGGATTCCAGTATCATCTGTATTCTGATGATACCCAATAATATATCTCTACCCCAGATCTCCCTACACTGACATCCCAAGTCCCTAATTGCTCAAGTGCCATCTCTGCCTTCATGTCCACCCGCTTCCCCAAACTGAACATGGACAAGACTGAACTTGCCCCCCCCCCCGGATCTATTCCCCTCCCAAATGGTAGCACCTAAATAGCTGCAAAATTCCAAAATAACCTCACTAACTTCACACCTACTGTAGTTTGCAACCCCTGGAGATAGGGAGGGGGGTTCTGCTATAGTCTTGCTGGGGCTTGGTGATTAATGGTTAAGTCTTGGTGATTAATGGTTACGTCCCAGGTACATTCTCGTTTTGCTAGTACATAACAGTAAGCAGTTAGGGAGCGTACCATACCAAGTCTGTCTGCACCTGTCAATTTCAATAACAAGATATGTAAATCAATTGCATGAAAAGTCAGTGAAAACGCCTGTAAATCTGTTCATTGGTTTTGTTAACAAGAACAACGGAACTCAGACGCCGGTTGGCACCAGGGACCCCTTTAACCTGAACACGCCACAGTGCCACACACCAGACCGAAAGGCTTTGTAGATGCATCTGTGAGATTAGATGGAACGTTAGCGAGGGTAGTGCTTCTCTACTTCTGTTTCCAATCACGGTCAGAATAAGATTCACAGAAGCTTTGAAGTCAAGTGGCACTGCAGCAAATTCATCCTGAACTTCAAAGGCTCCCATCGGATCCTTTCCCCGCTCAGCGCCCTAATTAATTCTGCAATTTCTCCTGTGAGTTGTGTGCGTCTGGGTTTTTTTTCTTCTTGCCAACAGAAAAAGATACACTGAAGTCCACAAAAGAGACGGCTTATATATCCATTTAAACCCAAGTCATGCCCTCCTTTCAGCCAACAGCAACAGAATAAGCCATGTTTTATTTTATCTGCTAGGATGTAACACAATGGACTGGATATATATTGATGACAAGAATTAAATATGGGGAACTCAGCTGGAGCCGCTCTCAGGCTTTCATCACTTTCCTTAAAGTGGAAGTTCAGCGTAAATACACATGCTTTCAAGGGGAATAAAGGATGACTTCTCATTCAACTAACCAAAATCTGTGCATACATTGATTTTGCTGTGTATACTGTAAATAAAAGTACTGACTTCCTGTTTGCAGGATCCCTAATAGTGTCCATTGTGGTCTCAGTCCCTGGGTGAATTTAGTTGCTCAGTAGAGATCTGATCATATTTGACCCATCCAACAGCCAATAAGAACTTGTTGTTAGGAAGTGTGAATTCTGTTACAGAAACTGAAATGTCAGCTCACTACTGACCTCAGCAAAGCATAACAAATGAAGAATACCTAGGTAGATGTGATATAAATAATTGATTTGTAAAAATTATTGTTTTTCCATTGAACTTATCCTTTAAAATTCCATTAGAAGAAAGATGTTTTTGTATACAATCTGTAGAGTTCAGGTAACTGCTCTACAATATACCCCAAACATGGATATTTCAAACACAAGAACAGATATTTCAGACAGAATAAAATGCGCCTGATGATGTATTTAAACACAATGTAATCCCACTCAGGAATCCAGAATTCACATTATATTCCTGTTCTTTGCTTTTCGGCACTGACTGATCTAAGATTCTGCATGTCAAAGGACATTTTTTTTTCCATCAGTCTGGTGTATTTTTCCCAAAGGCTGATATTTTGGGTAAAACAATTTATTTAGCCCAAGGTGAAGGACCAAAATCTATTTAGTCTGCTGACTTTATGCAGATTAAATCCTGACTACAGATTCTTATGTTGGAATCACAGAAATTCCCTACAGGTCCGAATCGTATGCTGTCTAGAAAGAGAAATTCTGCTCTTCTGTAGCAAAAATGAATCTCGTTCTGACAACCTATTAACAAAGAAAATGTCAAGTGACCGGGGGACTCTGCAATAGAAGTGGACACTTAGGAAACATCCCTCCTTGCCTGTGCTGATCTAGAAATTACGATCATTAGATGATTAATTTATGTTCTGATTATATAAGTGAAGAATGATTTACCGTGTGCTACACACAAGTTGTGCATGCAGGCCGTTCGATTCTACCACAAGAAACCACATTGTGGCTCCATACCAGGACCATTATTATCTACGTCCTACTGGGTCATTAAGAGTAACTTACAGTGAATGATAGGTGTTAGAATCAATTCAATAAACAATCAATTCAATCAAAAAGTAGATGTTCAGCTCAAATCCACCCTGTTGGTTTGAGTGGGATACTGATAAAAAACATTAATGCTGTGCAACTAAAATGAAGAACTAGACACCAGCAGCAGATTCAATAAAAGTTCGTAATTTTGCCCCAACCAATCAGATGTTAGCTTTCCAATGCTAAATAGCATCTGATCAGTTGGGGCACAATTAGCTCCATTTTTTACGATAAGAACCTTTATTGAATCTCCCTGCACATGTTTAGCAAACCAATCATACTAGAGAACTTTCGGAAAGTCTATAAGTAAAGAAAGAAAAAATAAACAAATACAGACAACATGACTTGTTATTATTCAATCGGATGTTATCTAACTACTGTAACCTATAAAAATGTAACATCTAATTGGTTGGTGGAAATTAATAGCATGGGCAAACTTTTACTCCATTAATTGCATCAGTTGCCAAATCTCTAGGCTTGGGTTTCCTAGTTTGTGTATGAGAATGCATCAGAATTCATTAATGTTCTATATTCCTAATCTTGGGTAACTGATTATGCCAACCACTCCCTGACTGTCAGTGTCATTACACACATATAATGCAATAATGCTGAGATTTCTGTCATTACCATGAAAGGTCATTCTCCATCACCGCCCAAGCTTCCCACAGTGTAAGCAATTCCTCCCTACAAAGCTGCAACTCCTTACATCTTTGCCCTTGAGCAGAATGTTGTACACATTCAGTTAATATCCAATAGCAAAAGTGACAAAGTGGGACAGAAAAATTTCTGCCCAATAGACAATGCAAACATTAGAAGAATGTTGTCTCCTTAACGCCAAAGTCGTGGTCCTACAGCTTAAAAGCTTCAGCATTGATGAGCTTTAAGGCCCAAATCTTTCCCTGCTCTGCTCTATAACTGCACAGCTGTAATCTCGCTGAAAATTTCTATTGTCACACAATCCCAATGATCGAATGAATTTGCCATTTGTGCTAAGATGAAAATAATCTAATTACTCTCTAGACCCTTCTTCAAACCACGAGCTGATGCAGTCCATACAAATAAAAATAGTTACCTGGAAATGCTGCTTCTGAGAGCCATGAAGGGACTGTGAAGGATCTCTCAAGGGCACCTTAACATACAACTTCCATTCTAGATTCCCAGCCTCAGCATGTGAACTGATGTTTCTCGCTGGTACACACTAAAAAGCTTGTGGATCATCCCCTGATCTATTCCAAGGAAATCTTTAGAGCCTTAATCATTCATTTGAATCCCCTTGTGGTAATGCCCTGCCTGGGTGGCATGTGTCTAATAGACACTCCTCCTTGCCAGCTGCAAATGTAGGATATATATATACGCAGCTGGCAAGGAAAATTAATGATGATACTAAACACTCTTGATCAGTGATATCTCCAGGCCTGTTTATACCCAAAATAGCCTTGTCTAAAGGACGATTGTGATGAAGAAATGTGTCACTGTTAAACTGCAAAAACACAAAGGGCTGTGTCAGCTCTAACACAATGAATGGTGTGGGAGG
Source organism: Hymenochirus boettgeri (assembly GCA_019447015.1). Taxonomy (NCBI): domain Eukaryota; kingdom Metazoa; phylum Chordata; class Amphibia; order Anura; family Pipidae; genus Hymenochirus; species Hymenochirus boettgeri. Next base: position 38,048,291 of record CM033472.1, on the reverse strand, counting down.
TAAAAATAAGTTAAACCGGTTTCCTCTTACCTTGGATATGAAACTGAAAGGATGACCTGCAATGTATGGAGTAGATAAACCTTGTTTATATAGGGACTAATCAACTAGAATCTGGATTAAATACCGAATACTAATTGGGATTCATTTGGTTTTTATGTCATACATGAGTTTTTCCCCATGGACCAGCAGTGATTTGAATCACTGTTAATGACACATGACCTGTAGCTGCTCTATTACTGTCTACTAATTGAGTCTTTCATTCAATGGAATGTCATTTAAAGTCTAGCTGGCCTTTCATGGAGAATTATCTATGGACCTCCCAGGCTACAAATCTGGATAGCAGTAGAGTGATGCCATCTAAGGTTCGTAAACACGTCACATCATTTTCGCATGATGTCCCTGACGAACAACCCATCACGCGACATTCGTGCAAAAATAAACTTCAACAATCTTCCAAGACCAGCGATCCACGACTGTTCTTGGCTGATGATACTCCAAATGTCACGTAATGCATACATCACGTAACACCTTTACAAACAAACACTATCCACTATCGTTGATGTATGTTCAGGTGTGGTTGGCAGAACTAGTGTATAACGAGACAGTCACTGAACGTTCGTCGGGCACATCATGTGAAAATGATCTCACGTGTGTATGAGCCTCAAGGTTTGTACACACGTCACATTACTCTCACATGATGTGCCCGGCGAACGTGTTTGCTAAACGTGTATACTAAATAAGTATTTAGGTATCATTATTTAGGAATAAGTAGTGTTATTTACCACTCCTTATTTAAGAACACCCCTGCTTTATAAATATGACCCTTCCCTCTTTTTTTTGTAATTTGAGAAATGATGGAGTGTTCCCCCCTAAACCTGCATAGTTGAGTGCATGTGTTCTCATTGGAATTTCTCTACTTGGCTGACGTTTACCGGGAGTCCAGAGACCAGCACTACAGAACATTTATAGCACTGGTTAAGTCTCCCAAACACAGATTTGATATTTCACTCAAAATATTGAAAACTATTTTCAGTTTTTCTGATTTACCACTCAAGCAGTTTATCAAAAAAACCTAGATGAGTCCGACACCATCTACAAGTCCCTATCTCTCCTAGAGTTCTAAAGGAAATCTGCAGAAAGATTAGAATAGATAGAAAAGATAGAAACTATCATTCTTCCCCACTATCACTGTACCATTTGTTTGTGAATCTCTCCTCTATTTCTTTAGATATGCAATCTGATACATCCTACATTTCAGCTGTCCATCAAGTGCCTTAGTATCACAAATGCTTCTGTTATGTATAGTTTTGTTAAAGCTGACATGGTGACAGTTGTTACGTGAACTGCATGGTGGGAATTTCCCCCTCTCAATGCTGCCTCAAACCGATTAGTGAGCATGCTTGACTCACAGAGAGTCAGAGAGTCTGGCAGGGGGGCTGGGGGACTGAGGGACTGAGCTTGAGCAAAACAAGTACTGGATTCAAGTCATGCAACAACACAAACACAAGAGTAAGTGCTGCTTACATGTAATTATTTATAGATTTAAATGAGACAAGGTATTTTTTTCAGTGTACAATACTTTAAAGGATACACGTTATATTTACTGAATAGTTTTTTTCCCCTGACATTCTGCAGATGCCTTTTCCCATGACATACACTATTGCACTTTAGTCTTGCTAGGCAAGATTAGCATCTCCTTGTTTTCTATGAATTATTTCCTTTCAAAAGGCCATGCTTCCTAATTACTATTTGGTACTTTCCCTGAATAACCCTGCGGTGGGCAAGAGCTACAGATAATATTACAGGAAGTGACAAGTTGGCAAGAAATGGATGCTGGGTACAAACACAACTGCACTTAGAGCAGAAAAACATTTATTATGATATTTGATATATTTATGTTTACATCTGTCCCAGTTATTACCAAGCTTGCATATTTGCTGTTCGACATCAGATTACATCTACGTGGACTTTGGATTTGGGCTCTAAGTGAGTTCTTAAGATGTGTAATCGATGAGCTCATAGTATGAAACCCTGAATGGCACACAGATATTCAGGACAAAGTGACAACTTGACCTTCATGTGGGTCACAAAGAAAGAAGGATCGATGAACTGTTAGTCTGCCTCATATCCTTTATTCACATGCTTTGGGAAATCACAGCCTAATTAATTACCCCTCTCCTGCCACCACCCAAGCATGCTCTCACCTCTTCATATCTGATCCCAATTCTTGCTTTGACACGAAGGAACAAAGGAGACTTCTGCTAAGGAAGGCAGAGAGCGCAGCGATAAGAGCGAGAGCTTTAGAAACAGCAGCACGTGTCTGTAGGGAAATAAGGAACGTGCGTGTACAACATATTATCTGTAGATCCTGAAGCTAATGTTTCACAGAACTTTATACGGTAATCTCCAGTGTATGAAGAACTGAAATCACCCAGAATAATCAAAACTTTGACTCAACAGAAAAAAAATAATACGATATAAAGTTCAAGGTGGAAACTCCCCTCGGAGAGATGGATTTGTAGACACAGACATTAAAGGAGTCTAATAATAAATTGATCTCACGTGTAATTAGGATCTTATCTGCTATATATTTTCAATTTTAGAGCTTATGCGTACTTAAAAACCATAGTAATTATTGATGCTTCCTTTTTGGCCCTTTGCTGGTGGTGCTGTAAGCCCCATTCGAAAATATGGGAATTGTGTCAAATGAGGATTTGGCTCACAGGGAGATGCAGAGGAGCTTGAGGACAAAAGGAGGAACAGTGTCAACAATACCATTCATTTTTTGGCAACAAATAACATTTTGAAGTTGAAAAATATAGCAATTCAGATCCTCATTACATGAAAGGGTCACCAAACTTAATTTATTATTATTAGATTATAATTCTCCTTTAACGTGTATATGAGCGACCCCTTAAACACATTCATAGCTAAAGCAACATGATATTTGGAACAACTATATCTATATTTGTCATTCCATTTTAGTCCCCAAACACATGTCCAGAGGACAACTTAATAATGCCAAAAGTTCCCAGTTCTTCTAAGGAATGAATTCGCGGACAGAATGCCTAACCATTTTCCTATTGGTGAGTTTGCATATAAACAAATTAGGCTCCTTAGTGGTTCATAGGACTAGGACTGTAAACTGGCACCAATGCAAGAGATTGGATTATTCTCTACCCTAAATATCTGATTTCATTTAATTAACCTATATACTCAAGTATAGGCCGACTCGAGTATAAGCAGAGGTACCTATTTTTACCTTAAAAAAATAGGAAAACCTGATTGACCCGAGTATAAGCTGAAATTATGACCACTACTGCCTTCTGATTCTGTATTGTTTTGAGGCTTTAGTTGCCCTATAAATGCACAGCAGAATTTCCATACAGTAATAGCCATTTGGCCAGTAATAGCCAAATCCAGTATGGCTATTACTGTATAGGAATTCTGCTGTCCATTTAAAGTGCAACTAAATCTTCAAAACAATACAGAATCAGAAGGCAACAATAGATACCATCCTCCTTCTGAATCTGTATTGATTTGAGGCTTTAGTTGCCCTTTAAATGAACAGCAGAATTCCAATACAGTAGTCCCATACAGTAATAGCCATTTGGGAGTTATTCTGTCCATTTAAAAGGCAACTAAAGCCTCATTCCTTGGCTCTCCAGATGTTTGGAAACTACAACTCCCAGCATGCTTTAGTACCTGGGAGTTGTAGTTTCTAAACATTTACAATGGGCACTGTGCACCCCCAGTTCAGGAGGAGAAATTAGCCCAGAACAATTTCCTGTACCTAAGTACCGGTAAAAAGCTGTGTAAGGTAAGTGTAAGTAAAAAGCTGTCACTCAGCTCACTCACTCATTGTGAAAGCCACAAAGAACAGACCCTTACAAGTTCCTTTGCTTTGAAGAATACAGATGGTTCTCTATAATACACCTGTTTGTCAAGCCTGTATCCTGGAAAAAAGCCCAACAAATAGACAGTGACATCCTTATCTACTCCGAGTCTTCTTACTGGCATCTCTAAGGTAACAAATGACATGTACTAATGAGACACATGTTTTCACTTCTTGGAGACGAGGATTCTGGTGAAAAGGGTGGTTCTGTATTAGCCCAGTTAGACTCAGAAATCTGTTCTGTGCTGAAATTTCAAATTAGGACAAACATCCATGTATATTTAATTTAAAATGATTGGGTTAAACAACATAACAAACAGTGGGGCTTATTCAATAAAAGGTGCAGAAATTTGTCTGGGTAAATAATCTGCAGCATCCAATCAGATGTGATCTAACTGCAGTAACCCGGTAAAAACCTAGTATCTGATTAGTTGCTAAAATATGAATAACATGGGCAAACTTTTTCACCTTTTCTTGCATTAGCCCCAGTGTTCTTCACCAGAAGAAGATTTCATAAATACTATCATTAAAGGGCTATCGAGCACACACAGAAGATTTAAAATCAGAGGGAACATTGTATGAACAACATATAAAAACAACGTAGCCTTTTTTTTCAAACGACCCCCTCCCCAAAAAAAACCTGCTCCCAAGAATAATGGAACAGAAGGACAATCGAATGGTTTCCACGCATGGAACATTTTTTCTGATATGCAGCTAAAGTCACAATGAGCGATGTGCATAGAGGGGACGGTGCCATCAGTAAAGATTTTTACGAAAGTTGAATAAATACTTTGCACAGAGCTAAGTGCAAAGAAACGATAACAAGACTTCTTTTTGTTATGATAGCAGAAGGGAAAAAAAACAAAGCTCTTAATGGAAACTGCTGAGATTTTCAGAAAAAGTTAACATGAAATTGTCGATCTAAAGGAGATAAAAGACGCAGTACCTGTAAAAAAAAAGAAAAAAAGGAACGAACGATGGGAGGAAACAGAGAGAAGACAATAATCTTAAAATCAATAGGCGCAACTACAATGTGTCAGTCAATTACATTCCAAATAAAGCTGGGCTGTCCGTACATGAATACATTGATTGTACACAGGCTGTAATTTGTATGCAAACACAAACATGGACACGAGAGTGTGAGAGAGAAATATACAGTTGTTATAAAGGTTATTATGGACATTTCAGAATGACAAAGTCAATACACATCTATAATGATCCATCAGATTTTACAACAGGACTAAGGCAAATGTGACAATTTCCAGTGCTTCATATTTACAATAAAAAAAAAAAATTAAAGTGGTCATTTTGCAATAAATGGGATCCTGAGAATCATTATTTACATGTTTGAAGACATTGACAAAACTTTTTTGGGGGGCAAGAGGAAGAAACATTATTAAAGGGCAAGTCTTCCTCAATCTAAAAATTTCTACTAATGTTACTCACTACCACCTCCAAACCCTAAAACTTAAAAAAGCACCAGGATTTTCCGAAAAGGCATGCATGTTTCCCACCTGAAAACAAATCAAACTGAATATCTGTTTTTAGAAATATTGAGCAATAAATTACAGTATTTCGGTCTTGAGGTTTGGGCAACGGTGAGTTTACATTTTCAGCTTGAGGGTGGACTTGCCCTTTAAGTCATCTGATTTGAGGTGTGACCATTCCGTGCTAGCGTAATTTTTATAACGGTGTAACCTACGCATGCACTTACTTTAAATTTTTCTTTTCACTTCGAGTGCCTCTTCCAGAATCTGGTGTCCCCACTGTCTCCAGAGAGTTTTTGTAACGTTTTCCCTATAACAAAAACAAACAAAAAATCCCATTAAATAATTATGGGCACCTCTAAAAAAAGTTCTTGTTAAAAACCTGTCATGTTTTGATAAAACAAATTAGAGAGCAGCCATGTACTTCAAATTGCCAAAATCGCTTGAAATATTCCGCCTCTGTAGCGTCCTGACATTTCCAGCAAACTAACAGCTTGTTACTCTCTGTGAAGATTACAGTAACTTGTAACTTCTGCTTTCTGATTTGCTTGATATTCAGTTAATATCAGATTGTTTTAGCTCTAACAGACCTTTAATTCTGACAGATAAGTGACAGATCTAATGTTATGCGAATTAACCTTGTACGTTAAGAAGTGTAAACGTTCGTCGCGATGCATAGTGTACATCTGTTTAATGATCACCAAAGAGGTAGAGGGGGCAATGCATGGAACAGGGAGCCCCAATGTCAGGGGGGGGGATAAAAATGAATGTGTATCCAACGTGCAACAAACACTTGTTGCTACAATAATGCTTTAGTTTATATGATGAACTGCAGGTATCCATCAGAACCGAATTGAAAATAAGATAGAATTCACATTGTGAGATGAAGTGTCAATTTACTTTTACTTTTCTTGCCAGTAAAAACTCTTTGCAATGGAACAGTGCCCCCAGTGGTTTGCTAAGACTTAGTAGACAATACTTTCCTTTAAAGGGTCACAAAACACAAAAAACACCTTAGAAGAGATTTACCCAGAGCCGCTTTTGATCTGGGTAAATCTCCCGTATGCAATTCAGTATCATGTTTGCACCTCCCAGTGAATTGGGAAATGGCATTGCAATATGTGTATTTTTAAAAAGTTGTGCAAAAACCAGACGTTTGGGCAGACTGCACGGGTGACTTTTGAAAAAAAATTGCACAGCCGGCACAATTATGGAGTTAAAGAAGTGCTACCCAATATAGTGTGACTTAACTCTGCCCCTGGATAAATGAGCCCACTTTAAATGAATGCATATTTATGTGGGACATAGGAGCACATGCTTTTATCTCCTTCCTTAAAGACCAACTGTAGTTAAAAAAATTTACTTTAAAACCCAGTTTAGGTTTTAGGCTGAGGCGTCACTGAATCGATTTCAAGCACTCCGGAAGCATGCAGGCAAGTGTTTCCGGTACGCTAGTGCAAATTGCTGTGCACGTTGCTGTGCGCTGCTAATGTGGAAGGTTGCCCAATTGAAGCGCGTATGATTGCGCATAAAAATACAGGTCACATGCGCTAGGGATATATAATTATTTCCCTCTCTCTCCATAAATATATGTTATATAATTCTGATAAAGGTTCTGTGTAGCCTTGTACCATTGAGATGTATTAGTAAAATTAACTTTTTGATAATTATAAAATCCAGTATTAAAGGACAGGTTCACTCTTAAAAAAACTGGCCATATGTCTGTTGCCTGCCCTAAACCCCAACTAATATATTCCAAACATTATTACCTGCATTATAAACCAGATATTGAAGGATATGCATTGCTTACATTCTGGCAGAGTAAGCTGACTCCTCCCTCCATGCAGTTAATCAAGACTGTGACAAATTACAACACAACCAATGATTAACTGCAGCTTCGTTTGCTGTCTCCTCTGCACATGCTCAAGCTTAAAAAAGCTCTGTGAGCCAAGGGTGGAATCAAAAAAATATAAAATATCAGATACAAATTAATGTAATAAACTGGTAAAAATAGAAGATGGGGTTGCGGGCAATTAACTGACAAGTAACCAGTTTTTTTATTTTAACGGACAGACATGCCCTTTAAATATATGCTATGCAATTCAGCAAGTACTCCTAAATGGATTATTGTAGTCCATTTCTGAATGACCCCCCTTCTCCCAAACAAAACATATAACACCAACGTTACCCAACGTTACCCAACATTTATCATACAGACTAAAGGCAGATGAAATACAAAATACCATTGACTAGTTTGTCTGAAATGTGAACAACAATCTAATATGTGGTTTCTAGGCTCAATGATTGTGAGACGTTCTCAATTAATAATTTGGGGATGGAGTATTGGTTATTGTTTTATTTTCCCTCTCTTTCCCAGGGAACTCAAAGCTACAAATGTCTAGTTAATTAGCAGGGTAATTGAAAGTGGAGAACATATCGCTTAGTTGGTTAGGATATCTACTAATTGCAATGGAAGCCTACATGGAAGCTGTTTCACTCTACTGGTTCTCTAGGAACATTTCTTATTATCCAATATAGACTTTCAGGTCTGGGAACCTTCTGGTATTCCTTTGTAATCTGGATCAATGTTTCTAGTGAGCTGTGCAAATCTGCTAAATAAATCAGTGTCACATTCACAGGGGGTTGATTCTTCAATATGTTTTCCTCAAAGCCTTTAATATCAAGTAAACCATGAATCATATCTGTCAATGGGTCAGTTACCAGTTACAGCACATGCAATGAGGCCTGCCATTTTTGAGGACTGTAACACACAAGTACAATAAACTATTTTAAATGTTGAACCACTGGAAAAAAAGGTTGTCATTTCTTTTTTATGCAGTTTTGAATAGTACTGTAGGACACATTGACCAATCAGTACTGTAGCACACAGTGACCAATCAGTACTGGTGTAAACTCTGACCACTCAGTACTATAGTACACATTGACCAATCAGTACTGGTGTACACTCTCTGACCAAGTACTGTAGTACACATTGACCAATCTGTACTGGTGTATACTCTGACTACTTAGTACTATAGTACACATTGACCAATCAGTACTGGTGTACACACTGACCAAGTACCATAGTACACATTGACCAATCAGTACTGGTGTATACACTGACCGCTTAGTACTGTAGTACACTCTGACCAATCAGTACTGGTGTATACTCTGACCAAGTACTGTAGTACACATTGACCAATCAGTATTGGTGTATACTCTGACCAAGTACTGTAGTACACATTGAGCAATCAGAACTGGTGTATACTCTGACCACTCAGTACTGTAGTACACATTGACCAATCAGTACTGGTGTACACACTCTGACCAAGTACTGTAGTAGTACATGACCAATCAGCACTGTACTACACTCTGATCAATCAGTACTGTAGTACACATTGACCAATCGGTACTGTAGTACACTCTGATCAATCAGTACTGTAGTACACTCTGACCAATCAATACTGTGGTACACTCTGACCAATGAGTTTCCACTATGAGGCCACAAAGTTTGAAAAGTGGAACTCCTGATTGGTGGACATATCTCCATAGACTACAAGCAAACTGCCCACTATAGGAGGAGAGAAATCAAATGCTGCACCCATAAGAAACACAAAAATGAAAATAACTGTTGATAACAGTTTCAACTAAATAATGGCATATGGCAAAAGTACACAGGATAGCAAAATCTGCAAATTTACTTTACTAGACGTGCCCTTTAATGTGAACTGTTCTGGAATTTACCCTCCCTCCCTGACTAATCCCATTAATTTTGAGAGCAAGCATGCTCAATAATTACAAGCCAATAATGAGAGAGGAAATTTCCCACCATGCAGTTACTGTCACTTACTGTCAACATTCCAGCAAAACTGCACACAGCAGAGAAGTTTATGATAATAAGGTTTGATTAACAGCAGAAATGTAATCAATGCATTTCAGCCCGTCGTCAGGCCTACAATGGGCTGAAACGCATTGATGTTTGATGGGAATACTAAGACCCGCTGGGCAGATGATCATCAATTTGTGTAGAGCTATTAGGTGTTATTCTTTTATATATATATATATATATATCCTTTATATTATATTTAAAAAATTATAATTTCATGGGGAATACATTGGGTTTTTCGGAGATACTATGTTGGGGGAGGGTAAAAATAATATAGGGACAGTGTTTATGTGTTGTTAAGGCACTAAATAAATAGTTATACCAATATTAACAAATATGTAGTAATGACATTAAAGTATATAGAAATGTAAATAAGGCAAAATCAATAAATAAATAAAAGTACTTGCATACTCCCCACTCCTGTTTTTTAATGGTATCTTCAAAATGGAGTGTTAAGCCACACCCCAGGAAGTTTTACAGGGAGGCAATGGAAGCTTACAAAGGAACATATTTATCGCTTCCCTTTTAGTGTTGTATCCAATGGTGTGCTTAATATTAGATTGACAGCAGTGTTAGCAAATAAAAACATTTTCTAAGTGTTAGTAGGAAGTGTTAGTAGGAAGTTGCAAGACTTATATGTCAGTTTGTTTGTAAAACATGTGACAGTCTTAGTAAAAACACTCTCACTTAACTCCACCCCTCACTCTCACATAACTCCACCCCTCCCCTCTCAATAGACAAAAAGGAGAGCTGCTGTTTGCTGGACAGGAAGGGATATCTATATGATTGGGGGACTGAAAGGAAAACATTTCCATGCCCATTCCTCTAAGACAATGAAGTGAGTTTGTTAATGGTTTATTACATTATTTAAGCATTAGACCCCATAGAAGCCATGAACCTGTGTCCTGAACTGATAAAATGTAATACGATTGAAACATGACTGGATAGTCTGGGTTCTTTATAGGACCAGATTTACCAATAGTGATCCCTCTCTAACAGAATTCCTGGTGACAGCTGTGAGTTAATGGGGAGGGTGAGTATTGAAAGACAGATTGATAACTTTAATTATAGAATGATCCAATGGATCTCCTATTGATCTGTTATTGGTTGGAAATTTAAGGGGGAAGATTGATTCAAGCTCTGCACAATAGTTGTATTTCACTGTGGTGTTTCTACTGAACTATAACACTCTATATAATGTTACAATAAATAGATCAAGAATAGAGATGGACTGGATCGCGGATCTGAACCCAGTTCTGCAACGGATTTCTGTGATTCACGGATTTTGCTGGAATTCCGCTTTGCAGATTTTTTTGAGACGGATTCGAAAAATTCAAAGAAAATTTTAAGGAATTATTTAAATTTTGTAAAAATTATACAGTTACTTGCTGTAAATAGTTTTGGGACACGTAAAATGGTCTGGGTAAAAGACAATTAGATTCTTTCTGAAAGAATCTGATTGTAACCAATTCTGATTAGAAAAGAATCGGATTGGTAACTATACCAATCAGATTCTTTCTAAAAGAATCTGATTGTAACTAATTTTGATTGATTACAATTAGATTCTTCCAGAAAGCGTACCAATCAAATTCTTTCTGAAAGAATCTGACTAACCAGAGGGAGGCAAGTGTGAGAATAGTGCTGGTGAAGTAAGAATATTCTCAAACTTGGGGCCATATTTATAAAGGATAGAATAAATTCTAAGTTTAATTAAAGACTTGTGAGTGACTCCATTTGGATTCCTTTCCATGTGCATTTAGGGCAGCTGTTGCACTGGCTGGGAATGGTGTGCACTCACAGGTCTTGTGAAAAAGCAAACAAGCTTTACTGGATGTTTCCGCCCGAGATACGTGCAGTCAGAACATCTGATCATACTAGCGTAACTTCCTTAAGACGGACATTAGTATGATCAGATGTTCTGAAGACAGCCCGTATCTCGGGCGGAAACATGTAAACCTACTCCAGTAAAGCGTGTTTGCTTTTTCACAAGACCCGTGAGTGCATCTTTCATTGCATTGATATTGTATATTCCTTCAGCGATGGCACCCAGGCATTCAAGCATCGATACAAGGAGCACTCGTGGGTCTTTTTGCAAGATAAATTTTTATTCACAACAATCATAAAATAAAAATTTAGCTTGCAAAAACACCAGCGAGTAGTGCTCCTCGTATCGATGTTGAACTAAGTATGTATTTGTATGCACTGGGGCATTGTAATTGAAGTTCGAGTGAGAGGCATATGGAATGTATATTGCAGGGGACACAAGCATATTTAAAGGACACCTCCTGTTTTCTTGGGAGATTACAGGAATTTAGGGTAAAGTCATTATGGCCATAATGGACCGTGTCGTACCTGTACACCTCCATACCACATGGGTATGGGGTAGCTGCTTGCAGTCGATTACTCAGTGGTGTGAGGGGGTACAGTGAACGACAGCTGAGAGGGACGGCGATGGGATCCAATGTCGCTTCATCATATGCCAATGCCTTCATGGCTTGGCTTGAGAAGGACTTCATCTATGTATTACCATCCTTCACCTGGCATTGTTTGGCCTGGTGGAGATGCATAGATGATGTCTTCCTCTTGTGGTGGGGCGTTTTTAGAACAGGTCAATAAGTTATACCCTGAGATCAAATTCTCTATGCAGACCAGTCCAACTGAGATATGTTTCTTAGACATACTAGTTAAAGTAGATCATGGGATCAATACAGAATTATATAGTGATCCGACTGATCGTAACCTGATCCAGGCTTATGGGAGCTTCCATCCCATCCCTCCCATGTCAGGAGATCAACAGTACCCTAGGATGCTTCTAGACAACTCTTTAATAAAAGCTAATGCAAAACAAATTAGGAAAGATAAAGCCCAATCAAGACACATACTCTTAATTATGGACTTTTCCATAGGGAGCAACCACATTGAGGAAGCTATCCGAAAAAATTGGCATGCTTTACATTGTGCTTACACCGAGATCGAGGAATACAAGTCCCCACCACTGATAAACTATTGGAAAGGATATACGATAGGATGGTGCAGACAGGACTACATTCCTTGGCAAGCAAAAGCCTGGGATGTATCCCTGTCTGCACTGTACTCAGTGTAAGTTTGTGGATAAGGGTCCAGTATTTACGCATCCAGGGACCAACAAAAAATACCATAATTGGGAACTATGCACCTGTGAATCCACCTTTGTGGTTTACACACTTTGGTGTCCATGTGGACTCGTGTGCATTGGGGAGACTACCCAGATGATAAAACCACGGATCTCCCAACACCGCTCCAGCATACGGAAAAAAGATACGAAGCTGCCTGTCCCCAAGCATTTTGTGGAGGTGGGACATACTGACAGTGAGTTAAAATTCAGGGTACTGGATAGGGTGTTGAACTATAGCAGGGGGGAGATCGTAGTCTAAGATTGAAAAAAAGAGAAGTTTGGTGGGTACACCAACTTATGAGTCTATACCCGGATGGGTTAAATAAAGACTACGATCTCTACCATTTCCTTAAATAAGTGTTGTTGCATCTAAACCATGTTTGTTTTTCTTCCAGGGTTTATGAATCCAATGATGTTGTAATATAAAGGGTTAATTTAGAGGTGTGTGTTTTGGGACAGAGGTTGGACTATGTGGTCAGTTCCTGTGGGGGAGGGTATATAGGACTGTTGGAGGTTCAGCATTATGTGAATATGTGTTCCTGACGAAGGGGAGTGTGATCACCGAAACGTAGTGCATTTACATATGTGCTAAATAAAAGTATTTGCAGCCAAGACCTGTGTGCGGTATTTTGCTGGTTGTACTGTATATATATATATATATATATATATATATATATATATATATATAGGTACAGAACACGATGGCACTCCAGCTTCATTCAACAACTGCCCGGGTGCAAAAGACTCAGTTCATATACAACTTTTTCCAATGAGTGCACACACAGGACTTCTTCATCCAAACCACCTTTATTGGTTTAACAGCGGTTGACGTGTTTCAGCACACTAAGGAGCCGTCCTCAGAACAAACCAAATCAGTTTCCCAACACCTCTTATCACCTCTAAACCCCTGTCCCTGTGCATAATAAACCAAAGCCGCACAACCAGGTTATAATAAAAATTACTTTAAAAACACATAAAATCAGGCACTCACCTCCCCAGGGCAAACTGTGATGAAAATAGAGCTAACATGTTACTGGGCTGTGGACGCACACTAAATATGTCATCTGGAAGAGCAAGAGGCTCCCCGTCAGAGAGGTAAACCCAATCCTACCCCATACACACCCCCAAGGGGTTTGTCTAATCTATCACCATACCGGTTACCATAGTAGCGGAAGCTTACCCACTACCAGAGCGTCTATGCACATCCCGGCACTGTCAGGATTGGGGACCCCAGCTAAAAAAGTGGGAACAGCTTATTATACCCGTTTAAGCAGGTCACTGCTGTCCAGTAACAATTTACATAAGTACCGAAGCAATTAACCAGTGCAGCTCTCTCTTGTCCCCAGAATTCACAGTACACTACCCCAGAGGGATATAGAGGTACTAAAGGTACATGGCTCTAACTCACTATCATCAATACCCCTATGAGGAACCCTCCATACCTATGGTCAAGGACATAACTTTATCTATAAACCATTTATACTAGTCAAAGACATATAGAGGAATTATTCTATCAAAGCCCTAAGGTATCCCTATCAAACCAGGGATTTCCATATTATCTAGCGGCTACCCATCATTCATCCGCAACACTCCCATAATTAAGGTAAAGCACATAGGATAGAAAGAGCAACTAAAGCAGCACTAAACCCAGAGAGCATATCATATCACTTGAAAAGAGTCCACAGGGGATATATGGAAAGAAAAACAAGAAAAACAGAAGGAACAAAGAAAGGAGGAAGATCATATATATATCAAAACAATCCCCTCTCTTATCAAAGAAAGCACTATAGGGCCAGCTGTTCGTTAAGTCCTTTCGGAGACAAAGGGTCCAGCACATAGATCCACCAAGCCTCTAGTATAAGCAGGGCTGATTCTTTGTCTATAGGTATATTGTTCGGATCCAAACCATCAATAATCATACATCTCATACTAGCAAGTGTCTGATTATGTGATTTGAAATGCCGAGCCACTGCCATTTCTACATACTTGTTATGTAGCTCCCTTTTGCATTCCAAACCATTTCGGATGGCCATCCTTTCTCTGAATGTTGTTGATATCATTCCAATATAATATAGACCGCATGGGCAGCAGATCAAATAGATGATACATTTGCTAGTACTGGAGAATCTCTGTTTGATTTTAATTCTCCTGTCTGTATGGTGGTGTGGGAAAGAATCCCAAACAAGCATAGTGTTACATGTGATACAATTAGGGCACCGGAAGTATCCCATCTTCACATATCCAATCCCACGTTTTGGGACGGTATCAGTGGTCACCAACAGGGAGCGTAAGTTCCTTCCTTTTTTGTATACCTGGCAACACTTCATGTGAGAGAAAGGTAAATGTAGATCAGATGTCACTACATGCCATTGTTGCTCAAGACTGTTCTTGAGTAGCTTACTTCTAGGGGTAAAGCTTGTGATGAAGTTCACTGTATTTTCTAATTTTTTACTCTTATCTGGTGGCTTGCTGCTATTCTGTTGTTTAACCCTAGATCTTGCTTCCTTCAATTCCCCTCAGGAATAACCTCTCTCCATGAATCTCCATGAATCATCTCCTCCATCTGAATAGCTCTTAAGGTCTCATCCGTATTATTTCTATAGACTCTAAGTAGCTGAGAAAAAGGAATACCCTTCTTCAAGGTCAATGGATGACAACTTGTTCTATGTAGGAGGGTATTCTTGTCCATCATTTTCCTAAACAGAGTAGCACCGAAGCCCTCTCCTGATCGAAATATACGTAAGTTGAGGAAGTCCACTGCGTTCGGATGAATGGTAGCCGTAAGTTTAATGGGCGTCTCTAGCTGATTAATCTGTGTAACAAAATTGCCAGCCTCCTCCATGGATCACTTCCACACAAATAACATATTATCAATGTATCTAACATATAGACACAACAATGAACTGTATTTTGATATAATATGTGTATTTTCAAATTTCTCCATATAGAGGTTGGTGAACGAGGGGGCCACATTGGAACCCATCGCCGTCCCAAATATCTGCTCATAAAACTGCTCATAATGAAAATAATTCCAAATAAAACCAATTCTAAAATGTCCATCAAGAACTCAACAGGTGGATCCGTGTCCGTGACGTATCAATGCCTCTCTGCACGCTTCGATGCCCTCCCCTTGTGGAATCACCGTGTAGAGACTTCCTACATCACAGGTCATTAGGACAATGTCATCATTGCTCTCCAAAGATCTCAGCATGTCCATAAGTTGACCACTGTCCCTGATGTAGGATCTCATAGCTCTAACACACTTTTGAAGATGGTGATCCACGAATTTTAAGGGCTAAAAGCGAGCTTACCGCAGACATAAGTCACTTGGGGGTGCTTCAAGTGACTTATGCACTTTTGGCTATGTATATAAATGGGGACATCTCAGCATGGTCGTCATCATAAATTCACAGTGCTCATCCTTAATCCATCCTCCTCTGCGTGCTTCCTCCAATCTGAAATCTAGTTCTCTTTTAAAACGTGTTGTGGGATCACATCCAAGTGGTAGATAAGTTTTCTTGTCACTTAACTGATTACATATTTCTTTATGGTAATAATCCTTGTCCAATAGGACAATCGCCCCGCTCTTATCGGCTGGCGAATTACCAAATTCTTGTCTGCCTTGAGGGACCCTATAGCATCCCTTTCATCTTTGGTTAAATTTGAATAGGTCTTAAATCCCCTTTAATCCATATCTTTAATGTCAGGAGGAGAAAAAATGAAATTAGATAGAAGTTTGTTTGTTGAGATCCCTTGCACAGTGGACAGACAATTTACTTTATTGGATACAAACTCTGAGACAACAGATAAGTGTACACCAACTTACAAGGACACTCAATATACAGGCCTGGTCAATATTCAAAGTGGTGCACCATAGACAGGGACACCCCTGATTACTGCACATGTTATGTGGGGAACCTGTTTATGTGCACTGTCTGCTTTGTGCCAGACCACCAGAGTAACCCACTGTGTGCCATGCTACCCATAATCCTTCTCTAAAGCTGTGATCTGGTACAAATTGGTGGCAGCGGTGCTGGTAATACCATTTATTCTCCCTGTTTTTTCTTTATATTTGTTCTCTATATTAAGCTATGGAGGCTGCTACTGATATTATTGATATAAATCCTCCTGTCCTTGTACCTGCAGATGAAATTCCCCAATTAGACCCAGTAGCTCTACCAGGCCCAATTGGCAAACCTATTTTTAAACCTGATCCATTTGATGGGGTAACTAGGGAGTGGACTGGTTAGCTCGAACAATTTGAATTGGCAGCCACTATTAATGATTGGGATGAAGGTGCTTGCTTTCAAGTCCTTAGCCTTTTGCTTAGTGGTAAAGCCAGGCAGGTATACCAAGGATTTACTGTAATACTGAAATAAAAAGCAGTTATCAGTTATTAAAAATTGCTCTTTAGATAAACTGGGAATGAGAAATGTTTGTTTATATGTTGATTATTAGGGCAATGCTATTATAATAACATGACGCTGTGAGGTACCTTCTGTTATAATATATGAGGTACCGTCACTTGACGTGGTGAATACTAATAAGTATTATAATTAAGTATTATTAGTTTCAACCACACAGTGTGGCAGGATTGCCTGGGTCTACTCACAGACCTGCAGGATTATCCTATTTCCTTAATCCTCTGGAAGCTGGTGACTGAGCAACAGTTTAAAATATACCTGTGTAAAGATTCTATATCCACTATATCCACACATAGCAAAACATACACACACATAATTTCCATTGTGTACCAATGGGCACACCTTTGCTAGTATATATATATATATATAAATATAAATATACCATTTATAAACTGATTCAATCTGATATCAACATGCTACATTCACACAACGATATCCAATATCAGATCATGTAGTTCTAATGACTAAAGAAGAAGAGAAAGGGTTAATCTACAATTCATTTGTTTGCATGTTTACCTGATTCTGCATTTTAATAAATAAAAAGAACAAGTGCTATTTTAACAATTATGCAAAACCCTGATTAGTGTATATATACGTGTATGTATATATAAACCCTGGATTAATGTATATATACAGAGATCTGGTGATCTGTATCTAATATCATATTTGAACTATGATGAAATATCTATTGTATTCAATTGGATCAACTGGACTTGAAGTTTAGTTCTTGAAGACATTTCGCTAGTCATCCGACTGGCTTTCTCAATACAAGAATCTGTGGCAATTAGAATTGAGAAATCTAGTCGGATGACTAGCGAAATGTCTTCAAGAACTAAACTTCAAGTACAGTTGATCTAATTGAATACAACAGATATACCATGACCTGGATGAATCAGAACCTTCACAAGCAGATCTATGATGAAAGATTCCATAAAGTGAAGTGAGTCAGCGGTTGGGCTGGGGGACACTATCAATACCAATTATCATGTCCTGATTGCTATCTGCTAGGTAGTTCAATAAATAATTGGGAGCAAATCTGTGTGACTCCCACACACAAATCAGAAAAGCATGGCTAGCTTTAAGTCTGTGTGTTATGATCCCACTAATTGGCCTAGGGCCCAATTCTTTAGATAATACCATGAGTTAGAGGTAGAGATGTTCGAAACTGATGAGTTTCGTCACGTTTTTAAAATTTATGAATTTAACTGTAAATTTGAAAATTCGAAAACGAACCCATAGAAGTCTATGGGAGAAAAAAATGTGAAAGTTTCTATCAATTTTAAGGATGAAATAGTAATAGTAGGTTACTGTAAATAACACAGGGACCTGGGGAATGGTCTGGGGAACTCGTAAATATAACCAAAACTCAAGAGGAAATCTTTCCTCTCGATCGGCCTGTTTTCGAGCTTCCACATTCTATTTTCGAGGGTTACCGAAAGCCAAAGATACTTTTGAGGGTTACCGATATTACAAATTCGAGGGTTACCGAAATCAGCTTGTACATTCGAGGGTTGTACAAATCGAATGCTACTTTCGAGGGTTACCGATATTACAAATTCGAGGGTTACTGAAATTGGCTTGTACATTCGTGGGTTACCGAAATTGAACGCTACTTTTGAGGGTTACGATATTACAAACTTTTTCTACTAATTTTCATTTTCGATAATCATCTACTTTCGATAATCATCTACTTTCAATTTCGATAATCATCTACTTTCTATTTTGTTAATCATCTACTTTCGATTTCGATAATCATCTACTTTCGATAATCATCTACTTTCTATTTCGATAATCATCTTCTTTCGATTTCGATAATTTTCGAATTTTCAATAAAAATCGAAAACTCTGAAAATTCAGGTTTCGGAAATTCCGGGAGTTCCGAAAGTTTTGGTTCGATTTGATTCGAAACTGGGTTCTATTAGAACCTGCAGTAAATCTCTAGTTAAAGTTAGGTTTTGCCCCTGTCACCCCCTTTGTGCCAATGTGGGTATATCTATCATTCCTTTTATTCAGTTTGGCTGATCAATTCACAGAGATTGACTATCCAAATCAATAACGGGGCCACTTTATTATTCGGATCCTAAACAATGCCGACCGAATGCCCCCAAATGCAAATGGATTATTGTGCAAAATGGGGCGTTCATTGGGTAATCGCCCATCGCGTGTCACATGCCCTATCACACGTGTGTTCTAGCTTATGCTGACTCCCACCTGATTGGATATGAAATCCTTGTGTTTTAAGACCTAGAATGAGAGCATCTTATTCCTTATGCCTGGTATCTGTAAACAAAGCAACATTCATACAGATCCTTAATATCTAATCTAGAATTTGTAAAATGTGTGGCTGCAGGAGGGGGAGGCATAGTTATTGTATGATGAGATTGCCTCCACTGAGAATAATTAAAATGTTTGTGTGTTGGATAACTGTAGCAGAGTACATTATTACTAACAATTAAGCTATAAAAACAAAATGAGACTGCTGTATTTTTTGTTTCCACATGATTAAGGCCAAGCTGTAGAATAACAGGGCTGTGTAAATCACTAATGCAACATCCCCCCCCTAGAAAAAACAGATCACATGTTGCACTCCATCCAGCAGCTCAAACTGTTCCGCCCACCCACTGATTGATCATAGCATAGATCGATGACGGTTGATGGACATTACTACACATGTCGTAGCTTGTATTGTGCTCAGGAAGCACAGAAGGAGGCGTCAACCTTTGCACAGGAGACTGTGTATTGTAGACTGAAATTAGTGGGGGATGTAGCAGCGCCCCTAACTAACGCAGCGACTGCATGGGTAACGTGAAAGATAAGCAAGGCCCTCACTGCAGGAGGGCCTAGGAGCCAAGGAGCTCCATCTTCTTATTTTTACTACGACAGATATAACCTTCTCCAAGAAAACCACTGTGGATAAAGCAAGGATGGGGGCCCCATCATAGTTTTGCTGGGGGGGAATGATTCCTTGTTATGCCCCTGTCACCGTGCCTGAAATGTGTTGGTTTAGATTTAATTCTGAAATATGTATAAAGTCCAACCTCAGACCACATACTGTTTTATGTTGCAGACTCCTTTCTGTCCTTTTCCCTAGCTGATCTCTTCATAGAGGTTAGTTCTATTTATAAAGGATCCGGGTCGAAGTGAATATTAAATTGCAAGTACGGCTATTTGCCTTTATGTGTAGACAAAGTCTACATCAAAGCGCCAGATATTTTGTAGATCTTTGGGGGTTGTAGAAGAGCGGTGAAACTTTGGTCTTTGCCGAAATAGATTTGCTGCTGAAATATAAAACAAAATCCCCACAATTCCTGTATTCCCAACACAACCGTTATATTTATTGTTATCTTGCCAACGGAAAGCATTTAAACAGCTCGGAAGCATAACTGTTTATTGAATGTTTGTATTTACGGAAACAAAGCTGTACAAAACATAATTATCATATAAGAAAACCTGGTTGTAACTAAATCAAATGAGTTTTTTTGACATTTCGTAGAAAGATTTAAGGAAGTCTCTGCTGCAAATATATTTGTCTACTCAGATTATTGCATTAAAGGGCCACTGAACCCCAAATCTACCCCCACCCCTTGAATCAATGTTTGTATTTCTGGTAAGAGCTTAAATTCTTACCACCTGTTTTCTGTCATTAATGAAATGAAATGTATTGATGGGCCCCCCAACCCTGCCGTAAACACAAATCAGCACACAACACAAAATGCTTGGCATACAGACACTGGTTAAAATTCTTAACACAAAGATGCTGGTAAAATGCTTAGTGCACAGAAGCTGTTAAAATGCTTGGAACATAGACACTGGTAAAAATGCTTGGCGCATAGACACTGGTAAAAATGCTTGGCGCATAGACACTGGTAAAAATGCTTGGCGCATAGACACTGGTAAAAATGCTTGGCGCACAGATGACTGGTAAAAGGGTAGGCACACAGGCACTGATAAATAGGTCGGCACACAGACACTGGTAAAATGCTTATAAAACTGGCACTAGCAAAATGGTTGGGGCACAGACTTTGTTAAAATGGTTGGCAAAATGGCACTTGTAAATGGCTGGCATTGTGTGTGCATCAAGTATTGATGCACAGACAATGCAAAACATTTACATCTGCCAATTTGTCAACCAACTTGGCATACAGACATTGGTAAAATCAAAATGATTGGCAGGAAAATGGTTGACATTGTCTGTGCGTCAATTGCAATTTACCACTGCAAATTTGATTTTACCAATGTCTGTATGCCAACTTGGCATACAATTATTGATATATGGTTGGAAAATTGGCAGTGGTAATTGCTAATCATAGTTTTCAGCTGGCAGAATAGCTATTCTAATGAATTTATGGCCTTGATTTATTGGACACTAGATTATTTAATATACAGACTACCTTGATATGTGCAATTTCCTTATATCTAATTCATATTTATGACCTATAAGATGGCATTTAGAGATGGCCGGATCACAGATCTGAAACCTGTTCCACGGAAGATCTCCAAGATTTTGGGGCTTAAGGGGTCCCGCATCTTGAACTTCCAAGTGCCACAAGTCTCAAATTTGGCCGTTCAAGGATTACTGAAAACGGTCTGCGGAAAACCGGAAGGAGGAGGAGGATAAGGATGATCATCTAGCGCCCGTTATTTAAGGGGCTTAACGGTCTAGTATCTAATAAATAGATTGAACCAATGGACAGTGCAAGATCAGCATAGTAAATAGGGGACGATGCTCCAAGATTTTATATTAAGTAACTTAATGGGGATCTATTAAGATATATCACAGCATAACCATTATCTCAAGCCATTTTAAGTAGATATTCCCATTCTCCTTACGGCAGGACAGAGGGTTTAAAATCTGCTGCTGCTGCCATGTCTTAGGGCTCATTTATATTAGATAACAAGGAAACAAATTATCACTGATATTATTGGAAAAATAAACACTGCTGTGCATTCATCACTACAGGTATTTATCATATCAACTATAATAGAAACAATAAAGAAGAATTTCATTTGTTTTAATTACTTCATTCTTTGTATTGATTTATTTGCCATAGACAGATTGATATTACTATATGCAGAAAAAAACGAATTTGTGTGGGTGTTGCCAAATTGCTTTCCGTGGCTAAGACCATCAATACAGGATCAACCCCTTAAATGGACCCAAAAAAGATGATGCCTTTTTTTATGTCTCCGGGGGCAGCCATTTGGCAGCTGTCATCATAATATAAATGCAGACATAGAGAGATTGTTACAGAAACCTTGTTTTGCTATTCAAGGAAGGATCAAGGATATGTATATTTCTAAAAATGACAGAGATTTGCCCTTTAAACTGCAGGCTGGGGGGCATTTAGATTCCCCGCTCCTTACCATTTGGCATTGGGGAACATTATACATTATATGTAGAGACAGTTTAATGGATTGGGGATGTTCATGTCTCCTGACAGTTTTCCGCACAAACTAGACGTCCGGATTATGAACAATCCAGTTACTGAGAGTGGCTGCGTTGCCCTGTTCCGGTCCCTATTAATAGAACAAGATGTTGGGAACTGTTTTGCTTTATTCTCCTCCTATAGAACCCCCATTATTTCCATTATTGTGCAGTCAACCTTAAATCCAGGGAACAGACGAAAGAGCATTTTACATGAAGCTTATGGAACAGATGAAAGTTGGATATACCAGGCTGCCATGATGACGTCTCTCCCTCTCTGACTAACCTGCTTTATATATAGTTTTCCTTATGAATTATTAACTTGCTTATAAATGTGGCTGGTAAAAAGAGAAGAGATTTTAATAAGGGAGTTCGGAAGAGAGGAAAACCAGGAGGATAATGTCCAAACGTCATGTAAACAGTCACAAAAGGCTTATTACTGCTGTGCGGTCAGAGAATTTACATTTCTAGACATGCTACTGATTTGCATGGTACATAGGAGCTGCCTTACTGAACGTCTCCTAAGGCTGTGGCTGAAGTCAAAGTAAGGCAATAAAATAGGGTCAAGCCAATCATATTGCTGTTTTAGAAACTCCCACGTGGATGCGTGGGTTTAGACATGTGACACCATACGTCTAGCCATAGCTACAGTATATGATCTACTGCCAGCGATAGAGACCCCCACAGGGTTCGATAAGCTCTGATATTTACCTAGCCTCTGCATAAAGGGATGAATTTACATGTCTGCACATAGCATTGTTGTCCCTGCAATGAACAGTGCTATAACACTGCTCTACGTTAGGACAAATTATTCAGCAGGATCCATAAGGAAACCAAGATGATTAATCACAAGTAGAGATGACTGAAAAATCCCAAAAGTTCAAAAATCCGCGAATCAAGTCAATGGGGAAAAAAATCGAAAATTTCCACCTAAAATAACAGTTTAAATAGCAGTGGTGACTTACTTTAAATGGCTCTGGGAAATGGTCCTGGGAACTTGTCCCAGCAGGAAGAACAGCTACTCCCGGGTTTCTAAATTTCATTTTCGATAACCCTCACAATGGCCGATTCGGGGAATCCTTGAACGTTCGAGGATTCCCAAATTCACCCATTCGAGGATTCTTAGCCGGCCGAAAGTCCCGCGGCCGGACGTTTAGGGGTTCCGCGGCTCAACCCGGAAACCCCCTCCCGAGTCCATAGAAGGACCATTGTGGCCATAGGAAGGACCTTTTGGGGCTTAAGGGGTCCCGCAACTCGAGCCGGGACCCCCTTCCCCGGCATTTATAAGTGTCTTTGTGGCACTGATAAGTGCCTTTTAGGGCTTAAGGGGTCCCGAAGCTTGAACCAGGACCCCCCCTCCCTGGTAAAATCAGCGGAGTTGGTGTTGCCAGCTGGAAAGAAAGACGACACGCCACCAAGGGCTCTTCTAAGAGTAATGGGGGTCCTGGTTTTGAGCTGGAGGCCTAGCAAAAAAGACACTTGTCAGTGCCGCAAGGGCCCTTCCAAGGTCCAAAAGGGCACTTATAAGTGTCGTGGAGGAGGGTCCCGGTTCGAGCTGTGGGACCCCTTAAGCCCCAAAAGGCACTAGCCAGTGCCAAAAGGGCCACAAGGGCTTCCAAGGGCCACTAATAAGTGTCGGGTAGGGGGGTAACGGGTTGAGCCGCTGGACCCGCGAATGTCTGGCTGCGGGACTTACGGACGTTCAAGAACAGCCGGAAATCCCTGAACGTTTGAAAATCTGCGAACCGGCCATCTATAATCACAAGGCATTCTGTCCCATGCTATAAGAAATAATAATGTTCATAGCAGTGAACAGATCCCCTTCCCCTTCACTACAGGGTAAATTATTGTTATTGTGCCAGTTATAAGACAGATGGATGGATCTTTCCAGAAGCCACAGATGCAATATATGCTGGAAATTGATAAGCATTATTAACATGTGATTACTACAATGTACAAGTCATTCAAATAAAAATAATAGGTTTGGAATTTTTTATTCTTTAGAAGTTCTAGTCCAATTCCAAAGACAGACATTGGCGCCAGGCAGAATGAATCCATACTTACGATTAACTCGCCAGGGGTAAAGAAAGTTCCTTGTCAATTCAATGTATTGCAATGACTTATAATATTGTACTGATCGTCCCAGGCTAAAGGACTAGAGGATATTTCTGGCGATATACACCATCGCTTGAAATGATCTCTTGATTGGCACCTACATAAACAGTTACTGCTCAATTCAAATCCTCACAAAATCAGGTCAATTGCATTAAAAATCTTATTGTACAATCTTCATAGATCATTTCATAGATCAGTTGTGTAATCAGTAATTCAAAGTAATTGTTTTCGACTGCAAAAGCAAATATTGTGCAAATGTGGCTACTTTCTGATTTACAGTTGGATGAGAATAGATTCAAGAAGGCATCTGCAAACATCCCAGATCTATGACCTCTAATGCAATTTCAGAGCTGGATTTACCCTAGGCACAGAGGTATGGTTTGGGGTTATGGATGACAGACATTTTGTGCCTATAGGCTCCTGAGATTTAACTCACAATGGGAATTAGCAGCTGGAAATGGGCCAAAAGTAGGTTATTGTTAACTATAAGCATAGAATGTGCCTACATTAGGCACAGTACATTCCCTATTGTAATAAATATAAATAAAGGAATGTACAAATAGAAATGGTATTTCTGTACATGTTGCATTGTGTTTTTTCTGGACGTCCAAGAGGTCAAAGGCCATACATGGTTACATTTTATTGCCAGATCTTGCACAGTTTATCGACATGACTGAAAGGCATGTTGGAAAATATTATGCTTGAGCAGGCATGAAGGCAGAGGCAAGTATCTGGTACTAATTATGTCTATGTGACATAAGCATTAAGGTACACTATACTCATGCAGTAACTGACCTGTCTGGCTCCTCCCCCTGCCAGAGTCACTGACACAGCCACATGATAATGAAAGGGAGGGTGAATGGGGGAGGAGTTCAACATCTGTTGACTACTGCAAAAGTATAGCGTTCCTTTAAATCCACAAACTAGCTTTGTTTTAACGGGACATGTTTTGTTAAACATCTGCCACAGAGATGCAATTGATCAATTCAATCAAATTCTCTGAATTGCTCAGAATATCAATGCCGTGCATATGGTTTTCAGGGAAATCTTAAAGGGAAAGTTCAGTGCAAATACATGTGCTTTTAAGAAAAAAGAGCAGTTATTTTCAATCCCAATGATGTTAACCTGCCCATTCAACATTTCGTTTGTGTAAAAATAAACGCAACCGAAATACTGACTTCCTGTTTGCAGGACCCCTAGTAGAGACCGTTATGGTTTTGCCCTTGACCCAGCGCCTGGGTTGATTCAGTTGCTCAGTAGAGATCTGAGCATCCAACAGCCAATCAGTAGAAATTACTGTTAGGAACATTCCAAGGAAGTGGTGCATCCTGGGAAGAAGAAAGACTGTTGGAGCCTGAAATGGCAGCTCACTAATGTCAACAGCAGGGAACAGCAAAGGGTATGAAATTAACTGATTTTTCAAAATGGGAGAGAATATGTAGAATAGCTAGGAATGCATAATACAAACCAAGAGTTTTTAAAATATTGATATTTTTCACTGAACTTTCCCTTTAAGGATCCAATTTGAATGGCCCCCTTTATGTGCATGAATCTAATCTAATTAGCCCAACTTTATTTGGGTTCTGCCGTATTATAAGCGACTTGCTTGAGCGTATAAGTTGCTTGCAACTCTTATTTAATTGGATTTAGCTTTTCTGGGATTTGCCCATTATAAGAAATTAAGATTTTTCTTAAATCCATTCATTATTATTTGTTGTCTGAACATTTAGTACAAAAACAGAATAAAATGATTTAGTTTCAATAAAAGGCTTTAAATGTTATCTACTGCCCTTTAAAGAAATATTAATGATATTTATCTCATATTCACTCGTTCCCTTTTACTACCAAATACTGCAATCAATCTGTACACTGAGCGACCGTACGGTGAGTTTATCTTTCTTGTGGGAAAGCAAGAAAATTGAACTTGTTATTGTGCCATAAATGTTGTTTACCGAAAGGCAGAACAGTAACTCACACGGTTTGGAAAGGACATATTACCTTGTCTGCCGGGATAAAAATTTAAAACGGTTTGTAAGTACCGTAAAGCTCTTTAGTCCAATGTATAGGAGGAATAAGGGTCTATTTAATTATACATTGGAGAAATAAATGAATAAAAGCAGCAACACAATATACATTGTTGTTTTGGCACTATATACACATTGTTTTAGCACTGCTCCCGTGGTAATTTACCATAATTTCCCACAATGCAGCTTTTTGGTGTTTCTCTTAAAACCAAGCCATTTCATTATTGAGATGTTCAGTACTTGGCATCAGGGGCTAATTTACTATCCATAAGGATTTGATTTTATTAAGACCTTAGAACAGCTAACTAATGCTACAACATATTTGTAATTAAGTAATTAATACTTGCTTTAGAATTAAGGTCAAGCCTACACAATTGTTTTCCCCCCGTCACAGCAGACCTAATAAGCCACACAAACTGGCATTGCCAGGTGGGGTCTGGGCAATAAACGTTCTCCTCCACTGTCAACAGTGACATTAGTAGCCTCATTCCAGGTCCAAACCAGTGTTAGGCTGATTTTTTGGATAAAGTGCAAAAAATCTGCAGCAGTATAGTTGTCACCGGCGAATAATATCTGAAGAACGGATGGGACAAATGTGCAATCGGAAATCACCGCCAATTGTGCGGCCTCCTATGGACCACATGATTGCTCGCGGTTAACTGTTGGCTGTGGCTACTTTCGCCAACGACCAACAGTGGTTCTTCCCGGTAGAATGCTCAATAGTGGCAAACAGTCACTCAGGGTAAAAAATCTGTCCGTGTGTAACCAGCCTTTGTGCTATCTAATGGTTGCAAGTCTCCTACCCATCCAATGTATGTATGTATTTTATTTCTTATATAGTGCTACATATTTCGCAGCGTTTTACAATTATTTACTCAGTTCACATCAGGCACTGCCCCGAAGAGCTTACAATCTAATCACATTATATACGCATACAACCTATCAGTATATCTTTTTGCTTGTGGGGTAAACGGGAGTGCACGGAGAAAACCCACGCAAGCATGAGGAGAACATACAAACTCCTTGCAGATGTGTCCAAAGGTGGAATTGAACTCAGGACCTCAGTGCTGCAAGGCATCACTGCTATCCACTGAGCCACTAAGTACATATACTGTAGCAAGCTCCTGAACAGGGCTACCATCAAAGTTACAGGGGTAATTCCTGTGAAGCCCAGAAGTGAAGGTCCTAGGTCATCATGCTGCAGTGATAGCTGAGAATCCTTAAACTTGTTTTTTAGAACCCTCCAAGGCTGCGCCTGTGAGTTGTACAGTTATCGTCAATGACTATTACTGTTTTTAAGTGAGTCTGTGACTTTTAGGGTTAAAGGGCAACTGTGGTTAAGAAATGACTTTAGGTAAATTGACATGAATTGCTTTCCTGAGTATTTTTTGGATTTTTTTTCATTATTTTTGTTACATAGTTTTGAAAATATTTACATGTGCGATATGTTAATGTGTAGCACCCTACAGTAGCAACATCACCAGATCCCCTGCACTTTCTGCTTCCTGCTCTGAAACCATGTGACAGTCCCTCTTCCCTGTATATCTCCTCCTCCTATTGGGCCCACATGGCCCCTCCCCTTGCAGTCCCCTTGAAATCCCCTGTGGCCACTCCCACTCCTCCTTCAGTCACTGTAACTCAATCTCTTCCTGGTTTCTTCTGCTTTCTCCTGCACTCAGCATGTGCCAACTTGTAGATTAGAAGGAGGAACTAGTATTTGTGACAGCAGATTCAGACCTGTGCAGCACATAGGGAGGTAGTTGATGGCTCATTTTAAAGATAAGAACATGGTCTTTCATTTAAAATCAACGTATTTGGAGATCACAATTCCCCTCTAGGGAGCCCTTACACATTAACGATAATAAGTAAATCCTATCGGATCCGATCATTCCTGACTATGCCCGCATTGGAATAGGATAGTGAGTTTGTGACCATGGTCGCATGTGTATTTCTAGAATAGAAATCTGTTATGTTGATAAACAGGATGTGTGTACTACAAGGTAAGCACACAGGGAAAAACATGGACATAAAAAGGAACCAAAATACAGTGATTTTTATGGACGCAATATTTTATGGATGCAGAATAACAATAATGTATAATAGCTTATTATATTATCCACCTCCAAACCCTTACAAATCATATTATCCAGACAGGAACTTCTTTTATTAAATAAGGACTCTTTGTAAATACCATTATCCCACGAGAATGAAAGGAATCTCAGAATGGAATTTTGTATTTTTGTTGTTAAATCTTGTTTTCCCCCCCCCGCATTGCATTTTCTTCACAGGAAACAGACACCAATAAGGAAACATGATAAGATTTGTCAACAAACACAGCTACCCAGTCCATATTAACTATGATTGTTCTCAAAATCTTGGTTCATTGTAATCACGGTAATATGATCTTCCTTATGAGATGTAGCTTTGGTCAACAGACATTTTCAATTTCCCAAGTGAAGACATTGAAAATTGCTATATTTATTTTCCTGTTTAGCGTTTAGTACCACCTTGATGTTAGTTTTTTATCCACATTGGAAGTTTTTTATCCACATCGAAGAGCGGACAATCTAAGTAGACAATCAGTTTGTTAAATATATGCCGTAAGGCTAAACTTAACTTCTAATTATCTTCTAATTTTATGATTCATTGTTTAATTTTTAAAGGAAATGGTGGCAGCTTTACTTCTTATTTGGTACATAATAAAAGGCCATGTCCACCCCCAAGACCTATTGCTAATTGTGTTTCAGGGGATGTTCAGTGAAAAGGGTGTTATGATTGAAATTATGTATTTAAATTACACCTACCTAGGTAGTCTACATATTATTTTTGAAAAATTCAATCATTTCATACCCTTTGCTCTGCTTTGCTGTGTTCACTAGTGAGCTGCCATCTAGTTCTGCTTCTTCCCAGAATGCACACTTCCTTGAGATGTTTCTGACTGGCTGTTGGATGGGTCAAACAGAGACTGCTGTACCAAGGTGAGCATCATGGTCTTAGGGTCCTTACTTTGCAGTGCTGCACTGTTTTCAGTCATGCCAACATTTCTCACTAAGGAATTCATCTGAATATTAAATAGAAACATTTATAGATATTGCATCCCAACCGTGCAAACTACTTGTGCCAAGAACCGATGCCAAAATCACACCATTGGATCTCGCTTCTCACAAATAAGAAAAACAAGGAAACTCAACACCTTACATATGTACAGTATATACTGCAAAGCCTTATTACCTATTAAAATACATTGGTGGAGGGTCAACTGAGGTAGCTAATTAAAAATCTCTTCTCAAGGGATTAAATTCACATTATGTAAATTAAACTCTAATATACAAGTCCAAGGGCTTCTTATCTGCCTCCTTGAAAGATAATCATGATATCTTGAACTGATCAGAGTAATGTGTGCTGAAAATAGGAGCTACTAAGCTAGAACCTCAAGTACTGTTAAGTATTTAATTTCAAAACAATCTTTATAAAGGCCATGGCATGTCATTGTCTGCAAGGTAATCCTGTCCACTCATCTCTCAGACCTTATTCCTTTTACATGTTGTTTCAACATCCATGTTCTTTTATTTAAAGGGGTTTGATGACAACTAAGGCCAAATAAGGGTATTCTTCGTGCCCTTTCAATGCCTTAAACTAACAGCTGATAAAACATTTCATGTCACTTTGGCGAATTATTTTTATAGGTTTTCTATTTTTTTCTCATCTTAGTCTATAATAGAGATGGACTTAGAGCCGATCTCGACAAGTTCAACCCGAACTTTAATAGTTCAGATGAACTCAAACTCTTTAGAACTTCCCGAACTATGAACTAGTTCGGTTTCCGAACTCAGGGACGTATTTTCAATAATTATTGAATTTGGGCACCTTCAAATTAGGGCACAACCCTTGAATGTACCATTTCAGCGATAAACCTTGAATGCTGCATTTCAATAATAACCCTCAAATGTACTGTTTCGGTGATAACCCTCGAATGTACCGTTTCGGCCATAACCCTCCAATACGGCTTTTCGGTGATAACCCTTGAATGTATCGTTTGGTAACCCTCGAATGTATCATTCTTTTTCTGTAAACCTCTAATGTATTGTCCGATTTTGGTAACCCTCGAATGTTTTGTGTGTTTTCGGTAACTCTCGAATGTATTGTTCAGTTGTCGGTAACCCTGGAATGTATCATTCAGTAACCCGTGAATTAGATAATGTAGCATGTGGAAACCTGAAAATTGCCCGATCACCAAGTTTTGGTGTTATCTGCATGTTCCCCAGACAATTTGCCAGGTGTCAGAGCCATTTACAGCTACCATTGCTATTTTATTAAGACTTTTTGAAAACTTCTTTCCCCCATTGACTTTAATGTGTTTTTTTAAAGTTCCATAGTCCGGTAGTTAACCAAACTTCAGGGAGTTCGGCCATCTCTAGTCTATAAACAAATAGGTGTAAGTAGCACTAAAGGTGCCCATACATTAGAGCTTACCTGCTGCAAGGTCCCACGACATTAAATCAATTCTGCATAAACAGCCTTTCCGGGTCTTCTTCTAGGCTGACATATGATCACAAGCTCCCCCCTGGCCTATTAATTTTGCGATCATTTGTCAGTCACAAAGAAGATCCAGAAAGGCGGTTCCTGCAGATTTGATTGTATGTCGGGGGATCGGTCGGCAGGTAAGCTTTAATGTATGAGCACCTTTACTCTGGGGGGTTATTGCATGCCTTCAATCCAGTACTTGTTTTTCTCAGGTTCAGTATCCCCCCACCCTCTTTTAACCACTCCCCCCTTCCATCTAGATTTTTTTTTTTAGGAGGGCAGGCATGCTCAGTTATCACTATGAGGCAACAATGGGAGAGGGAATTTCCCACATACCAATTGTCAAAACTGCACACAGCCTACCAACTATTAAAACTCTGTCACTATTCCAGCTACAGCAAAACTGCTCACATCAGAAGAGTTTATATTAAGTTCAGGTATCCCACCTCTTCTGCATTGTCCGGGAGTCTCCCTCATTCTGGGGTGGTCTCCAGAACTCCCGCGAGACCACCCGACTCCCGCAACTGAGAGGTGACTCTAGTCTCCTCCTCAGTCAACCCCCTTTTAAGGACTATGCCCCAACCACCCTAACCACCCCTAGAAAGCTAACCCCGCCTCTGCATGATGTCATGCCACGCCCCACGTGACATCAAGCCCACTCACCACGCCCCCTTTCCTACCCTGCCCGGAAGCCTGAAAGGGCAGGGTGGGATGTCTGTAAGTGGTGTTTGGGAAGAATGATATTTTACAGTAATGGTCAAATTAAATTTAATAAATCAGTATATATGCCCTTTAATCCTGTGGTGACCTCTTTTGAAATTTGTAGGTGCAGATCCTAAGTTTAAAAAAAAAATCCCACAACAGGTATCATTTTGGTGAGAAGGTCCCAGTACAAAAATGAGAATATCTCTGCTGAAACCAACACTGTTCCATAGGGATCGGTACTGTCACCACAATAACTTTGCAATTTACAGATAGAGAACCCAACGCTGTAAGTAAACTTATTGAGGCAGCAAATCTGCAGGCTATAGCCGATAATTACAATATATGATTAGAAAACGTTCATACATTACAAACATTATTACGGCAATAAATCCGTTTCATCTGTATAGCAAGAACTTATGTCACTGCACAATATACATTAACACTTGTACACAGCTGCAAAATACATTTATATCAATAAAACAGTGCTATTAATAATTTAGATACCCAGCAATGATCTTTATTGCTATGCTTCTAAACAATATGCTCTACCCGCACAATACGGAAATATGTCCAGGATGTTACATTTCCAGCCAACCTGCCAGTTGACCTTTGGTTCGTAGGGTAGTGTTGGGACTTGATTCAAGGAGATTTCAAGGCAGAGAATGGCAAGACTTGGAGCCAAAGGGAATGGTCTATTCAGACAAGGATGTGGCCTGTATCACTAAAACTCTACACCATAAAGACAACTGTTGTGTTGTTGCTCTGTCACCCTTCTGCGCAGGACATAACCAATGAGAAGATATGCTCTGCCTTACGTGCTTTTGCCGATTGGATAAATCCCAGACTGAAAGGGGCAGAGCTTGGACAAAAAAGTTGTCCTTCAAACTTATATAGAACGTTTTCCAGGGTTATTTAAAGAAAGAGGCACTGGGCTGTTCATTTCTGATTGTATGTAAAAACCTTATTATTATTAATTTCTATATACTCGACATCTCGGTCATATGCATTATATATGAGTGTATAGATAGAGTGTACCATTATACCAGTAGAATAAGTTTTAGGTGATATTGCTGAAAATCCAAGGCAACGTATATAAAATTAATTGAAAAGATCAGAAATTGCATCAACTACACACAGCAAGAGCATATAAGCACTGATTGCTCCCTATAGTGCAATTTACAACCTGTTCCATATAACAGGCGGCTCAATACATTACACTAAACTAATAAGGGTTGTATTTCTAATGGCTCCAAGACATTTCTATAGAATTTACAGATTTCTGTCAAATAAACATCAGCCATAACTTACAATGCCCCATGTATTACATGCAAATCCCTAGCTGGCATTTGCTGTTGTTCATTCTGTGGTTTATTGGTATTTATTTAATCTCATTTCGGCTGCAGACATGATCAATTCTATTTTATAGACAATTACATCCAAAATATACAACTTTACAGGAACACTTAGCTGTAGTTAAGACGGTCACAGATCATTCAAATATTGGGTATTTAAGCTATATACATGGACAACATACATTTTATTGAATGAGTCAATAGTGTGGCTTTTAATTTATATTGGTTTCATTATTATATGGCACCCCGCACACCACTAATCCTACACTGGACCAATTAAAAGACCCAGTATTGGTGTGGGCCATGTGGCCAGCATGTAGAGAAGTCTGCATGAAGTTTAATAACAAAAATGTAATAGACAAGAACCATGAATATCCTGTAAAAATCCAAATCGGGTCTGGAACTTTCTGAACTGTCAGATCTCGGCGAACTCTGGATTTTTGATATCAAAGTAATCGGCTTCAAAATTTGTGTAGAAGCTCACTACCTCAGCACTAGCATGTGCTATATGTATTCTCTGTGGTGCTGGACGTCCTGCCACGTCTCCAAGGTAAGTATCAAAGAAAGAAGAATTGGAACCTGATCTGATGAAGGGTGGCTGAGGTCCTCCAAAACGTTACACGGTTGTTCATCCACTAAATAAATGGGTTTAGGACACAACTGGCAGAAGTGTGTGCGGTTCCAATTCTTCTTTCTTTGATCAAATTTATCGGGAAATTCAAAAATGTTAGAATTTTCAAAAATGACCTACAATCACCAACTACAGCAGTGTAAACCCCCTGGGTATAAAGGCAGCGTTCCAGTTACCATTTTGTCAGTGTGTTTTCGACCAGCCCAACAAGGTAAAATATTGTACGGTTGTCTGCCGATTGTCCATACACAGGCCGATGATCGTACAACATTTTCCACTATTGGGCTTGTCTTAAATTTAATTTACCGCCTATTGCGATTGTACGGTTTGCTGATCGCTGAGATTGTTGTGTCTATAGTCACCATTACACTGTGGTATAGAACAAGGAATAGTAATTGAGATCCAAAACCCATTTTCAATGCCGATTTCAAGAAATACAGAATCTATAGGGACGATTTCAGGAAACCTAGAATCCATGAACCCTCAAATTTCAATATTCGGAAATTACCCAATATTCTAATATTCAATACGGAACCTCGAAAAGAAGTTTTGGTTATACAGTGTGTACTTGTTTTCCAGACCATTTCCCAGGTCCCTGAGCCATTTAAACTATCTTACTATTGTTATTTATACCTTAAATTTAATCGGAACTTTATGATATTTATCTCCCTTGACTTACAAAGACGGACGGACTATGGGTCTGTTTTAAGGATTTAATTATTTTTTAAAAATCCGAAAATGTAACGTAACTCGACGGATGTGTGTATAATACTGTAGGTTATAACGCATCACTATAAAGACATTAAATATCTCCACAGAATTCCTTGACCTGTATAAATGAATTTAACCCACAGCCTCATTCTTTTACAGCCATGGAACGCCTTATATTAAAGGATAAGTGCACTGTAAAATCAAGTTATGTTCATTTGGAAGCTGCAGCTTTAAAAATACCGTTGCCATATTTTTTTTTTACCTGTGTTCCTCCAGAGCCTAGCTTTGTGCCTTGGAAGTTGCTGACATCTTGTTACTGGTTTGCTGAATGTTAAGCTCCGCCCCTCTGAGATTTCCTCTGCTTTCTCCTGCTTGAGCCTCAAAGAGTAATGCTTGTGAGTTCCGTGCACACGCACGTGCACGGAACTCACAGGCATTACAGTTTGAGGCTCAAGCAGGAGAGTGCATGGAACTCATAGGCATTACTGTTTGAGGCTCAAGCAGGAGAGTGC
This sequence comes from Hymenochirus boettgeri, assembly GCA_019447015.1. Taxonomy (NCBI): domain Eukaryota; kingdom Metazoa; phylum Chordata; class Amphibia; order Anura; family Pipidae; genus Hymenochirus; species Hymenochirus boettgeri. Next base: position 38,013,446 of record CM033472.1, on the reverse strand, counting down.
ACGGAACTCACAGGCATTACTGTTTGAGGCTCAAGCAGGAGAGTGCACGGAACTCACAGGCATTACTGTTTGAGGCTCAAGCAGGAGAAAGCACAGGAAATCTCAGAGGGGTGGAGCTTAACATTCAGCAAACCAGTAACAAGATGTCAGCAACTTCCAAGGCACAAAGCTAGGCTCTGGAGGGGCATAGGGAAAAAAAAAAATGGCAACAGTATTTTTAAAGCTGCAGCTTCCAAATGAACATAACTTGATTTTACAGTGCACTTATCCTTTAAACAATAGGGGTGTATTATTCTCTCTGTATTTAGGAAGCACTGTATTTGGCTCAACCACAATATAAAATCGAGTTTTTCTAGAATTCCAAAATTCTTCTTTTTCTTCATATTTTTTTTTTTCTAAATCCAGCATATAAGTAAATTACATTTGACAATATATTGCATTTGATATTATTGGTTCTTTTATTGAAAAGCAACTTTGGGAGGTGTTAGAATAAATATCCTCACTAGTCCCCCGGACTGGCTCAGGGTATTATGCATGCAGAACATTTGCTAACAGGAAATTCATATTTCCCCAGAAGCTGCCATAGCTGCCATATCACTTTTCTCAGCAGAGACATTCTACGGGAGCTATAAAGAACTCTCGGTTCTCATTTCACAGGAGTTTTATGGTAAATATCTCAGCTGGGTGCAGGACATTTCCTAATCAAACTTAGAAATGTTCTCTCCATGTGCAATATAAGATACAGAAATACAAAATGTAAATGGACACAGCTCATATATCGGGTATTTCATGGAAAAATAACGTCCTATCCCATATTTACCCAAAAGTATCTTATAGCAGAGTAAACCCAGAAGAGCCAATAGCTTCAGTTGAGGAGAGATCAGATAGCATATCCCGTTTTGAGGGTGTTCTGACTGCATACAAAATTTGGTTGTGTGGGTAGACACGCACCTAAGCCCCAACTACTCATTGTTTCAACTGAAATCTTCTCTGTTTGCTTGTTTTAACCCTCCCTTTGGCTTCTCCAATTGTGGCCAAGATGCTGAAATCATGATTTTGACTGGGTGGGGTTTATCGATTTGATACTTAGCTCATATAGAACAATGCACATGCTCAAGTAAACCAGGGGGTGGACAGCAAACATTTTGACAACAAATGTTCTGAAATTTCAGGCTGGTGTTGACTATCAGAGTGGAGTGGATGGGGCTTCGGTATCTTACAGGGCATGTCCAGTCAAAAAATAAGTTTAGCTAGAACTGTAGAGGACCCCCCCCCCAAACTCCACTTTTGCATTATTAAAGGGTAGGTCCACTCTAAAGGTGGGTACACACTATACAATCAAAAGCAGGCATGTCTGACAATTACCCGCCACCGATCCTGTGGTCCATAGAGGACCGCACAAACAGTTGTGATTTTTCGATCTGTCCGATAATTTGTTCTCCCGATTCAGAGAAAAGATCAGCCGGCGATTGGTCGCGGCCGAAAAAAGCTGCCATACAATAATTTGGCCTGACTGACCAAAACACTGAAATCTTTTTTCTGTAGTGTAGTCTCCCCCCTCCCAGCCCCAACCGCATTGTGCATTTGTAAAAAAAAAAAACAGATTACTTACTTACCAGCCTCCGTTCTAGCGGACTCTGCGCAAAGGAAGTAACGCGGCTGACGGCTATTGAGAACGCAGCTGGAACGAAGGCTGGTAAGTAAGTAATCTGCTATTTTTTTTACACATGGACAATGCGGTTGGGGCTGGAAGGGGGGAGACTACATTACAGTAAAGAGGTTTAATGAAAGACTTAAAAACCAGCACAATGGATCTGGATGGAGGGAGCTCCACAGCTCCACAGCACATGACTGAATACCTGCGGGAGGTAAGAGAAGAGACAGAGACCTTTACCCAGGAAGACAGGCTCCTGCTCTTCACTTTCCTAGACTTTGAGCAAGCTTTTGGAAAAGGATTTTTGAACACTACACAGTGAGGCCTGCATGGGGTTAAATTTTAGGTTTGGGAAGTGGACATGCCCTGTAATACAGTATATGCCAAATATTCCCCTGAAGGCACTTACCTAACCAGGTCCCCACCTCCTGGGCGCCACACCCTGCTCCTGTTTCAAGCTAATTTCGAGCAAAAACAGGAGCAGAGGGTTTCTGCGCTGACAGCTGCTCTTCTTCCTGGTGGCGGCTGTTAGGTGATTGTGCATGATGTCACATTGTGCCTTTACTGACATCCACAGAACTGAGGAGGAGCCACAAGGGACCGGGTCAGGTAAGGAACTTTAGGGGCATCTTTGACAAATATTAAAAATGCGAAAGTGGTGTTGGAATATTGTTTTTTTTTTTAATTTGGAAGGAAAATAAATAAGTTATATTAAACTGGAGCAGCCATTGTGCAGCCATTATCAGTGATAAATTCCTGTTTCTAATCTGGCGGGTGTCCGCAAACAAAATTTGAAAAATTCAGATTCAATCGTATTTTTGGAAATTGAATAGATTTCACGGAATAGGTATCGGAATGAAACTTATCCGTTTTGTTCATCTCTAGCCATTATTTAGCAAACAACTTCAAATTCAAATATGTGTTGTGAAAATTCTATTCGTTTTAGTACATCCAGTCATTCTGGGTATAAATAGAAAGCATAGTATGTTGGATTTATTGCACTGTCAAGTGCATTAGTTACACACACATAAGGAAGCAGCCATATGGTATTATCAGTATGGCACTTACTGCCCCCTGTTCAGCGCTTACGTTTGCTATTGCTAGCAGATACAAACCTGACCTTTGCACAACAAGTTACCCATTGAAAATTACTAGAGATGAATGGAATTGCTGAGTTCCGGTCTGAGATAGGATTTGCAGATTTATGGGGGAAAAAAATCCAAAAATTTGTAAATCCGAAGTTAAAATGTATCTGAAAAAAAAGTTTGTCCATTTAGTTTTATTTAAGAACAGGAGATAATGGAGCTGTGTCTTACCTCCTGTTCTTCAATAGACCCTGCAGGAGACCCGGGAGAGAAGGTAAGGTACTTACCTGATCATTCGCTCCTCCACCAAGTCCTCTGACAGGTGTCAATGGACTAACACATTTGCGGATGCGCATAGAAGACAGAGTCTGATACCCTTTAAAGTGTTTGAAAGTTCTGATGAAATTTAAGGTATAAACAATGATAGTAAGTTTGTTTAAATGGCTCAGGGACCTGGGTAATGGTTTTTCCATTTCCATCACATATTCAATCATTTTGGATTATTTGAATTTGAGGGCTCGTGTATTTGCTATTTTTCACATATTCGGAATGTAAGGTTTACATATTCATACATTTTTTGAAATTGGTCTGGGTATTCGATAATTTCCGAAAATGTAATTAAAAATTAAAAATCGGTTGTTCTCAAATATTCTATATTAAAAATTTAATAACTATCGAAAATCTGTCGAAAGTTCTGCAGTCCGCAAAAATCCAAGGGCTCTGAGAGTTACATCAGAACTTCGGAACCAATGGTTCTCTACAAAAGACCAGTTCCTTAAACCACAATTGTCAGGGTAAGTGATCTGTTTACATGAGCATTACAAACATTTCTTGTGTGTTTTAAATTATATTTGAAAAATAAATCCATTCTTCATAAAGAGTACCACTTTAAAGCAAAACAAAAGTCTTGTGCAGTCTATCCAACTCTGGGTGCAGACTCATCTAGGAGCCCACCCTCACTGGAATACACAAATTGAATACAAAACACATTAACACATTAAGGGTCGCACTCCTAAGCTAAATATCCAACTTTTATTAGTGACCACTGACCACACATCAGAAATACAACGTTTCGGGGTAAACGTTCTCCCTTTTAAAACACATTATCCCATATACATTGGGCCACATTTAGCCAGACTCACTGGGCAAATATATGGAGGTAAAGTCGCGCTAAACGGTTTGCTACTGGTTAGCGCGACTTTAACTCCATATTAGCACCGAATGTGCGGGTTATGCAAAAATCACCTGCGTCGCGATTTAATATCGCGTTTGGTCTTTTTCTATTGCAGTCTATTCATCCTCTCTCTATTGCAGTCTATATAGTTTATATTTGTCCTCTATCTGTTGCAGTCTATCTATTCGTCTTCTATTTGTCCTCTATCTATTCATCCTGTCTATTGCGGTTTATCTATTCATCCTCTGTCTATTGCAGCTTAACTATTCATCTTCTATCTATTGCAGTCTATCTATTCATCCTCTCATATTGCAGTCTATCCATCCTCTATCTATTGCACGTCTATTATTTCCTCATCTTTGCAGTCTATATATTCATCTACTCCATATTGCAGTCTATCCATCCTATCTATGCAGGCTATCTATTATCCTCTACTATTGCAGCTTAAATCTTATCTTCTTCTATTGCAGTTATATATTCATCCTCTCCATATTGCAGTCTATCCATTCCTATATCTATTGCAGTCTATCTATTCATTCCTCTATCTATTGCAGTCTATCTATTCATCCTCTACATATTGCAGTCTATCCATCCTCTATCTATTGCAGTCGATCTATTCATCCTCTAATCTATTGCAGTGCTATCTATTATCCCATATTGCAGTCTATCCATCTCTATCTATTGCAGTCATCTAATCATCCTCTTCTATTGAGTTATCTATTCATCCTTATTATTGCAGTCTAACTATTCATCCTCTCCATATGCAGTCTCTCATCTCTCATATCTATGAAGTCTATCATATCCTCTATCTTGCAGTCTATCTTTTCATCCCTCCATATTGCAGAGTCTATCCATCTCATCATGCAGCTTCTTATTCATCTTCATCTATTGACAGTCTATCTCTTATCCTCTATCTATTGCAATCTATCTATCCATCCTCTATCTATTGCAGTCTATCTATTAATCCTCTCCATATTGCAGTATCCATGCCTCTATCTATTGCAGCTAACTATTCCTTCTATCTATTGCAGTTATCTATTCATCTTCTATCTATTGCAGTCTATCTATTCATTCCTTATCTATTGCAGTCTTCTATTCAGCCTCTATCTATTCAGTCTTACTATTAATTCCATCTATCATATGCAGTCTATCATCATCTATCTATTGCAGTTATCTATTCATCCTCTATCTATGCAGCTAACTATTCATCTTCTATCTATTGCAGTCTATCTATTCATCCTCTCCATATTGCAGTCATCCATCCTCTATCTATTGAGTTCTATCTATTCATCCTCTATGCTATTGAAGTCTATCTATTCATCCTCTCCATATTGCAGTCTATCCATCCTCTATCTATTGCAGTCTATCTATTCACCTCTATATTGCAGTTATCTATTCCTCTCCATATTGCAGTCATCCACCTCATCTATTGCAGTCTATCTAATCATCCTCTATCTCTTGCAAGTCTATTCTATTCATCCTTATCTATTGCAGTCTATCTATTCATCCTCTCCATATTGCAGTCTATTCCATCCTCTATTATTGCAGTCTAATTCATCCTCTATCTATTGCAGTCTATCTTTCATCCTCTCCATATTGCAGTTATATCCATCCTCTATCTATTGCAGCTTAACTATCATTTCAATCTATTGCAGTATCTTATTCATCCTATATCTATTGCAATCCTATATATCCATCCTCTGATATATTGCAGTCTATTATTATCCTCCCATATTGCAGTCTCATCCATCTCTATCATTGCAGCTTATATTCATTTCTATTATGCAGTCTACTATTCATCCTTCTATCTATTGCAGTTCATCTATATCTCCTCTATCTATTGCAGTAATTATCTATCTATCCTTATCTATTTGCAGTCTATCCATCCTCTATCTATTGCAGTTTATCTATTCATGCTTCTCTTTTGCAGTCTATCGATTCATTCCTCTATTGCAGTTCTAATCATCCTTTTCTCTATTGCAGTCTATCTTATCATCCTTTCTATTGCAGTTCTATTCATCACTCTTATTGTAGTCTATTGATTCATCTCTCTCCATTGTAGTCTATCATTCGTCCTCTATCTATGCCAGTCTATCTATTATCCTTCTCCCTATTGCGTTATTATTCTCCTCTATCTATTGAGTCTATTAATCCTTTCTATTGCAGTCTATTACTCGTCCTCAATCTATGGGCAGTCTATTATCATTCTCTCTATTGCAGTCTATCTATTCATTCTCATCTATTTGAGTTATTAATATTTCTTATGCGTCATCTATTCATTCTCTAAACTATTGCAGGTTATCTATCATCCTTCTTATTGCAGTCTATCTATTATCCCTCCCTTATGCAAGTTATCTATTTCATCTCTATACTATGCAGTTCTTTCTAGTCATCCCTCTCTCTATTGCAGTCTATCATTCGTTTCTCTCTATTCATCCTCTCTATTTGTCCTTGATGGCTTGAAAATGTAATTGTGTCTGTAAAATAAAATTTCTTATGTATAATCAGAGAGCACCACATATTGTTCTTAATATACACATGTCATATCTATTAATTAGTAATCACACAGTTGTTGTCTTGTAGGAGATGTATAATTTTTAGTTCCCTAAAGGAATTCTTCTCAATTATTTTAATACTGAACTGGCCGTTGCGAATCCTACACAGAAAACCTACTAAACAGCTGTGAAAGTTTGGTAACTTTAAACAATATTGACAGGCATTTCAGTATAAAAGGTCACAATTAGCATTGGCACGGCCAATAAAAATATTGGGGGAAAATGGGGGAAAAGTGTAGTTTTAAATGCATTAAAACAGCATTATATAGCATTATTACAGCATTTAACAGATTTTACAGCTTTATTAAAGATGATTACAGCATTATACAGCATTCTACAGCATTATAATAGCATTATTACAGCTTTATTAAAGCATTATTACAGCATTATAATAGCATTATTACAGCATTATAATAGCATTATTACAGCATTTTAACAGCATTATTACAGCTTTATTAAAGCATTATCAGCATATAATAGCATTATACAGGCTTTAAAAGCATTATTACGATTATAATCAGATTATACAGCATTTATAATCGATTATAAGCATTATACAGCATATTACAGATTCTTTAAAAGCATTATTACAGCATTCATTACAACATTTTAACAGCGTTTTAACAGCATTATAACACATATTACAGCTTATATAAAAGGCATTTTACAAGCATTATAACAGCATTATATAACAGTATTATTACAGCATTATAACAGCATTATTCAGTATTATAAACAAGCCTTAATTGTACAGCATTATACAGCTCCATAGAACAGCATTTACGTATTATAAACAGCCTTAGGCTGGGTACGCACTATACAATATTTTCGGCTGACCGATTGATATTACCGTGTATCATTCGATCGAGAAAAAATATTGTATGATGTGGGTGCCAACATCCGTGTCCGATCTCGGCCGCCTGTTCGTCCACATTAGACAAAAGGGCGATCGTTTATGCTGGTAAATCAAGGTGTGGTGCGATTCCCCCCAAGCCCCAATACTCAGCAGTTGAAAGATGTTCGTGACGAAGACTAATCATCCTGACGATCCCCATCCATTCCACTTCTTTGTGGTAAGAAAGTCAGTCATTGGGCGTAACAGCTGCCGTCTCTCAGAGACACCTCCTCTGCACATGTGCAAACTTGTAAAATAAAAACTTACAGGGTTATTCAATAATAGTTTTTATCCTTTAAAATGGTCTAATTTTGTCCCAACCAATCAGATCTTATTTAACATTTGAAAGCTTACATCTGATTGGTTGGGGCAAAATTTGCACTGTTTTAAACGATAAGAATTTATTGATAACCCTGTTAAGTTTTAGGAGAGGGGCATCCTCAATAGAAGAGGTGACCAACATTGCATAACCCATAACTGCCTTCAAACTAATTGGGGGAGGGGTCATACCTATGTATAGATTTAGCGGTGATGGGCTTGCCTTGTTGTATGTATGTACGATACGTTTATTTCTAAAGCGCCACTTGGGGACCAGCGCTGTACATAACAAAATACATAAAGTCATACAAGGCGGATTAATACACTGTATTTCAGTCAATAAATATATAAATTATTTAAAAAGAAGTGCTAGAGGAAAGAAGGTCCCTGCCCTGTAGAGCTTACAATCTAGTTAAAAATGTAAAAATGCTTTCTATTCTACTGTCTAAAACAGGTTGGTTCTAGCCATTTTGGTCCCTAAGCGAGTCTCCCCTTGATGCTCCATTCCAAATTGAAATGATACCCCAACCAACTCTTGCATAAAGGCTCATAGAGACGTACGATTCTGTCCCAGACCCCGCCACCGAGTGTGTCCCACGTGCACGACGAAAGGCCGTTTCGGACAACAATTTTCGCGGTTTTTGGGCAAAATGGCCGTTCGGCGCGTTTATCATCCGTGGTAGGTGTCACAGGTCATGGACAGAATCGTACGTCTGTACGAGCTTTTAGTCTTTATGCAAATAGGGAGACTACTGAAACTAGACTGTAACTGCTTATTGCTCTAAGGCCCTATCTTTAAAAAGAAATAACACTTTCAATGGCGCCCTCCACCCCTCAAGTGTCCTAGCAAACTTGCCTATGTTTGACAAATGGAGAAACTAACAAATTATGGGTGAAGTGTTGTTTTCTCAGCTTGCTTTACCTGGATAAAATACAACTAGTGTGTGTCATTCTCTACCAAAGGGTTAACAGTTCTTTAAAAGTGTATCCTTTAGCACTGAGCAAAGTCAATACTGAAGTTAAGTGAAACCTATTATATCATTCTTCCGGCACAGGTGTTATAGAGAAACATTGTGGTGAAGGATGGCTTACGCCTTAGTTGTCAATTTGTAGGATTGATATCACATGAACCTTGCTTGTCTTCCAAGAGACGACTAGATGATTTTTTGAAAAATTATTTCCCAGAAGATCTCTGATATAGATTCCATGATAATGGGTCTTGGTCTACACGTTGGATTTTATTTTCAGGCAAAGATAGAAATGGTCTTGGTTCTTTGCTTCCTTTGGATCAACTGATAGGCAGGAAATATGGGTATAGCTGAGTAGGCTGGACTAGATAGACATATGTTTTTATTCATCCTCACTACTATACTATACAAGGCCATTGTCTACAATCCTCCAGGACCAAAGAATTTCCTGGTTTCTAGCTTCTTATACCCACTTGCAATGTCCTATTTCCTTTCAGTAAATAAAAAATACCAACCAGTCCAGCTGAGTCAAAAGGACATGTGTAACGGCCACAGCCTATCAAATGACCATGGTTTCTCTGGCATAGCTGCAGACCAGAATTCAACATTTCATACAGTATAATTTCATAATTTCTACCCTTTCGAACACAATAAAATTATAATCATGGCCACTCTTTCTTGTAAGATTGTAGACTAGCAGAATTTACCCAAAATACCTACCTTGTGTTATCCATTTCTTCCTTTAGACTAAACCAAACTCGCCCTTTCCTAATGTATGTTGATATAGCTGTATATTTTTTTTGAACGATCATTGTATTACTGTGGTTGTATCATGATATTGCTGTATATTGTCTTGACGCATGATGGTAGTGCTACATATTGTCTTGACATATAATGATATTACTGTATGATCTTGACGTATGTTTGTATTGCTATATATTGTCTTGACGTATATGGAATTACTGTACAGTCTGACATAAATTTACATTGCATATATTGTCATGGCGTTAATATGGTATTGCTGTAGAATATCTTGCCATTTTATGGTATTGCTGCATACTGGCATCTGGTTGTGTTCACATATCCGCCTCTTGAGTGTCGGTGAAGATTGGCCATATATTGAGGACTAGGTTTCTCCACAAGTCCCAAGAAAGCAGGGGCCAGTGTAAACTACTGTGTGCCAGTATCAGTGACGTGGCCTATGAGGGTGAGTAGGGATGTGCAATTGATTTTTATATCGTTTGGAACATCATTTAGATTGAGCCAAAGTGGGAGGACTGTTGAGGATTTACACCAGTGACCCTATGTATGTTTATGCCTCTATCAGCTTCAATATGCTGTCTACCTTGGGAAACCCAGGGGTAAGGACCTTATGGGAGGGGGTGAGCGGGTATAAATCCCATTTAATTCTATTAGCACTGAAGAAACTGTTATTGTGTTATTATTTCAACAATTAACATTCTAATATGTTTATTTAAGGTGAGGACATAAACTGCTAGGCTTTAATGGCCTAAGTTAAGTTAGGATCTGCTCCCCCACTTCCCCTTTTGACAATTGCCTAACACATGCAAGGGAAGCTCTGCAAAGAACATGTCTTCCCACTGGACAGATCTTGGATGGGGTGGGGTAGATACAGTCTGGCTGTCATCAGAACAGAACTAAAATAGACCCAGCTCAGAACACATTAGTTGGCACAGTGCAGTATGAGCACATTGTCAAATGACAGTGATCTTAACTTGAACTGTTAAATGAATGCCTAGGAGGATTGTCCACCCTGTTTTCTGTTTCCATTGACTTGAGTGCAGTGTATTTTTTCTTTCTAATGATTAAAATGAATGGTCACCTTTAGCACAGATGATCCCCTAAAACATCAAATATTTCCTACGGTAATAACAAGTAACGGTAACCAGGACTCAATAAACCTGAAACTTCCCAGTTCTTCTAACTTCCTGCTGCGCGCTGCAGAACGAAAACTCATCGTCTTACAACACCTGCAATGACTGATTACAGGAATTCTGTGTACGTCCTATTAATCCACCTGCAATACCCTTTTTAAGGTAGAATTAATACTGTTCAAACTCAAATTGTCCTACTTATCCCTCTGTGAATCCAGGCGTTCATGTGCCTGCTGCACCTTACATTAGTATCCCTCAGCTGCACCTTTTGTTTGAATCAGCAAAGTTGTTTTTTCTACGTGTCAGATAGACGGGGACAGGGGGAGATATTTATACTGTATTTGCTGATACAGAAAACTTGAGCATTGGTATTTGGCAAAACTTTCTAAAAGTTAATTTTGGACCATTGGGGCACCGTACTTGCTTGCACATGCACCAAATAAGCCAACGAATTCACCTGAATAGATTAACACAGTATATAAAAAAATTAACCAATCACAAACATACTTACTTACTGTCATGGAAAGTAGGTTCTAGTTTTTTCTCCTCGCTACGGAAACCCACCAATGGCAACCACATTAATAGCCACAGGGTGTACTGGAACGTACCAAGTGGGAAATGCAGGATGCAATTGACAAGACAATATGTCATGGAAGGATCTAACTATTGCTTCATCTACCCACGTAATGAGAACACACCACAATAATAAATTGGTAATAGAGAACTCTTGTAACACTAAAATACAAGGGTAATTCATATGAACTGACATCATCTTATTCAACCCATTACAGGAAAATTGTTTTTCTTCAAATAAAAGATGTGTATTTGTTTATTGCAACTGTTAGCACCTGCACAGATTCATTTATATAAATTCCCTGGCCAGGCCCATGTATTTAATGGAGACGTGCTTAGATACAAATTTTTTCTCCAAAAATATTACAAATGAAAGATTGATCTAGAAAGAACTTGAGCTTGAGTTATACTTAACTTAACATGGTTTTGCATGATTGTCAGGCCTTGGACAAAGCAGGGGGCGGGATGAACCTGACTGATGATCGAAATTCAGCATTAGAGCTAAAGTAAGCCCAGGAGTGAGGGACTAGAAAATGTTTATTAATTGGAAGGGTTGGTAGAAACAGTATAGTTGCCCTTTAATTATAATAAATTATGCCTTATATTTAATATGTGTCAAAATTAAATAAAGCTTATGTCTTTATAAAAAGGTAAAGGAAGCACAGAAACACTATTGCCAATAATAGCTTTGTTCTCCCAACAGCATTTTAGATGAAAGAACATTGATGATTATATCTCTTTAAACACCACAATCAATTTTAATGCCAATAATATTTATTTCTTCTACCTTACAAACGCTTTAATCGACATTGCCAGAGCTTGGGGGCATAAAGAAATGGTCCTGGTCTCTTTCCGTAGCCTTGCTACTTAAACATAATCTATTTAATTGCAAATACTTAATCCATATCCATAGTTAGATGTGTTGCTTTCCCTTTTATAATTGTACTAACAATATTGATTTGGATTCAATAATATGACACAGGGTTCAGCCTACGTTCTTTATTTTCTATTATGTTACGCCATATATTTTCCTTGACATCCATTAACGCTTTTGAAATTCCCAGCTCAAGTGTTCGTGAGAAAATAGATACACCAGAGGCCAACTTTGTTTTAATTCGCCTCAGCCTAGATGCCATGTCTTAAGGTGCATGGAATCACATACCTGCACCTAATTACATGGAGGGACCATAAAGTGGAAGATGCTATTAAACCTTCATTGCTGCACAGTATATTTGGTGTTCATTTCTGTTCACTCAATTTGCTAGAATGTATTGAATGCGAGTAAGAAGAAATAAATCATAACCTATAATAGAAAAGGTCACTGGCCAAATTAGCAATCAAATGCTGTAAAACGTGTCAAGTCTGGTGTGAACCCTTTAAAGGAAGAGAAATAGCTATTGGTAGGAGAACGGTAGGTGAGATTCCTGGAGAGCATCTCTGCATTAACGTTTGGACTGCCACATTTGCTTTAGCTGTAAGCAACTCCCTATACTTCACTACAGAGCCGACTGCGTCGAGGGGAATTTTTAGACATCGTAGCCACAGTAAGAGTTTGTCAGCCTCTGCAAGCTCGGAACTGCGGTGCACACTTTAACGATAAATGGGTGATTCCGATGGAATTGTCCCATTATAGTTAAAGTGTTTACCTAGCTTAAGATCTTTACAATCTTTAGATTTCTAAAAAAAGCTCCAAACATATACTTATAGACACACAGGGGTTTCTTATTATATCTTAAAAGCAGTCAGGATGAGATGCCTCACTGCTCTTCTACTAGCAAATGTATGTAGTACACCTTTAAGTTATTAGCCAAAAGACTTTATAAAGATTGTGTTGAGGAACATGTTTGATTTGCTGTAAAGGTTCCTTTAAATGGGCCATGAACACACAATGAGCTCTTTCATGCTTATATAATTAATCATAACCATTTTCTTATTCACTTACACTCCAATTGGAAAAATCATACTCGAGTAATTAGGTTGTTAATTCATGTGTTTGATCCAAATGATAATGGCTGATGTGTTGTCTCTTATTCGTGTAGTGTGATCATGCAGTCTATCCCAGTACAACAGTAGTAACTAACCGCATTATAGAAAAAGCAGACTCTGGGCTTAGCAAAACAAAATAAGCAAAAAAAATACAAGCCATGTTTCACATGACTGTTATCTTTATCTTTGAGAAAGGTAACTAAAACTTTGACAAATGATTAAATGTATTATGTTGTACAAATACCCATGGTGTTGTTCAAGAGAGACAGTGTTGGTAACAAACCAGCCAAAGGCTAAACACAAAGAGCATCCTTTCTGGTTGTTCAACATAATTTGGCTACAGGAAAACACAGCCAGGATTTTGTAGTCCCATTGGCATCGATGTTAATTTAAAAGGCAATTGGGATCTCGAAACAAGTTAGGGTTAAAAAAAAGCGTGCAGTTTTTTCTTAAAAATGAGCCATGATCACCATTTGGCTGCAGCCTGTGGGAAATTATTTTGGGTGAATGTTCCTCATTCCAGTTGGTAAGTAACATCACTGACCCTTTGATCCTCCCCTCTGCCCCAGGTGAGAAACATGCTCACTTAAGAGAAAATAGGAAGTACCTCCTCAGACATAAAAAAATTGACAGTTAGAAGAGATCCTATTTGCAGGCAGGGGCTGGAAGGCTGTTCATGTAACCCTAACATGCTTTGGGAAAATTGGAGACCACAATTATCCTTTAAAATAGAGGAACTTGAAGGGGAGGCTCACTTTACTGAGATTGCCAAGAATATTGATGCTTCTTCTGAAAGAGCTATAGGTATCTCCGAGTCATTAGAAAAAGATAATTGGAGACATTTGTAAGGCAAGGTCATTGTTAATTTCAAGTAAATCACAAGCATTGATTAAATATTAAATATGTGCTGGCCGCCCATTTCAGGACTTGAATGTTGGAAATGTTTGGATCCATTGTCTTGTAGACTTGGGGTTATCCAGTGTCTTTTTCGTCATTGGGTAATTTATACCTTGATAATCTCAAGGACACAAGTTTCCTAGAGCTAATTATTTAACTCAACACATGTTAAAGGACCTAAGGAGGAGAGATAACAATCACGTTCAAAGGTTCCGTATTAGGCAATTGCATTTTAATTGTAGGTTGTTTATAAGTCATCCCTGTTCTTTATCCCGGGCATTGACAGCTGGAACCTTAAAAAATCGATTACACCGAGGCTAATAAATTCGCCCATGAGATAATGGGCATATAAATCAAAACAACAGTTGTTCCAGGTTAATGACTCCAGTGGAGATTTTCTTTTAGTACTTTACACTTAAAGCTGTGATGACGGAATTCCCGGGAAGTACAGAAACAAATCTTTGTGGATCTTTAAGCAAAGACTCTATGATTTTTCTATGCTTGTGCATTGTACATCAACTTAAGAATAAAACTGAACAAACCAATATCTTAAATCTGAACAGCACTAGCGCAAAAGAGATGGCAAACTCACTGAAATCCTATCCCCTTGCAGATTCATGAATTCTATCACAAAATCGAAAATTCTGAATTCCAACCCATTGAAGTCAATGGGAGTTAAAAGATCCGATTGTTCTGCCTAAAATACAGGTAAAAATAGTAATAGTACTTAATGTTAATAGCTCTGGGACCAGGGAAATGGTCTGGAACTAGAGATGGACTAGAACTCGAACTCGAGTTTGACATGAACTTATTGAGTTCGACTTCCGAACTATCCAGGACCCAGATTTTCTCGGACTTTCGAATTTTCGATAATTGTCGAATTTGAAAATCGAACGATCTTCTAATTGTCTATGGGATAATTATCGAATGTTTAAATTGTTTTGGGATAATTATCGAAAAATCTGGATTTCAAACGTGTTCCCCAGACGATTTTCCAGGTCCCAGAGCCATTTACATTAAGGGGCATATTTATAAAAGAAAAAGTAGCGAAATGTTTTCGCATTCGCTTTTCGCATGGGTTTCGCCAAAAAGACAGTTAACGTATTTATAAAGGTAGCGTTAACGAATGGCGAAACCCTTTCCACAGCTATCGCTAAACCCTTTTCGCCTTACTTCGCAATGGTAATTTTAGCGAAAAGGGAGCGAAAAGGCATAACGCGATTTATAAAGAGCGAAGGTGGTTTTTCGGTTAAAAAGAGCGAAAGATTAGCGCGACCCTGAAGGTGGTGAAAAGTCATTGTTTGAGCGAAAAGGCATTCTAATGGGTAATATGTCTTGCGAACGCGCATTAGAAGGGCGATCGCGCATTAGAATGAAATATGCCTTGGAAAAGCGACATTAGAAAGGCGACCACATTAGAAAGGCAACGCACATTAGAAGGCGCAACGCTCATTAGAAAGGCGAACGCACATTAGAAAGGCGACCGCGCATTATATGGAATATGCCTTGGAAACGATCGCCATTAGAAAGGCGAATGTGCAGTGCAAAAGAAAATTGTATTCCAATTAGAAATTCTAAGAAGATTGACTAAATAAGACTGTGGCTGACTTCTTGGTAAATGTGAGGTGGCCATTTTGAACTTGACATCATTTTATAGTGGCTTTTCTGGTTTTAAATGGTTTTCGCATGCAGTCTTCTTAGATAAGGTTTTTGCTGCGATACTTTTCGCTCTTTATCGCGTCCGTTCGCCTTTTCAGCCGCGAAGTGTGTTTTTTTTGCTTTTTATATAAATAAGGCGAAACGAAGCCCCAAATGGCGCTATTTCGCTGCGATGTGCTGAGCTAATTATTTGGCGAAAAAGACAATCCTTTATAAATATGCCCCTAAGTTACCATTGATATATTTGTATTTCATTAAAACTTTTCAAACTATTTGACTCCCATTGACTTTATGGGTCCGTTCAA
This sequence comes from Hymenochirus boettgeri, assembly GCA_019447015.1. Lineage (NCBI taxonomy): Eukaryota > Metazoa > Chordata > Amphibia > Anura > Pipidae > Hymenochirus > Hymenochirus boettgeri. Next base: position 37,997,482 of record CM033472.1, on the reverse strand, counting down.
AAGTTTCAAACGTATCAATGTTCAAAATCCTTAAAAAAGTTTTTCAAGATTTCTAGACCATTTCTAAAATTTTTGTTGTTTTTTTTTTCGAAATTTTGAATGTTAGTTCATGTGGATCCGGGAAATCCGCTTCGGGACCATCTCTTTTGCGCCATCACAGCCCACTAATTGACTGACTGCATTGGGCTACTTCTTGTCTTAGATAGCATTGGGCTATAACGCCAACGTTCCTGTGACATTCCGCCAATCACTTAGCTAATTTTTCAATTGATCTTGTTATTGTAATTTATTTTGCAAACAATTATCCATCCGGGAGAGTGCAGGAATGTCGTGAGCAAAACGCTGTTCACCCATGCTACATTGATTCCACATTCATGTAGGATTGTGTAGTGTGGGGACAGAGAAATCTCCTCCTTTATGTTGCAAACTTTACGCAATAAAATGCATTGCGTCTTTAAACAAAGGAGACATCAGAAACTAAATAGCACATTGCAGCAGGGGAACGATGGCACTTTAAATTGAAGTTTTTCAGTTTATTGCTCCTTTAAGACAGAAGCATCACTTACAACTCTGGTTGTTTCTTACGCCTCCCGTCATCTTATTTGTATCAATAACGTTGGAGTCACCATAAATAGACACACAGAGATGGTTAATAAGTGTAGCCAGTGGAAAAACCATCATCCCGAGGTGTTGAATTTTCTGTCACTAATAATTAGATGTGCGTGACATGGCAATTACACAAATGCCAAAAACCAGATCTCTGCTGTCATAAAAATAATTCGGATGTTTATTACACGTTTCCTGTCTTTTTCTCTTTGCTCTTTAAAATGTGTTTGGATTTGCCCTTTAAATGGTTTGTATTTACCCTTTAAATAGTTTATATTCGCCCTTTAATAGTTTATTTTTGCCCTTCAATTGGTTTGTATTCACCCTATAAATGGTTTGTATTCACCCTTCAATTGCTTTGTATTCGCCCTCTAATTGGTTTGTATTCACCCTTTAAATGGTTTGTATTAACCCTTTCTAGCAAATGTAGGTAACCCCTTTCAATCAGCCTGTAAATTAAATTACAACTTTTACAACTTCCACAAAAATTATTGTATCTATTGTGTTCTTTCCTTGACCTTCTGTGGCATTTGATTCTCACCTGCCTATTTTGCATTTGTGGCTTTGTCCTGGGACTGTTTGTTTGTGATGTGCAAACACAGGCAGGTAGGAAATCTTACTTTGCATGTACTGTACAAGTGGTAGCTGTCAAAATAGAGATTTATCTATGTGTGCAAAGCTCTCTCCCCTGGGCCTGCGTGATTATCTCCCTCAGTGTTGGAGATGGCGACACAGTAAAAGATCGGTGAGGATTTTTCTTGGGGGGGGGGGGGGCTTTGATGCACTTTGAGCCCTGTCACACGTTTCATTATTTTCAGCTGAAAGCCAACACATCTAATTCTAGCCAGCAATCTAGTGGGTGTGGAGACATCTGCCATTATTTACACATAACACCCTTCTAGGGCTAAATGAAATGTTAGGAAATATTGTTTGGAGTGTTTGTTAAAACCTCCAAATGAGTTTTTTTTAAAGTGTGTACATTAGTGTGCACATTCATGGTGTACACTCGGGTGCACATTAGTGTATGTTCGTGTGTATATTAGTGTGTCATTCATGTATGCATTAGTGTGTACATATTTGTAAATTCTGGTTGTACATTTGTGTGTACATTCATGTGATATGTGTGTACAAACATAGAAAAGATAATCAATGCACATTCCTAGCCCCATACAATACATATTATCTGCGCACTGGCATACTTTATAACAAAGGGGTTTTAGTATACATTACTGTGATCACATGAATGAAAAGCCTTCCAACCGCTCAAGGTAACCCCTGTCTTGGTTGAGCTTTTCATTCATGTGATTACAGTAATGTAAACTAAAACCCCTTTGTTTAAAGTATCCAGTGTGCAGATAATATGATATTGTATGGGGCCCAGGAATGTGCATTGATTATCTTTTCTATGTTTCTATAAATGTTTGACCAGATCAGTAGTACTTCCACTAAATGTATTAGTGTGTACATTCATGTGTACATTTGTGTGTACATTAGTGTGTAAATTCTGGTGTACATTAGTGTGTAGATTTGTGTGCATTAGTGTATAGATTCATGTGTGCATTAGTGTGTAGATTTGTGTGTACACTAGCAATGGCCACAGTTAAGAGCTAACAACGTCAAATTAATTAATCTTCGGTGCTGTTACCCCTTAATATTACCCTCCTCCAAACTCTGCCCTAAGATGGTGTAGCCATATCTTTGTTAGATGCTTCTAAGTAAAACAACATGCCTTTTTAGCCAGAATGTTGATCCTGAATATCAATTGACATGAGTGGCCATGTTGTTGTCTTGTGCACACACTGGAGCATATTTAAAAAGCAGGGATATTCTTTAATATTGAGCATTAAATACAACTGCTTGGGATGGACTAGAACTCAAACTGAAATCGCTTCCTAACCATAGAATGTAGCGTTCGGTACATTCGAGGGGGTTAATGCTGCATTCAAGGGTCAACGAATGCCAATTTTGATTGTTATGGCCTAATTCAAGGGAAACAAATTCTACATTTGAGGTTATCTCCGAATCAAGGGTTACCGAATGCCGCATTCAAGGATATGGCTGGATTCGAGGGTTAGCAAATGCCAATAACCCTTGAATATAGCATTCGCTAATCCTCAAATTCACCCAAAACCCTTGAATTAGCTTCGCTAACCCTCGAATTCACCCAAAACCCTTGGATATAGCGTTCGCTAACCCTCGAATTACACCAACCCTTGAATATAGCGTTCGCTAATCCTCGAATTCACCCAAAACCCTTGAATGTGGCGTTCTTACCCTCGAATTCACCCAAAACCCTTGGATATAGCGTTCGCTAACCCTCGAATTCACCCAAAACCCTTGAATGTGGCGTTGGCTTACCCTCGATTCACCCAAAACCCTTGGATATAGCGTTCGCAACCCTCGAATTCACCCAAAACCCTTGAATGTGGCGTTGGCTTACCCTCGAATTCACCCAAAACCCTGGATTTAGCGTTCGCTAACCCTCGAATTCACCCAAAACCCTTGAATTGGCGTTGGCTTACCCTCGAATTCACCCAAAACCCTTGGATATAGCGTTCGCTAACCCTCGAATTCACCCAAAACCCTTGAATGTGGCGTGGCTTACCTCGAATTCACCCAAAACCCTGGATATAGCATTCGCTAACCTCGAATTCACCCAAACCCTTGAATGTGGCGTTGGCTTACCCTCGAATTCACCCAAAACCCTTGGATAAGCATTCGCAACCATCAAATTCACCCAAAACCCTTGAATGTGGCATTTGGTCCCCTCAAATTCAGCGATAACCCTCAAATGTGTCGATCGATTTCGTTAACCCTGAAAAATTCAATGCGAAGCCTAAACATTGCCCGATTGAGAGGAAAGTTAGTCTTTAAACAAGATTTGGTGATATGTACTTGTTTCCCAGGCCATTTCCAGGTTCCAGAGGCAGAGCCATTTACAGTAAGTTACCATTGCTATTTATCTGTATTTTATCAGAACTTTTCAAACTATTTTTCCCCATTGACTTAAATGGGTTTATTTTTGAACTATAGAACTTTTTCTGAAGTTTTTAAAAACACTACTCACCTAAATGCTGATCCTCAATAAAAATCGCTCCTTAAATAAGAATATCCCCCTTAAATATGATTACCCCTACCTAAATAGATTAACTCTCCTTTAATAACACTACTGATCCTTAAATAATGATCCCTAAATACTATACTTAAATAGTTACCTAAGTAAATAGATCCAAGAGCTCTATTTATAAAGGCACTGTATCGCTATTTTGCAATGCTGCGCCTTTAACGATCGGAAATTTAATGACTGCAATTTGTACTGTATTGGAAGTTTCTGATACGCGGGTTACTGAATATGGCCAAGGAGTTATTTAAGGACACCCCACTTTATAAATACAGCCCACTGGTTTAATGCTGGCGATTAAGGCTGGCAGTACTTACCATTTTACGCTGGCACCACTGGCAGATACCACCATGATGATATTATACTGAGGCTTAATGTGAGGATAGGAGACCAAAATTACATCTCGGGTAGGGCTCTGTAAGCAAAATAAAGAGACAATAGGGGGCATTAACCACAGATACAGTAAAATAGATTGAAAGATGTTACAAATCACATGGCTGGTAATTGGGAAAAAAAACTAAATGCGAATTTTAATAGGAGGAAAGGAGAGTGAAACGAGGCCTGAGTGCCAGGTAAACCTGCGCCGTAGATGTTAATAAAAAAGCCATTTAACCTTGAGAAGATCATGTTGTGTGAATGAAGGTCACTGCATAATACAGTTTGATTTCACAGCCAGATATAAAGATTGAAGGGCAATATTGTACAAAGAAGACTGTTAGCAATGTCACATCCACTTACATAATAATCCTTTAAAAAACATGAACCCACTCCTGCAGGTACCTATCAATGCTCAGAGTGGCAGGAAAGTCTATTGGTTGGCTGGCATGGCATGGAGATAGTTACCAGCCTATGTGCACCTAGGATCCCAGCACCCCCTGCCATATGAATATGAGAGAAAACATATGGATGGGTAGCAAAGGGGCCAACAAAAACCTGTTAGACATAATTAGTGTATGACTTCAAATCTCCCATTCAAACAGTAGGACCCCCCTCATTAACCCCCCCTCTCTTGTATCTTTCCTCCAGGTTAATTTGCCTACCAACCTCCCCTTCATTCTAATTCATATTTCTCTGGCTTCTCTACTCTATATCACGCTCTCTACTTTATCCTGCTCCTTTAAATCCCTCTCACTGCTCTCCACATTAATTTCCTTGACATTGATTCTCGTTTTTGACTTCTTACATCTCACTGCTCTCGCCCTTCGGAGACGGAGATTTTAGGATTTCCCTTAAAAGAAGCAGAAATACTTTCCATGAAGACCACATCAGGGAACCACTGAAAAATACTGGCTGTTAGTGATGTCTGAGTAGTACTGACGGTTCGTTAATAAAATCTATTTGTCTGGTTAACACACTGTGCCCTAAGCTTTATAAAAGAATAATGTAGTTTAAAAAAGCTAATATCCCATAATCCATAAATCTACATATAAAGCATAGCGCTTAGTATTACCTACTTCCATATTTCCCTGATTTATAGTGCAGACACTGATGAAAAAAAATCATGTATCACATTTCTTTTTATGGTAAGAATATATAGAACTGATTAAAATGATACAATCTTTCACTACAGAAAGCCCTCAATTTACTTCTTCTCTCCTCTCCCTTCTCAAAGCACAGGGAGATAATTGGAAAATGTAATACTATCTGGACGAATCAAACTGAGCATGTCTGAGATCACTGGGCTAGCAAAGGAGGCAGTAACAGTAGGAATCTTGTGTGTATATCAGTTTTCAGTTGGAGTGACGTTTCAAAACGTTTTTGGTATCCGTTGCTGACCGTTTGCATGTGTGTTTTTATCTGTTTGTGTCCATTTCTGTCTGTTGCATATTAACGTGTTTTTGACCGGTCCATTGGGCAGACCAATGACATCACAGGAACTCCCAGACACAACACGTGCATTGCTATACGTTGTACTGCGTTTTCATTCATTTAAATACGTGAGCATGCATTTTTAAAATGTTGGAATAGAATGAAATACAACGCAGCAAGTGTGAACAATATTGTAAAATCCTATGGAGTTTTGCTGTCTGTCCGTTTTTTTTTTAAACGCACTGACATTGAAAAACGGTACACTGTGTATTTAACGACCCTTGTTTATAAAATGAAGATTTAACAAATGTTGTTATGGTTAAGGCCCCAGCAGGTCCCACCAACCACCTCCAGCTCCCTCGACCAAAATCGGTGGTATACGAAAAATGGTCATTATTAGAATAGGGAAAAACAGAATTCAGAAATATAAGAAACAAAAAAAAAAATTTGAATAATGTCCAATAGGTGGCCATAGTTTGGTCTACAAGAATATGACCCTTGATTGTATCACAAACCGTCCTATTTCATTGTTAGTTGCTTAAATAGGAGCTTATATGATACACTTCCATAAGCTTTTGTACCGTTTCTAGCTTGTATATGAAAAATAATGTATCCCCTACTGAGAAAAAAATATCATAATAAAAGTCGGTGAGGGTTGAAGCTTTTATGCAGATGCATGGTGACTTTTCATGTCTTTTATTTCAGAAGTTGTATATTACATCTAATAATATACAAGATGCTAATACATGGTCTTGCAATGGAGAGATTAAAAAAATAATAGATGTAATATGGTGTTAGCCTGGTGACTTAATATTTTGAATTAAAGGACAACTAAATCCTCAGAACAACACTCTTTCAGAAGGAAGTGCACCTTAATACAAAAGCAGTAATCTGTGTCCCAACTCTCATTTTGATGTGGTTTTGAGAAATTTACCTTTCGCTCGTCATGGGGTTGTGTTTATTTTCCAGTGTTTCAGTATAACATTTTGGTTACTGACCATAGTGCTCTTTACACATGCTAAGATACTGCAGTGTAGCCTCTAGCCAATCCTTTTAGGACAGATAAGGCAAGGGGGCATGGACTGATGTAAATGGTGTTGCCATTCACTGTAACTTCACAGTTATATCATCTAGCTCCTCAGGAGGTTACAGTTTCTTTAAGGCTATTTACTGTAATGGGAATTTATAGTTTATTGGTGTTTTAAGAGGGATATTTTTCTGATTCTGGGGTGTAAAAATGTGAGTTTGTTCTCCTTTAAATGTTGCGCGTATTTTGAATGAAAAATTCCCTCCATATTGGCTGGGTTGGGGACTGTGCACTCAAATAACTTATATCTGCATATCTCCTCCCACTGTAATTTGCTTCTGGAGCTTAAGATGGGTACACATAGTCCAATCTTCGGCCTTGGGATTGCTCGAACTGGCCAAAAATTTTGCTCGAACTGCGGAACACATTACGGATAAAGAGCCAATCCCGCCAGTACCAGAAGTGATTCTTTATTTCTTACATTAGTTGGGCATACATTTTATAGCATGGGACTGGTGTACTTTCTGTGTTAAGGGTAACTCCACTCAGAAAAACAACGTTTCCAAATGGATTCAGCGGGAGATAAGATCACTAGCTAGATTTAATTCAGAGATTTCTCCATAGGAGGGATGTGTGCTTTGAACATTGTACAAAGTACATAAGTTAACTCAGCACGAATCAGTGCTTTTACAAGTGCAAGAGAAAGTACAAGAATTACATGTTGAATCTTTTTATATTGTACCAATTCCATTCACTAGGTTCTCCTATAAAGACTTGTTTAATTCATTCGTAACTCGTTATTAGCACTTCTCCTTTCTGCACCATCAGCAGGTTGTAAGACTGTTACAGGCTCAGCTTAAAACAATGAGACATAATATCACAGCACCCAAGTGGGAATAGAAATGGGAGAGAATAAGGGAGAGGGGTGGCAAGGATTCAGAACTAATATTAGAAATATTCAAGTTTGCTAGGAAGAACAATCATAGCAGTTAGATATTAATCTACGAACAAGAACATATTGCTCTAAGGTTGAATACATGAGATTTCCCTTTAGCAATGAAATGACAGTAAAAGTCTAGAATTATCCCCGCCTGGGGTGATTGTGTTCAAAGACAAAATTGGACAATTTTTTTTTTTTTTTTAAGAAATATGAAACATCTATGGAATGTTCTGCTATTAATAGTAGGCAAAATGATGGCATAGAGTTTAGCTATTAAACCCCACATGAATTACAAAATATAATAATGTAACACGAACAGTTATTTCGACATAACCATAAATGGCCTATGATACAACACCCCTCCCAGCAAAACACCCTCTTAGTCCTCCCCCACACCCCTTTATGGGCCTTGCGGCCTGGTGGTTACGCCACTGCAGCCCTCAACACAGAACCCACCCCCAGTCTCCATGACCCTCACCATATACCATGTACAAGGCATGTTAAGTGTTTTTATACGGTTGTGGAACTCAACTGCGATTTGTATATACTTTTATTACAAGGGGGGGATTTCCTCTTGTTTCAGTGGATAATGTGACACTAATGAATAGCTAAGAAAAATTATATTTGATGACACAGTTAAGCACCTTTTACAAGGATATAATGTAAAGAAATGAAAGGCTTTTGAGTTTTTTAGTGAAATAACAAATAATTGCATCATATAACAGCATGTACAGTATATATACATATACACACACACCATACAAAAATGCTTATAATAGTTCTTGCAAAATTAAAGGGTACTTTACTCTAAAAATCATATTTTCAAAAGTATCACCTTAGATACAACAAGATCCCCACTCCTCAAAACTTTTTCCTGATTTTAAATCTGAGCTGTAGATTCTGAAATCATAATTTGAAATAACAGCATTTACAGGGAAAGACCTGTCACTCAAAAGCAGAAATTGTAATATGTGACCCATGCCTGATCTCTGTACCCTGCCTGCCAACATTTCTGCACTTTAAAGGAATCAGCAGAGAAAAGGCAGGGGGAGGAGGGGGATGTGTGGTGAGGCTGTGAGAACTTCGAAGTGTCACGCCATACAAGAAGGCAGCGAGTAAGGGAGGGTGCAGGGAATTAGAAGTACTCACTAAACATTATAATTTAATTACAAAGCAGCACAAATAAATATGTGTAGTATATCATTTTACTTCTCTCAAATTGTAGTTTCAGAAAATGTGAAGTTGTTTCAGTGAGTATATTGACCCTTTAAAGCAATAGTTCATATAACATATGAACTATTGTTACGAATTGTAACAACATGTATTTTATGTTTGTTACAATATGTCACTATCTGGGTTCACTGCATTTAATGGTATAGATAAGTCTTGATCACATTAACTGATTAATTTATCCACACATAAGAGGATGGGTTTTGTAAATAATATTAAAATCCTCCCTCTACCCTGATATATTTTATACATGAGCGCGTTACAGACAGATATTCACCTACCACCCCATACAATGTCTCAGTAAGGCAGAAAGGAGGCATTGATTGATGTTATACTGTTTGTCCCCTGTCCTCGTGAGCATCCCAGGGTGCAGGCTTCACTCCACAAGGCTAATCCACTGACGACCTGTAACGTGTCACTGGAAGATGAGGGTTTGAGGCACTTTCCAGGAACCTTCCTATTTACAAACACTAAGGCCCTCCAAAGCAAATCCTATAAATTGCACATACATCTCGATATATATGTCTGTATTTATGTGCATGCCTAATTTGTGAACTAATTAAGCCATGAAATTATCCCATTTGGGAATTCTGGCCTTGTCTTTCATCTTCTGCTGGTTGAAGCATAAAAACCTCAATTTAATGCTAGCATTTGAGACACTGATTACATATGCTGTATGTAGCATGCAAACAGAACTTTATTCACGCACTCATCATGTTCCACCTAATTACTGCGGCCTCCTTCTGACATTCCCTTCAACAGACTATTTCTGCTCCAATCTATCAACGCGCGTACCAGAAACTTGGACCACCCCCACCCGCGCTTGCATTTTGCCTATACAGTATAGACACTGACAGTAACGTCTACTGATATCCTTGTTGCTTTGGCACACATAAAACCATTTAGAGTAGAATCTAATTCATTTACAAGCTTCAGAAGTCATAAATCTCAGAGAGAATCACTGGGTTGCATAACTTGATATTGACCAAGGTCCTTTTACACATCTAAACTTTTCCTGGAAGGCTTATTTACCACTTGAGGACATTTTTCTTCCCTCAAACATATTCATTTATTTTAAAGGGCAACTGTACGGCACCAAACACACACACCTCTCTCCAAATAGTACTAAACCACTAGTCCTCAACCCTGGGTTTGCCCTATCTGCCCATACTACTAAAATTACTATTGGAAAATCTGAAACATCTATGAGAAATCAAAAATGCCACTGAAAATGTAAAAAATGTAAGTCCATTTAATCAGATTTTCGGGGGAAACCGCTGTTGGACCAAACTCAGTTTTATTCATCTCTACTTACCATCCAACATCCCTGTAATCACACAAAAGAACGGCCAGGCCAGGCCAGGCCAGGTAAAACTAGGGGAGAACTGCGGATTGTCTGAATAAAGTCCAGTATTAAGCATTTTTAGTGCAGACTATGAGAGGATGGGCCAGACTGGGTCAACTAGATCAAACCCTAAAGCCTCGTACACACTTGGATAATTTCGTACGTGCACTGGCGAATGTTTACACCATTATCATTAATCCTCATAATTGAAACAACATCTGTACAACACGCAACACTGTCACCACGATAGTCGTAGATATAGACTTTCACGCAACGTTGCGTTCATATCTTCGTGCAATTACGAAGCAGAGCATGCGCCTTTTTATATATTTTCCGTAGAACGTTAACATAATCGCCAACCATGTACAATATACGGTAATCGTCAGAACAAATCCGCCAGGCTGATCGTTAGAAAAAGCCGTCAATAGTCGACGGTCGTTGCTCTTTGACGATCGTTGATGCTATATTTTCTACTAGAATATTGTGCGATTACTCGTTCATCAGCTGCATCGTATGACAATTATCCAACTTTGTATGAGGCTTAACTGTTTAGATCTTCACCCTGGGTACTATTGGGTTTGATTGGGGGCCCTTTGGACCTAAAGTTTTCAAATGTTCAGCCACTGCTCACTTCCTTCTGTCATTCCATAATGCTCCCTTGATAAAGGCTGTCCGCGGTTTTTTTTTAAGTGAATCGTGGTCACAAAATAAATAGGCAATTTGTGGGATGTCAGGAAATAAAACTAATGGAAGAGAGCTATTAAAACATTTAATAGAATCTACCAAATGTTTTATATATTGTATGGCCAGCCTAACTTTGATTACTCATATTAAAATATCCAACTCCACAAAAAAGAGCTTTGCATAGACATCAGTATCAGACAAACCATCAGTAGTAATCAGTAACCAATGTTTCCCACTACCTTTACCCTTTAACTGCTCAAAGCCTCTTTGTGCAAGAGATGATTAAGGACAACCCACCCTCATAGAACATCTTTTAGAAAGAATGACCTCTTTAAAATATGTTGATAATCATAGTTTTGCCTATGAATTCATTACTGTATGCATGCATGCTTCTGGATGCCTCATGGAAACTGAGCAATTTAGAAACCTGTACTGAGTCTGTATGAGCCTGAGCATGCCAGAAGAGTAGACAGGGGATTAACATTCAGTCATTGGCGTGATGTCAATGTCAAATCTATAACTGACAGTTACTAACTGGAGAACCAGGAAGCAGAAACGGGAAAGGACATTGTGCAGGATTTCAGGTCAGACTTATATATTTCATTTTTCTATTATACCGTTTAGGGCTTTGGGGTGTGATTTACATGTATGTAAGTTTTCATTCAGGGCTGGACTTGCCCTTTAAACAATAGTTATAAATCTCCAAACTGCTGGTCACTGCACTTTAATGCTCACTGTACAAAGCCATTTGCAAAACCTCAGATATAATAGCCTTTCCTGCCAACTTTAGGTGCACAATGTCAGGTCTTGGGGCCCCGTAACACGTAAGGACATAAAAACATCCCCGTTAGAGGACAGGCGAGGTCATCAACAACACTTTCTTGTTAACTGCAGCTAAATAATGACATTATTAAATGCTACAGTCATATACCACCTGCTAGATAGGACACAGCCCCATAAAATAGTTTTTAACCTGACCCAGTCGAATTTTCATTTCTACGCAGGTTTCTTCAATCCTGTCTGAAGTTCACAATTTTCTTTCTCAAGGCTCTTTAGAAATTGCGAGTAAATCTCAGTGGTGAAAAACGATCAAATAATCAATCCCGCAGAGATGCACAACTCCAAGAACACATGTCGGTATTTACAATAATTAGGTTAACAAAGTCATCTGGATAACCTTTCTTCTCTATGTGATGCAGTATTGTATTCCCTTAAATGTTTCATTAAAAAAAAAAAAAATATCCGTAAATAAAAGTGCTAAAGCAACATACATACTCCCCTACTGTATGTATATACATATCGTTACTATGAGAGAACAAAAATCAATGGATTAAAACATGTACTTTTCACTTTCCAGTAAATTGAGGTAACTTGAAGACATCGGATCATATTACATCATTTGCCAATCAGACTGTTTTGCTTAGGTGGGTTGTTTTTTGTTACTGTTTTTATGGTCCCATAAAAACTCACTTTAAGGTCCACTAGTCACAATCTCCTTCTTACTATAGGTTCCAGAATGTCTTCTCCTCCTTCCAGTCATTTAATTTAATTTCACATGTTCTGGTTTCTATATACCCAAGATCTGATGCACAGCATTTGTGTATGACATTAATTCAATAGTATCTAATGTGGTGTTTTCTTTCTCTACTAGGGCTGGTTTAGGGGGAGCAAACATGGAAATTGCCTAGGTAACATTTGGGGGACCCCATACCATCAGATCATATTATCTGTTCTGAAAATGATCAATATGAATTAAATGACAACACAGGCCAAACCTCTGCATGTATTTTACTCTCGTCTCTCTGCTCAATATCCCATGACCTGCTTTGTCTGTAGCTTTTAACCAATTTAGAATTTCTGTCATTTACTTAGTAATAGAGGAGTAAGATGGAAAATGTCAACTTCAAAAAGGATAAAACCTTTCAGCATCACTTTAAAAAATGTCACAACAACCAGTACTGGAAGACACATTTTATATCCAAAGTTCCTTGTTGTAAATGTATAACTTCTCATATTATAAAAATGTCAACAGACTCCCAATCTTATTGCCTTGTATTAATATAAAATAATGTGTTCTAATGGTGTGGCAATATAGTTCATCTAAATTTGTCATCTCAATGGCGATCAGAACTCAAATAAAACAAAGGTGACAAAATGGCTCTCAAAATTACAATCTGTAAATCACCAAAATTAAAGGGACACTTTACTAAAATAATTACTTTTACTCATCTTAATCTATAAATAAATATGTGTAAGTAGAACTTACTCTGAGGTGTGTGTGTTGCTGCATGCCTTCAATCCAGCACATTTTTCTGAGGAGCTGTATCCACCTCCCTCTTTTAACCACTCCCACTTCGATCTGAAATGACTTTTTTCCACAAAAGCAACTGTCAACTGCACACAGCTACAGCATCCAACTGTCAAAACTCTCACCATTCCAGCTACAGCAAAACGCTCACAGAACAATAGGTATGAGAGCAAGGCACTTGATTGACAGCTGAATGTAAGATATTTTAGATTGGATAGGGGCAGATGACAAAATTTTTTTTAAAAATTATAAAGTGATCATTGGGAAGAATTATTTATTATTTGGTTTCCATAATGGTCAGATAGCCCTTTAAATAGGATACTGAAAGGTACCACTTATACTGTTTTTTAGGTTGAACCCAGAAACAGGAGGTTGAACAATCTGTCTCTGAATAGCAGACACCCATTGCACAACCTGATATTTTTCTTTCTTCACTTGCTTTATTCCCTGCACTATATTTCTAATATAACAGAACCCAGGAAAATCCCGTGGTAATGCATCCTGAACCTGCTTTTTAACTTTAAATACATTGTTTCATAAAAAATTGATGCAAATTGTGAGTGTTGCTTCCATCTACCCTTCGAAAGCTGCTCAGCTGGAAACACTTTCTGGTCATCAAATCTTGGTTTGGGACAATCCCCGGCATGAATAAGGATGACATCACCAGCACTGAGGACCATGGGAAATAGAAGAAGAGACATCATCATACTTGGATTTACTTCGAGGACTAAACTTTTTAAAATAAAAATCCAGCAGTTCAATTCCCTTTATATAACTAATCACCGGACTAAATTTAATATTAGACGTTTATACTCCTTTAATTCATTATCATTACTTCATTCTTTCTATCCCATCCATATCCCATTTCTGGATATTATTATTATTATTAACATTAACTGTTGTGTATATTGTTAATGTAAATTTTTTTCATTTTTTTGTATTTCTCTTTTACAAAAGTTTTATTCATCCCTAATTTGCCTCACCTTCTCCCACTTTTAATCTCCTATCCTCCTACAATGTGCATCACCCGGCGCCCTATGTAAGAAACTGACACGAACAATTGATAAAATTCATATTTCAAATGCTAATTTGAACTTCAGAATTCCAACCCCCGTGGGAGCAGCTGATTGGTGGGATGTTCAGAGCAATCAGCAAGCTGAAGGTAGGAGCACTTTTATCTTTGTGTCATGGCTGTTAATTGACCAGCTAGACACAAACTTTATTTAGTTACACTGCATTGCTTACAAACTTATATTAATGCTATGGATAGAGATGCCAACCAGACATGCCTTTGTCACAGCTTGTCAATATTACAATGAGTCAGTCCTCCTTCCTAACAAGCTGAGTCCTTATTCTTATTTTTTGGTACTGTGCAAGAATAGGTGAGTCACAGGTTCCCCATTCGACTCGCATTACTACAACTTAAGTTAAAAGACAATTATACCTCCCCTTGTCCCCATTCCATAGCTGCATAGTACCCAGGGTGAGGACCTAAATCTTTAAGTCCTCATCCCTGGGACTTAACCTAACAGTTTATATACCTACTCAAAGTTTCTGGTCCTTTCCAACCCCTTTGCCACTGTTAGTGACATTCCGCGATGTAGCGAATGAGTGTGACTTCCAATTGGCTACATCACAGACTGCGAAAGAAAGGAGTTAGGGGGAGGTGGGTTAAATTGTCCTTTAAGCTTATAGCAGAATGACTTACCCCAAATTGCCTGTGCCGAGCTTGATAATATTACAATTTACCAATCCCCCTTCAAAAAAAGGAGAAGGTCAGATTTTCGGTACTGTACTGTGTAAAAATCAATGTTGCTTTCTGGTTTTTCCATTGACCAGCTGAAGATCGGCAAGGACAAATGGTGTCATTTTGATTGGGACAAATCGAATATGATATCCATAACCTGTGTTTGGCCTAAGGGTATATGAGTCATGGATTCCCTATAGATTCAGCAATAAGAAGTAGAAAACCAGCTCAGGCTGTGAGCATAAAGTTTATCTCTTTGTTTGGATTGTTTTCTGGTTTTCACCCCATTTTCAGTTGAAAACCTTTGAAAATGTTTTCCATTTGGCCACGCACGGGGGATTATTGATTACATCACTATATAATGTATGATGTTATTTCCAATTTACATTACACCTTTGCCCTTTTAAAAAAAATTTTAAACAACACTAAACCCTTTAGACATTGAAATCTTTGTCACATTCCAACCAAGAAATGCTGGGAGTTGTAATGTTCAAACATCTGGAGGGGCAGGAGGCTGGACATCCCTGCACTATACCTTAATATCACATCGCAATCTGTCTCCATTTAGCTATAAATCCAAGCAGTTAATGTTCATTAGTTCTTTTTTTGGACTGCATTATGTTTTGATCAAATATGCTAATCGCTACCGATCCCACATGCATATTTGAATTAATACATTCTTTGCAAGCCAAAGACGTTAAAAACAGTAATAAATGGCCGTTTGGTGTTCTAGGTTCTGAATTTAGCCATAATAAACATTGGCAATAGATGATACTTATATTTTATTTTTTTTAATAAAGTTTGTTCTAGCAATGCATTATGGTCCGCAGGAAGGAATAAATACACAAATATGTTCATCAAACAGAGGTCTCCTATGTTCTGGCCGGATTGTGCCAGTCCTTCTGTTCTCCTCGCCTTCTCTTGTGTTTATGGTTGACACAAAAACTTGTTGAATAAAATGAGCATTCTGCCACACGGAGCCCACTGACACACCCTGGCGAGCACAGTGCCACCAAGAGACAACATCGGTTAAGCTTGCCTGAACACTGGCCATGGTATCAGCCAAACGAGCGAATTTCTGTCCAACCGGCTGCGTAGGAGAGTTTGTAACGACTCCCGTTAAAGCTGCTCTTTTCTCAGCATGAACATATGAGCTCCCATTCTTGCTGCTTAATCAGGGATATGTCATCGCCTCATCTTCCATTCTCCTACACAATCTCTCATCTCCCCCCCACTCCATATTGCCCTAAGGATATAGGGGAGAAAAATGACATGCAGACGCTCGCTCTGTGTTCGGGTAACGAAGATTGGCATCCGAGACCTCAGGGCCTCTTAGACCCCCCAAACATTCTAACAAGTCATTAAACTTCTTACACATCAGTCCCTTGATGTCCCTATTTATAGTAAGGAAACAAATCATTCTACACAATTTGGATTCTTAAGGGAGAACTCTTCTCTTTTCCTAGATAAACTTAATGGGCAATTGATTTTTAGTTCCTAAAATAACCTGGGAAATAAATTCTATATAGAAAAAACTTTTTGGGATTCATCCCTACTGTAGAGTGCAGTGCGTTCAGAGGGAAATGAAACTTCAGTTCAAACCCAACTGAATGTATTTTTTTAACTTTACGTTTTTTTCGATTTTTCTATAGGAATTTTTATACAGATTTTCTGGTTTTCATTTATCTAATATTCAATTTCCGATTTTCTTTGAAAAGATAAAAAAAATTTGTAAAATCCTTCAAATCCACGATTTTCCAAGCTGGCAGTTACAAATCGAAACCAGGTTTGTTTTCGAAACTGGATCATCACTATTAAACAGGGTCGCAATTCATGCACAAAGCTAGTACCACGCATTACGAGGTTTCAGGGTCATTTGATGAAAACAGTAAGTTTTTGATGTCAAAAAGGAATCCCCACCAACCCCCCCACAGACACAGGTACACACCACACTGACCTTCCATTTACGTGGCAAGGTTGACTATAGTCGAAAAACAAATTTAATCATCATCAAAAAATTAGTTTTTTTACCCCCAACCTGACATATGTACACACGCACTACTGACCTACATGTTCATTTATGTGCACATATTTAAAGGGAAACTATAGTCAAAAAAACTAATTTCGACCAATCATCAATAAATCAAAATAAAATATTTAGTTTTATGCTCATAAATGCAAAAACAAACACACCAACACCCAACCTGACAAAAGTGCACACACCTACTGACCTACCCTTCCCTTTCCATGGCAGCCATACTTAAAAGGCTACTACAGTAAGAAAAAAATTGACCATTTCAAAGTTAGTTTTTTTCCCCCTAACCTGACACATTTATCGCACCTATTGACCCACCCTTTCATTCCCATGACAACAATTTCCTCTTGCTATAGCAAGATAATGATTTTTGAAAACCTGGCAGCAGAGATACACATATTCCCTTCCAAAATGCCAACTTTCGAGCCAAATGTAAAGTGTATATACTTTCACTTTCTATTTATCTATTGAGCCCTTTTACATTTTCATACTAACAGTGTAAAGTTAATACTCAATGCAGTGCGCAAATTAGCGATTTGGTACAACTGTAATTTCAACCAACAAAACAT
Organism: Hymenochirus boettgeri; assembly: GCA_019447015.1. Taxonomy (NCBI): domain Eukaryota; kingdom Metazoa; phylum Chordata; class Amphibia; order Anura; family Pipidae; genus Hymenochirus; species Hymenochirus boettgeri. The sequence continues at coordinate 37,980,061 of CM033472.1, read as the reverse complement.
TTTTCAATAGATTTTCAACCTGACCAATCAAGTTTCAATCAATAGAACACTCATATTGATAACCTTTGGTCATTCTAATTCAGAAGAAAGATTTAAGGAGCACTATAGTAACATGACGCTGGCTCCACCTTCTCCTTATTGACATAAGAGGAGTGTCATAAGAGGAGTGTCAAGGGCACAGACAGTGGAGGGGACCCAAAGATTAATCAGCTACTTCAGGAGTATGGTGCCACTATATAATTTAAATCATTAAATGGACAGGAAGACTGAATGCTACCTTTACACCAACCAAACTGGACCTATTTTGCAAAAAATCAAGAACCCTGGAAGGTCTATTTTATGTTATCTATTGTATTCTGATACTTGACAATATAATTGGTTTGTCATTGGTTATGTTGATGATCAATAAAATGTCCTATAAAATTATATACATTTATGTCAGCGAAGAACAATGCAAGTTCATTAAAATGATGACACAGATTGCCAGAAAGATATTCCTGACACCCGCTAACATATTTACTATTTATATATGATATATATATATATAATTAATTATCCAGTCCCATAAGTGGATCCTTGCATAGACTTCACTTTATTGCTGAAATACTTATTGAGATCTGCCGGAGGGACCAGCACATTGTATGAGAAATTTTGTATTGACTTTAAGGCAAATGTTATTAAATCTTACAGTTTCAATGACTGGGAGAATACATCATGTTGAGTAGGAATCCTCCTCTTATTTAGCCCCTCAGTCATTGGCTCTAGAAGTCCTATGGAATATCATTTGCACTTCAACATCATGACAGTTTTGAGAGATGCAGAAGCTCCGTGCTGGTTATTTGCAATCCTCTTTGTCATTCACTCAACAAATTATTAGCCTTGTGCATTTAAGAGACGGCAGGGAACAAAAGTCCGAATATTTGGACAATCCGGTATTGTTGCTCATAATCCCTCCATTTTTCCCAGCATGCCACAATGACTGCGTATCTCTTCAACTTGTTTTCCATTTGCATGCAAATCCTATACGTTAGTTCCTGTCTACTGAGTTTGTGAAAGGACAGCTGGGGAATGTCTGATCAACAGCCTGCAAAAAAACATATTTAAAGACAAAAAAAACTGCTCTACTTCTAACATAGTAATGTCCAAAAACACTCTGTACACCATAGTAGGCAAATAAGGTGATTTCAGATCTTTCATACCCTAGCAACCTAGGATCTCTAATTGAAAGGATAGAGCTACCTACTCAGTAGGCACAAATAAAATATTGCTCATGACATATAGAAATAAATAACTTGTAAAATTTAAAGGGCATGTCCCACCTCCCCAACTGAAATGTGTTAAATGAACCCTACCTTTCTCTCTGCTGCATATGGTTGTCTGCATAGCTGCAATACAGTCTATGAAACTGAAGAGTATGAACCTTTTCCTGGTGTAATACTTTCTAACGTTCCTCTGAGAGGCTTCTGGCATGTGCAGTGGGGGTTTCCCCCTCCCTCCTGCTGCAGTATGTGCCGTCCTTCTGCAAGCATTCAACCTAGCAAGGTCTAGGTTTGACCTCATGACCCCAATTTTTTTTTGGGGGGGGGGGGCATGCTATTTAAAGATCTAGTTGTGATTTAGGTAAGATTTCCAAATTAAAATGTGTAGTATTTACTAACCATAAGAAAGGTAATGAGCATCTGATTTTCCTAGGCTACTTAGACAATTTCCACTCCTAACATGAACATGATTGCTGGGATTCCTTTCATATCATAAATCCATCCAATCACCTGTCCTTTAGTGTGGCTGTTGGTTGATTTATGAAATAAAAATGGGGGTACAAAGAGGTCATTCCTAGAACTCATCCTTCTGGGTTTGCTGGGAGTCCTTAGGGGCGTATTTAAAGATTTGTTAACTTTTTGTGCTTTTATTGTCACTGTTTTCGCCAACTTTGGACTTAACACAATTTATAAAGCAGAGATAACTGGGTGGTGAAAAGTAATTCCGGCCGCAATCACATTTTGCTTATCTCAGTGCAGGCATGTGGCATCTTTTCTAGACTTCTAAAGACACATTACACATTTACACCATGCTGATGTTGGCCTAGATGGGGCAGAGCATGATTACTTGTGGATGGAGAGTGGGCTGCAGTTATAGTTATAAGGGGGAAGTGTCGCTGTAACCCCTTCATAAAGCAATATCAAAAGGCCACTAGGCATTGTCTAAAGGGTAGGAAAAGTGTTCTTTGTGGTTTGACCATAGTTCCCCTTTATAGTTCACCTAACTGCTTTGGGAGGAGCCCTTGATTTCACTCCTCCAATCAACGAAAAGCAGCCATGAACTTAGGTAAGTAATTATTTATTCTATTTATTTTAGTTACCTTTTTAAGCCAAATTGACCCTGCAATGGCAATGGCAGTGATCTCAAATTGACTCCAGTATTGACTGTATAAACACTATGACAAAGGTTGAGAGAAGAGGGTAATGAATCAGGTCCTAAATCATCATATGTGCTACACACATTCCAGATGACATTTAATTTACTGCTACCACCCTTTCATCATTGTGAAATTGATTTTAGGTACAGAGACAACCAGCTTTTCACTATCTGAATGACTTCTAAAACCATATCAACGGGATTCATTTCTTTTTAATCTGTCACCTGGTTGCCTAATAATAAGTCTTATTACAGCATTATAACAGCATTATTACAGTATTATAACAGCATTATATTACAGCATTATAACAGCCATAGAACAGCATTATTACAGTATATGAATCTATAGGGACGATTTCAGGAAACCTAGAATCCATGAACCCTCAAATTTCAATATTCGGAAATTCCCAATATTCTAATATATCAATACGGAACCTCGAAAAGAAGTTTTGGTTATACAGTGTGTACTTGTTTTCCAGACCATTTCCCAGGTCCCTGAGCCATTTAAACTATTTACTATTGTTATTTATACCTTAAATTTAATCGGAACTTTATGATATTTATCTCCCGACTTACAAGACGGACGGACTATGGGCTGTTTTAAGGATTTAATTATTTTTTAAAAATCCGAAAAGTAACGAACTCGGACGGATGTGTGTATAATACTGTAGGTTTATAAGATCACTAAAAGACATTAATATCTCCACAGAATTCCTTGACCTGTATAAATGAATTTAACCCACAGCCTCATTCTTTTACAGCCATGGAACGCCATATTAAAGGATAAGTGCACTGTAAAATCAAGTTATGTTCATTTGGAAGCTGCAGCTTTAAAAATACCGTTGCCATATTTTTTTTTTACCTGTGTTCCTCCAGAGCCTAGCTTTGTGCCTTGGAAGTTGCTGACATCTTGTTACTGGTTTGCTGAATGTTAAGCTCCGCCCCTCTGAGATTTCCTCTGCTTTCTCTGCTTGAGCCTCAAAGAGTAATGCTTGTGAGTTCCGTGCACACGCACGTGCACGGAACTCACAGGCATTACAGTTTGAGGCTCAAGCAGGAGAGTGCATGGAACTCATAGGCATTACTGTTGAGGTCAAGCAGGAGAGTGCACGGAACTCACAGGCATTACTGTTTGAGGCTCAAGCAGGAGAGTGCACGGAACTCACAGGCATTATGTTTGAGGCTCAAGCAGGAGAAAGCACAGGAAATCTCAGAGGGGTGGAGCTTAACATTCAGCAAACCAGTAACAAGATGTCAGCAACTTCAAGGCACAAAGCTAGGCTCTGGAGGGGCATAGGGAAAAAAAAAAAAAATGGCAACAGTATTTTTAAAGTGCAGCTTCCAATGAACATAACTTGATTTTACAGTGGCACTTATCCTTAAACAATAGGGGTGTATTATTCTCTCTGTATTTAGGAAGCACTGTATTTGGCTCAACCACAATATAAAATCGAGTTTTTCAGAATTCCAAAATTTCTTTTTCTTCTATATTTTTTTTTTTCTAATCCAGCATATAAGTAAATTACATTTGACAATATTGCATTTGTATTATTGGTTCTTTTATGAAAGCAACTTTGGAGGTGTTAGAATAAATATCCTCACTAGTCCCCCGGACTGGCTCAGGGTATTATGCATGCAGAACATTTGCTAACAGGAAATTCATATTCCCAGAAGCTGCCATAGCTGCCATATCACTTTTTTCAGCAGAGACATTCTACGGGAGCTATAAAGAACTCTCGGTTCTCATTCACAGGAGTTTTATGGTAAATATCTCAGCTGGGTGCAGGACATTTCCTAATCAAACTTAGAAATGTTCTCTCCATGTGCAAATATAGATACAGAAATAAAAAAAGTAAAGGACACAGCTCATATATCGGGTATTTCATGGAAAAATAACGTCCTATCCCATATTTACCCAAAAGTATCTTATAGCAGAGTAAACCCAGAAGAGCCAATAGCTTCAGTTGAGGAGAGATCAGATAGCATATCCCGTTTTGAGGGTGTTCTGACTGACAACAATTTGGTTGTGGGTAGACACGCACCTAAGCCCCAACTACTCATTGTTTCAACTGAAATCTTCTCTGTTTGCTTGTTTTAACCCTCCCTTGGCTTCTCCAATTGTGGCCAAGATGCGTGAAATCATGATTTTGACTGGGTGGGGTTTATCGATTTGATACTTAGCTCATATGAACAATGCACGTGCTAAAGTAAACCAGGGGGTGGACAGCAAACATTTTGACAACAAATGTTCTGAAATTTCAGGCTGGTGTTGACTATCAGAGTGGAGTGGTGGGGCTTCGGGATCTTACAGGGCATGTCCAGTCAAAAAATAAGTTTAGCTAGAACTGTAGAGGACCCCCCCCAAACTCCAGTTTTGCATTATTAAAGGGTAGGTCCACTCTAAAGGTGGGTACACACTATCAATCAAAAAGCAGGCATGTCTGACAATTACCCGACCGATCCTGTGGTCCATAGAGGACCGCACAAACAGTTGTGGATTTTTCGATCTGTCCGATAATTTGTTCTCCCGATTCAGAAAAGATCAGCCGGCGATTGGTCGCGGCCGAAAAAAGCTGCCATACAATAATTCGGCCTGACTGACCAAAACACTGAAATCTTTTTTCTGTAGTGTAGTCTCCCCCTCCCAGCCCAACCGCATTGTGCATTTGTAAAAAAAAAAACAGATTACTTATTACCAGCCTCCGTTCTAGCGGACTCTGCGCAAAGGAAGTAACGCGGCTGACGGCTATTGAGAACGCAGCTGGAACGAAGGCTGGTAAGTAAATAATCGCTATTTTTTTACACATGGACAATGGGTTGGGGCTGGAAGGGGGGAGACTACATTACAGTAAAGAGGTTTAATGAAAGACTTAAAAACCAGCACAATGGATCTGGATGGAGGGAGCTCCACAGTCCACAGCACAGACTGAATACCTGCGGGAGGTAAGAGAAGAGACAGAGACCTTTACCCAGGAAGACAGGCTCCTGCTCTTCACTTTTCTAGACTTTGAGCAAGTTTTGAAAAGGATTTTGAACACTACACAGTGAGGCCTGCATGGGGTTAAATTTTAGGTTTGGGAAGTGGACATGCCCCTGTAATACAGATATGCCAAATATTCCCCTGAAGACACTTACCTAACCAGGTCCCCACCCTGGGCGCCACACCTGCTCCTGTTTCAAGCTAATTTCGAGCAAAAAAGGAGCAGAGGGTTCTGCGCTGACAGTGCTCTTCTTCTTGGTGGCGGCTGTTAGGTGATTGTGCATGATGTCACATTGTGCCTTTACTGACATCCACAGAACTGAGGAGGAGCCACAAGGGACGGGTCAGGTAAGGAACTTTAGGGGATCTTTGACAAATATAAAAATGCGAAAGTGGTGTTTGAATATTGTTTTTTTTTTAATTTGGAAGGAAAAATAAATAAGTTATATTAAACTGGAGCAGCCATTGTGCAGCCATTATCAGTGATAAATTCCTGTTTCTAATCTGGCGGGGGGCCGCAAACAAAAATTGAAAATTCAGATTCAATCGTATTTTTGGAATTGAATAGATTTCACGGAAATAGGTATCGGAATGAAACTTATCCGTTTTGTTCATCTCTAGCCATTATTTAGCAAACAACTTCAAATTCAAATATGTGTTGTGAAAATTCTATTTGTTTTAGTACATCCAGTCATTCTGGGTACAAATAGAAAGCATAGTATGTTGGATTTATTGCACTGTCAAGTGCATTAGTTACACACACATAGGAAGCAGCCATATGGTATTATCAGTATGGCACTTACTGCCCTGTTCAGCGCTTAAGTTTGCTATTGCTAGCAGATACAAACCTGACCTTTGCACAACAAGTTACCCATTGAAAATTACTAGAGATGAATGGAATTGCTGAGTTCCGGTCTGAGATAGGATTTGCAGATTTATTGGGAAAAAATCCAAAAATTGTAAATCCGAAGTTAAAATGTATTGGAAAAAAAAGTTTGGCCATTTAGTTTTATTTAAGAACAGGAGATAATGGAGCTGTGTCTTACCTCCTGTTCTTCAATAGACCCTGCAGGAGACCCGGGAGAGAAGGTAAGGTACTACCTGATCATTCGCTCCCCACCAAGTCCTCTGACAGGTGTCAATGGACTAACACTTTGCGGATGCGCATAGAAGACAGAGTCTGATACCCTTTAAAGTGTTTGAAAGTTCTGATGAAATTTAAGGTATAAACAATGATAGTAAGTTTGTTTAAATGGCTCAGGGACCTGGGGAATGGTTTTTCCATTTCCATCACATATTCAATCATTTTGGATTATTTGATTTGAGGGCTCGTGTATTTGTATTTTTCACATATTCGGAATGTAAGGTTTACATATTCATACATTTTTGAAATTGGTCTGGGTATTCGATAATTTCGAAAATGTAATTAAAAATTAAAAATCGGTTGTTCTCAAATATTCTATATTAAAAATTTAATAACATCGAAAAATCGTCGAAAGTTCTGCAGTCCGCAAAAATCCAAGGGCTCTGAGAGTTACATCAGAACTTCGGAACCAATGGTTCTCTACAAAAGACCAGTTCCTTAAACCACAATTGTCAGGGTAAGTGATCTGTTTACATGAGCATTACAAACATTTCTTGTGTGTTTTAAATTATATTTGAAAAATAAATCCATTCTTCATAAAGAGTACCACTTTAAAGCAAAACAAAAGTCTTGTGCAGTCTATCCAACTCTGGGTGCAGACTCATCTAGGAGCCCACCCTCATGGAATACACAAATTGATACAAAACACATTAACACATTAAGGGTCGCACTCCTAAGCTAAAATCCAACTTTTATTAGTGACCACTGACCACACATCAGAAATACAACGTTTCGGGGTAAACGTTCTCCCTTTTAAAACACATTATCCCATATACATTGGGCCACATTTAGCCAGACTCACTGGGCAAAAATTGGAGGTAAAGTCGCGCTAAACGGTTTGCTATGGTTAGCGCGACTTTAACTCCATATTAGCACCGAATGTGCGGGTTATGCAAAAATCACCTGCGTCGCGATTAATATCGCGTTTGGTCTTTTTCTATTGCAGTCTATTCATCCTCTCTCTATTGCAGTCTATTAGTTTATATTTGTCTCTATCTGTTGCAGTCTATCTATTGTCTTTATTTGTCCTCTATCTATTCATCCTGTCTATTGCGGTTTATTATTCATCCTCTGTCTATTGCAGCTTAACTATTCATCTTCTATTATTGCAGTCTATCATTCATCTCTCCATATTGCAGTCTATCCATCCTCTATCTATGCAGTCTATCTATTCATCCTCTATCTATTGCAGTCTATCTATTCATCCTCTCCATATTGAGTTATCCATCCTCTATCTATTGCAGTCTATCTATTCCTCTTATCTATGCAGCTTAACTATTCATCTCTCTATCTATTGCAGTCTATCTATTCATCTCTCCATATTGCAGTCTATCCATCCTCTATCTATTGCAGTCTATCTATTCATCCCTATCTATTGCAGTCTATCTATCATCCTCTCTCCATATTGCAGTCTATCATCCCTCTATCTATGCAGTCTATCATTACATCCTCTATCTATTGCAGTCTATCTATTCATCTTCCATATTGCAGTCTATCCATCCTCTATCTATTGCAGTCTATCTAATCATCCTCTATCTATTGCAGTCTATCTATTCATCCTCTATCTATTGCAGTCTAACTATTCATCCTCTCCATATTGCAGTCTATCCATCCTCTATCTATTCATCCTCTATCTATTGCAGTCTATCTTTTCATCCTCTCCATATTGCAGTATATCCATCCTTATCTATTGAGCTTCTAACTATTCATCTTCTATCTATTGCAGTCTTTCTATTCATCCTCTATCTATTGCAATATATCTATCCATCCTCTATCTATTGCAGTCTATCTATTAATCCTCTCCATATGCAGTCTATCCATCCTCTATCTATGCAGCTTAACTATTATCTTCTATATATGCAGTCTATCTATTCATCTTCAGCTATTGCAGTCTATCTATTCATCCTCTATCTATTGCAGTCTATCTATTCATCCTCTATCTATTGCCGTCTATCTATTCATCCTCTCATATTGCAGTCTATCATCTCTATCTATTGCAGTCTATCTATCATCCCTATCTATTGCGACTTAACTATTCATCTTCTATCTATTGCAGTTCTATCTATTCTCTCTCATATTGCAGTCTATCCATCCTCTATCTATTGCAGTCTATCCATCCTCTATCTATTGCAGTCTATCTATTCATCCTCTCCATATTGCAGTCTATCCATCCTCTATCTATTGCAGTCTATCTATTCATCCTCTATCTATTGCAGTCTATCTATTCATCCTCTCCATATTGCAGTCTATCCACCCTCTATCTATTGCAGTCTATCTAATCATCCTCTATCTATTGCAGTCTATCTATTCATCCTCTATCTATTGCAGTCTATCTATTCATCCTCTCCATATTGCCGTTATCCATCCTCTATCTATTGCAGTCTATCTATTCATCCTCTATCTATTGCAGTCTATTTCATCCTCTCCATATTGCAGTCTATCCATCCTCATCTATTGCAGCTTAACTATTCATCTTCTATCTATTGCAGTCTATCTATTCATCCTTATCTATTGCAATCATCTATCCATCCTCTATCTATTGCAGTCTATCTATTAATCCTCTCCATATTGCAGTCTATCCATCCTCTATCTATGCAGCTTAACTATCATTTTATCTATTGCAGTCTATCTATTCATCTTCATCTATTGCAGTCTATCTATTCATCCTCTATCTATTGCAGTCTATCTATCCATCCTCTATCTATTGCAGTCTATCCATCCTCTATCATGCAGTTTATCATTCATGCTCTCTCTTTGCAGTCTATCGATTCATCCTCTATCATTGCAGTCTAATCATCCTTTCTCTATTGCAGTCTATATATCATCCTTTATCTATTGCAGTCTATTCATCACCTCTCTATTGTAGTCTATTGTTCATCCTCTCTCCATTGTAGTCTATCTATTCGTCCTCTATCTATTGCAGTCTATCTATTCATCCTTCTCCCTATTGCAGTCTTATTATTCATCCTCTATCTATTTGAGTCATTAATCCTTTTCTCTATTGCAGTCTATCTATTCGTCCTCAATCTATTGCAGTCTCTATCATCCTTTCTATTTGCAGTCTATCTATCATTCTCTATCTATTTGAGTTATTAATCATTTCTCTATGCAGTACTATTCATTCTCTAACTATTGCAGTTATCTATTCATCCCTCTCTCTATTGCAGTCTATCTATTTATCCCTCCCTCTATTGCAGTCTATCTATTCATCCTCTCTCTATTGCAGTTCTATTCATCCCTCTCTCTATTGCAGTTATCTATTCGTTTCTCTCTATTCATCCTCTCTATTTGTCCTTGATGGCTGAAACATGTAATTGTGTCTGTAAAATAAAATTATTCTTGTATAATCAGAGAGCACCATATTGTTCTTATATACACACTGTACATATCTATATATTAGTAATCACACAGTTGTGCTCTTGTAGGAGATGTATAATTTTAGTTCCTAAAGGAATTCTTCTCACTTATTTTAATACTGAACTGCCGTTGCGAATCCTACACAGAAACCTACTAAACAGCTGTGAAAGATTTGTAACTTTAAACAATATGACAGGCATTATCAGTATAAAAGGTCACAATTAGCATTTGGCACGGCCAATAAAAATATTGGGGGGAAAAATGGGGGAAATGTAGTTTAAATGGCTTAAAACGCATTATAATAGCATTATTACAGCATTTTAACAGCATTATTACAGCTTTTTAAGCATGATTAAGATTATAACAGCATATTAGCATTATATAGCATTATTCAGCTTATTAAAGCATTATTACAGCATTATAATAGCATTATACAGCATTATAATAGCATTATTACAGCATTTTTAACAGCATTATTACAGCTTTATAAAAGCATTATTACAGCATTATAATAGCATTATTACAGCTTTATTAAAGCATTATTACAGCATTATATAGCATTTACGCATTAAATAGCATTATTACAGCATTATAATATCATATTACAGCATTTTAACAGCATTATTACAGCATCATTTTACAAACATTTTAACACAGCGTTTATTACAGCATTATACACAACATTATTACAGCTTTATAAAGGCATATTACAGCATTATAACAGCTTATATACAGTCTTATTACAGCATTATAACAGCATTATTACAGTATTAACCGATTATCATTTATAGTTATATTACAGCATTATAACAGCCATAGAACAGCATTATTACAGTATTATAACAGCCTTAGGCTGGGTACGCACTATACAATATTTTCGGCTGACCGATTGATATTACCGTGTATCATTCGATCGAGAAAAAATATTGTATGATGTGGGTGCCAACATCCGTGTCCGATCTCGGCCGCCTGTTCGTCCACATTAGACAAAAGGGCGATCGTTTATGCTGGTAAATCAAGGGTGATGGTGCGATTCCCCCCAAGCCCCAATACTCAAGCAGTTGAAAGATGTTCGTGACGAAGACTAATCATCCTGACGATCCCCATCCATTCCACTTCTTTTGTGTAAGAAAGTCAGTCATTGGCGTAACAGCTGCTGTCTCTCAGAGACACCTCCTCTGCACATGTGCAAACTTGTAAAATAAAAATTACAGGGTTATTCAATAATAGTTTTTATCCTTTAAAATGGTGCTAATTTTGTCCCAACCAATCAGATCTTATTTAACATTTGAAAGCTTACATCTGATTGGTTGGGGCAAAATTTGCACTGTTTTAAACGATAAGAACTTTTATTGAATAACCCTGTTAAAGTTTTAGGAGGAGGGGCATCCTCAATAGAAAGAGGTGACCAACATTGCATAACCCATAACTGCCTTCAAACTATGTGCATAACCTATGTATAGATTTTAGACGGTGATGGGCTTGCCTTTGCATGTATGTATGTACGTATACGTTTATTTCTAAAGCGCCACTTGGGGACGCAGCACTGTACAGTAACAAAATACAATAAAGTCATACAAGGCGGATTAATACACTGATATTTCAGTACATAAATATATAAATTATTTAAAAAGAAGTGCTAGAGGAAAGAAGGTCCCTGCCCTGTAGAGCTTACAATCTAGTTAAAAATGTAAAAATGCTTCTATTATCTACTGTCTAAAACAGGGTTGGTTCTAGCCATTTTGGTGCCCTAAGCGAGTCTCCCCTTGATGCTCCATTCCAAATTGAAATGATACCCCAACCAACTCTTGCATAAAGGCTCATAGAGACGTACGATTCTGTCCCAGACCCGCGCCACCAAGTGCGTCCACGTGCACGACGAAAGGCCGTTTCGGACAACAATTTCGCGGTTTTTGGCCAAAATGGCCGTTCGGCGCGTTTATCATCCGTGGTAGGGTGTCACAGGTCATGGACAGAATCGTACGTCTGTACGAGCTTTTAGTCTTTATGCAAATAGGGAGACTACATGAAACTAGACTGGTAACTGCTTATTGCTCTAAGGCCCTATCTTTAAAAAGAAATAACACTTTCAATGGCGCCCTCCACCCTCTCAAGTGTCCTAGCAGAACTTGCCTATGTTTGACAAATGGAGAAACTAACAAATTATGGGTGAAGTGTTGTTTTCTCTAGCTTGCTTTACCTGGATAAAATACAACTAGTGTGTGTCATTCTCTACCAAAGGGTTAACAGTTCTTTAGAAAGTGTATCCTTCTAGCACTGAGCAAAGTCAATACTGAAGTTAAGTGAAACCTATTATATCATTGTTCGGCAGCAGGTGTTATAGAGAAACATTGTGGTGAAGGATGGCTTACTTGCCTTAGTTGTCAATTTGTAGGATTGATATCACATGAACCTTGCTTGTCTTCCAAGAGACGACTAGAGATGATTTTTATGAAAAAATTATTTCCCAGAAGATCTCTGATATAGATTTCCATGATAATGGGTCTTGGTCTACACGTTGGATTTTATTTTCAGGCAAAGATAGAAGATGGTCTTGGGTTCTTTGCTTCCTCTGGATCAACTGATAGGCAGGAAATATGGGTATAGCTGAGTAGGCTGGACTAGATAGACATATGTTTTTATTCATCCTCACATACTATACTATACAAGGCCATTGTCTACAAATACTCCAGGACCAAAGAATTTCCTGGTTTCTAGCTTCTTATACCCAACTTGCAAGTTCCTATTTCCTTTCAGTAAATAAAATAAATACCAACCAGTCCAGCTGAGTCAAAAGGACATGTGTAACAGGCCACAGCCTATCAAAAATGACCATGGTTTCTCTGGCATAGCTGCAGACCAGAATTCAACATTTCATACAGTATAATTTCATTTAATTTCTACCCTTTCGAAACACAATAAAATTATAATCATGGCCACTCTTTCTTGTAAGATTGTAGACTAGCAGAATTTACCCAAAATACCTTTACCTTGTGTTATCCATTTCTTCCTTTAGACTAAACCAAACTCGCCCTTTCCTAATGTATGTTGATATAGCTGTATATTTTTTTTGACAGATCATTGTATTACTGTGGTTGTATCATGATATTGCTGTATATTGTCTTGACGCATGATGGTAGTGCTACATATTGTCTTGACATATAATGATATTACTGTATGATCTTGACGTATGATTGTATTGCTATATATTGTCTTGACGTATGATGGAATTACTGTACAGTCTTGACATAAATTTACATTGCTATATATTGTCATGGCGTATAATGGTATTGCTGTAGAATATCTTGCCATTTTATGGTATTGCTGCATACTGGCATCTGGTTGTGTCACATATCCGCCTCTTGAGTGTCGGGTGAAGAGTGTGGCCATACTATTGAGGACTAGGTTTCTCACATAAGTCCCAAGAAAGCAGGGGCCAGGTAAAACTACTGTGTGCCAGTATCAGTGACGTGGCCTATGAGGGTGAGTGAGGGATGTGCAATTGATGTTTTATATCGTTTGGAACATCATATAGATTGAGCCAAAGTGGGAGGACTGTTGAGGATTTACACCAGTGACACCCTATGTATGTTTATTGCCTCTATCAGCTTCAAATATTGCAGTCTTACCTTGGGAAACCCAGGGGTAAGGACCTTATGGGAGGGGGTGAGCGGGTATAAATCCCATTTAATTCTATTAGCACTGAAGAGAACTGTTATTGTGTTATATTTACAACAATTAACATTCTAATATGTTTATTTAAGGTGAGGACATAAACTGCTAGGCTTTAATGGCTGGAACTCCTAAGTTAAAGTTATGATCTGCTCCCCCACTTCCCCTTTTGACAATTGCCTAAACAACTGCAAGGGAAGCTCTGCAAGAAACATGTCTTCCCACTGGACAGATCTTGGATGGGGTGGGGGTAGATACAGTCTGGCTGTCAATCAGAACAGAACTAAAAATAGACCTCAGCTCAGAACACATTAGTTGGCACATGGCAGTATGAGCACATTGTCAAATGACAGTGATCTTAACTTGAACTGTTAAATGAATGCCTAGGAGGATTTGTCCACCCTGTTTTCTGTTTCCATTGACTTGAGTGCAGTGTATTTTTTTCTTTCTAATGATTACAATGAATGGTCACCTTTAGCACAGATGATCCCCTAAAAACATCAAATATTTCTTACAAAGTAACAGGTACCTCGAATAAACCTGAAACTTCCCAGTTCTTCTAACTTCCTGCTGCGCGGCTGCAGAAGCGAAAACTCATCGTCTTACAACACCTGCAATGACTGATTACAGGAATTCTGTGTACGTACCTATTAATCCACCTGCAATACCCTTTTTAAGGTAGAATTAATACTGTTCAAACTCAAATTGTCCTACTTATCCCTCTGTGAATCCAGGCGTTCATGTGCCTGGCTGCACCTTACATTAGTATCCCTCAGCTGCACCTTTTGTTTGAATCAGCAAAAGTTGTTTTTCTTACGTGTTCAGATAGACGGGGACAGGGGGAGATATTTATACTGTATTTGTACTGATACAGAAAACTTGAGCATTGGTATTCGGCAAAACTTTCTAAAAGTTAATTTTGGACCATTGGGGCAACCGTACTTGCTTTGCACATGCACCAATAAGCCAATCGAATTCACCTGAATAGATTAACACAGTATATAAAAAAATTAACCAATCACAAACATACTTTACTGTCATGGAAAGTAGGTTCCTAGTTTTTTCTCCTCGCTACGGAAACCCACCAATGGCAACCGACATTAATAGCCAACAGGGTGTACTGGAAACGTACCAAGTGGGAAATGCAGGATGCAATTGACAAGACAATATGTCATGGAAGGATCTAACATATTGCTTCATCTACCCACGTAATGAGAACACAGCCACAATAATAAATATGGTAATAGAGAACTCTTGTAACACTAAAATACAAGGGTAATTCATATGAACTGACATCACTTATTCAAACCCATTACATGGAAAATTGTTTTCTTTCAAATAAAAGATGTGTATTTGTTTATTGCAATCTGTTAGCAGCCTGCACAGATTCATTTATTATAAATTCCCTGGCCAGGCCCATTGTATTTAATGGAGACGTGCTTAGATACAAATCTTTTCTCCAAAAAATATTACAAATTGAAAGATTGATCTAGAAAGAACTTGAGCTTGAGTTATGACTTAACTTAACATGGTTTTGCATGATTGGTCAGGCCTTGGACAAAAGCAGGGGGCGGGATGAACCTGACTGATGATCGTAAATTCAGCATTAGAGCTAAAGTAAGCCCAGGAGTGAGGGACTAGAAAATGTTTATTAATTGGAAGGGGGTTGGTAGAAACAGTATAGTTGCCCTTTAAATTATAATAAATTATTAATGCCTTATAATTTAATATGTGTCAAAATTAGAATAAAGCTTATGTCTTTATAAAAAGGTAAAGGAAGCACAGAAACACTATTGCCAATAATAGCTTTGTTACTCCCAACAGCATTTTAGATGAAAGAACATTGATGATTATATCTCTTTAAACACCAACAATCAATTATTAATGAGCCAATAATATTTATTTTCTTCTACCTTACAATACGCTTTAATCGACATTGCCAGAGCTTGGGGGCATAAAGAAATGGTCCTGGTCTCTTTCCGTAGCCTTGCTACTTAAACATAATCTATTTAATTGCAAATACTTAATCCATATCCATAGTTAGATGTGTTGCTTTCTCCTTTGTATAATTGTACTAACAATATTGATTTGGGATTCAATAATAATGACACAGGTGTCAGCCTACGTTCTTTATTTTCTATTTATGGTTACGCCATATATTTTCCTTGACATTCCATTAACGCTTTTGAAATTCCCAGCTCAAGTGTTCGTGAGAAATATGATACACCAGAGGCCAACTTTGTTTTAATTCGCCCTCAGCCTAGATGCCATGTCTTAAGGTGCATGGAATCACCAATACCTGCACCTAATTACATGGAGGGACCATAAAGTGGGAAGATGCTATTAAACCTTCATTGCTGGCACAAGTATATTTGTGTTCAGTTCTGTTCAGCTCAATTTGCTAGAATGTATTGAATGCGAGTAAGAAGAAATAAATCATAACCTATAATAGAAAAGGTCACTGGCCAAATTAGCAATCAAAGATGCTGTAAAACGTGTCAAGTCTGGTGTGAACCCTTTAAAGGAAGAAGAATAGCTATTGGTAGGAGAACGGTAGGTGAGATTCCTGGAGAGCATCTCTGCATTAACGTTTGGGACTGCCACATTTGCTTTAGCTGTAAGCAACTCCCTATACTTCACTACAGGAGGCCGACTGCGGTCGAGGGGAATTTTTAGACAATCGTAAAGCCAACAGTAAGAGTTTGTCAGCCTCTGCAATGCTCGGAACTGCGGTGCACACTTTAACGATAAATGGGTGATTCCGATGGAATTATAGTTAAAGTGTTTACCTAGCTTAAGATCTTTACAATCTTTAGATTTCTAAAAAAAGCTCCAAACATATACTTATAGACCTTCTTTCCCCCAGCACTCTGCTCCCAGCTCTCTGATAGCTGGAAGCAGCGGAGAGGGGGCCAGGTCTGGCACATGCCAGAAACCTCTCAGGGGACAAGGAAGTAGCAGTCATCCAGATGACTCACAGACAGCTCCTACTCTTCACTTTTTGTAACTTTGAACAGGCATTGCAGGAGAACCATAAGGAGCAGAGAAGTAAGTTAAGGATTTTTAAACACTATACAGTGGGTCCAGTAGTAGGTTACATTATAGATTTGGAGGTGAACATGCCCTTTAAGGATAATTATTGCATTCTGGCAAAGTAAGCTGGCTCCTCCCTTCATGCAGTCAATCAAGACTGTGACTGCTGACATCACAGCCAATGACAGTTTGCTTTTTCTCCTGCTGCCTTCTCTGCACATAATAACCTGGTAAAAATAGCAGCTGGGGTTGCACGCAAATAAGTCAAAAAAGTCACAATTTTTTTTTAAGGGTGGACACACAGGGGTTTCTTATTATATCTTAAAAGCAGTCAGGATGGATGCCTCACTGCTCTTCTACTAGCAAATGTATGTAGTACACCTTTAAGTTATTTAGCCAAAAGACTTTTATAAAGATTGTGTTGAGGAATAACATGTTTGATTTGCTGTAAAGGTTCCTTTAAATGGGCCATGAACACACAATGAGCTCTTTCATGCTTATATAATTAATCATAACCATTTTCTTATTCACTTACATACAATTGGAAAAATCATACTCGAGTAATTTAGTTGTTAATTCATGTGTTTGATCCAAATGATAATGGCTGATGTGTTGTCTCTTATTCTGTGAGTGGTGATCATGCAGTCTATCCCCAGGTACAACAGTAGTAACTAACCGCATTATAGAAAAAGCAGACTCTGGGCTTAGCAAAACAAAATAAGCAAAAAAAAATACAAGCCAGTGTTTCACATGACTGTTATCTTTATCTTTGAGAAAGGTAACTAAAACTTTGACAAATGATTAAATGTATTATGTTGTACAGAATACCCATGAGTGTGTTCAAGAGAGACAGTGTGTGGTAACAAACCAGCCAAAGGCTAAACACAAAGAGCATCCTTTCTGGTTGTTGAACAATAATTTTGGCTACAGGAAAACACAGCCAGGATTTTGTAGTCCCATTGGCAACGAACGTTAAATTTAAAAGGCAATTGGGATCTCAGAACAAGTTAGGGTTAAAAAAAAGCGTGCAGTTTTTTCTTAAAAATGAGCCATGAATCACATATTTGGCTGCAGCCTGTGGGAAATTATTTTGGGTGAATGTTCCTCATTCCAGTTGGTAAGTAACATCACCTGACCCTTTGATCCTCCCCTCTGCCCCTGGTGAGAAACATGCTCACTTAAGAGAAAATAGGAAGTACCTCCTCAGACATAAAAAAATTGACAGTTGAGAAGAGGATCCTATTAATGCAGGCAGAGGCTGGAAGGCTGTTCATGTAACCCTAACATGCTTTGGGAAAATTGGAGACCATAATTATCCTTTAAAATAGAAGGAACTTGAAGGGAGGCTCACTTTACTGAGATTGCCAAGAATATTGATGGCTTCTTCTGAAAAGAGCTATAGGTATCTCCGAGTCATTAGAAAAAGATAATTGGAGACATTTGTAAGGCAAGGTCATTGTTAATTTCAAGTAAATCACAAGCATTGATTAAATAATTAAATATGTGCTGGCCGCCCATTTCAGGACTTGAATGTTGGAAATGTTTTGGATCCATTGTCTTGTAGACTTGGGGTTATCCAGTGTCTTTTTCGTCATTGGGTAATTTATACCTTGATAATCTCAAGGACACAAGTTTCCCTAGAGCTAATTATTTAACTCAACACGTGTTAAAGGACCTAAGGAGGAGATCACGTTCAAAGGTTCCGTATTAGGCAATTGCATTTTAATTGTAGGTTGTTTATAAGTCATCCCTGTGATCTTTATCCCGGGCATTGACAGCTGGAACCTTAAAAAATCGATTACACCGAGGACTAATAAATTCGCCCATGAGAGTAAATGGGCAATATAAATCAAAACAACAGTTGTTCCAGGTTAATGACTCCAGTGGAGATTTTCTTTTTAGTACTTTACATTTAAAGCTGTGATGACGGAATTCCCGGGAAGTACAGAAAACAAATCTTTGTGGATCTTTAAGCAAAGACTCTATGATTTTTCTATGCTTGTGCATTGTACATCAACTTAAGAATAAAACTGAACAAACCAATTATCTATAAAATCTGAACAGCACTAGCGCAAAAGAGATGGCAAACTCACTGAAATCCATTCCCCTTGCAGATTCATGAATTTTCTAAAAAATCCGAAAATTCTGAATTCCAACCCATTGAAGTCAATGGGAGTTAAAAGATCCGATTGTTCTGCCTAAAATACAGGTAAAAATAGTAATAGTAACTTAATGTTAATAGCTCTGGGACCAGGGAAATGGTCTGGGAACTAGAGATGGACTAGAACTCGAACTCGAGTTTGACATGAACTTATTGAGTTCGAACTTCTCGAACTATCCAGGACCCAGATTTCTCGGACTTTCGAATTTTCGATAATTGTCGAATTTGAAAATCGAACGATCTTCTAATTGTCTATGGGATAATTATCGAATGTTTAAATTGTTTATGGGATAATTATCGAATGTTCAAATCGTTTGTGGGATAATTATCGAAAATCTGGATATTCAAACGTGTTCCCCAGACGATTTTCCAGGTCCCAGAGCCATTTACATTAAGGGGCATATTTATAAAAGAGCAAAAAGTAGCGAAATGTTTTCGCATTCGCTTTTCGCATGGGTTTTCGCCAAAAAGACAGTTAACGCTATTTATAAAGGTAGCCTTAACGAATGGCGAAACCCTTTCCACGAGCTATCGCTAAACCCTTTTCGCCTTACTTCGCAATGGTAATTTTAGCGAAAAGGGAGCGAAAAGGCATAACGCGATTTATAAAAGAGCGAAAGGTGGTTTTTGCGTTAAAAAGAGCGAAAGATTAGCGCGACCCTGAAGGTGGTGAAAAGTCATTGTTTGAGCGAAAAGGCATTCTAATGGGTAATATGTCTTGCGAACGCGCATTAGAAGGGCGATCGCGCATTAGAATGAAATATGCCTTGGAAAAGCGACATTAGAAAGGCGAACGCACATTAGAAAGGCGAACGCACATTAGAAAGGCGAACGCATATTAGAAAGGCGAACGCTCATTAGAAAGGCGAACGCACATTAGAAAGGCGACCGCACATTATAATGGAATATGCCTTGGAAAAGCGAACGCACATTAGAAAGGCGACCGCGCATTATAATGGAATATGCCTTGGAAAAGTGATCGCGCATTAGAAAGGCGAATGTGCAGTGCAAAAGAAAATTGTATTCCAATTGAGAAATTCTAAGAAGATTGACTAAATAAGACATGGCTGACTTCTTGGTAAATGTGAGGTGGCCATTTTGAACTTGACATCATTTTATAGTGGGCTTTTCTGGTTTTAAATGGTTTTCGCAATGCAGTCTTCTTAGATAAGGTTTTGCTGCGATACTTTTCGCTCTTTATCGCGCCTGTTCGCCTTTTTCAGCCGCGAAGTGTGTTTTTTTTCGCTTTTTTATAAATAAGGCGAAACGAAGCCCCAAATGGCGCTATTTTCGCTGCGATGTGCTGAGCTAATTATTTGGCGAAAAAGACAATCCTTTATAAATATGCCCCTAAGTTACCATTGATATATTAATTGTATTTCATTAGAACTTTTCAAACTATTTGACTCCCATTGACTTTAATGGGTCCGTTTTCAAAAGTTTCAAACGTATCAATGTTCAAAATCCTTAAAAAAGTATTTTCAAGATTTCTAGACATTTCTAAAATTTTCAATTTTGTAAATTAGAAATTTCTAGAAATATCTAAAATTTTTGTTGGTTTTTTTTCGAAAATTTTTGAATGTTAGTTCATGTGGATCCGGGAAATCCGCTTCGGGACCATCTCGGGACCATCTCTTTTGCGCCATCACAGCCCACTAATTGACTGACTGCATTGGGCTACTTCTTGTCTTAGATAGCATTGGGCTATAAGCGCCAACGTTCCTGTGACATTCCGACAATCACTTAGCTAATTTTTCAATTGATCTTGTTATTGTAATTTATTTTGCAAACAATTATCCATCCGGGAGAGTGCAGGAATGTCGTGAGGCAAAAACGCTGCTTCACTCCATGCTACCATTGATTCCACATTCATGTAGGATTGATGTAGTGTGTGGACAGAGAAATCTCCTCCTTTAATTGTATGCAAACTTTACGCAATAAAATGCATTGCGTCTTTAACAAAGGAGACATCAAGAAACTAAATAGCACATTTGCAGCAGGGGAACAGATGGGCACTTTAAATTGAAAGGTTTTTCCAGTTTATTGCTCCTTTAAGACAGAAGCATCACTTACAACTCTGGTGTTTCTTACGCCTCCCGTCATCTTATTTGTATCAATAACGTTGGAGTCACCGTAAATAGACACGACAGAGATGGTTAATAAGTGTAGCCAGTGGAAAGAACCATCATCCCAGAGGTGTTGAATTTTCTGTTCACTAATTAATTAGATGTGCGTGACATGGCAATTACACAAATGCCAATAACCAGATCTGCTGTTCATAAAAATAATTCTGATGTTTATTACACGTTTCCTGTCTTTTTTCTCTTTGCTCTTTAAAATGGTTTGGATTTGCCCTTTAAATGGTTTGTATTTACCCTTTAAATAGTTTATATTCGCCCTTTAAATAGTTTATTTTTGCCCTTCAATTGGTTTGTATTCACCCTATAAATGGTTTGTATTCACCCTTCAATTGCTTTGTATTCGCCCTCTAATTGGTTTGTATTCACCCTTTAAATGGTTTGTATTAACCCTTTTCTAGCAAATGTAGGTAACCCCTTTCAATCAGCCTGTAAATTAAATTACAACTTTTACAACTTCCACAAAAATTATTGTATTCTATTGTGTTCTTTCCTTGACCATTCTGTGGCATTTGATTCTCACCTGCCTATTTTGCATTTGTGGCTTTGTCCTGGGACTGTTTGTTTGTGATGTGCATAACACAGGCAGGTAGGAAATCTTACTTTGCATGTACTGTACAAGTGGTAAGCTGTCAAAATAGAGATTTATCTAATGTGTGCAAAGCTCTCTCCACTGGGCCTGCGTGATTATCTCCCTCAGTGTTGGAGATATGGCGACACAGTAAAGAGATCGGTGAGGATTTTTCTTGGGGGGGGGGGTGCTTTGATGCACTTTGAGCCCTGTACACACGTTTCATTATTTTCAGCTGAAAAGTCCAACAACAATTTCTAGCCAGCAATCTAGTGGGTGTGGAGACATCTGCCATTATTTAACAATACACCCTTCTAAAGGGCTAAATGAAATGTTAGGGAAATATTGTTTGGAGTGATTGTTAAAACCTCCAAATGAGTTTTATTTAAAGTGTGTACATTAGTGTGCACATTCATGTGTACACTCGGGTGCACATTAGTGTGTATGTTCGTGTGTATATTAGTGTGTACATTCATGTATGCATTAGTGTGTACATTAGTGTGTAAATTCTGGTGTACATTTGTGTGTACATTCATGTGTATATTAGTGTGTACAAACATAGAAAAGATAATCAATGCACATTCCTAGGCCCCATACAATATCATATTATCTGCGCACTGGCATACTTTATAAACAAAGGGGTTTTAGTATACATTACTGTGATCACATGAATGAAAAGCCTTCCAACCGCGTCAAGGTAACCCCTGTCTTGGTTGGAAGGCTTTTCATTCATGTGATTACAGTAATGTAAACTAAAACCCCTTTGTTTATAAAGTATGCCAGTGTGCAGATAATATGATATTGTATGGGGCCCAGGAATGTGCATTGATTATCTTTTCTATGTTTCTATAAATGTTTGACCAGATCAGTAGTACTTCCACTAAATGTATTAGTGTGTACATTCATGTGTACATTTGTGTGTACATTAGTGTGTAAATTCTGGTGTACATTAGTGTGTAGATTTGTGTGTGCATTAGTGTATAGATTCATGTGTGCATTAGTGTGTAGATTTGTGTGTACACTAGCAATGGCCACAGTTAAGAGCTAACAACGTCAAATTAATTAATCTTCGGTGCTGTTGACCCCTTAATATTACCCTCCTCCAAACTCTGCCCTAAGATGGTGTAGCCATATTCTTTGTTAGATGCTTCTAAGTAAAAACAACATGCCTTTTTAGCCAGAATGTTGATCCTGAATATCAATTGACATGAGCCGCCATGTTAGTTGTCTTGTGCACACACTGGAGCATATTTAAAAAGCAGGGATATTCTTTAATATTGAGCATTAAATAACACTGCTTGGGATGGACTAGAACTCAAACTGAAATCTGCTTCCTAACCATAGAATGTAGCGTTCGGTACATTCGAGGGGGTTAATGCTGCATTCAAGGGTCAACGAATGCCAATTTTGATTGTTATGGCCTAATTCAAGGGATAACAAATTCTACATTTGAGGGTTATCTCCGAATTCAAGGGTTACCGAATGCCGCATTCAAGGATTATGGCTGGATTCGAGGGTTAGCAAATGCCAATAACCCTTGAATATAGCATTCGCTAATCCTCAAATTCACCCAAAACCCTTGAATATAGCGTTCGCTAACCCTCGAATTCACCCAAAACCCTTGGATAATCGTTCGCTAACCTCAATTCACCCAAAACCCTTGAATATAGCGTTGCTAATCCTCGAATTCACCCAAAACCCTTGAATGTAGCTTCGCTAACCTCAATTCACCCAAAACCCTTGGATATAGCGTTCGCTAACCTCGAAATTCACCACAAACCCTTGAATGTGGCGTTGGCTTACCCTCGAATTCACCCAAAACCCTTGATATAGCGTTCGCTAACCCTCGAATTCACCCAAAACCCTTGAATGTGGCGTTGGCTTACCCTCGAATTCATCACCCAAAACCCTTGAATATAGCGTTCGCTAATCCTCGAATTCACCCAAAACCCTTGAATATAGCATTCGCTAATCCTCAAATTCACCCAAAACCATTGAATATAGCGTTCGCTAATCCTCAAATTCACCCAAAACCCTTGAATGTGGCGTTTGCTTACCCTCGAATTCACCCAAAACCCTTGGATATAGCGTTCGCTAACCCTCGAATTCACCCAAAACCCTTGAATGTGGCGTTGGCTTACCCTCGAATTCACCCAAAACCCGTGTATAGACGTTCGCTAACCCTCGAATTCACCACAAACCCTTGAATGTGGCGTTGGCTTACCCTCGAATTCACCCAAAACCCTTGGATATAGCGTTCGCTAACCTCGAATTCACCCAAAACCCTTGAATGTGGCGTTGGCTTACCCTCGAATTCACCCAAAACCCTTGGATAATAGTCATTTTCTCTACCTCAAATTCACCCAAAACCCTTGAATGTGGCATTTGGTAACCCTCAAATTCAGCGATAACCCTCAAATGTGTCGATCGATTTCGTTAACCCTTGAAAAATTCAATGCAGAAGCCTAAACATTGCCCGATTGAGAGGAAAGTTAGTGTTTAAACAAGATTTGGTGATATGTACTTGTTTCCCAGGCCATTTCCCAGGTTCCAGAGGCAGAGCCATTTACAGTAAGTTACCATTGCTATTTTATCTGTATTTTATCAGAACTTTTCAAACTATTTTTCCCCATTGACTTAAATGGGTTTATTTTTGAACTATAGAACTTTTTCTGAAGTTAGTTAAAAACACTACTCACCTAAATACTGATCCTCAAATAAGAATATCGCTCCTTAAATAAGAATATCCCCCTTAAATATGATTACCCCTACCTAAATAAGATTAACTCTCCTTTAATAACACTACTGATCCTTAAATAATGATCCCTAAATAACTATACTTAAATAGTTATCCTAAGTAAATAGATCCAAGAGCTCTATTTATAAAGGCACTGTATCGCTATTTTGCAATGCTGCGCCTTTAACGATCGGAAATTTAATGACTGCAATTGTACTGTATTGGAAGTTTCTGATACTGCGGGTTACTGAATATGGCCCAAGGAGTTATTTAAGGACACCCCTACTTTATAAATACAGCCCACTGGTTTAATGCTGGCGATTAAGGCTGGCAGTACTTACCATTTTACGCTGGCACCACTGGCAGATACCACACATGATGATAGTTATACTGAGGCTTAATGTGAGGATAGTGGAGACCAAAATTACATCTCGGGTAGGGGCTCCTGTAAGCAAAATAAAAAGAGACAATAGGGGGCATTAAACACAGATACAGTAAAATAGATTGAAAGATGTTACAAATCACATGGCTGTAATTGGGAAAAAAAACTAAATGCGAATTTTAATAGGAGGAAAGGAGAGTGAAACGAGGCCTGAGTGCCAGGTAAACCTGCGCCGTAGATGTTAATAGAAAAGCCATTTAACCTTGAGAAGATCAGTGTTGTGTGAATGAAGGTCACTGCATAACACAGTTTGGATTTCACAGCCAGATATAAAGATTGAAGGGCAATATTGTACAAAGAAGACTGTTAGCAATGTCACATCCACTTACATAATAATCCTTTAAAAAACATGAACCCATCCCTGCCAGGGTACCTATCAATAGCTCAGAGTGGCAGGAAAGTCTATTGGTTGGCTGAGCATGGCATGGAGATAGTTACCAGCCTATGTGCACCTAGGATCCCAGCACCCCCTGCCATATGAATATGAGAGAAAACATATGGATGGGTAGCAAAGGGGCCAACAGAAAAACCTGTTAGACATAATTAAGTGTATGACTTCAAATCTCCCATTCAAACAGTAGGACCCCCCTCATTAACCCCCCTCTCTGTGTATCTTTTCCTCCAGGTTAATTTGCCTACCAACCTCCCCTTCATTCTAATTCATTCATTCTCTGGCTTCTCTACTCTATATCACGCTCTCTACTTTATCCTGCTCCTTTAAATCCCTCTCACTGCTCTCCACATTAATTTCCTTGACATTGATTCTCGTTTTTGACTTCTTACATCTCACTGCTCTCGCCCTTCGGAGACGGAGGATTTTAGGATTTCCCTTAAAAGAAGCAGAAATACTTTCCATGAAGACCAATCAGGGAACCACTGAAAAATACTGGCTGTTAGTGATGTCTGAGTAGTACTGGACGGTTCGTTAATAAAATCTATTTGTCTGTGTTAACACACTGTGCCCTAAGCTTTATAAAAGAATAATGTAGTTAAAAAAAGCTAAATATCCCATAATCCATAAATCTACATATAAAGCTATAGCGCTTAGTATTACCTACTTCCATATTTCCCTGATTTATAGTGCAGACACTGATGAAAAAAATCATGTATCACATTTCTTTTTATGGTAAGAATATATAGAACTGATTAAAATGAATACAATCTTTCACTACAGAAAGCCCTCAATTTACTTCTTCTCTCCCTTCTCAAAGCACAGGGAGATAATTGGAAAATGTAATACTATCTGGACGAATCAAACTGAGCATGTCTGAGATCACTGGGCTAGCAAAGGAGGCAGTAACAGTAGGAATCTGTGTGTATATCAGTTTTCAGTTGAGTGACGTTTCAAAACGTTTTTGGTATCCGTTGCTGACCGTTTGCATGTGTGTTTTTATCTGTTTGTGTCCATTTCTGTCTGTTGCATATTAACGTGTTTTTGACCATGTCATTGGGCAGGACCAATGACATCACAGGAACTCCCAGACACAAACACGTGCATTGCTATACGTTGTACTGCGTTTTCATTCATTTAAAATACGTGCAGCAGTGCATTTTTAAAATGTACTGGAATAGAATGAAATACAACGCAGCAAGTGTGAACAATATTGTAAAATCCTATGGAGTTTTGCTGTCTGTCCGGTTTTTTTTAAAACGCAGCTGCACTTGAAAAACGGATACAAACTGATGTAGTGTGAACGAGCCCTTGTTTATAAAATGAAAGATTTAACAAAAATGTGTTATGGTTAAGGCCCCAGCAGGTCCCACCCAACCACCTCCAGCTCCCTCAGACCAAATATCAGGTGGTATACGAAAAAAATGGTCATTATTAGAATAGGGAAAAACAGAATTCAAGAAATATAAGAAACAAAAAAAAAATTTGAATAATATGTCCAATAGGTGGCCATAGGTTGGTCTACAAGAATATGACCCTTGATTGTATCACAAACCGTCCTATTTCATTGTTAGTTGCTATAAATAGGAGCTTATATGATAACACTTCCATAAGCTTTTGTACCGTTTCTAGCTTGTAATATGAAAAATAATGTATCCCCTACTGAGAAAAAAATATCAGTAATAAAAGTCGGTGAAGGGTTGAAGCTTTTATGCAGATGGCATGGTGACTTTTCA
Source organism: Hymenochirus boettgeri (assembly GCA_019447015.1). Classification (NCBI taxonomy): domain Eukaryota; kingdom Metazoa; phylum Chordata; class Amphibia; order Anura; family Pipidae; genus Hymenochirus; species Hymenochirus boettgeri. Next base: position 37,953,284 of record CM033472.1, on the reverse strand, counting down.
TGTCCTTTTATTTCAGAAAGTTGTATATTACATCTAATAATATACAAGATGCTAATACATGGTCTTGCAAATGGAGAGATTAAAAAAATAATAGATGTAATATGGTGTTAGCCTGGTGACTTAATATATTTTGAATTAAAGGACAACTAAATCCTCAGAACAACACTCTTTCAGAAGGAAGTGCACCTTAATACAAAAGCAGTAATCTGTGTCCCAACTCTCATTTTGATGTGGTTGTTGAGAAATTTACCTTTCTGTCATGGGGTTTGTGTTTTATTTCCAGTGTTTCAGTATCACATAGTTTGGTTACTGACCATAGTGCTCTTTACACATGCTAAGATACTGCAGTGTAGCCTCTAGCCAATCCTTTTAGGACAGATAAGGCAAGGGGGCATGTGACTGATGTAAATGGTGTTGCCATTCACTGTACATTCACAGTTATATCATCTAGCTCCTCAGGAGGTTACAGTTTCTTTAAGGCTATTTACTGTAATGGGAATTTATAGTTTATTGGTGTTTTAAGAGGGAATATTTTCTGATTCTGGGCTGTAAAAATGTGAGTTTAGTTCTCCTTTAAATGTTGCGCTAGTATTTTGAATGAAATTTACCAGGATTGAATCAGGGAGTAAATCCACTTCTCCTTATCTTCCCTGCTCCCCCCATTAACCAATGTGTAACAGAAACTGTAAGGGGAGCTGGGGAGCAATATCACAGATCACCCCTAAATAGGGGTTTTCCCTTCCATAGTTGGCTGGGTTGGGGACTGTGCAACATAAATAACTTATATCTGCATATCTCCTCCCACTGTTATGGGACTTCTGGGAGCTTAAGATGGGTACACATAGTCCAGATCTTCGGCCTTGGGATTGCTCAGAACTGGCCAAAAATTTTGCTCGGAACTGCGGAACACACATTACGGATAAAGAGCCAATCCCGCCAGTACCAGAAGTGATTCTTTATTTCTTACATTAGTTGGGCAATACATTTTATAGCATGGGACTGGTGTACTTTCTGTGTTAAAGGGTAACTCCACTCAGAAAAACAACGTTTCCAAAATGGATTCAGCGGGAGATAAGATCACTAGCTAGGATTTAATTCAGAGATTTCTCCATAGGAGGGATGTGTATTGCTTTGAACAATTGTACAAAGTACAATAAGTTAACTCAGCACGAATCAGTGCTTTTACAAGTGCAAGAGAAAGTACAAGAATTACAATGTGAATCTTTTTATATTGTACCAATTCCATTCACTAGGTTCTCCTATAAAGACTTGTTTAATTCATTCGTACTCGTTATTAGCACTTCTCCTTTCTGCACCATCAGCAGGTTGTAAGACTGTTACAGGCTCAGCATTAAAACAATGAGACATAATATCACAGCACCCAAGTGGGAATAGAAATGGGAGTAGAATAAAGGGAGAGGGGTGTGCAAGGATTCAGAACTAATATTAGAAATATTCAAGTTTGCTAGGAAGAACAATCATAGCAGTTAGATATTAAATCTACAGAACAAGAACATATTGCTCTAAGGTTTGAATACATGAGATTTTCCCTTTAGCAATGAAATGAACAGTAAAAGTCTAGAATTATCCGCCTGGGGTGATTGTGTTCAAAGACAAAATTGGACAATTTTTTTTTTTTTTTTTTAGAAATATGAAACATCTATGGAATGTTCTGCTATTTAATAGTAGGCAAAATGATGGCATAGAGTTTAGCTATTAAACCCCACATGAATTATCAAAATATAATAATGTAACACGAACAGTTATTTCGACATAACCATAAATGGCCTATGATACACACACCTCCCCAGCAAAACACCCTCTTAGTCCTCCCCCACCCCCTTTATGGGCCTTGCGGCCTGGTGGTTACGCCACTGCAGCCCTCAACACAGAACCCACCCCCAAGTCTCCAATGACCCATCACCATATACCATGTACAAGGCATGTTAAGTGTTTTTATACAGGTTGTGGAACTCAACTGCGATTTGTATATACTTTTATTACAAGGGGGGGATTTCCTCTTGTTTCAGTGGATAATGTGACACTAATGAAATAGCTAAGAAAAATTATATTTGATGACACAGTTAAGCACCTTTTACAAGGATATAATGTAAAGAATATGAAAGGCTTTTGAGTATTTTAGTGAAATAACAAATAATTGCATCATATACAGCATGTACAGTATATATACATATACACACACACCATACAAAAATGCTTATATAGATTTCTTGCAAAATTAAAGGGTATCTTTACTCTAAAAAATCATATTTTCAAAAGTATCACCTTTAGATACAACAAGATCCCACTCCTCCAAAACTTTTTCCTGATTTTAAATCTGAGCTGTAGATTCTGAGAAATCATAATTTGAAATAACAGCATTTACAGGGAAAGACCTGTCACTCAAAAGCAGAAATTGTAATATGTGACCCATGCCTGATCTCTGTACCTGCCTGCCACACGTTCTGCAACATTTAAGAGAATCAGCAGAGAAAAGGCAGGGGGAGGGAGGGGGGAGGTGTGTGGTGAGGCTGTGCAGAACTTCGAAGTGTCACAGCCACTACAAGAAGGCAGCGAGTAAGGGAGGGTGCAGGGAATTAGAAGTACTCACTAAACATTAATAATTTAATGACAAAGCAAGCACAAATAAATATGTGAGTACTATCATTTTACTTCTCTCAAATTGTAGTTTCAGAAAATGTGAAGTTGTTTCAGTGAGTATAGTGACCCTTTAAAGCAATAGTTCATATAACATATGAACTATTGTTACGAATTGTAACAACATGTATTTTATGTTGTTACAATATGTCACTATCTGGGTTCACTGCATTTAATGGTATAGATAAGTCTTGATCACAATTAACTGATTAATTGTATCCACACATAAGAGGATGGGTTTTGTAAATAATATTAAAATCCTCCCTCTACCCTGATTAATATTTTATACATGAGCGCGTTACAGACAGATATTCACCTACTCCACTCCCATACAATGTCTCAGTAAGGCAGAGAAGGAGGCATTGATTGATGTTATACTGTTTGTCACCCTGTCCTCGGTGAGCATCCCAGGGGTGCAGGCTTCACTCCACAAGGCTAATCACACTGACGACCCTGTAACCGTGTCACTGGAAGATGAGGGTTTGAGGCACTTTCCAGGAACCTTCCTATTTACAAACACTAGAGGCCCTCCAAAGCAAATCCTATAAATTGCACATACATCGATATATATGTCTGTATTTATGTGCATGCCTAATTTGTGAACTAATTAAGCCATGAAATTATCCCATTTGGGAATTCTAGGCCTTGTCTTTCATCTTCTGCTGGTTGAAGCATAAAACCTCAATTTAATGCTAGCAGTTGAGACACTGATTACATATGCTGTATGTAGCATGCAAACAGAACTTTAATTCACGCACTCATCATGTTCCACCTAATTACTGCGGCCTCCTTCTGACATTCCCTTCAACAGACTATTTCTGCTCCAATCTATCAACGGCGCTGGTACCAGAAACTTGGACCACCCCCACCCGCGCTTGCATTTGTGCCTATACAGTATAGACACTGACAGTAACGTCTACTGATATCCTTGTTGCTTTGGGCACAATAAAACCCATTTAGAGTAGGAATTCTAATTCATTTACAAGCTTCAGAAGTCATAAATCTCAGAGAGAATCACTGGGTTGCATAACTTGATATAATGACCAGGGTCCTTTTACACATCTAAACTTTTCCTGGAAGGCTTATTTACCACTTGAGGACATTTTTCTTCCCTCAAAACATATTCATTTATTTTAAAGGGCAACTGTACGGCACCAAACACACACACCCTCTCTCCAAATAGTACTAAACCACTAGGTCCTCAACCCTGGGTTTGCCCTATCTGCCCAATACTACTAAAATTACTATTGGAAAATCTGAAACATCTATTGAGAAATCAAAAATGCCACTGAAAATGTAAAAAATGTAAGTCCATTTAATCAGATTTTCGGGGGAACCGCTGTTGGAACAAACTCAGTTTTATTCATCTCTACTTACCATCCAACATCCCTGTAATCACACAAAAGAACAGGCCAGGCCAGGCCAGGCCAGGTGAACATAGGGGAGAAAACTGCTGGATTGTCTGAAGGTAAACTACAGTATATAAGCATTTTTAGTGCAAGACTATGAGAGAGGATGGGGCCAGACTGGGTCAACTAGATCAAACCCTAAAGCCTCGTACACACGTTGGATAATTTTCGTACGATGCAGCTGGCAAATGTTTAACAACATTATCATTAATCCTCATAATTGAAACAACATCTGTACACACAGCAACAATAGTCACCACGATAGTCGTTAGATATAGACTTTCATACGCAACGTTGCGTTCATATCTTCGTGCAATTACGAAAGCAGAGCATGCGCCTTTTATATATTTTCCGTAGAACGTTAACGATAATCTGCCAACCATGTACAAATATACGGTAATCGTCAGAACAAATCCGCCAGGCTGATCGTTAGAAAAAGCCGTCAATAGTCGACGGTCGTTGCTCTTTGACGATCGTTGATGCTATATTTTCTTACGAATATTGTGCGATTACTCGTTCATCAGCTGCATCGTATGACAATTATCCAACTTTGTATGAGGCTTAACTGTTTAGATCTTCACCCTGGGTACTATTGGGTTTGATTGGGGGCCCTTTGGAGACTAAAGTTTTCATTTAATGTTCAGCCACTGCTCACTTCCTTCTGTCATTCCAGTAATGCTCCCTTGAATAAAGGCTGTCCCGGGTTTTTTTTGTAAGTGAATCGTGGTCACAAATAAATAGGCAATTTGTGGGAATGTCAGGAAATAAAACTAATGGAAAGGAGAGCTGAATTAAAACATTTAATAGAAATCTACCAAATGTTTATATAGTGTATGGCCAGCCTAACTTTGATTACTCAATATTAAAATATCCAACTCCACAAAAAAAGCTTTGCATAGACATCAGTATCAGACAAACATCATAGTATATCAGTAATCCAATGTTTCCCACTACCTTTACCCTTTAACTGCTCAAATGCCTCTTTGTGCAAGAGATGATTAAAGGACAACTCCACCCTCATAAGAACATCTTTTAGAAAGAATGACCTCTTTAAAATATGTTGATATATCATAGTTTGTCCTATGAATTCATTACTGTATGCATGCTATGCTTCTGGATGCCTCATGGAAACTGAGCAATTTAGAAACCTGTACTGAGTCTGTACTGAGCCTGAGCATGCTCAGAAGAGGTAGACAGGGGATTAACATTCAGTCATTGGCTGTGATGTCAACTGTCAAATCTATAACTGACAGTTACTAACTGGAAGAACCAGGAAGCAGAAACGGGAAACAGGACATTGTGCAGGATTTCAGGTCAGACTTATATATTTCATATTTTACTATTACCGTTTAGGGCTTTGGGGTGTGATTTACATGTATGTAAGTTTTCATTTCAGGGCTGGACTTGCCCTTTAAACAATAGTTATAAAATCTCCAAACTGCTGGTCTACTGCACTTTAATGCTCACTGTACAAAGCCATTTGCAAAACCTCAGATATAATAGCCTTTCCTGCCAACTTTAGGTGCACAATGTCAGGTCTTGGGGCCCCCGTAACACGTAAGGACATAAAAACATCCCCGTTAGAGGACAGGCGAGGTCATCAACAACACTTTCTTGTTAACTGCAGCTAAATAATGACATTATTAAATGCTACAGTCATATACCCTGCTAGATAGGTTACACAGCCACCATAAAATAGTCTATTTAACCTGACCCAGTCGAATTTTTCATTTCTACGCAGGTTTCTTCAAATCCGTCTGAAGTTCCACAATTTTCTTTCTCAAGGCTCTTTAGAAATTGCGAGTAAATCTCAGTGGTGAAAAACGATCAAATAATCAGATCCCGCAGAGATGCACAATCCAAAGAACAACATGCGGTATTTACAGATAATTAGGTTAACAAAGTCCTAGTCTGATAACCTGTCTTCTCATGTGATGCAGTATTGTATTCCCTTAAATGTTTCATTAAAAAAAAAAAAAAATATCCGTAAATAAAAGTGCATAAAGCAACATACATACTCCCCTACTGTATGTATATACATATCGTTACTATGAGAGAACAAAAATCAATGGATTAAAACATGTACTTTTCAGCTTTCCAGTAAATTGAGGTAACTTGAAGACATCGGATCATATTACATCATTTGGCCAATCAGACTGTTTTGCTTAGGTGGGTTGTTTTTTGTTACTGTTTTTAATGGTCCCACAAAAATCTCACTTTAAGGTCCACTAGTCACAATCTCCTTCTTACTATAGGTTCCAGAAGTCCTTCTCCTCCATTCCAGTCATTTAAATTTAATTTCACATGTTCTGGTTTCTATACCCAAGATCTGATGCACACAGATTTGTATGGACATTAATTCAATAGTATCTAATGTGGTGTTTTCTTTCTCTACTAGGGCTGGTTTAGGGGGAGCAAACATGGAAATTGCCTAGGTAACATTTAGGGGGACCCCATACCATCAGATCATATTATCTGTTCATGAAAATGATCAATATGAATTAAATGACAACACAGGCCAAATACCTCTGCATGTATTTTACTCTCGTCTCTCTGCTCAATATCCCATGACCTGCTTTGTCTGTAGCTTTTAACCAATTTATAATTTCTGTCATTTACTTAGTAATAGAGGAGTAAGATGGAAAATGTCAACTTCAAAAAAGGATAAAACCTTTCAGCATCACTTTAAAAAATGTCACACCGTAATGGGAAGGACACATTTTATAATATCAAAGTTCCTTGTTGTAAATGTTATAACTTCTCATATTATAATAAATGTCAACAGACATCCCAATCTTATTGCCTTGTATTAATATAAAATAATGTGTTCTAATGGTGTGGCAATATAGTTCATCTAAATTTGTCATCTCAATGGCGATCAGAACTCAAATAAAACAAAGGTGACAAAATGGCTCTCAAAATTACAATCTGTAAATCACTAAAATTAAAGGGACACTTTACTAAAATAATTACTTTTACTCATCTTAATCTATAAATAAATATGTGTAAGTAGAACTTACTCTGAGGTGTGTGTGTTGCTGCATGCCTTCAATCCAGCACATTTTTCTGAGGAGCTGTATCCACCTCCCTCTTTTAACCACTCCCACTTCGATCTGACATGACTTTTTTCCACAAAGCAACTGTCAAACTGCACACAGCATACAGCATTCCAACTGTCAAAACTCTCACCATTCCAGCTACAGCAAAACTGCTCACAGAACAATAGGTTATGAGAGCAAGGCACTTGATTGACAGCTGAATTGTAAGATATTTTAGATTGGATAGGGGGCAGATGAACAAAAATTTTTTTTAAAAATTATAAAGTGATCATTGGGAAGAATTATTTAATTATTTGGTTTCCAGTAATGGTCAGTATAGCCCTTTAAATAGGATACTGAAAGGTACCACTTATACTGTTTTTTAGGTTGAACCCAGGAAACAAGGGAGGTTGAACAATCTGTCTCTGAATAGCAGACACCCCATTGCACAACCTGAGTGATTTTTCTTTCTTCACTTGCTTTATTCCCTGCACTATAAATTCTAATAATAAACAGAACCCAGGAAAATTCCCTGTGTAATGCATGCCTGAACCTGCTTTTTAACATTTAAATGAACATTTTTCATAAAAATTGATGCAATTGTGAGTGTTGCTTTCCATCTACCCTTCGAAAGCTGCTCAGCTGGAAACACTTTCTGGTCATCAAAATCTTGGTTTGGGACTAATCCCCGGCATGAATAAGGATGACATCACCAGGCACTGAGGACCATGGGAAATAGAAGAAGAGACATCATCAATACTTGGATTTACTTCGAGGACTAAACTTTTTAAAATAAAAAATCCAGCAGTTCAATTTCCCTTTATATAACTAATCACCTGAACTAAATTTAATATTAGACGTTTATACTCCTTTAATTCATTATCATTAACTTCATTCTGTCTCTATCCCATATCCCATTTCTTGATATTATTATTATTATTAACATTAATCTTGTTGTGTATATTGTTAATGTAATTTTTTTCATTTTTTGTATTTCTCTTTTACAAAAGTTTTATTCATTCCCTAATTTGCCTTCACCTTCTCCCACTTTTATCTCCTATCCTCCTACAATGTGCATCACCGGGCGCCCTATGTAAGAAACTGACACGAACAATTGTATAAATTCATATTTCAAATGCTAATTTGAACTTCAGAATTCCAACCCCCGTGGGAGCAGCTGATTGGTGGGCTGTTCAGGCAATCAGCAAGCTGAAGGTAGGAGCACTTTTATCTTTGTGTCATAGGCTGTTAATTAGACACAGCTAGACACAAACTTTATTTAGTTACACTGCATTGCTTACAACTTATATTTAATGCTTATGGCATAGAGATGCCAACCAGACATGCCTTTGTCACAGCTTGTCAATATTACAATGAGTCAGTCCTCCTTCCTAACAAGCTAGGAGTCCTTATTCTTTATTTTTGGTACTGTGCAAGAATAGGTGAGTCACAGGTTCCCCATTCGACTCGCATTACATACAACTTAAGTTAAAAGACAATTATACTCCCCTTGTCCCCATTCCATAGCTGCATAGTACCCAGGGTGAGGACCTAAATCTTTAAGTCCTCATCCCTGGGACTTAACCTAACAGTTGATATACCTACTCAAAGTTTCTGGTCCTTTCCAACCCCTTTGCCACTGTTAGTGACAGTCCGCGATGTAGCGAATGAGTGTGACTTCCAATTGGCTACATCACAGACTGCGAAAGAAATGGAGTTAGGGGGAGGTGGGTTAAATTGTCCTTTAAAGCTTATAGCAGAATGATCTTACCCCAATATGCCTGTGCCAGAGCTTGATAATATTACAATTTACCAATCCCCCTTCAAAAAAAGGAGAAGGTCAGATTTTCGGTACTGTACTGTGTAAAAATCAATGTTGCTTTCTTGGTTTTTCCATTGACCAGCTGAAGATCGGCAGGACAAGATGGTGCATTTTGATTGGGACAAAATCGAATATGATATCCATTAACCTGTGTTTGGCCTAAGGGTATATGAGTCATGGATTCCCTATAAGATTCAGCAATAAGAAGTAGAAGACCACAGCTCAGGCTGTGAGCATAAAGTTTATCGCTTTGTTTGGATTGTTTTCTGGTTTTCACCCCATTTTCAGTTGAAAAACCTTTGAAAATGTTTTCCATTTGGGCCACGCACGGGGGATTATTGATTACATCACTATATAATGTATGATGTTATTTCCAATTTACATTACACCTTTGCCCTTTTAAAAAAAATTTTAAACACTAAACCCTTTAGACATTTGAAATCTTTGTCACATTCGCAACCAAGAAATGCTGGGAGTTGTAATGTTCAAACATCTGGAGGGCAGGAGGCTGGACATCCCTGCACTATACCTTAATATCACATCGCATCTGTCTCCATTTAGCTATAAAATCCAAGCAGTTAATTGTTCATTAGTTCTTTTTTTGGACTGCATTATGTTTTGATCAAATATGCTAATCGCTACCTCACCACATGCATATATTTGAATTAATACATTGCTTTGCAAGCCAAAGACGTTAAAACAGTAATAAATGGCCGTTTGGTGTTCTAGGTTCTGAATTTAGCCATAATAAACATTCTGGCAATAGATGATACTTATATTTTATTTTTTTTAATAAAGTTTGTTCTAGCAATGCATTATGGTCCGCAGGAAGGAAATAAATACACAAATATGTTCATTCAACAATAGGTCTCCTATTGTTCTGGCCGGAGTGTGCCAGTCCTTCTGTTCTCCTCGCCTTCTCTTTGTGTTTATGGTTAGACACAAAACTATGTTGAATAAAATGAGCATTCTGCCACACGGAGCCCACTGACAACCCTGGCAGAGCACAGTGCCAACAAGAGACAACATCGGTTAAGCTTGCCTGAACACTGGCCATGGTATCAGCCAAACGGAGCGAATTTCCTGTCCAACCGGCTGCGTAGGGAGAGTTTGTAACGACTCCCGTTAAAGCTGCTCTTTTCTCAGCCATGAACATATTGAGCTCCCATTCTTGCTGCTTAATCAGGGATATGTCATCTGCCTTCCATCTTCCTCCTACACAATCTCTCATCTCCCCCCCACTCCATATTGCCCTAAGGATATAGGGGAGAAAAATGACATGCAGACTCGCTCTGTGTTCTGGATTAAACGAAGATTGGCATCCGAGACCTCAGGGCCTCTTAGACCCCCAAAACAATTCTAACAAGTCATTAAACTTCTTACACATCAGTCCCTTGATGTCCCTATTTATAGTAAGGAAACAAATCATTCTACACAATTTGGATTCTTAAGGGAGAACTCTTTCTCTTTTCCTAGATAAACATTAATGGGCAATTGATTTTTAGTTCCCTAAAATAAACCTGGGAAATAAATTCTATATAGAAAAAACTTTTTGGGATTCATCCCTACTGTAGAGTGCAGTGCGTTCAGAGGGGAATGAAACTTCAGTTCAAACCCAACTGAAATGTAATTTTTTTTAACTTTACGTTTTTTTTCGATTTTTCTATAGGAATTTTTATACAGATTTTCTGGTTTTCATTTATCTAATATTCAATTTCCGATTTTTCTTTGAAAAGATAAAAAAAATTTGTAAAATCCTTCAAATCCACGGATTTTCCAAGCTGGCAGTTACAAATCGAAACCAGGTTTGTTTTCGAAACTGGAAATCATCACTATTAACAGGGTCGCAATTCATGCACAAAGCTAGTACCACGCATTACGAGGTTTCAGGGTCATTTGATGAAAACAGTAAGTTTTATGGTCAAAAAGGAAATCCCCCACCAACCCCCCCACAGATACAGGTACACACACATACTGACCTTCCATTTACGTGGCAAGGTTGACTATAGTCGAAAAACAAATTTTAATCAATCATCAAAAAAATTAGTTTTTTTAACCCCCAACCTGACATATGTACACACGCCTACTGACCTACATGTTCATTTATGTGGCAGCAATATTTAAAGGGAAACTATAGTCAAAAAAACTAATTTCGACCAATCATCAATAAATCAAATATATAAATATTTAGTTTTATGCTCATAAATGCAAAAACAAACACACACCCCAACCTGACAAAAGTGCACACACCTACTGACCTACCCTTCCCTTTCCATGGCAGCCATACTTAAAAGGGCTACTACAGTATAGAAAAAAATTGACCAGATTTCAAAGTTAGTTTTTTACCCCCTAACCTGACACATTTATGCGCACCTATTGACCCACCCTTTCATTCCCATGACAACAATTTCCTCTTGCTATAGCAAGATAATTGAGTTTTGAAACCTGCAGCAGAGATACACATATTCCCTTACAAAATGCCAACTTTCGAGCCAAATGTAAAGTGTATACTTTCACTTTCTATTTATCTATTGTAGCCCTTTTACATTTTTCATACTAACAGTGTAAAGTTAATACTCAATGCAGTGCGCAAATTAGCGATTTGGTACAACTGTAATTTCAACCAAACAAAACAGTTTATTCTATTAGATATTTTCCAACCTGACCAATCAAGGTTCAATCAATAGAACACTCAATATTGATAACCTTTGGTCATTCTAATTCAGAAGAAAGATTTTAAGGAGCACTATAGTAACTGACTCTGGCTCCACCCTTCTCCTTATTGACATAAGAGGAGTGTCATAAGAGGAGTGTCAAGGGCACAGACAGTGGGAGGACCCAAAGATTAATCAGCTACTTCAGGAGTATGGTGCCACTTTATTAATTTAAATCATTAAATGGACAGGAAGACTGAATGCTACCTTTACACCAACCAAACTGGACCTATTTTGCAAAAAATCAAGAACCCTGGAAGGTCATATTTTATTGTTATCTATTGTATTCTGATACTTGACAATATAATTGGTTTGTTCATTGGTTATGTTGATGATCAATAAAATGTCCTATAAAATTATATACATTTATGTCAGCGAAGAACAATGCAAGTTCATTAAAATGATGACACAGATTGCCAGTAAAGAATATTCCTGACACCCGCTAACATATTTACTATTTATATATGATTATATATATATATTATAATTAATTATCCAGTCCCATAAGTGGGATCCTTGCATAGACTTCACTTTTATTGCTGAAATTACTTATTGAGATCTGCCGGAGGGACCAGCACATTGTATGAGAAATATTTTGTATTGACTTTAAGGCAAATGTTATTAAATCTTACAGTTTCAATGACTGGGAGAATACATCATGTTGAGTAGGAATCTCCTCTGATTTATAGCCCCTCAGTCATTGGCTCTAGAAGTCCTAATGGAATATCATTTGCACTTCAACATCATGACAGTTTGAGAGATGCAGAAAGCTCCGTGCTGGTTATTTGCAATCCTCTTTGTCATTCAGCTCAACAAATTATTAGCCTTGTGCATTTAAGAGACTGCAGGGAACAAAAGTCCGAATATTTGGACAATCCGGTATTGTTGCTCATAATCCTCCATTTTTACCCAGCATGCCACAATGACTGCGTATCTCTTCAACTTGTTTTCCTATTTGCATGCAAATCCTATACGTTAGTTCCTGTCTACTGAGTTTGTGAAAGGACAGCTGGGGGACATGCTGATCAACAGCCTGCAAAAAAACATATTTAAAGACAAAAAAACTGCTCTACTTCTAACATAGTAATGTCCAAAAACACTCTGTACACCATAGTAGGGCAAATAAGGTGATTTCAGATCTTTCATACCCTTAGCAACTAGGATCTCTAATTGAAAGGCAATAGAGCTACCTACTCAGTAGGCACAAATAAAATATTGCTCATGACATATAGAAATAAATAACTTGTAAATTTAAAGGGCATGTCCACCTCCCCCAACTGAAATGTGTTAAATGAACCCTACCTTTCTCTTCTGCTGCATATGGTTGTCCTGCATAGCTGCAATACAGTCTATGAAACTGAAGAGTATGAACCTTTTCCTGGTGTAATACATTTCTAACTGTTCCTCTGAGAGGCTTCTGGCATGTGCAGTGGGGGTTTCCCCCTCCCTCCTGCTGCAGTATGTGCCGTCCTTCTGCAAGCATTCAAACCTAGCAAGGTCTAGGTTTGACCTCAATGACCCCATTTTTTTGGGGGGGGGGGGGGCATGCTATTTAAAGATCTAGTTGTGATTTAGGTAAGATTTCCAAATTAAAATGTGTAGTATTTTACTAACCATAAGAAAGGTAATGAGCATCTGATTTTCCTAGGCTACTTAGACAATTTCCACTCCTAACATGAACATGATTGCTGGGATTCCTTTCATATCATAAATCCATCCAATCACCTGTCTCTTTAGTGTGGCTGTTGGTTGATTTATGAAATAAAAATGGGGGTACAAGAGGTCAATTCCTAGAACTCATCCTTCTGGGTTTGCTGGGAGTCTTAGGGGCGTATTTATAAAGATTTGTTAACTTTTTGATGCTTTTATTGTCACTGTTTTCGCCAACTTTGGACTTAACACAATTTATAAAGCAGCGATAACTGGCGGTGAAAAGTAATTCCGGCCGCAATCACCATTTTGCTTATCTCAGTGCAGGCATGTGGCATCTTATCTAGACTTCTAAAGACAACATTACACATTTACACCATGCTGATGTTGAGCCTAGATGGGGCAGAGCATGATTACTGTGATGGGAGAGTGGGCTGCAGTTATAAGCTATAAGGGGGAAGTGTCGCTGTAACCCCTTCATAAAGCAATATCAAAAGGCCACTAAGGCATTGTCTAAAGGGTAGGAAAAGTGTTCTTTGTGGTTTGACCATAGTTCCCCTTTAATAGTTCTACCTAACTGCTTTGGGAGGAGCCCTTGATTTCACTCCTCCAATCCGATACAAAGCAGCCATGAACTTAGGTAAGTAATTATTTATTCTATTTATTTTAGTTCACCTTTTTAAGCCATATGACCCTGCAATGGCAAATGGCAGTGATCTCAAATTGACTCCAGTATTGACTGTATAAACACTATGACAAAGGTTGAGAGAAGAGGGTAATGACTCAGGTCCTAAATCATCAATATGTGCTACACACATTCCAGATGACATTTAATTTACTGCTACCCCTTTCATCATTGTGAAATTGATTTTAGGTACAAGAGACAACCAGCTTTCACTATCTGAATGACTTCTAAAACCATATGCAACGGGACTTCATTTCTTTTTAATCTGTCACCTGGTTGCTAGAATAACCTATCTAAGCAACCAAGCAATGGTAGGGCGGAGAAGAAAAGAAGTCGTAAAATAACACCAAGAAGGAAAGATGGAAATTCCGTGGACAAAATCATAATGGAAGGGTACAACAAATGTATTAACCATTTAACATCTAACTTACATAATAGAAAAAAACAGCATGTGTACAAGAACTCTGATTGGATCACTTTACAGAGATACTTAGGGTAAGATGCACTATGTGGCACTGTGGGGTAAAATGTTAATCCCTCTCTTCTCGATGTGATTTCAGGTTAGTGTGGGGTTAGCTCCATTTTCCCTGGGTCTGTGCTGAAACTGACTCTAAGTAAGTTCCCAGAAAGAAGAGAAGCCCGGAAGGTAAGTATTGCCCCCACAGAGGGCTAAATCTGACAAGGCTAATTTGTTTTTACCAGACTGTGTTAATTGCTACCACTTCCGAGAGTGATGGGCGGCTCTAGACACAGGACCATAGAAAGGTTGGTCAGTAAGTTGTGGAGATGGCATCATTAGAGATGTTCGAAATCCGGTGAGTTTCATTCCGAAATCAGATTCTTGAATTTTCCAAAAATGTAGAAAATTCAAAAAACGAACATAGAAGTCAATGGGAGGCCAAGTTTCGATTTTTCGAAGTTCAATAACGAATATTCAATGTTCGATATAGAATATTCAATGTTTGATATTGAATATTCGATCCAATAATCGATAAACCAAAGGTTTCAAAAGTTTCCCAGAACTTCGATACTGGCAGTTTCTAATAAGAAACCAGGTTAGTAGCTAACCAGAAACCATCCCTTAGTAGGTAAATTCTACAATTTTATATCTTGGGGTTAAATATAAATAAAGTTTCCATGTCCCTGTAACAATTTATATATTTTGAAACATTTCTAAAACTCCATTCTGATGTTTCATTAATGAATGAAGATTTCTCCACAATGGCTGTTTATATTGCCTGGACAAGGTCAGTTTTAAACGGCATTAGCCCAAATGGCTCCCTGGCTTTGATAGAGCTAAATCCCATTGTAGTTCACAGATATGAGGCTCTTTGGTCATTTGCAAATTCTCGTGCTAAGCTGTATTTGTATTCACCTCATCACAAGGCAATGGTCCAGGGTGTCTAATCAAACTGTGATACAACCTAAAGTAATGTTGTGGCAGGCACATAGAATACGTAGAAAGAACTATAGCACCAGCTGTTTGTACACATTCAAACCTCCTTCACACACCGGGGACATTTATCACCAAATCCCACCAGGAGCATATTTTTGCTAAATTATTCTGTAAGACTAATTTATTAAAAGGTTTAGCATCTTGAGCTCCTGTCTCTCAGTTTAGCAAGGAAGTAATTAATTGCACGGTACTCAATCATATTGTTCATAATTTTACTCCATTAAGTCTTTGCAACAGTAAAGAAATAGATTTTTTTTATCTTAAAGGAGAAATATGATCCTTAAAGGGCATGTCCACCGCCAAAACTATAATCCCCCCAATTACTGGCCCCACCATGTAGTGTAGTTTAATCCTTACCTCACATTCCAGCTCCATATGGTTATCCTGTAGTCCCCCCCAAAGTCCCAAAAACTGCCCACCAGGAGGCTAGCAGGTCCATATAGGACACTGCCTGCTACCTGGCCTCCTGGAGATTTTTGCCATGCGTACTGCAGCCCTTCTCCCCCCTCCCTCCCCCTTCCTCTCCCTCCCGTTCTGCTATCCCTCCCCCTAGCGTTAATCCCCTTTAATATCTCCTTCCCCCATGTCCCCCAGCCCCAACCGCATAATTTTTATTTTTATAAAGCTCCCCAAACTTTTACTTACCTCTCCGCTTTCCTACGCATAAGTGAGCTGCCGGCAGCTGCGTCAGTGATTGGCTGCCGCTCAGCCAATCACAGACGCGGCTGCCGGTCCCGCCCCTCTGCTTGCATTTCCTCGCAAGCAGAGGGCCGGGAGCGCGTCGGAGGAAAGAGGGGAGGTAAGTAGAGTTTGGGGGGCTTTCTAAAAAAATAAATAATGCGGTTGGGGCTGGGAGCCCAGGAGGAATGGTATATAAAAAATTTAATTTTAGGGTGGACATACCCTTTAAATAAATTAATGTTTAAATACAGTCCCCACAGAACACAGTCTGAACAAAGTTTTCTTGCTTGTGATATTGATTTGTACACGGAGATCCAAGGAAGATGTGCTCCGAAGAAGGAAGCTCCAAGTAATGGGAGTAAGCAGGACAAGTTTCCCTGTCTGTCATTGGATGATGTGTGGGTCAATCAATGACTGGAAACTGAACCTGTCCCTATTACTAAGCAACTAAGAATGTCAGGACCTGCTTTGTTTAAAAAAAATGTTTCCCAATAAATATAAAAGACAAATGTAACATAAAAATATTGAATTCATTTCATGTGCAAGTCCAATACATTTTCATACGCTATTGTGACCAAAGAAAGAAGACATACAACTTATTTGTCATTGACAAAAGTTTAAAGGACAATTATACTCACCTTGGCCTTAGTCCTTTTGTATGGCCCAGGGAAAGAACCTAAACCACTATGTTCTCACTTCTGTGTTCAACTTCAACAGCGTGCCGGTGATCTGAACTTCTATAGGTAAGTATAGGACTTACACGTTAAACCCAGGGGTGAGGGCCTAGCAGTTTAGGTCCTCTTGCTGGTTATATATACAGATTTCTGGAGAAATAAATTCCCTTTAACATTGGTAATACCCCTGGATACACTTACTTAAGTGTGCACATGGCTCAGTGCATATGCCCTGGGCCCTTCGCTATGGTATATATCCACTCAATTATCCAGGGTAATGGGACTAACCATAGTTAAACTCCCCACAGGAATGTGGTAGTCCGTGTGTGGCTGCCCCAGACCCATCGCAAAGAGCCTTTAATCCAAGCAGAATCAAACACATAAAAATGGCCGAGGCATGAGGAACACTATAGGAAAGGCAGCTGGGCAAAATTCAAAAGAACTTTATTGTATCCACACTTCCAGCCTAAATCATTTTGTACGTCAAAGCACACTTAGTCATACCCCTCCTGGGTTTCTTTAAAGGGAGGGGGGGTTCAAAGGAAGGTATTGTTGTCCTTGTTTGGTGATCTATATACTTGTTGAATAAAAGGTATAGTTTTTATATTAATACTAAAAATTAGCCATGGCGTATTTGCTGGCTTCAGTTAAATGCAGAAAACAGTTCAGGGGTTGCTTTACAATTTTCCAAGATATAGTTGAATTTTTACCTTAAGAGGTATATTTATTATTATAATAACTGTAGTAATGTATTTATTATCATAACTACAACAATGTGTTTATAATCATAACTACAGTAAAGTGTTTATCATAACTACAGTACTGTGTTTATTATCATAACTACAGTAATGTGTTTATTATCATAACTACAGTAATGTGTTTATTATCATAACTACAGTACTGTATTTATTACAATAACTACAGTAATGTGTTTATTATCATAACTACAGTACTGTGTTTATTACAATAACTATAGTAATGTGTTTATTATCATAACTACAGTAATGTGTTTATCGTAACTACAGTAATGTGTTTATTATCATAACTACAGTAATGTGTTTATTACAATAACTACAGTAATGTGTTTATTATCATAACTACAGTAATGTGTTTATCATAACTACAGTAATGTGTTTATTATCATAACTACAGTAATGTGTTTATTACAATAACTACAGTAATGTGTTTATAACAATAACTACAGTAATGTGTTTATAAACATAACTACAGTAATGTGTTATTATCACAACTACAGTAATGTGTTTATTATCATAACTACAGTAATGTGTTTATCATAACTACAGTAATGTGTTTATAAACATAACTGCTGGTCCTGGCTACTCGCAAGGTCTCGCAAGATGGACGCGGTGCAGCGTGACGTCATTGCGCCGCGTCCATATAAGGCGGAGCCACGAGGTCACCGGCGCCATTTTCACTAGCGCCGGTGACCGGATAGGAGCTCATCCCTCCCTCCCCTTTTTTATTGTA
The DNA here is from genome assembly GCA_019447015.1 of Hymenochirus boettgeri. Lineage (NCBI taxonomy): Eukaryota > Metazoa > Chordata > Amphibia > Anura > Pipidae > Hymenochirus > Hymenochirus boettgeri. The sequence continues at coordinate 37,935,009 of CM033472.1, read as the reverse complement.
TGTTACTGTTTTAAGTTTAAAGTTGTTGGAATCACGGCTGGTGGGTACACCCTTGCTGGATATGGATGGAGCCGTTACATGCCCTCTGGCGAGACAGAGGTTGGCATTCAAAGCTGAGTTCTACGGCTATGATGGTTAACAACAAGGATGGTTTATGGCAAGCAAAGGGTGTACAGTGGTGAAAAATATGCAAAGAGGGCATATTATGCAAATATGCAAATGTATGCAAATTATGCAGAGTTACGTTAATTTAATAAATTAGCCGTGGCCAATTGTTCATCCAAAAAGCCGTTGTCTGTGTCTTAATTTAAGGTAAAAGGAGTAATTGTTCATGGGATAATTGTGTATGGCTGTATGGGTTCTTCATTTTCCCCCCGCGGTCTGTGTTTATTATCATAACTACAGTAATGTGTTTATTATCGTAACTATGTTAATGTGTTTATAACCATAACTACAGTAATGTGTTTATAACCATAACTACAGTAATGTATTTATTATCACAACTACAGTAATGTGTTTATTATCATAACTACAGTAATGTGTTTATAAACATGACTACAGTAATGTGTTTATTATCACAACTACAGTAATGTGTTTATTACAATAACTACAGTAACGTTTTTATTACCATAACTACAGTAATGTGTTTATTATCATAACTACAGTAATGTGTTTATTATCGTAACTATGTCAATGTGTTTATAACCATAACTACAGTAATGTGTTTATTATCACAACTACAGTAATGTGTTTATTATCACAACTACAGTAATGTGTTTATTACAATAATCACAGTAACGTTTTTATTATCATAACTACAGTAATGTGTGTATTATCATAACTCAGTAATGTGTTTATTATCATAACTACAGTAATGTGTTTATTATCATAACTATAGTATGTATGTATGCATGCATGTATGTATGTAGTTTTATTTATGTTTATTTATTTATAAAGCGCCACTTGTGGACGCAGCGCTGTACAGTAACCAAATACAATAAAGTCATACAAGGGGAATAAATACATAGATAGTTCAGTTCATAAATATATAAATTATATAAATAGAAGTGCTAGCGCTTTGACAAAAAAGGTAAGGAGGTCCCTGCTCCTTAGAGCTTACAATCAAGTTACAGTAATGTATTATCATAACTACAGTGCTGTGTTTATTATCATAGCTACAGTAATAAGTTTATTATCATAACTACAGTAATGTGTTTATTACCATAACTACAGTAATGAGTTTATCACAACTGTAATCATGTGTTTATGATCACAACTATAGTAATGAGTTTATTATCATAACTACAGCAATGTGTTTAATATCATACCTACACTAATAAGTTTATTACCATAACTACAGTAATGTGTTTATGATCACAACTATATTAATGAGTTTATTATCATAACTACAGCAATGTGTTTATTATCATAACTACAGCAATGTGTTTATTATCATAACTACAGTAATTTGTTTATTATTATAACCACCATAGTTATTACAACTATAGTAATGTGTTCATTATCGTAACTACAGTACTGTGTTTATTATATAACTACAGTAACTTGTTTATTATCATAACTACAGTAATGTGTTTATTATCATCACTACAGTAATGTGTTTATTATCATATCTACAGTAATGTGCTTATTTTCATAACTACAGTAATGTTTATCATAACTACATTGATGTGTTTATTATCATAACTACAGTAATGTGTTTATTATCATAACTACAGTAATGTGTTTATTATCATATCTATAGTAATGTGTTTGGAGGGTAATAAATTACTTTGAAAATCCCCCTGTTGTGTTTATTGTAACATGTTGGGTGTGTTTTTTGTTTTTTGTTAACTTTTATTTACAGTACTTTTTACCACAATGCTTAGTAAATGTATTGCTTTATAAATTCTTCAAGAATTCTGCTGCAAATGAAGAAAATTCACAGTCACATCCAGAGTAGACAAACCAAAACGATTTCTACCTTTTTTATATAAATATGGTCCATATAATGATAGTTATAACATTATTGATAAGTTATATATTTAATGCAAGCTGTGAAGCTCAATTATTTCCTATTCAGAAGACCCTGCTGTCTAATTTTTGGCACCTAAGAGAGCTGACATAAGGTGACACATTCAAGGTCACCTAAAGGAGAAAGTAATTGAATCTCAAGTCTTCCCTGAGTCACTAAGCTTATTTTCCTTAACTATACAATGATTTCTATTCTCCTTTTCTGGGTATTTTCCTATACTTGCTAACAATTTCAAAAGCAATTTACCGGCTAGCCCATAATTTCCAGAGAAGCACCGACCTGTGTTCGGATAATGTGTTTTGCATGCCAAGTAATAATGTGTACCTGCCTTGCAGACATCAAAAGGGTGTTTTCCATCTTCTAGGCAACTCTGGTTTAACAAAAACAAACCACGGTAATTCAACAAGATAAAATATGATGGATAAGAAAGAGCCTTAAGTATACAGACTCGCTACCCGATATGTTTAAATTCGCTTAAAATAGCTTTGCTGAAAGGAAAGCGGAGGTAGCAGTACAGAAAGTGGCAATTTCACTTGCATTAAGCCAAGAATTATTAGAAAAAAAAAAACACAATCATAGAGAAGAATCACTTAAAAATAGGATGTGGTAAGCCAACCAGAAGGCATTATAGAAATTCTTGGAACAGCCTGCCCATGGAAGTGGTAGACGTAATTGAATTAGAATTTATAAAGTTACTTTATGGTTTGCAACCTTCCCTGTACATGTACCTTCTCGTAGGCCTATGAAATGTTGCTGTCTGTGGTTCTGAAACATCTGCTGCTTTACTGGTCTATCTGTCAAGTCCTTGTTGCGGACTATAAAGGTCAACTTAACAAGAGCCTTTTTTTTCTTTCTAACATGTTTTTCTTACATTCTGCTTTTGAGGATTCCCTTTCGGCTTTTTTTTTTTTTCAATTACACCCGGGCCTTTTTCCTCAGTTGATTTATATTCTGCTCTCAAAACCGGTCATTTTTCTGCCTATTGAGAAGTTAGTGATGTGGAGATGAATTATTCGGTTCTCCGGCTGAGAGAGCAAAAGTGATCAGAAAAGGTAAAGGGAGAGGGCAGGGGAAGGCGGCAACAAAAACAGCTTTGTATTATCTTTTTTAGAGAACTACATTATTTTGAAAAAGCCCAAATGTGTTCTGGATGGGAATTAACGATAAAACAATGACAGATGTCCGATCCAAAGGTGACAAATGGGGCACCTGATTTCCTAGAACCGAGGGAATAAAATCCTCTCTTGTTAATACTTCATTAGGAAGACAATAAAAATGAGCAATGCAGTAGAGGTTATTATTGTCCACTTGTAATAAACAGACTGCGAGTCACACTGTCTCTTCTAGAAGGTTTCAAGGAGCTAGAATGGGCTGTACATCAATTTATATGGGACAAGCAGTGAAATAAACATGGAGTGTTCGGTATTCTGTGTTGCAGGAACCAAAGACAAGAGAAAATATAATGCTATTGTGTGCAGGTGAAGATTGTACAGTGGTCACTCGGATTCATAACAATATACTGTTGTTAAATTGCAACTAAACCCTTGCACCTTACCCCTCTGTTAAAAGTAACCAAGATGAGGAATTAAGCTGTGGGGTCCTACCCTGGGTCTTAGTAATATTAGGGCATAGTCCCAGACTATGGTAGGGCTAACCGACTAGAAGACATGCTCTTTGCAGGGCATGTAGGTGTATTAACATTGATTCAATACTGGGAAGGGTAGTGGGTGGGTCCAAAGGCAACTTCCCAAAGCTGAATTTGTAGAGAACTTTCTAAGTACCGTATATACTCGAATATAAGTCGATCCGAGTATAACTCGAGGTACCTATTTTTACCTGAAAAATTAGTAAAACATGATTGACTCGAGTATAAGTCGAGGGTAGAAATTATCTCTCACACATTAACCTCCATGAGACTCCAGATGTTTGGAAACTACAACTCCCAGCATGCTTTAGCTGCTGGGAGTTGTAGCTTCTAAACATCTGCAGGACTAACCTGATTTGCTGCACAATGTTCTGCTCCCCCTCTCTATTTCTTCTTTGGTTACAGCTCATAAAATACATACACAAGCTCATATACCCCAATAAACAAAAAACATACATGTTACCCCACGGGACAAAGAAACCCCCATATTGCACAGCCTACAGGGACATATACAGGGCAATGCTATAATGGCAACTCTATCCAGATGAATTGGTGTTAAACCCATGCTAAAGAGAAGAGGACTTGCCTGTGTGCGAATCAAGGAATCCGGCTGCATCACTCAGCAATCCGGCTCTGCATACACTGTTCTGGTGCCGGGAAGTGAGACCGGCGCTGAATATTGACGTCAGACGCCAGAAGCGTGAAGAGTGAATGCGGAAGTGAGCTGAAGCCGGATAACTGCATTACAAAGACGAGTGACCCGAGTATAAGTCGAGGTTCGATTTTTAGGCTATTTTTATAGCCTAAAAACCTCGACTTATACTCGAGTATATACGGTAATAAGTTCTGAATATTTTGATAATCGCCCGGGGCGATCATTATCCAATCAAAATTACAACTGTAACATCCATTACAGCTGGCAAAAGTCAGCAGGTTAAACAGCCACGCGAGTGGACACTACGACCCAGTTGACGTTTATGTTGAATCCATCACAATGTCAACCAACATTGAACATCAAACTTACTCATTAGTGTAAGTAAAATCAATGACACATGGAATCACTGAAGATCCAGTCTGGCTCCAGATCACCAGTTAGTACAACATTAAGATACAATAATTATTAAATCAGTAAACTTTTTGACTCATCCTGTTTTCTTGAAACAATCTGCTGTATCTAACACCTCTTTATAGTGCATTCCCTGCAATAGTCTATTTAATAAGCCAGAGCTGAAATGTCCTTTCTTCTAACACCAAGAGCCTTATTCCTGCGTTCCATTTATAATAGAGACCATGGCCTGCAGTGTCACTATCTTGAGGGGGAGGGGGTAATATACTGGCCACATGTTTATAAGAATAATGCAAGAGCATTTTCCCTCTATCCTCTCCAGGGTCTGGGTGAGACAGTGTTTGCTGAATAGGGATGACAGGCTGGAGATGTGGCCTAGGGCATCTCTAATTATCAATACAGCTGTGTCATGAAGACTTAGCTACAGACAAACAGTCTGGATTGCAGTTTTTGATGAGACATCAAATAGAATAACTGCAGAAAATGGCTTATAGTATAAATCTGCTTTCACATGTATTGATAATGTAGCTTGAGAATATTCCTCTCTTTGTGATATACAAAAGTTTATATATTGCAAACCAGACGTTTCTAAATGTACTCGGACCATCTAAGGCCTGAAATTCCCTATGACAGACATACAGTACCAATCAATATACAAATAGTATTCTGCTGGTCAGGAATTAAAGAGACTGCACTGATATTTTGGACAGACCAATCTTGTGATTACCATTGGTTTACCTACTTGTCTGATTGCTGAACAATTTTGCCTAAAATTGATCTGTGGTGATCACGGCTAATTTATGGGCTGATCTATATTGATCAACTAATCATTGGCTTTGATCACTTTGAACCTTGTTTAGACAACCATCAATACTTACATGCTATGACTTTCTAAAACCGATCACCTTGACAGCGTCACCATTACACTATCTATAGGACTCTATAGGGTGGAACGGTTTGATGTTTCCATTAGGATTGACATTAAAGCGCTACTCTTTAATGCATTTAAGTCAAATTCATGGATGTTGTCTTTAAACTCTGAACTAAGGGGGTCGCTCTACATTATGACAATCAATTGCAAGTCACACCATAACCTACTGTAGACCAGCCAAGATTTATATTTCAACTGAATGATTAACCTTTGGTGAAGAGACTATCCCATAAAATGTAACCAGAATATCCAGAGGCTCTTAGCAGAACATTAGTTATATCAGAAACCTGATTAGCTGTTATTAGCCTATAACTCTGTGTTATATTCTACCTAAGAATGTTAAAGACGTAGCAATATGTAGTCATTGAACCAAAAAAAGGGGGGGGGGGCAAATTAATGGAAGGTGATAAAATATGATATTATGGGGTAAACGTCACATTACATTAGAGAGATAAATCAGGAGGCTGTTACCTTGATTAACTTTGTACATTGGAGGTAAATAGCAACTTCCATGTGCTCTGCAGTCTGTAGCAGACTTATACTGCAGGGAAATCAGACTGCGGGATTAATTGTACCAAACAAAAAAAGAAAACAATCTGTAAAGTTTTATTGGAGATTAAGACTCCGGGTATATTATACAACTGCCCAAGATTTAGAAATTTCAAAAATGCATCAATATATTCAAGTATAAGTTCACTCTTTTATCATGATGGCATTCATTTAAAAGTGACTGTTTCATAACATTTCCTAGATGACAGATTGTTAGGGCATTACCATTACTCCCCCATGACACCATACTAAGCATAGATGGTGCAGATACCCTGCATTAAATGCCAGATATAATTTCAGTAGGTCAACTTTGCACTGTATATTTTAGTATTGTGTGTGACTAACAGTGGCGTAACTAGGAATCACTGGGCCCCCCAGCAAAACTATGATGGGGCTCCTATCCGTACTTTGTCCACAGTGGTTTTCTTGGAGAAGGCTATATCTGTCATAGAAAAAATAAGAAGATGGGGCCCCCTTGGCTCCCGGGCCCCCCTGCGGTTGCTCCCCCTGCTCCCCTCTAGTTACGCCCCTGGTGACTAAGCTTCTTCTGAACAGTAACACCAGAAAATGTGAGTGTGCGGTACTGTGTCATTATGATAAATATTTATATACCGGTAAAAGAAAATACAAGAGAACAGATTACCAGATCTCTGCACGTACAGTGCATCCAGAAAGTATTCACAGCTCATCACTTTTCCCACATTTTGTTATGTTACAGCCTTATTCCAAAATGGATTAAATTCATAAATTCTATACACAACTCCCCATAATGACATGAACATTTTTTATATTTAATTAATTTTCGAAAACCTCAAGTAAACTTTTTTCACGCTGTCATTATGGGGTGTTGTGTGTAGAATTCTGAGGAGAAAAATGAATTTAAAGGAGAACGAAAGCCAAATGTTTACACTCCAGAATCTGAACATATACCCTCTGAAAACACAAATAAACTATAAAACTATAAAATAGCAATACAGTAAATGGCATTAAAGTAAATGTTACCACTTGGAGAACTGGACGAAATAACTGTGTGTATGTACAGTGACTGGCCACACCCCTGATCTCAGTCACATGCTCCCTTACCTATTCTGTCCTGTAAAAGGATTGGCTAATGGCTACTAGTGGGTGTGACCAATTGTACCAACTATAACAAGTTCCTGCAGTATCTTAGGACTGAACATGTGTAAAGAACATAATGGTCAGTGACCACCCTGTGCGATACCGGAACACTGGGAAATAAGACACTATCCTCATGTTAGAAAGTTAAATTTCTCAACAACCATATTAAAATAAGAGGTGAAACACTGATTACTGTTTTTATATCAAGGAGATCTGCCTTCTAATTCAATGTTATTTTGAGTCTTTAGTTGTCCTTTAATCCATTTTGGAATAAGGCTGTAACATAACAAAATGTGTAATGATGCACTGTGAATATTTTCTGGATGCACTGTATACTGTTTAAAGCAGAACTGAACCCAAATTTTTACACTCCAGAATCTGTACATATACCTTGAACATACATGCTCCCTTGCCTATTCTGTCCAGTAAAAGGATTGGCTAGAGGCTACTAGTGGGTGTGACCAACTGTAACCAGTTCCTGAGCATGTGTTAAGAATATAATGCTCAGTGACCACACTGTGTGATATTGGAACACTGGGAAAAAAACACAAACCTTGTGTTAGAAAGTTAAATTTCTCAACAACCATGAGAGGTGAGACACTGATTACTGCTTTTATAACAAGGTGATCTGCCTTCTAATTCAATGTTGTTCTGAGGCTTTAGTTGTCCTTTAAACATATAAACTCCCTTTCTGGATTGTATCATTTTCATCATTCTTTCCTCTTAAAGGAGAATGAAACTCCAATAACAACATGTTCTGGCCTTGTAATAAACCACAGAGCATGCAGGGGTACAGTGAAAGACCATATAGAATATGGAAGGGATGGTGATGATATTGGAGTTATATAAAGAAATTCAGAGGTAAGAATGGCAGCTTTAAGGGTTTTGGATATAATAAAATCCTGTGTTTCTATGTTTAATTCTCCTTTAAGAATATTATAATGCAACAGGCCCCTTCAATTAAATCCAAATATAATATAGGTTCCATATCTAACTGATCAAAGAGTAAAAAAAATAGTTTGAAGATTTAAAAAAATATATTTTTTTGAATGAGACATTAAAATTACAGTTAAACGGCTCTTAGATTAGACTCAAGGTCATATCCACTATAGGTCATTTTCAATTTAATTCCTCTTTCTGGGATATTTACAGCATCATCTCTGTAATGATTTAAATGGCCAGTTTTAATCCGGTCAGTGTGAAACTGCGAAAAGGGAAAGGTTATAGAGCTGACATTTAATATCCCATCCATTAGTGCTTAGTTCTCTAAGTAAACATAATACGGACTGACTCGAGCCATCCTAGAGAAGTTTTCCACGTAATTATTTTCAGTTGACCTTAGAGAGTGTGAACAGAAAGTTACAATGTGCCTGTTCTTAACCCCGCCAGGGAAATAAGGTTCAAAAGAGGAATTAACAGTAGCGAATTGTGATATTTACGGAACGGTTCATTCAAGCTGTGGATACTTGAGGCTTTTTAACATTAACTCTGTGTCGGAGAAGCCAACACTCATCCCTAAATGTGCTAATACAAAGGTATTGCTTGACCAACACATTTTTTTCTTTGCAGATAAGGGTGGTTAACCCGACAATAACCAGTAAGGAATTGTGACTCCTTTTTGCTTCACAAAGGGGAGGAGGAAGGATCTTCATAATTATAGAGAATTTTCCCTTATTACTGTACTTATTACTGTACTGTGTGGATGATCTATTCACAAGACTGACGTTTACAGGTATTGGGCTATTGTTTAATATACCGTCCTAGGGTGGAAGGCTGTTTTAAAACCGCAATGTAAGGATTGCTGGAGATCTACCTGCATCTTTCATTATGGGTGTACACTGGCTGATGCTTTTCTGATCGGATTTTTAACAAAACAAAATCCAATCGGAGGAATCCTTGTGCTGACGATCAGCTGTAGATTCAGCTGGAAAACATGAAGGTTCCTTGCCCGATCACAGTTTTTTCAATAGACCTATCGGCCTGTCAAAAACACGAAAAAATGCCTTAGATATTCCAGTCAAGTTGATTGAATTCGCCCCCCCAAAAAAGATATTGATGCCGTGTATTCTGAATTATATGGATAACTCTCTATTACTCATATCAGAAGACACAATTTTATCTCCATTCCACAATAAAGTTCTTAGAATCCTTAGAACCACTGCTTATTTCCCTAGAGGAAATCTTAGTGGCAAATGTCTAAATGCTGTCATGCTGAAATGTACAAGACAAATGTAAGTGTCACAGAAGATCATTATATGACAATCAGTGCCGGACTGGACTGTTGGGGCCCAACAGGAAATCTGAGACAAGGATGAGTTTATGGGCCCACCTAACATTTTATATCTCTATTATCACTTTTAATCACTTATTTACTTACTTCTACTGACTACTGACTCCTGATTTTGCTTTATTAAAATGACTTCTTACTGCCTCTTTTGCTTTGTATTTAAATTTGTTTTCTCTCTTTTCTTGAGTGAATGGGCTGTGGGCCTAACTGGAGATTCCCCTGTAAGCCCCTGGGCCACTCCGCCACTGATGACAATTGATCCACCTCAAATAAAATTATGCTGGCCTTACAGGAACCTTATACTGAGAGCGACTGCTCTCTTGGAGTACCTGGCAGTTTTCATGTTCCTCCCCCTTCTTCATTAACAAATGCTTTACAATGTTAGAGGTGGGAGAATCGTCAGTGAATATGATTTTGGGAGGAGCCAGAAAGAAGTACATTACTGCATGAGTGTAAGTCTCCTTTAAAGCCACACATACCAGCTTTGGAGCTAAATTGCTGATTGGTGGCTATGTATTACTGGACCATCCTGAGTAATCCCCCAATTTAGTGCCTAAAAAGACACAGTTCCATATCCTTCTTATTTGTTGTTGACTGCTTTGCACGTTTTTTTGGCCAGGAAATATTGCATGGCACCACTTGACCTTCTGTTCTTGTGCCACTCTTTCTGTCTCAGTAAATTCTATTTTAACTTTGTAAAATTCTGCCTACTGCTTGTTAAAATTCTTGTCACATCCCATTTTTCAGAGACTGATTAGCTGCCAACGGGAGATTTCGCTGCATTCGATATAAACTAATGTATGGAACATCGGTACTTAATATGTCACCCTGCATAAAAAATAAACCAGTCATGTCCTAGTCTGTACCCCGTAAACACGATTTAGTTCTGTACCACCTCATAGTTCCATTACCATTCAAGGAACCCGGTCATTTCTGAATGAAAGTTCATTATATAAATGATACTATTTCATCTCAGAGATTAGAGACTATGTCAAATCAACAAAATAAATGATGAGTCATTCAAGGGGGGAGGGGTTTGAAACATGTAAACGGCCAATACAATTGATAGAGCATTTTCAGTCAGACGTACCAAACATAAATTAACAAATAAAACTAGTGCAAAGTTTATCTTAAAGAAGTTCTCCAGCCTAAAATGCACTTTCTCCTGGTTTATAGCCCAGAAACTGCAAATTATAATGATTTATCACTTCTCTTTCTATGTAATTCCTAACTCAAGATATACATGTTTGAAATCAATAAAATCGCTCATCACAAAAAGTCCTCCATTTGCTTTCACTTTCAGTTTTACTCCTCCCTCTCGCATAGGAAGAGGTAACATATCTGATTTGGGGATCATGTTTGAGATTAATGAGATCATTCTGTGTCTTTGTTTTATAAGTGCCAACGATGCATTGTGTTAACCACCTGTTTCTTGATTTAAAGTCACGAGAAATATGTTTTAGGCTGGAGTTATCCTTTAAAACTGACTTTTAGAATGATTTTCTTCTGTGTGATTGGGAGTTGTCTGGACATATTTACTATTATTTAGTTTAGTAGATCTTCAGTTCAGAGTTTAACTGCTATTGGGCCACCAAAGTCAACAGCCAGCACCTGGCTTTGAATGGATAAAAGAGAACCTGAATAGTAAGATCATTTACACAGATATTTACTCTGCCATGGTATATTTCTTAATATTAGCAGGAGCTGCCATAGAGATTGCATTCAAAGTCATGCTGAGCAATGTTACACCGGTTAGTGTGAATTTTTGTAGTGGCTGCAGCTATAGGCTGGCATTAAAGGGCAGGTCCATCCACAGTAGTATACTAACTTACCCCACCTACCCACCCACCCAGGGTTGATGAAATCCTGTCTAACAGAAGGAACTGACATCCCCGTCCCCAGAATACCCCTAATTCTGCCTCATGCTGCCACCCTCGGAACATCCAGTCTCTGCTCCCGTCACATCTCCTGTGACATCACAGTGATGTCACCACCAACCCTCCTTCCACTCGAGGGTGCAGAAAATATGGCAACTCTGCACCCACCCCAAACCCAGAGACTATTATATTTACTTACCTGCCCGCAGTCCCTAAAGTTCAGTTTACTTACCTCTCTCTCCTACATCTTACAGCTGGCGTCTGTTTCTGTATTTCTTCTGGGTTGCAGCAGTCAGCCTTGTCCATAACTTACTACTGCAAAAAGCCTCTGAAGTGTTCATTTAGCTTACAGATAAGATAGACATCCCACCCTGACAAACTTGGCTTCCGAGCAGTGTGGGGGAGGAGGTGTGTCAGTGGGCGGGAAGGGGGCATGACAGGTTGTGATGTCAGGTAGAGATCAATAGGAGGTCTGGTGGAGGCGGAGTTAGAGGCATTCCAGGCCATGGTGGCCAGGTAAGGGATGTTCCAGGGGCAGAGGTAACAGTCCTTGCAATAGTGGGAGTTTGGGGTCGTGGGACTGCAGGAAACTACCGCAGAATCCGAGAGACTCCTGCGACTGCCGGGAGGGGTGGGATACCTGGATAAGGTGATGCCCTTTAAAAGTCCCACAAAAGTTTATTGCAAAATGTAATGCAACAGGAGATGATAACTGCCAGAGGCATAACTAGGATTCCCTGCATCATCTACAGTGGTTTCCTGGAAGGAGGCTGTATCTGTCATAATGAAAATAAGAACAGGCCCCCCTAGCAGCATGGCCCCCCAGCGGTTGCAGGGTCTGCTCCCCTGGTAGTTACCTCCCTATTATCTGCATACACATTGGAGCTGTGATGGCACCAATAGCGTTTACTAGTGCAATCGGCCTGATTCTGTTTACAACCCAGTTTCCATACACCGTGCTGTACTATACCAAATGCAAGAGGTAAACTTATTAAAAAACTAAAAATGGCTTTATTACTGGCAAATCCCATAACACATTGCTGATTGATGTGTTTGTACTCTTGCGGAAACAAAGTGTTTTAAATAAATTATTTATCGATCAATAAATTTAATGAACATTGAAGATTATCAAGCTGATCCGACTTGTTTTTTTACACTTTCCTATACAAAATGGCATCATGAATGTGATGAGTAGAGATGGCCGAACTTTCGAAAGTTCGGTCCGTTTTCGAACTATATGGAAAGTTCGAAAACGGACCCATTAAAGTCAATAGGAGTTAAATAGTTCGAAAAGTTCTAATGAAATACAATTAAAATATCAATGATAACTTAATGTAAATGGCTGTGGGACCTGGGAAATGGTCTGGGGAACATGTTCGAATATCCAGGACTTTTGAAAACTCGATTTTACTCTCACTCACGCTACTTTCGAGCTCGAACATTCGATAATTATCCCATTAACGACTCGTGTATTCGAGAATTCAATATTTACTTGCGTATTGGTATAATAGACATTTTACTCGCATATTCGTTAATTCGATATTTACTCGCGTATTGGTATAATAGACATTTTACTCGCATATTCGTTTATTCGATATTTACTTGCGTATTGGTATAATAGACATTTTACTCACGGATTCGAGAATTCGATATTTACTCTTGTATAGGTATAATGGACATTTTACTCACGGATTCGATATTCACTTGCGTATAGGTATAATAGACATTTTACTTGCAGATTTTAAAAATTCGATATTGACTCTTATATTGGTATAATGGACATTTTACTTGCGGATTCGATAATTCTATATTTACTCGTGTATTGGTATAAGACATTTTACTCGCTTATTCGTTTATTCGATATTTACTCGAGTGTTGGTATAATAGACATTTTACTCGCATATTCGCATGCCTCGAACTTCGAACATACGATAATTATCGAAAGTCCGGAAAACATCGAAAATCCAGGTCCGGGATAGTTCAAGAAGTCTGAGTCTGTTCGAACTCGAATAGTTCAGGTTCGAGTTCTAGTCCATCTCTAGTGATGAGTAAGGGTAAGGCTTAGATGTCAGGGTAGGCATTGCAGAGAGACTGGGACCCCCCAAAGCAGTAACTGATTGTCTAGAGCAGCTTATAAGATCCACGTGTTAGTCACATGGCTTGTGCTTACCTGGGTACAACAAATCACATATTCTGTATTCAGTCACCCGTATTTGGCTCCTCACTTGACATGGGCATGATGATGTCATACTGGCACCTGATTTTCCTCAGCCCTTTCTATATCTCTCCACCCCACCTGTATATAATAAGAATCTGGAATTCACCAGCGCAATATTACATCAATGTCGCAAAGCAGGACCTATGCACACCAGTTAGCAGCACTACAGCAGCCAACTAATCACAGCAATTTTATTTTGTTCCAGCCCCCTGACTATAAAAATACAGTTACCACTTCCCCCAGCCATTTGGCAGTATGTTAGGGAAAGCTGAATACGAAGAGACAGCATTGTACATTTTGTATATGAATCCCAATAGCCAGGCCGCCAGCCAGTCCGCCAGCCAACATTCCCCTTGGCCTTGAAACATGTTGTGTATTCACTAACAAGGCACAGCTTTCTACAGGAAATTTCCGATATAGTCTGAAATGTAAATTTTCCTAGAAATATTGGACTTTGTCGTTAGGTTGTTTAAAAAGAGAACGTTCAGCTCTAACAGACTCTGGTTTACTAATTGTATGTTGACCAATGGTTGTGGACTAAGTCAATTGTGTTAAAAACAAACATTTTTAAAAAAGTACCTGGAGCAGGTAGGTAAGATTGATTATTCTTACCTGCCAATATCGTTTGGTTGAGGAGCACCAGCACGAACAGTTTTCATCTGCCAGTTTAGTGACCTAGGCTTTCCTGGACTAATTTGTGCTAGCGCTCCTTACAAAATCAACATTGGGAGGTAGGAATTATCAGTGCTACCTCCCTGTCCAAAGTACTTTTCATTTTACCTGTTTTGTTTTTTGTTTTGAAACTTTACACTTAAACTTTAAACTTTTTACATACTTGTCAGAGCATTCATGGTCAGTATAAAATGTCTAGAGAGGTGATACTAATGATTTCCGTCAGTAGTGATGCTATAAGATTTTCAGTGTGCTCATTTGTGACGAGTTCCACTTTTTTTGAAAACCCACGAATCCAGCAGAATTTTCAAAACTTGGAACTTATCATAGAAAAATGGGGAAAAGGTTAAAAATTACAGAAAATTTGAAAAATTCAGTTGGGTTCTAATTGTATTTTTGGAACCACAGAACATAAACTAAACTCTCCAGTTTGGTTCATCCTGTAGTGCTCATCTGCTGTTTAATAAATGGACTTAATGAGAAATAATGTTGCAATCAGTATTTTGGTCCTTCTGCTAACAAAGGTCCAACCAAGAACACAAACACCACGTCTATTTACCCCATCAATAAGAGTTGTCCTACAGGTTCTCCGCAACACTGTTGTATATGTATATAAATATAGGATCACATATGGCACATTCGGGCTAAATTTATCCTCCATCTGCCAGGATTTAATTCAAACATTACTATTCACACAAGGCAAAGGGAAAACATTAATGGGATCTGCAGATTGAATTTGTTTATTGATATAAATTGTTTTCAAGAGCACATGAGAGAAGCTACCTCTGTTGCATATGTAAAACGCAAGGCAAAGAGGATGCAGCTGCGCTATAAATACAGATATTGAAAGAATCAATAAAGCAATCACGGCATCTGAAGGTGACTGGGACCTTCAAGTTTATAAATACCACTGATGCACCTTTAGTTAATAACTGTACTCCTATTATGGTGCTTAATGGCACATAAACAAATCGTCATTGAAAGGGGGACATAGTTGATCCCATGTTAGTCACGCTCAATTAGATAAAGCATTGACTTTTATAAGTCTACCAACACCTGGCAAAGAAGATGTGCCAAAAGTCCTTAAGGTGTTTCAGAGAAATACAATGCCCTCTACAAGGAGAACCCCTTAAAAAAGGGTTGTTTGCCATAGTACATGTTTATTTCAGCATATTGGTTTTGATTACAATAAACATAATTACCGATTTGCTTTTTATACATTTTTGAAGCATACCTATGAACAGTGACAAGGCAGCATCAAGGTAAAATTAAAGAGTTCTTTTTTGAACTGTTTTATATTATAGAATTTGTATTCAATAGAGAAAAATCAAAGAATCATTTGTTAATACAAGTTAAAAAATTGCATTATGAATGTCATCTAACAAACACCAAAAAAATCCCTTCTATACCAACAATTTATAAAAAAAAAAAAAAAAAAAACAGAAATCCTCCTTAACACATTTTTCCTTAGCAGAAAGCAAGCAATTCAGGAAGGCCACCCACATACACCAATAGGTAAATAAAGGTATCTATTTATTAGGATATATTAAAAACAACAAAGCCGGGAAATACTATGGATACAAACTAACAAGCTCCACCCATCGCCACTTCCTCAGGGGACTGGGCTGCATCAGAAGTTTGAGCACCGTGACAGGCAAGGACTCCCATATACAGGGAACACATACCTGCATACACCTTTTCCCTTGTATTGTTCAAAAGTCATGCCTAACAAATAATGCGCTCAAAAAATTATGGAACAAAGAGCCCTGATGAATTTAGGCATGCTCAGTTTGGTTCATGCAGAGAAAGAATTCTCCAAATTAGATGTTTTTTTTCATCTCTCCTGTTATATATTGTTATTTTATCTCTCCTGTTATATATTGTTATTTTATCTCTCCTGTTATATATTGTTATTTTATCTCTCTTGTTATATATTGTTATTTTATCTCTCTTGTTATATATTGTTATTTTATCTCTCTTGTTATATATTGTTATTTTATCTCTCTTGTTATATATTGTTATTTTATCTTTCTTGTTATATATTGTTATATATTGTTATTTTATCTCTCTTGTTGAATATAATTAAAGTGGAACTTTTTAAATTTTCACAATTTTCGATGTATTTTTCAAATTTTAGAATTTTGGATTTGGAGTCTCCACTTTTCCAATGGAATGTTTGAATATTTAATTTCAAATTTCTACTTTTCTAATACGATTTTTGAATTTTCCATATTTCTAAGTTCCAATTTCTAAGGGGGTTTTTAAAAACTAAACTGGGAGTCATTACATAGCCTAGAGTAAAGCAGCTTTCCAGGTTGGTGCTCAGTTCACTAGCAAAATCTTTGTGAATGCAATAAAGGAAAACTGCGAATTACATATCTATTTTCTTTTTTAAGAAATAAAGCCATATATATTTATAATTTTTTATATATATTTATATATATATTTATACTGTCAGATATTAAAACTGTATATCTATTTGCACACAAACATTTTATTGTACTTTCCCTATATAATTCTAAAGATGATGATTGTCAAATGGTTAGCTCCAGTTAAAAAAATGTTTGTTATTATTATGGTCACAAGCGCATTAGGATCACATGACTATAAGCGCGTTAGGATCACATGACTGTAAGCGCATTAAGATCACATAATGATATATGCATTAGGAGCACATGACCATACAGTAAGTGATTTAGTTTGGACAGGACTTTCCAAGCTGAATAAAAACCTTTGAATAAGAATCCTGGGATTCTGCCAAATTGCTGAGTAAATCCAGTAGACAGCGCATCATTAACAAATACAAAATACATTACTTAACAAGGCAATACTAATACTAATATTACTAATAACACTAATAACTAATACTAATTACTAATAACAAGCCCATACTGTAAATGAGTATTTTATAGAATAAGCAGCAATGTTTATTTTACTGCATTTGTACATTGCAAAGAGGACTTTAGCCAGTAAGTACTTGTATGTGGTCATGGAAATCCTTGGTGGCTTGTAATACACTATATTTTACAATAGGGGGTGCATTGTTATTATTATTATATATTTGACATGAATTCTTTCTTAATTATCAGAACTATGATATCCCTCCAATGTTATTTAGCTATAGATTCAACATTGCTGATTCAAATATGTTTTTCTCTTTTTGGTAGTACATCTCATGTATTGTAACATACTTATAATAAGTTACACAAGCATATACTATAAATTACTTGATAAATGGTGTTTAGGCTCAACGTAATGTAAAGACCTAGACAATTGAAATACAAAGTTCTTGCTGAGTTCCCATTGGTCATGTCCCAGACTGAGGAAGTGGCCAGACATAGACCAGATCAAAACCTACATTGGGTTTACAGCTCACATAGTGTGAACCTAGGGGTTAGGTTCTTGCTCTGTGTATTATTCCCTTTAAAATATATGGATAAGAACAGTCACCGTGACGTTCTATGCTTGATTTAAATGACTCTTTGGGGATTACTAATATCCTTATCTATTCTAGGAAGGGGAAAGGGGGTCACGTTATATATAAGACTGTGCAGTGACTCTTTTTTGTATTTAAGATCTTTTGTTTTTTTCCAGTAACTGTTCTCCTGATTACCACCCACAAGTGCTAGACATGAATAAAATGTAGGGGGAATAAGCAATGGTTTGTGCCTGTGTGTGCATCAGAATGGGAGGGAGAGGGAGGGGGGGCGGGCTGCAGTGCGCATGACAAAATTCTCCCGTAGGAGAGAAAGAAGGCAGAGTCCTATATGGACTCTGCTAGGCTCCTGGTGGTCAGTTTTTGGGACTTAGGGGGGGCATTGCAGGGCAGCCATTTGGAGCTGGGATGTAAGGTAAGGATTTTATTACACTACACAGTGGGGCCAGTAGTGGGTTAAATTCTAGTTTTGGAGGTGGACATGCCCTTTAAATTATGATGTTCCTGGGGCTTTATTGAACAGAAATAATTTCTTCCCCCTGCTGTATGGGTAGGTTGAATGGAAAAGGCTTAGGACAGAAATCTAAAGAGATATGCGTTAAGTATTGTTGTGAATGAGGCAATGTGTGGAAATGAATGGGGAGGGATCGCCTGGGAAAGATGGACTGAAAAAGTCAATGCTGTAAAACAGATGCGTCTAACGTGTACATCTTTGTCAATTAACTACAAATACATAGATCAACCAATCAGGAAAGATTCTTACACTCTAGTAAAATGATTGCAGATACCTGAGGAAGATGCAATAACAGGTGTTATCAGCCAAATAACAGGAAGATGTAATACTCTGCGACCCTATTCAGGAAGCATATAAAAGTATTGTTGTACATTTGCATCAGGCACCGCAAAGTAGAAGTTAAACCCACGCTTACCAGATATTACATCAGGAATCGTTGGTTTAATGTATTGTGCAGGTAAATAATGTGGCTCCATGTAATTGCATCTTTTCCATAATGCATATTGTTTTTAACAGGAAGAAAGAAAGGAAGCAAGAAAAGAAAATCCATTCAGGAATATTTATAACAATTTACAATCTGAACAGCCAAGCTAAAATCGCATTAAGACTGAATGGAATCCTAGACAATGTTGCCATTAGCAGCCCTCCTTATCTGATGTGGGCTTATAAGGGTGTAGAGTGTTGGGTACACTAAGGCTGGATACACTATTTGGGACAAATGTCCGTCGAATTTGCAAACAATCGATCGTGCGTTCCCCTTAGGGAACCGCACGATCAATCAGAATTTTCTGACGCGTCCGATCGTTCGTTCGTTTGTCCGATCCGGTGCCGTGAATCGGTTGGAAAATATCGGCTGGTGTGTACCCAGCCTTAGGAGCCAGGGTAAAAAGGAGAACTAAAGCAAAAATCAGCTTTTAAAATCTGCAGGTTTCTTGTTTTACACCATGCAATATTTATGTCCAATCGACTGATAGTTCAGTGTATCGGCCGATTGGGCCAAAATAATCACAATCACCCCTTTAAATAAAAAGGTATATATGACTAATGGAAGAAAAACTGTGCAACCAGGTTTTTCTTACATTCAAGCCAATCAAAAGTTTTCCACCTCCTATCCAAACTCTCAAGCTGTTAATATGACCTTTAGAAGGGATTTAGCAATAGTGCCCATCAGTTAAGGGCAGTAAATTGCCATTTTATGCGCTCATTTACAGAGAACGCAATCACTTTCTCGATTTTGTCTGAAAATGGCATTTTCACATTATCTGTTGTGTGACTATACTGCCAGCTATGTGACCAGTGGGAAAATAGACACAAAAAAATGGCCAAATCAAGTGGGTTTTAGAAATGTCACCCATGCAGCCACCTCAGATCCTGTCTTAATATCATCTTAATGCGAGAAATTGGTAAGTGTCACTTTAAGATATTTCTGAAGCTCTGCATAAATCCTACCCCCCAATTGTCTTACTTCCACCAGGACAGACACAAGGGTCCACAAGGGTCGGGGCGTAGCTATCTGGGGAGCAGGGGATGCGCCCGCACCAGGGCCGTTGGCCAAGAAGAGAGCCCTATTTTGTGCTAAGTTTCCAAAACTACCAGTCTGTGTACCAACTATTTTACCAGTGGTTATATACAAAGCATTTTTACCACTCTCTCTGGGCCAAGCATTTTACTAGCGTCAGTTGGTTAGTTATTTTAGAAGGTTTGAGGATCTAAGTTTAGAAATAATGTTGGAATCTGATTGAATAGTTTTGCTAGGTGTATGGGAAAAGTATGTTTGTCTGTTTTAAATTTAGCACCTTTAAAAAAAATGTAATGATGAATTAGCATGATTTTTATGGGAATGATTATTTGGTTGGCAGGGCCGATTTGTGTTTGCGGCAGGGTTGCGGGGGGAACCATCTCAAATTTTGCACCAGGGCCCATAGGTCTGCAGCTACGCCACTGCAAAAGGGTCTGCCCCATTTCTGTACCATGAGGGGTATTCTGGGGTGTGGCATGGTTGGGCAGTCTGGGGCAAAGATGGGCAGGGTTTAAATAGGCCTTTCCCTCACCCAGGATCTCCACACTCATCCCAGTGTATGTATTAGAGATGTCCTACCTGCGGACCTCCAGTTGTTTGAAAACAACAACTCCCAGCATTCCTTGTTGCATTCTGATAATGTTTCCAGTTAATACAAAATTGTTCTGAATAGGAAAAGTGATGGTATTTAACTGGATCAATCATTTGTTTTAACTCGAATAAATCCAGGGCTGCTGCACCCATGAAGCAGGATGGAAATCCTGCACTTGGCATAGTGATCGGTAGCACGCCGCCATTGATTTCTATTGTAATCATAGCGGCACCGGAGGAAATCTGCTCCCCCTAGTGGCCATACTGCATAAATCATTTAAGAAAATATATTAAAAGTCGGAGTAAACACAAGGACATGTAATAAAAATTCTTATCATTGAAAATGGTGCTAAGTTTGCCCCAAGCAACCAGATGTTAGCTTTTAAATGGTAAATAACATCTGATTCGTTGGGGCAACATTAGCACCATTTTTAACAATAAGAACTTTTATTACATCTCCATGTGTTTATCTAACAGGAACCTTGTTGTTTGCAATTTCTTCAGGTTTCCAGGATCTTGTTGTAATGTGTAATGTAACGTGTAGGAATATAGGATGTTTAATAACTTCTTAACCCCATCTATCTTTACCTGATATTATTTCTCTTTCATGTGTGTGGCTACATTCAGCTGCATTGTACAGATCTACACAATGCAGAACAGCTATGGCTCTAGTTTACACTGGGTAAAGTCCATGTGTCCAGACTGGCAGTACTGTGTGCAGTAACCACTAGGAACATGTAAATATGTACAAATAACAGCAGTGAATACAAAGTGTTTGCACTGCAACAAGAACCAAGATTCATTAAAGTTTAGGGCCCACGTGGCATTTAACAAGCAATGACTAACTTCAAACATTAAGCTAGGTGAAGGGTTCTGTGCTAACCAAGTGTCCCCCAATCAAAACACAGAAATGTTTAGGTCTTAAAGTTGGGAAAATATTGCCTAGAAAATAGAATGGCAGCTTACACCCATAGGTACCGATGTATTTAAATACATAGCAGCGAAGAGGATTAGCACTCTATTCAATGATATTCAGTGCCAGGGTGCCATTCAAACAGGACAGACATGTAGAACATAGAAGTGAAGGCACTCACGGGTCTAGTAGAAATTAAAACATAACTTTTATTTCAGCAAGTAAGACGATATAGCTATTGCTTCTTTCTTCTATTATATATATATATATAAATATATATATATAATATATATATATATATATATAATAGAAAGAAAGAAGCAATACTGGCTAGTGGCTGGTCAGTAGAGTGATTGAAAGGCTGGCAACTGGAATCTATACACAAAAGCAGCATGAGCATAACACAGACAGAGCTTGGTGGCCTGTTGGTAGAAAGAAAAGATATACAGACAATATTTTGACCCGATCACCTGATCCTACTTGTAAAAAACATCTCTGACATGCCATTCTTTTTTTCGGCCAAGGCCGAAAAATTATTGGTTGAATAGGTAAGTCCAATTAAATTATTGCACAGGACAGGCATTTTGCAGAAATATCAATCTAGCCCATAGATGTTCAACCCTCGGCCAAGGACTACGGTCAGAGTCTAAGCATGCTAGCTTGTATGGTCCAGGGTGAATTGCCACTAGTGCACCCCTGACCTAGCCTAACAAACTCCAACAAATTGCAAAATGGCTACTGGGAGTGTTTTTTTGACTTTTGACATTTTTAACTTTGCAATTTTGATTCTCATTCTTTTAAATTTGCGAAACGTTCTGACTTTTAGAATTTACAAAAAACAGCACATCCAGAATGAAACAAGGTTCGTCATTGTAGAGGTAACAGAGCAAAAAAAAACCATAAAAAAAACAAAAAAAAAAAAAAACAAAATATATAGAATGAAATTTCACTGTGCAGAATAAACCAAATGATACAATTAACATTTACATTTAGGACAACTGTAGTATTGTTGCTCCACCCTCCTTTCTGGCCCAGGGTCTAACCAATGAAAAGACAGGCTCTGCAAGAAGCACTTTATCCCATTGGATAGATCCCAGGCTGAGGTGGAGGATATTGTACAATGGTGGTATATTGGATATATTTTTCTTTATGGAAAAATACCAAAATATACCAAATTATCCAGTAAACCTATTAGCCATGAAACATCTGCAAATGAATTGACTGCTGTTTATATCCCAACTGATTTCCTTAAAGACATGTTTCCGTCATGGTGTGTTTCCATGATGGTGGATTTCCATGACATGTTTCTGAGATGGTGTGTTCTCATAGTGGTGTGTTTCATGAAAAATTGCATACCCTTAAAGCCATTTAACTATGAACACAATTGATGTCAATGAGCAGAGGCAGATCTGGGCCACGTTCCCAGGTCACCCCTTACTATGTTTCTCCAGCGTTCATTCCCTTTATATAAGCCCTTACTTCTATTCCACTATTGCATTTGGTGAGAAATAGAGGCCATGTTTGTCTTCCCAGAGATGATGGTGGTAGGAAAGATACTATCAAACAGGCCTTGGGGGAGACCAGAGGGCAGACAGACAATATTGAAGCATATGCCACTCTCTGTTTGTGTGTGTACGTTCTTAGGTTTGTCTGCGATTTCCTTATATATTATAGAGTACATTAGCAAGATCATCTGCAATTCTGTATGTCTCTGTATTGATATTAAAGGAAAACTAAGCAATGTTTGGCCCTTTAAGGATAACTACAGTAAAGCTAATAATAAATGAATTTCAATGTAATAAGGGATGAAAACAACATTTTTGTAACTTTATTCCTTTTGCTTTTAGAAAGTTTAGGGTTTGGAATTCCTGACAAAATGTACGATTTAAAATTTATAAGGGGGAACCAGTTATGGGACGAAGCCTATTCTAAGTTCCATCTGACCACATCCCTGGCACTCCCTGGCCATGTCCCCCCAGGTGTTCCTGGGCAGACCCTTCATGGTATGTCTGTCCTGGAGAAAACTTGACAGTTGGGGGGGTATGCCTTTCATTTTAAAGGGTTATTAGGCCACCCTAAAAAGATCTCCATAGAAAATCCTAATTCGGACTTCCTTGTTTGCAGGAGCAGTGAGCCATCGATTAGTGCAGGAAATGTACATTCACAGCAAACTGACTCCCAGGAAGATGGGAGTAGGATGTTTTTGGGGGGTGGGGGAGTATAGTTGCCTATGGGAAGTCCCAGTGTTGATGGTATGGGAGTTTGCCAAGGCTATAACACTAAACTAAAACGATCATAGAAAAAACACCATATGTCATGACACAAGTAGCAAGTAACAAAATTGACCTCGTCTAATAAACCACTAAAACTAATAAAAAATTTGCTTTCGGTCTAATTGCCCTAGACTGTAAAATCTAATTTCGAGTAAGTTGTTATGAGTTAATAGACTGAGACCGATTTGTTCCACGCTACTAAATAAGTCTAAATGATTGCATTAGTAATCCAGCTGCCTTCCAATACTTTATTTCCCTCTTCTTCTACTTCTGAACAAAGACCATGTCGTACATGGGGGGGGGAATCCATGACACTAAAAAATAGTACAGGCTTATTTAATAAGAGGTGGGGAAATTGGCCTGTACTGTTAATTTGCAGAAACCAATAGGATAATACCTTTTTACAGAGTATTCTGCAGTTGGAAAAGTGATTGATTATTGTTATTTGGTAACATCTGATTGGTTGCACAGACACAATTTAGTTCCTCAATTAAATAAGCCAGATAGGGGCATATTTATAAAGCCACGGTATCAATGTTAAAGGAGAAGTAAACCTAATTTTTTATACTCCAGAATCTGAAAACAACCCCCCTAAAAACACCAATAAACTATAAAATGGCACTTTAATAAACTCTGTTAAAGTAAATCAAAGCCTGTTAAGAACTGGATGAAGTATCTGTGTGTATGTGCAGTGTCAGACCACACCTCCTGACCCCAGTCACATGCTTCCTTGCTTTATCTGTCCTGTAAAAGGATTGGCTAGAGATTATTAATGGGTGTGACCAACTGTAATAAGTTTGTGCCATAGCTAAGGACTGAGCATGAGCAGAACATAATACCATTGACCAAACTGTGTGATACTAGAATGCGGAGAAGTAAAGCACAAACCATATGTTATTTAGGTAAATTTCCCAGTGCCCATATCAAAATGAGAGGTAAGACACAGATTACTGGTTTTATATCATGGTGTTCTGCCTTCTGGTTCAGTGTTGTTCTGTGGCTTTAGTTTCCCTTTAAGTTTACAATCGCAGGTGTTAATCTATGATTGTGGTTGCAAATTCACTATCGCTATCATAGATTTACTCACACAATTGCGCAGTTTATGATCGATTTATGATCGCTCATACAATACCATTGCGGAATTTTGCTACCGCATTGTATTGTACGAACGATTGTACTTTTGCAATAACACGCGGTATCGCAAATTTGCGCTACTGTGAGTTTTTAAATATGCCCCATTTTGTATTACGCCACTGAAAGGGAATCCGTTTCCTAATGATAATTACAGGGAATTAGTAGAGGAAGAAAATGACTGAGGGGGAGGAGAAACCGAAAGTTCTAAAGTGTGACATAACTGGCAGAAATGAGCATCTCTAGAATGTGCCGCAAAGGCAACGGGTGACAGGAAGGCTCCCATTAGGGAGAGAAAGGGAAAGGCGAACCTTTTGTTAGAAAAGGAGAAGGAGCCTCTTTTATTTTAAGCACGGGCGAGAAGTAACTAATTATAATTTGCTTCCTGAAGCATGCCGAACAGTTAATACCTGTAAGATTAGCTTGCAATGCTTTGTGAGTTTTTAAGAGGACAGGCAGCTTATCAAAGGCTGAAGTCTTTTTTTAAGCACCTGAAGGGTTAAATCCGAGACAACATCACAAGCTGCAAGGAAAGTCCATCCTGCTGCCCTCCATCTGCAAATTACAACTTACAGCAATCACAGAATGCTGGGAATTGTAGTTTGCAAACATCTGGAGGGCAGCAGACTGGACATTCCTGCCATTCAGCACAAAACAGAGACAAAAACGAGACAAAACAGAGAGAGGGTTAGAAGTGACCTCTGCAGGCTAAGAAGCAGAGGAGATATCAGAGGTACAACGGAACAATCGCTTCCTCTGCAACTTTCCAGCCACGAAGACCTATTAAGTATTCGCAGTTCATTACTCAGGCAACAAAGAAAAGAGCACAAAGAGAAGAGAAAGGGAGCATGCATAGGCATTTTTCATTATAAATGAATTAATGTAAACTATGCAAGAATAAGGGTGCATTTCATATTACCCACGGAACACCACCGCCTTCTGCCAATGAAAGTTTTTCATATTTACAAAAGAACATACCCCTGCAGCTTCCAGATCAATAACCCCCAAAACTATAATTTCCCCCACTACTGGACCCACTCCGTAGTGCATAAAAATCCTTACCTTACATCTCAGCTCCAAATGGTTCTCCTGTAAAGTTCCACCAAAGTCCAGAAAACTCTCCACCAGGAGCCTGGCCACCAGGGAAATTGTTTCCATCCTCTCAGAGGTTTTTGGCTTGCTCAGAGCAGCGCTTCATTCCCTCTCCCCCTCCCTCCCGTTTTGTTCTCCCTCCCCCTAATGTAAATCCCCTTGTAGATATAGTAGGGCTAGTTCCCCCAGCCCCAACCGCAATATTATCTTTTCCAGAGACTCCCCCGAACTCTACCTACCTTCCCTCTCTCCTCCGGCATTCTGAACTGCCGGCAGCCGCGTCCGTGATTAGCTGCCTCTCAGCCAATCACAGGCGCAGCTGCCGGTCCGGCCCCGTTTGCAGTTCTACACAAGCAGGGCAGTGCGGCGTAGGAGAGAGGTAAGGTAAGTAACGATCAGGGGAGTCTCTGGAAAAGATAATATAGCAATGGGGGCTGGGGGAACTAGCTCTACTATATATTGAAAAATTTTTAAAAAAGGGTGGACATGCCCTTTTAAAGAATATTTTTTTATATTAGCAGATCTAGTAACCTTGATACATTTAAACCAGGACACCATGTCCTCTGACGATCAGATTGCCTTTGATTGTATCATGCCTGAGGAAGAAGCAGTGTTGGTTTTTGGGCCTAGGTACTCTCTTTCGTGGCTAGCAAGGTGCTCCCTCACCAGGTCCTCTACCAAGGACCTATAGCTATAGCACAAGCAAAGAAACTGTGAGGGGCACACTTGAAGTGTGAATCACCAAGTCTTTATTTAATCACAAGCACACAATGTTTCAGGGATCACTATGTCCCCTTCATCAGGTGTCACAGTTTCTTTGCTTGTGCTGAGGAAGAAGCCTCAAAGGCTTGCATTTTCAATCATTTTAGTTAGCCAATAAAAGGTACTATTTTATATCCAAGATGTCTCTACTTTCATGTGGCTAAGACGGTACAATTCTCTACTAATCAGATGGCCTGTAATTCCAAAGCATGGAAACTGGCTTAAAACTGTCCGCACTTGAATGGGATCAAAACATAAGGCATCTCCACCCTAGGAACTAAAATGTACACACATCTTTAGGAACCCCCCTTACCCACTTTTTATTATACTTACCTTTGTGATGTCACAACCAATGGCTGACGGCCATACCTGAAGCTGCTCCCTCTGCTGCTGTGCGTGTCCGTAAATCCCATGTAGCAGCAGCACAGAAAATGCATACCTGCCAGTAATGGATCTGGGTCAATATGTAAGGTTAGATGCATCTTTGGAAAAGGTAAGTGTAACGAAAAGTGGGTTTGGGGGGTCCTTAAAGGGGAAGTTTAGTGCAAAGAAAAGAAGAAGAGTATTTCTCCATCCCAATTACCTTAACCTGCACATTCAGCATTTTGTTTTTGTATAAATGCTTCCAAATTACTGACTTCCTGTTTGCAGGACCTCTAATAGACACCGTTATGGTCTTGCCCTTGACCCAGCATCTGGGTTGATTCAGTTGCTCAGTAGAGATCTGATCATGTTTGACCCATCCAACAGCCAATCAGTAGAAATCACTGTTTATGTTAGTGGAAGAACAAGGACTGTTACAGAACCTGAAATGTCAGCTCACTAAATGTCGACAGCAGGGAATAGCAAGGGGTGTAAATTCAACTGATTTTTCAAGATGGAAGAGAATATGTAGAATAACTTGGTATGTATAATACAAACAAAGCATTTTAAAAATAAAATTTTCCACTGAACTTTCCCCTTTAAGATGTGTGAAGGGTGACGGGTCCTTTAAAGGTGGAAGACAAGATGGACTGGGGGATTCATTTACAGAGAGACACTAATGTAAGATATATTTTAATGTCAAATGCCTTTCTCTGCAAACATTGTGCACCCGATTAGGTTTGCCGTTCTTCTGAAAGGAGCCTTATGGGGAGATTCACCCAGAGCTGCAAATGCTCTGGGCAAATCTAACGAAGGGATTTAACAGAGGCTTCGTGGCTCTGGGTGAATCTCACCCACACGTACGTATTAAACGCCAGCTATAGCTGGCATTAAATACTTACGTGGTAATACCTGCACAGCCTCTGGTAAATTGTTTTGCGCCGGCTGCGCGAGTGCCTCTTCTGGGACTCGCCCAGCCGCCGCAAAGCGAGACTTAACGTTGTGCTAACCAATCGTAAATCCCTTGCCTCTGGGAGGGATGGTCACATGCCCAGGGGAGCCCTTCCCTCCCTCCAGATCCCATCTGGCTGACCATCTACCCAGCGTAAAAACCCTTTGAATATAATGTTCCTCTGCCTTGCCCACTCCCAACCGCTGTGTTAAAACTAAAAAAAAAAGTTTCTGATTCATACTTACAGCCCTTCAATCCCGGACGCGGCTGCCGGGCCAGCCCCTCTCTGCTGTTTCCGTTTAGCAGAGAGAGGGAGAAGATAGCTGCGGAAGCGAAGGAAGAACATTGGGTGGACATGCTCTTTAAGAAGAGATCACCTGTGCAGCTGCCTCAGCCTATTCAATATTGTAAGATTTTTTTTGTACAACTTTTAAACGCCAGCTATTAAATTTGCACTGCTGGGTAGACCCACATGGTATTTCCTCAGAGACCCATTCGTGATACTGAATGTCCGTAAGGGAGCCCCAAAGGAATAGGAATAAGTTGTAAGGTGCACAGTGTCATTTGCAACACTGA
The DNA here is from genome assembly GCA_019447015.1 of Hymenochirus boettgeri. Classification (NCBI taxonomy): domain Eukaryota; kingdom Metazoa; phylum Chordata; class Amphibia; order Anura; family Pipidae; genus Hymenochirus; species Hymenochirus boettgeri. The sequence goes on along the minus strand of CM033472.1, from coordinate 37,906,491 downwards.
TTTGTATTCCAAACGGATTTACAGGAACATTTGGTTAATGTTACATGAGAGCTCAGATTACACCGATTGCTATAATCAGAGCAATGTGATAGGATTCATTCTCTTCTGCGATCACATTTTTTAATATTATATTAACATCGTTATTACTCTACAATACCGTGTCCTAAAATATTTACTTTATGGAGAGATAAAAGTCTGGCATCCTGGATTCCTGCTTTAAACTTTCCGAAACGTAATAATAAGTTACTTACCGTCCAAATATTAACTTTGGAAAAGGCCATACACTGGGTCAATTTTCTGATCAATTCGACCAATCGGTCAAAAAATAGATGGCCGTTATCTTGTGTTTTCTGATCGACCACTTGAAGAAAACGATTGGTCGATCGGAAAAAAAGGGGCAAAAATTGGATCAGGCAGTTTTCTGTCAACCCCCATCTTCCAGTTCACATTTTCAGAAGATTTCAAACTAAAATCTGCAGGAGGTTGACAGTGCAGCATGGTGCTTTTCCCTTAGTTCTTACACTGGTATCCGTGTCGAAAAGTTTTTAGGGTATAAAGTCAATAAGGATCTTCGTCGAGTATACTGTATCTATTTAACAGGGTTCACCTTTTAATTAATAGAGAGGCATTTCAACCAAATGATTTTGCCATGCTAATTCTTGCACTCAGCGAGGGTTTTTTGTAACCACTTGTTAATTATAAATCTCAGAATATATTTTAGTTGTGTGCAATGAGAGTGTGAAAATCTATTTCTAGTGCTAATACAATAGCAGACACATTCATAAAATCTGCCCCTACAATAAAAAACAAATGAGCCAGCCTATCCACGCACACAACAGTGTTAATCAGCTATTTAAATACAATCAGTTTGCAGTGAATGCAGCCCAGATAATGACATTAGTTAAATGATTTTTTCTAATCATTAGGATACTTGGTAACCCTAGAACTAAACCTATTTTTAACCACATTGTGAAGATTTCCACCTCATCATTTTAAACCAGGTACATATAAAAACCCATGTGCGTCACAGATTACGGACAATTCGTCTAAACGCATCCTGACTTGTGAAGCATGGAGCTAAATGAATTAGTCATGCAGCCATAAAGTAATAAAATAGCCCCGTGTATTATTGCATTAACTGAATAGTGTATTATGTATTCAGTGTGAGCACGATAGGAATCTAGAATTCATTTCCATGTTCTATGTGAGTGTAGCCTCCAACATTCCATTAAGAACAGTTTACTTTATAGAATGGAGGCATAACTACCAAGGGTTGGGGGCTGGCAATCTTTGCCATAACAGTTACAGACATGATGATTTCCAGCCACTATCCTAAGAATATGTTGACATTGCTGTACTGTACGTCACTAGGCATTTTAGTATCCTGTCTTTATAAGGGTAAGTTCACTTATCCTTTGTAGACAAATCTCTTAAAATTGCCTTCAGGCTATTATGGGATTTGCCTGAACGACACCTGAATATCGGCAACAGTCGCACGCACAGTTGATATTAATACGATTGTCATTTTCGTTGCATGACTCATTCATTTAGAGACACGTTTCACAGTATAGGTTGTAGCAATCGAAATCAATTATGGGTAATCTAGGCGGCACGTGGACAAATCTTCTTAAATTATGAACTTAGCAGAAATGACACCAGCCCCTGCATAGAACTTGTATCAATTTATAGTGAAATGCTGGAGTGTATTTATTTGCTTGGTTTATGTGGTTTAGGAATGTTACTGTATTATTATTCTAAAAAGAAAAAGGTTTCATATGCAGAAAGAAGCTGGTGTGAATAAGTTAAAGGGCAACCATAATAATATGCTCTCAACTATATCATATCTCAGCAGGGGGACCAGGTAAGGGGCGAACCTATGCCCCTGGAATGGCCAGTCACGGAGCAGTTTTGCATAGTCACAAAACCTGGTGTTTTTTTATTTCTATGATTCATTGGGTAAAAATTACCCACTGGTCAAACGATCGACAAGGTACAACAAAAATGCAGATTATTATTGGGTGCCAACGTGCTGACTATAAAATGCACCTTCCGGCAAGCAGGGAGCCGGATCAGAGACGCCGCGGGAGAAGAGGGTCTGTAAGCAGCGATCTGAGCATTTTTTTAAGAAAATATCTCGGTGGTTGGGGGGGTGCAGGGGACACCTACCTTATGCCCAAAGTTCATTTTTAGGTTGGACATGCCCTTTAATGGTTTTGTACATTTGTGCCGCATTTCATAAAACTTTTGTTAACTGATTGTTTTTGTCCATCTCTAGTTACAGGCTGTATTTGCTACAGACGATCGGGTGGGGGAATTGCAAAATTAAAATTAACACGGATCCCGGCATTGTGAAGGTAAACTTCTAGGTATTCGCTACAAATGATATCATCAGGGTGAAAAGAACATGATGGGAGACAAGATGAAGCTGATGCAATAAAAGGTGTAAAATGCTGCTCATGCTATAAATCTGCAGCAACCAATCAGATATTATCTAACTACAGTAACCCAGCAAAAAGCTATCATCTGATTGGTTGCTGCCAATTAATAGCAATGGCAAACTTTTGCATCTCTATAATACACAGTTCTGAAAACAGTACAGCAAGTTCTTTTCAGTGAACCAAAACAAACCCCATAACTCATGTAAAATCCTCCTCCTGCCGCCATCGTTTTTTATTCCGTGCTTACTTCCCCCATTATTCTTCTCTCTCCTTCACCCATAGCGCGTCCCTGATTTATTTCCTCTACGGAAGCAATGGAACAAGCTCTTAACAGTTAACATGAAATGATTACAATTTGCTCATCACGGCGAGTTCAAAGAGAGAGCAGCGAAAACATTTCGACGTTATGTGTCATTTTTCACACTCTCCAATTGAACGGGGAAATGTTCATCTTGTACAGCGTTAGAGAGGTTTGCATTGGGAACAGTATACAGAATGTTGTACCAGTGGTTCTCTAAAATGTTTTTGTCACGTTGTAGGGCAGGAAAATATGGGACATCAGCCAGATATTCAGGTCTGGCAGATCTACCAATTGATATACCAATTGGTGGTTGATGTAATTTTACCCGACCGATCTCGCAGTGTATTGAAGACCTCATGATCTCTTTTTAAGTTCAAAAGGTCAGAAACAATTGGTCAGGATGGAAATTCCAGACAATATTTCTGCCTGATCATCCTAACTCAAGGGTCTCTCCTGTGAGTGAACAGAGGCAGTCAACACGGGTGTCAGCCCTATAGGTGGCATATTCCTGTTCTTACTATAACTACATTTAAAAACAGCTGATCACGGACCTTTGGTGCAGGCCATCTTATCTCCCTGGGCCAGACCAGCATTATAAAGGATAAGAGGAGCACATTGCGTAGCAACAAAGTGATAATTTATTGTGCAAACAACATATACAACGTTTCTGGAGGTTTCAACTGCTGATGATACTCACCCCAGGGTAGGGGGCTTTTAGAGGATTGCACCTAAATACTACTAGCAATTGCCAAAGAAACTTGTGCTAGAGTGACTTTTTGGACAGATCCAGACCAGCATTACAAGTGCAACATTTGAGGATGGGTAGGAGGAATCTAGAGCAAACCCATACGTCCTCAACCAGGATTCCCTCTGGGAATAAGCACTACATATTAACCTATTGTTCTGTAGACACTTCTGTGGCTTTACTAAAAAATAATTGTCCTCTGGTCTCTAAAACTGGGTACACACAGTACTAATCTGTAAGATTATATCTGTCATGTATGAAACATATGGCTACACATTCACTAGTTCACGTAGTCTATGGCCATCTTTCCTTATGTAACCCTTTCCTGGCAGAGATCACGTAGTCTATGGCCATCTTTCCTTATGTAACACTTTCCTGGCAGAGATCACGTAGTCTATGGCCATCTTTCCTATGTAACGCTTTCCTGGCAGATTCACATAGTCTATGGCATCTTTCCTTATGTAACCCTTTCCTGGCAGAGTTACGTAGTCTATGGCCATCTTTCCTTATGTAACCATCCTGGCAGAGTTCACGTAGTCTAGGCCATTCTTCCTTATGTAACCCTTTCCTGGCAGAGTTCACATAGTCTATGGCCATCTTTCCTTAGTAACCCTATCCTGGCAGAGTTCACATAGTCTATGGCCATCTTTCCTTTAGTAACCCTATCCTGGCAGAGTTCACATAGTCTATGGATCTTTCCTTATGTAACCCTTCCTGGCAGGTTCACGTAGTCTATGGCCATCTTTCCTTATGTAACCCTATCCTGGCAGAGTTCACGTAGTCTATGGCATCTTCCTTAGTAACCCTTCCTGGCAGAGTTCACATAGTCTATGGTAATCTTTCCTTATGTAACCCTATCCTGGCAGAGTTCAAGTAGTCTATGGCCATCTCCTTATGTAACACTTTCCTGGCAGAGATCACGTAGTCTATGGCCATCTTTCCTTATGTAACACTTTCCTGGCAGAGATCACGTAGTCTATGGCCATCTTTCCTTATGTAACGCTTTCCTGGCAGAGTTCACATAGTCTATGGTTATCTTTCCTTATGTAACCCTTTCCTGGCAGAGTTCACGTAGTCTATGGCCATCTTTCCTTATGTAACCCTATCCTGGCAGAGTTCACGTAGTCTATGGCCATCTTTCCTTATGTAACCCTTTCCTGGCAGAGTTCAATAGTCTATGGCATCTTCTTATGTAACCTATCTGGCAGAGTTCAAGTAGTCTATGGCCATCTTCCTTATGTAAACACTTTCCTGGCAGAGATCCACGTAGTCTATGGCCATCTTTCCTTATGTAACACTTTCCTGGCAGAGATCACGTAGTTATGGCCATCTTTCTATGTAACGCTTTCCTGGCAGAGTTCACGTAGTTATGGCATCTTTCCTTGTAACCCTATCCTGGCAGAGTTCACATAGTCTATGGCCATCTTTCCTTAGTAACCTTCCTGGCAGAGTTCACGTAGTCTATGGCCATCTTTCCTTATGTAACCCTATCCTGCAGAGTTCAGTAGTCTATGGCCATCTTCCTTATGTAACCTTTCTGGCAGAGTTCACGTAGTCTATGGCCATCTTCCTTATGTAACCCTTTCCTGGCAGAGTTCACTAGTCTATGGTTATCTTTCTTATGTAACCCTTCTGGCAGAGTTCACATAGTCTATGGTATCTTTCCTTATGTAACACCTTTCCTGGCAGAGTTCACGTAGTCTATGGCCATCTTTCCTTATGTAACCCTATCCTGGCAGAGTTCACGTAGTCTATGGCCATCTTTCCTTATGTAACCCTTTCCTGGCAGAGTTCACATAGTCTATGGCCATCTTTCCTTATGTAACCCTATCCTGGCAGAGTTCACGTAGTCTATTGCCATCTTTCCTTATGTAACCCTATCCTGGCAGAGTTCACATAGTCTATGACCATCTTTCCTTATGTAACGCTTTCCTGGCAGAGTTCCCGTAGTCTATGGCCATCTTCCTTATGTAACCCTTTCTGGCAGAGATCACGTAGTCTGGCCATCTTTCCTTATGTAACCTTTCTGGCAGAGTTCACATAGTCTATGGATCTTTCCTTATGTAACCCTTTCCGGCAGAGTTACGTAGTCTATGGCCATCTTTCCTTATGTAAACCCTATCCTGGCAGAGTTCACGTGCTATGGCCATCTTTCCTTATGTAACCCTTTCCTGGCAGAGTTCACATAGTCTATGGCCATCTTTCTTATGTAACCCTACTGGCAGAGTTCACGTAGTCTATGACCATCTTTCCTTATGTAACGCTTTCCTGGCAGAGTTCCCGTAGTCTATGGCCATCTTGCATTTTTACCACTCTCTCTGGCCAAGCATTTTACTAGCGTCAGTTGGTTAGTTATTTAGAAGGTTTGAGGATCTAAGTTTAGAAATAATGTTGGAATCTGATTGAATAGTTTTGCTAGGTGTATGTGAAAGTGTTTGTCTGTTTTAAATTTAGCACCTTTAAAAAAAATGTAATGATGAATTAGCATGATTTTATGGGAATGATATTTGGTGGCAGGGCCGATTTGTGTTTGGCGGGGTTGCGGGGGGAACCATCTCAAATTTTGCACCAGGGCCCATAGGTCTGCAGCTACGCCACTGCAAAAGGGTCTGCCCCATTTCTGTACCATGAGGGGTATTCTGGGTGTGGGCATGGTTGGGCAGTCTGGGGCAAAGATGGGCAGGGTTTAAATAGGCCTTTCCCCACCAGGATCTCCACACTCATCCCAGTGTATGTATTAGAGATGTCCTACCTGCGGACCTCCAGTTGTTTGAAAACAACAACTCCCAGCATTCCTTGTTGCATTCTGATAATGTTTCCAGTTAATACAAAATTGTTCTGAATAGGAAAAGTGATGGTATTTAACTGGATCAATCATTTGTTTTAACTCGAATAAATCCAGGGCTGTGCACCCATGAAGCAGGATGGAAATCTGCACTGGCATAGTGATCGGTAGCAGCCGCCATTGATTTCTATTGTAATCATAGCGGCACCGGAGGAAATCTGCTCCCCCTAGTGGCCATACTGCATAAATCATTTAAGAAAATAATTAAAAGTCGGAGTAACACAAGGACATGTAATAAAAATTCTTATCATTGAAAATGGTGCTAAGTTTGCCCCAAGCAACCAGATGTTAGCTTTTAAATGGTAAATAACATCTGATTCGTTGGGGCAACATTAGCACCATTTTTAACAATAAGAATTTTATTACATCTCCATGTGTTATCTAACAGGAACCTTGTGTTTGCAATTTCTTCAGGTTTCCAGGATCTTGTTGTAATGTGTAATGTAACGTGTAGGAATATGGATGTTAATAACTTCTTAACCCCATCTATCTTTACCTGATATTATTCTCTCTTCATGTGTGTGGCTACATTCAGCTGCATTGTACAGATCTACACAATGCAGAACAGCTATGGGTCTAGTTTACACTGGGTAAAGTCCATGTGTCCAGACTGGCAGTACTGTGTGCAGTAACCACTAGGAACATGTAAATTGTACAAATAACAGCAGTGAATACAAAGTGTTTGCACTGCAACAAGAACCCAGATTCATTAAAGTTTAGGGCCCACGTGGCATTTAACAAGCAATGACTAACTTCAAACATAAGCTAGGTGAAGGGTTCTGTGCTAACCAAGTGTCCCCAATCAAAACACAGAAATGTTTAGGTCTTAAAGTTGGGAAAATATTGCCTAGAAAATAGAATGGAGCTTACACCATAGGTACCGATGTATTTAAATACATAGCAGCGAAGAGGATTAGCACTCTATTCAATGATATTCAGTGCCAGGGTGCCATTCAAAAGGACAGACATGTAGAACATAGAAGTGAAGGCACTCAGGGTCTAGTAGAAAATTAAAACATAACTTTATTTCAGCAAGTAAGACGATATAGCTATTGCTTCTTTCTTTCTATTATATATATATATATATATATATATATATATATATATAATATATATAATAGAAAGAAAGAAGCAATACTGGCTAGTGGCTGGTCAGTAGAGTGATTGAAAGGCTGGCTCGGAATCTATACACAAAAGCAGCATAGAGCATACACAAGAGCAGTATACAGGCTTGGTGGCCTGTTGGTAGAAAGAAAAGATATACAGACAATTTTGACCCGATCACCTGATCCTACTTGTAAAAAACATCTCGACATGCCATTCTTTTTCGGCCAAGGCCGAAAAATTATTGGTTGAATAGGTAAGTCCAATTAAATTATTGCACAGGACAGGCATTTTGCAGAAATATCCTCTAGCCCATAGATGTTCAACCCTCGGCCAAGGGCTACGGTCAGAGTCTAAGCATGCTAGCTTGATGGTCCAGGGTGAATTGCCATAGTGCACCCCTGACCTAGCCTAACAAACTCCAACAAATTGCAAAAATGGCTACTGGGAGTGTTTTTTGACTTTTGACATTTTAACTTTGCAATTTGATTCTCATTCTTTTAAATTTGCGAAAAGTTCTGACTTTTAGAATTTACAAAAAACAGCACATCCAGAATGAAACAAGGTTCGTATTAAAAACACTGAGCAACATAAATATATAGAATGAAATTTCACTGTGCAGAATAAACCAAATGATACAATTAACATTTACATTTAGGACAACTGTAGTATTGTTGCTCCACCCTCCTTCTGGCCCAGGGTCTAACCAATGAAAAGACAGGCTCTGCAAAGAGCACTTTATCCCATGGTAGATCCCAGGCTGAGGTGAGGATATTGTACAATGGTGGTATATTGGATATATTTTTCTTATGGAAAAATACCAATATACCAAATTATCCAGTAAACCTATTAGCCATGAAACATCTGCAAATGAATTGACTGCTGTTTATATCCCAAATGATTTCTTAAAGACATGTTTCCGTCATGGTGTGTTTCCATGATGGTGGATTTCCATGACATGTTTTGAGATGGTGTGTTTCTCATAGTGGTGTGTTTCATGAAAAATTGCATACCCTTAAAGCCATTTAACTAAACACAATTGATGTCAATGAGCAGAGGCAGATCTGGGCACGTTCCCAGGTCACCCCTTACTATGTTTCTCCAGCGTTCATTCCCTTTATATAAGCCTTACTTCTATTCCACTATTGCATTTGGTGAGAAATAGAGGCCATGTTTGTCTTCCCAGAGATGATGGTGGTAGGAAAGATACTATCAAACAGGCCTTGGGGGAGACCAGAGGGCAGACAGACAATATTGAAGCAATGCCACTCTCTGTTTGTGTGTGTACGTTCTTAGGTTTGTCTGCGATTCCTTATATATTAAGAGTACATTAGCAAGATCATCTGCAATTCTGTATGTCTCTGTATTGATATTAAAGGAAAACTAAGCAATGTTTGGCCCTTTAAGGATAACTACATAAAGCTAATAATAATGAATTTCATGTATAAGGGATGAAAACAACATTTTTAACTTTATTCCTTTTGCTTTAGAAAGTTTAGGGTTTGGAATCCTGACAAAATGTACGATTAAAATTTATAAGGGGGAACCAGTTATGGGACGAAGCCTATTCTAAGTTCCACTGACCACATCCTGGCACTCCCTGGCCATGTCCCAGGTGTTCCTGGGCAGACCCTTCATGGTATGTCTGTCCTGGAGAAAACTTGACAGTTGGGGGGGTATGCCTTTCATTTTAAAGGTTATTAGGCCACCCTAAAAAGATCTCCATAGAAAATCCTAATTCGGACTTCCTTGTTTGCAGGAGCAGTGAGCCATCGATTAGTGCAGGAAATACATTCACAGCAAACTGACTCCCAGGAAGATGGGAGTAGGATGTTTTTGGGGGGTGGGGGAGTATAGTTGCCTATGGGAAGTCCCAGTGTTGATGGTATGGGAGTTTGCCAAGGCTATAACACTAAACTAAAACGATCATAGAAAAAACACCATATGTCATGACACAAGTAGCAAGTAACAAAATTGACCTCGTCTAATAAACCACTAAAACTAATAAAAAATTTGCTTTCGGTCTAATGCCCTAGACTGTAAAATCTAATTTCGAGTAAGTTGTTATGAGTTAATAGACTGAGACCGATTTGTTCCACGCTACTAAATAAGTCTAAATGATTGCATTAGTAATCCAGCTGCCTTCCAATACTTTATTTCCCTCTTCTTCTACTTCTGAACAAAGACCATGTCGTACATGGGGGGGGGAATCCATGACACTAAAAAATAGTACAGGCTTATTTAATAAGAGGTGGGGAAATTGGCCTGTACTGTTAATTTGCAGAAACCAATAGGATAATACCTTTTTACAGAGTATTCTGCAGGTGGAAAAGTGATTGATTATTGTTATTTGGTAACATCTGATTGGTTGCACAGACACAATTTAGTTCCTCAATTAAATAAGCCAGATAGGGGCATATTTATAAAGCCACGGTATCAATGTTAAAGGAGAAGTAACTAATTTTTTAACTCCAGAATCTGAAAAACACCTAAAAACACCAATAAACTATAAAATGGCACTTTAATAAACTCTGTTAAAGTAAATCAAAGCCTGTTAAGAAATGGATGAAGTATCTGTGTGTATGTGCAGTGCAGACACACCTCCTGACCCCAGTCACATGCTTCCTTGCTTTATCTGTCCTGTAAAAGGATTGGCTAGAGATTATTAATGGGTGTGACCAACTGTAATAAGTTTGTGCCATAGCTAAGGACTGAGCATGAGCAGAACATAATACCATTGACCAAACTGTGTGATACTAGAATGCGAGAAGTAAAGCACAAACCATATGTTATTTAGGTAAATTTCCCAGTGCCCATATCAAAATGAGAGGTAAGACAAGATTACTGGTTTTATATCATGGTGTTCTGCCTTCTGTTCAGTGTTGTTCTGTGGCTCTTAGTTTCCTTTAAGTTTACAATCGCAGGTGTTAATCTATGATTGTGGTTGCAAATTCACTATCGCTATCATAGATTTACTCACACAATTGAGCAGTTTATGATCGATTTATGATCGCTCATACAATACCATTGCGGAATTTTGCTACCGCATTGTATTGTACGAACGATTGTACTTTTGCAATAACACGCGTATCGCAAATTTGCGCTACTGTGGTTTTTAAATATGCCCCATTTTGTATTACGCCACTGAAAGGGAATCCGTTTCCTAATGATAATTCAGGGAATTAGTAGAGGAAGAAAATGATGAGGGGGAGGAGAAACCGAAAGTTCTAAAGTGTGACATAACTGGCAGAAATGAGCATCTCTAGAATGTGCCGCAAAGGCAACGGGTGACAGGAAGGCTCCCATTAGGGAGAGAAAGGAAAGGCGAACCTTTTGTTAGAAAGGAGAAGGAGCCTCTTTTATTTAAGCACGGGCGAGAAGTAACTAATTATAATTTGCTTCCTGAAGCATGCCGAACAGTTAATACCTGTAAGATTAGCTTGCAATGCTTGTGAGTTTTTAAGAGGACAGGCAGCTTATCAAAGGCTGAAGTCTTTTTTAAGCACCTGAAGGGTTAAATCTGAGACAACATCACAAGCTGCAAGGAAAGTCCATCCTGCTGCCCTCCATCTGCAAATTACAACTTACAGCAATCACAGAATGCTGGGAATTGTAGTTTGCAAACATCTGGGGGCAGCAGACTGGACATTCCTGCCATTCAGCACAAAACAGAGACAAAAACGAGACAAAACAGAGAGAGGGTTAGAAGTGACCTTGCAGGCTAAGAAGCAGAGGAGATATCAGAGTACAACGGAACAATCGCTTTCTGCAACTTTCCAGCCACGAAGACCTATTAAGTATTCGCAGTCATACTCAGGCAACAAAGAAAAGAGCACAAAGAGAAGAGAAAGGGAGCATGCATAGGCATTCATTATTAAATGAATTAATGTAAACTATGCAAGAATAAGGGTGCATTTCATATTACCCACGGAACACCACCGCCTTCTGCCAATGAAAGTTTTCATATTTACAAAAGAACATACCCCTGCAGCTTCCAGATCAATAACCCCAAAACTATAATTTCCCCCACTACTGGACCCACTCCGTAGTGCATAAAAATCCTTACCTTAAATCTCAGCTCCAAATGGTTCTCCTGTAAAGTTCCACCAAAGTCCAGAAAACTCTCCACCAGGAGCCTGGCCACCAGGGAATTGTTTCCATCCTCTCAGAGGTTTTTGGCTTGCTCAGAGCAGGCTTCATTCCCTCTCCCCCTCCCTCCCGTTTGTTCCCTCCCCCCCTAATGTAAATCCCCTTGTAGATATAGTAGGGCTAGTTCCCCCAGCCCCAACCGCAATATTATCTTTTCCAGAGACTCCCCGAACTCTACCTACCTTCCCTCTCTCCTCCGGCATTCTGAACTGCCGGCAGCCGCGTCCGTGATTAGCTGCCTCTCAGCCAATCACAGGCGCAGCTGCCGGTCCGGCCCGTTTGCAGTTCACACAAGCAGGGCAGTGCGGCGTAGGAGAGAGGTAAGGTAAGTAACGATCAGGGGAGTCTCTGGAAAAGATAATATAGCAATGGGGGCTGGGGGAACTAGCTCTACTATATATTGAAAATTTTTAAAAAAGGGTGGACATGCCCTTTTAAAGAATATTTTTTTATATTAGCAGATCTAGTAACCTTGATACATTTAAACCAGGCACCATGTCCTCTGACGATCAGATTGCCTTTGATTGTATCATGCCTGAGGAAGAAGCAGTGTTGGTTTTTGGGCCTAGGTACTCTCTTTCGTGGCTAGCCAGGTGCTCCCTCACCAGGTCCTCTACCAAGGACCTATAGCTATAGCACAAGCAAAGAAACGTGAGGGGCACACTTGAAGTGTGAATCACCAAGTCTTTATTTAATCACAGCACACAATGTTTCAGGGATCACTATGTCCCCTTCATCAGGTGTCACAGTTTCTTTGCTTGTGCTGAGGAAGAAGCCTCAAAGGCTTGCATTTTCAATCATTTTAGTTAGCCAATAAAAGGTACTATTTTATATCCAAGATGTCTCTACTTTCTCTGGCTAAGACGGTACAATCTCTACTAATCAGATGGCCTGTAATTCCAAAGCATGGAAACTGGCTTAAAACTGTCCGCACTTGAATGGGATCAAAACATAAGGCATCTCCACCCTAGGAACTAAAATGTACACACATCTTTAGGAACCCCCCTTACCCACTTTTTATTATACTTACCTTTGTGATGTCACAACCAATGGCTGACGGCCATACCTGAAGCTGCTCCCTCTGCTGCTGTGCGTGTCCGTAAACCCATGTAGCAGCAGCAGCAGAAAATGCATACCTGCCAGTAATGGATCTGGGTCAATATGAAGGTTAGATGCATCTTTGGAAAAGGTAAGTGTAACGAAAAGTGGGTTTGGGGGGTCCTTAAAGGGGAAGTTTAGTGCAAAGAAAAGAAGAAGAGTATTTCTCCATCCCAATTACCTTAACCTGCACATTCAGCATTTTGTTTTTGTATAAATGCTTCCAAATTACTGACTTCCTGTTGCAGGACCTCTAATAGACACCTTATGGTCTTGCCCTTGACCAGCATCTGGGTTGATTCAGTTGCTCAGTAGAGATCTGATCATGTTTGACCATCCAAACAGCCAATCAGTAGAAATCACTGTTTATGTTAGTGGAAGAACAAGGACTGTTACAGAACCTGAAATGTCAGCTCACTAAATGTCGACAGCAGGGAATAGCAAGGGGTGTAAATTCAACTGATTTTTCAAGATGGAAGAGAAATAGTAGAATAAATGGTATGTATAATACAAACAAAGCATTTTAAAAATAAATTTTCCACTGAACTTTCCCTTTAAGATGTGTGAAGGGTGAGGGCTCCTTTAAAGGTGGAAGACAAGATGGCTGGGGGATTCATTTACAGAGAGACACTAATGTAAGATATATTTTAATGTCAAATGCCTTTCTCTGCAAACATTGTGCACCCGATTAGGTTCGCGTTCTTCTGAAAGGAGCCTTATGGGGAGATTCACCCAGAGCTGCAAATGCTCTGGGCAAATCTAACGAAGGGATTTAACAGAGGCTTCGTGGCTCTGGGTGAATCTCACCCACACGTACGTATTAAACGCCAGCTATAGCTGGCATAAATACTTACGTGGTAATACCTGCACAGCTCTGGTAAATTGTTTTGCGCCGGCTGCGCGAGTGCCTCTTCTGGGACTCGCCCAGCCGCCGCAAAGCGAGATAACGTTTGTGCTAACCAATCGTAAATCCCTTGCCTCTGGGAGGGATGGTCACATGCCAGGGGAGCCCTTCCCTCCTCCAGATCCCATCTGGCTGACCATCTACCCAGGGTAAAAACCCTTTGAATATATGTTCCTCTGCCTTGCCCACTCCCAACAGCTGTGTTAAAACTAAAAAAAAAAGTTTCTGATTCATACTTAAGCCCTTCAATCCCGGACGCGGCTGCGGGCCAGCCCCTCTCTGCTGTTCCGTTTAGCAGAGAGAGGGAGAAGATAGCTGCGGAAGCGAAGGAAGAACATTGGGTGGACATGCTCTTTAAGAAGAGATCACTGTGCAGCTGCCTCAGCCTATTCAATATTGTAAGATTTTTTTGTACAACTTTTAAACGCCAGCTATTAATTTGCACTGCTGGGTAGACCCACATGGTATTCCTCAGAGACCCATTCGTGATAATGAATGTCCGAAGGGAGCCCCAAAGGAATAGGAATAAGTTGTAAGGTGCACAGTGTCATTTGCAACACTGATTTGTATTCCAAACGGATTACAGGAACATTTGGTTAATGTTAACGAGAGCTCAGATTACACCGATTGCTATAATCAGAGCAATGTGATAGGATCATTCTCTTCTGCGATCACCTTTTTTAATATTATATAACATCGTTATTACTCTACAATACCGTGTCCTAAAATATTACTTTATGGAGAGATAAAAGTCTGGCATCCTGGATTCCTGCTTAAACTTTCCGAAACGTAATAATAAGTTACTTACCGTCCAAATATTAACTTTGGAAAAGGCCATACACTGGGTCAATTTTCTGATCAATTCGACCAATCGGTCAAAAAATAGATGGCGTTATCTTGTGTTTTCTGATCGACCACTTGAAGAAAACGATTGGTCGATCGGAAAAAAAGGGGCAAAAATTGGATCAGGCAGTTTTCTGTCAACCCCATCTTCCAGTTCACATTTTCAGAAGATTTCAAACTAAAATCTGCAGGAGGTTGACAGTGCAGCATGGTGCTTTTCCCTTAGTTCTTACTGGTATCGCGGTCGAAAAGTTTTTAGGGTATAAAGTCATAAGGACTTCGTCGAGTATACTGTATATTTAACAGGGTTCACCTTTTAATTAATAGAGAGGCATTTCAACCAAATGATTTTGCCATGCTAATTCTTGCACTCAGCGAGGGTTTTTTGTAACCACTTGTTAATTAAAATCTCAGAATATATTTAGTTGTGTGCAATGAGAGTGTGAAAATCTTTCTAGTGCTATCAATAGCAGACACATTCATAAAATCTGCCCCTACAATAAAAAAAATGAGCCAGCTATCCACGCACACAACAGTGTTAATCAGCTATTTAAATACAATCAGTTTGCAGTGAATGCAGCCCAGATAATGACATTAGTTAAATGATTTTTTCTAATCATTAGGATACTTGGTAACCCTAGAACTAAACCTATTTTTAACCACATTGTGAAGATTTCCACCTCATCATTTTAAACCAGGTACATATAAAAACCCATGTGCGTCACAGATTACGGACAATTCGTCTAAACGCATCCTGACTTGAAGCATGGAGCTAAATGAATTAGTCATGCAGCCATAAAGTAATAAAATAGCCCCGTGTATTATTGCATTAACTGAATAGTGTATATGTATTCATGTGTGAGCACGATAGGAATCTAGAATTCATTTCCATGTTCTATGTGAGTGTAGCCTCCAACATTCCATTAAGAACAGTTTACTTTATAGAAAGGAGGCATAACTACCAAGGGTTGGGGGCTGGCAATCTTTGCCATAACAGTTACAGACATGATGATTTCCAGCCACTATCCTAAGAATATGTTGACATTGCTGTACTGTACGTCACTAGGCATTTTAGTATCCTGTCTTTATAAGGGTAAGTTCACTTATCCTTTGTAGACAAATCTCTTAAAATTGCCTTCAGGCTATTATGGGATTTGCCTGAACGACACCTGAATATCGGCAACAGTCGCACGCACAGTTGATATTAATACGATTGTCATTTTCGTTGCATGACTCATCATTTAGAGACACGTTTCACAGTATAGGTTGTAGCAATCGAAATCAATTATGGGTATACTAGGCGGCACGTGGACAAATCTTCTTAAATTATGAACTTAGCAGAAATGACACCAGCCCCTGCATAGAACTTGTATCAATTTATAGTGAAATGCTGGAGTGTATTTATTTGCTTGGTTTATGTGGTTTAGGAATGTTACTGTATTATTATTCTAAAAGAAAAAAGGTTTCATATGCAGAAAGAAGCTGGTGTGAATAAGTTAAAGGGCAACATAATAATATGCTTCAACATATCATATCTCAGCAGGGGGACCAGTAAGGGGCGAATATGCCCCTGGAATGGCCAGTCACGGAGCAGTTTTGCATAGTCACAAACCTGGTGTTTTTATTTCTATGATTCATTGGGTAAAAATTACCCACTGGTCAAACGATCGACAAGGTACAACAAAAATGCAGTTATTATTGGGTGCCAACGTGCTGACATAAATGCACCTTCCGGCAAGCAGGGAGCCGGATCAGAGACGCGCGGGAGAAGAGGGTCTGTAGCAGCGATCTGAGCATTTTTTTAAGAAAATATCTCGGTGGTTGGGGGGGTGCAGGGGACACCTACCTTATGCCCAAAGTTCATTTTTAGGTTGGACATGCCCTTTAATGGTTTTGTACATTGTGCCGCATTTCATAAAACTTTTGTTAACTGATTGTTTTGTCCATCTCTAGTTACAGGCTGTATTTGCTACAGACGATCGGGTGGGGGAATTGCAAAATTAAAATTAACACGGATCCCGGCATTGTGAGGTAAAATTCTAGGTATTCGCTACAAATGATATCATAGGGTGAAAAGAACATGATGGAGACAAGATGAAGCTGATGCAATAAAAGGTGTAAAATGCTGCTCATGCTATAAAAGCGCGCAACCAATCAGATATTATCTAACTACAGTAACCCAGCAAAAAGTATCATCTGATTGGTTGCTGCCAATAATAGCAATGGCAAACTTTTGCACTCTCTATAATACACAGTTCTGAAAACGTACAGCAAGTTCTTTTCAGTGAACACAAAACAAACCCCATAACTCATGTAAAATCCTCTCCTGCCGCCATCGTTTTTATTCCGTGCTACTTCCCCATATTCTTCTCTCTCCTTCACCATAGCGCGTCCCTGATTTATTTCCTCTACGGAAGCAATGGAACAAGTCTTAACAGTTAACATGAAATGATTACAATTTGCTCATCACGGCGAGTTCAAAGAGAGAGCAGCGAAAACATTTCGACGTTATGTGTCATTTTTCACACTCTCCAATTGAACGGGGGAATGTTACTCTTGTACAGCGTTAGAGAGGTTTGCATTGGGAACAGTATACAGAATGTTGTACCAGTGGTTCTCTAAAATGTTTGTCACGTTGTAGGGCAGGAAAATATGGGACATCAGCCAGATATTCGGTCTGGCAGATCTACCAATTGATATACCAATTGGTGGTTGATGTAATTTTACCGACCGATCTCGCAGTGTATTGAAGACCTCATGATCTCTTTTTAAGTTCAAAGGTCAGAAACAATTGGTCAGGATGGAAATTCCAGACAATATTTCTGCCTGATCATCCTAACCAAGGGTCTCTCCTGTGAGTGAACAGAGGCAGTCAACACGGGTGTCAGCCCTATAGGTGGCATATTCCTGTTCTTACTATAACTACATTTAAAAACAGCTGATCACGGACCTTTGGTGCAGGCCATCTTATCTCCCTGGGCCAGACCAGCATATAAAGGATAAGAGGAGCACATTGCGTAGCAACAAAGTGATAATTTATTGTGCAAACAAAAATATACAACGTTTCGGAGGTTTCAACTGCTGATGATACTCACCCCAGGGTAGGGGGCTTTTAGAGGATTGCACCTAAATACTACTAGCAATTGCCAAAGAAACTTGGTAGAGTGAATTTTTGGAAAGATCCAGACCAGCATTACAAGTGCAACATTTGAGGATGGGTAGGAGGAATCTAGAGCAAACCCATACGTCCTCAACCAGGATTCCCTCTGGGAATAAGCACTACATATTAACCTATTGTTCTTAGACACTTCTGTGGCTTTACTAAAAAATAATTGTCCTCTGGTCTAAAACTGGGTACACACAGTACTAATCTGTAAGATTATATCTGTCATGTATGAAACATATGGCTAACACATTCACTAGTTCACGTAGTCTATGGCCATCTTTCCTTATGTAACCCTTTCCTGGCAGAGATCACTAGTCTATGGCCATCTTCCTTATGTAAACATTTCCTGGCAGAGATCACGTAGTCTTGGCCATCTTTCCTTATGTAACCTTTCCTGGCAGAGTTCACATAGTCTATGGTTATCTTCTTATGTAACCCTTTCCTGGCAGAGTTCACGTAGTCTATGGCCATTCTTTCCTTATGTAACCCTATCCTGGCAGAGTTCACGTAGTCTATGGCCATCTTTCCTTATGTAACCCTTTCCTGGCAGAGTTCACATAGTCTATGGCCATCTTTCCTTATGTAACCCTATCCTGGCAGAGTTCACATAGTCTATGGCCATCTTTCCTTATGTAACCCTATCCTGGCAGAGTTCACATAGTCTATGGTTATCTTTCCTTATGTAACCCTATCCTGGCAGAGTTCACGTAGTCTATGGCCATCTTTCCTTATGTAACCCTATCCTGGCAGAGTTCACGTATGCTATGGCCATCTTTCCTATGTACCCTTTCCTGGCAGAGTTCACATAGTCTATGGAATCTTTCCTTATGTAACCCTATCCTGGCAGAGTTCACAAGTAGTCTATGGCATCTTTCCTTATGTAACACTTTCCTGGCAGAGATCACGTTGTCTATGGCCATCTTTCCTTATGTAACACTTTCTGGCAGAGATCACGTAGTTATGGCCATCTTTCCTTATGTAACGCTTTCCTGGCAGAGTTCACTAGTCTATGTTATCTTTCCTTATGTAACCCTTTCCTGGCAGAGTTCACGTAGTCTATGGCCATCTTTCCTTATGTAACCCTATCCTGGCAGAGTTCACGTAGTCTATGGCCATCTTTCCTTATGTAACCCTTTCCTGGCAGAGTTCACATAGTCTATGGCCATCTTTCCTTATGTAACCCTATCCTGGCAGAGTTCACGTAGTCTATGGCCATCTTTCCTTATGTAACCCTATCCTGGCAGAGTTCACGTAGTCTATGACCATCTTTCCTTATGTAACGCTTTCCTGGCAGAGTTCCCGTAGTCTATGGCCATCTTCCCTTATGTAACCCTTTCCTGGCAGAGATCACGTAGTCTATGACCATCTTTCCTTATGTAACGCTTTCCTGGCAGAGTTCCCGTAGTCTATGGCCATCTTTCCTTATGTAACACTTTCCTGGCAGAGTTCACGTAGTCTATGGCCATCTTCCCTTATGTAACCCATTCCTGGCAGAGTTCACGTAGTCTATGGCCATCTTCCCTTATGTAACCCATTCCTGGCAGAGATCACATAGTCTATGGCCATCTTCCCTTATGTAACCCATTCCTGGCAGAGATCACATAGTCTATGGCCATCTTCCCTTATGTAACGCTTTCCTGGCAGAGTTTACATTGGCCACAGTTCTACAGTTCATATGTTTAAAATCAGTCATTTGTATGAAGCTAGTTTTCTGTACAGAACCTTCTGTGGTAAAGGTCAACAAACCGAAGCATTGACGTTTACATTATACTGAAAAGGTACATTTCATTATAAACATCACCTTATTCATTACGTCAGTCAATTTGTAAATAGAATGTGCATGTGTGTGTTTATTTTGCTTTCCTGTTCTATTTCCCAGCGATATTTATTCAACTACAATGGTTGATAGGGACAGGGGCCTTAGCAGCCAGGAAGTTTACAGATTATCAGCCTGGTCATTTATCATCATCTCTTTGCATTTTAATAATTATTTATTATGCCTTCCTATTAAAGAACACAGAACGCAGTGATGTAGGTAGTAACCACCTCATAATGTCATTTAACAATCCAATTTCACAGAAGCTCCAATATTCTGAACATCTTTAGTATTGATTGTTCATAAAGCAAGCGAAATAGTGAACATGACAGAGGAGAGAATAGGAGAACGAGTGAAGGCAAATTGCACTGACATATTAATGTAATCCCCCACAGCACAGAATCACCCCTAGGACCCCATTGGCAGAGACAGAGACAATAGAGGGGCCAGGTGACCTACAGATCGCATTGCATGCATTGTGGCCTACTTTCCCATATTTACATTATAAATAAAATGTCATTGCGGTTCACAAAAAATGGACTGCAAAACGCTGCAAACATGTGCTAATGCTAGTACATATAAAGTTTTTTTAAAAAACAGTTAAAATGAAAAGTATCTGGGAAAGGGAGGTAGGGTTGGTACTTTCTACCTCCCAATATCATTCTATAAGAATAGACTTTGTTTTTCAATTTAATTGAAGAGTGCATGGTAAAAGGAGCTATGTCTTACATCCCTTTCTTCACCTAAACCAGGAGCAGGCAGGTAAGTTAGTTACAGTACTTACTTGCAATCGTGAGTGCTGGCTTCTTTCACAGGTTCCATTAGAGCCTGCAATACATCGCCAAAACGGAGCATTTGAGGAATATCAGCAAAATGGAACATTCGAGGTATATCACCAAAACAATACATTTGAGGGATATCTCCGAAATGGAAAATTCAAGGAATATCCCAGAAACGGAACATTCGAGGGATATCATCAAAACTCAGCATTGGAGGGTTATCGCTGAAACGGTACATTTGAGGGTTATGGCTGATATCAAGGGTTAGCGAGTGGTACGCAAATTAAAAAATTATGGAAAATACTTCCGCGAGTTTGTCCGAATTTTGAAAGTTTGAGGCGGATTCGAGTTCGTTCTTTCAGTCCATCTCTACTCCTGATCATTTAATTGAAGAACGGTAGGTAAGACATAGCTGCATTCTATATATAGACAGCAATTCTAACATGTTTTGAGGGTTGTTTATACTGCAGCTTTGTTCTCTTTTAGCACATTGCTTAGTATTTTGTTTATACCTATTTAGGCCTTTCCCTATTCTCTAACCAGCCCATCAAGCGACAAACTAAAAAGTCACTCAACAAAAAAGACAAATAATAATTAAAACTAATGTGACTGGTGAAAGGGATGTACATATTGTCTTAGAATGCCACTGTCATCTAGATAATGAAAGACGATGTTATGTTACCGTTAAGGAGACATTTCCCTTTAAAATTGCTGCCCTGAGGGGAAAGGGTATTATTGGAATTGGGCGTTTTTTGTTTGTTTTTTTAATTACTGGCTTTGGGCATCTTTAAAGCTGTTTGAGGAATTGTTTGTTTATGATAATACTTTGTTATATGGTTCTCTACTAGCACTGAATGGGAGACATTTATTTCTGTGAAGGACGATGTGTTGGTTTTCAAGGGCGTTTCAGCCTGAGGTGAAGGAAAGTGGTAGAATCAGGCAGCACAATACAGCATCAGCAATGTGATTATGGCTGTGTTGTAAATGTACCACACATGTAGCTTCTTCTAGCCAATAAATATGCAGCTCATTAGTGCTGGGAGTAAGAACATGGTCCAATATTTCAGCCCGATCGAACGTTTGGACTGGTATTTTGTACGAAACATTGAACAATTTCTGTCCGCTTCCGATGGGCTTTTATGTAAATACAGAGATCACAGATAATGCTGCAGACTTTAATTTACCACAAGATAACTCAACCGACAGACTTCCAATCAGTAAAGCTAGCCATACATGGGCCAATGGTTCTCTGATTGAATTTTCAATCATTTTTTTGATCAGCCACAACAATTGAAAATCCGATTGGAAGAACTGACTGTAATTTCGGAAGAACCATTCTGGAAGAATTTTCCATCTTGCTTAGTTTTTCTGATAAACCAATTTGCATCGCTGATCGGTCTATCGGAAACTCGGGAGAAATGTCTTCGATATTCTGATCAATTTGTTCAAATATGCTGAATATCGATGCTGCATATGGGGGAAGCTTAAGGTTCATCATCAGGAATATTGACTTTATTTAAAGAAAAGTTGAATCTGTAGGATGCAGCCTAGATGGACAAACAGTAATTATGGACCAAGAACAAGACTGTCAATGAGTATAGGAATATAAAGCATTTGGTGAATGGAGATGTACATGGGAGATATAATTGTTACAGGATGTCCAATGGTCCAGAATGCCATCGCTCTGTTTAGTTTATTAATTTTGCAGCCCTACCAGGGAAGTAATTAGACATCACCGGGCAGGGTTGTGTCTGCAAGACGAAGTTGAGGGCCCTGTTGTGGTCGTAGGGGCTGTTTGCCTGGTAGTTAACAATAAATCACTTAATGTAATAGTATTTATTTTGACAAAGGATGGACATCCTGTAGCCCACGGTTTGTTGATGAACCACCATATCCCAGAAGGCTACAGGTTGCCTCTTTCCAGTTTATCCGTGCTGCGCTTTACCTCCTCTCTTAGCACTTGCAAAAATTGTTCTCCTTACAGCAGAAATGCATCCACTTTAGAATACATTACCTCGGTAATAGCGAGCCTGGGTGTGAAACTCTCTTAGCAACTGTAGCTTGGGAGGGAATTGGGACCAGCCCTTAATTTCTAACATTTATAACCTTGTGGCAGATAAGCTCTGGTGAATGATGTGAGTAGTGATGAGCCTGAGAGGGAAATCTACTAAAAAAAATACAATAAAAAAGGACAATGCTTGTGAGATGAGTCAAAGGGTAAAGGGTCTGTTTGTATGAAGCGAGGCAAGTCAATTTAGCACTACTGATTACTTATCGCTGACCGAGGTGCTGAACAAGACCCGAAGCTGTGCTGTGCTTCTATAATGATGTTAGTCCAAGCCTCCAGATAGATTGCATTATGCAGCAGCATATTATATATTCTCTTTTATATATTTTCACTAGATGATAAACCCTTCATGTATTTACAACATAAACACTAAGCAGGTGAGATGTAAAGAGAACATTCTGCAAATTGAGGCATTGGGAACAGCCTTACAAGATTAGATGTCAAGGCCAGCTAATATAAAAGATGCTAATATGCCCTGTTTTATCACTTACACTGACAAGGATGTCCCTCAAACAGGCTATTCGGGATAAGTACATTAAGAATAGTAAAGGCTTTCAAGTACCTATATGGGTTAACTAATTGATAACAGTGAGCTATTATCAAAACAATGTTGCTCTTGTCTTTCCTAGGCTGGGTACACACCAGCAGGTATTGTCGGTCGGATGAAAATATCTGCTGGTGTGGGGCAGCCGGCCGCGACTGACCTCAAACGTTCGTGTGGTTCCATATGGGACATTTGACCATGGCCGAATTTGCCGTGACCGACAGACATTTGTTCAGGCTGAGCGCTCGCTTGAAGCAAGCGCTCGGTCAGAACAAGTAGTCCCTCAGTGTGTACCCAACCTTAGTAATTTCTAACCAAAGCTCTTACTCCTTACACACTCTTCTTTCTCTCTCCCAGTGGGACAGGCATGCTCAGTTCCAGATAGCAATTTCCAGTTGTAACAATGTTGATCACATGTCAGACAAACATGCACAAAGGACTTTGCTCCCTGTGGTGTGCTTTAATGGGGTTTAGAGCAATTAGCTACTTTAGTTAATAGGAAGAGGTGTGAAAATAAAAGGAAAAACAATGTTTGCTGTAGTGAAAGACTAATATATTTGGCTAGATATCATTTAGAAAGGTGATGCATAGTTTATAACTACAGTGTCTGGATTTTAAGCAGAAAAATATCCATATAGACTACTGTACTTAACTAAAGACTGTGCCTTTAAGATCAATGTTTTCTACTTAAAATACTTGTTTAAACTTTCTTAATAATATGCTGTCACTGTCCCAGTTTTTTCTGCATCTGGAATCCAGGAGAATGTGAGTGGGGTGTCCCAAGGGCAATCAAGCTTCAGTATCACCCTAGAAGTTTAAGAAGGCAGAGCAGACATTCTGTTCTGGGACCTTGGGGTTAATGTTGACCTAGTCTGTAAGCTGTTTTGATGAGCGATCAGTTTTAGTTTAGCTTTTAACTAAATGTCCCTTGCCTTATAATTATGCATACGTGGGAATGCAACACATTTCAAAGTAGATTCATTGTAAACCTCTTCCAAGACTATCTGAGCAGGTGCTTATCTCTTAGCATAGGTACTGTAAGTTACCAGCCATACAGATACCAAGAAGACTAACTAAGCTATTTAGTACAGGCTGGGGACCAGACCATCTTATCTAGAGAATATAGAATACGCTGTCTACAGCTGCTGAATGGGTCACAGTCCTACACAGACAGATTTGCAAATGGAAAAAAACCTGAAACTGCAGGCATCCTTACTGGGCTGTCAAAACACTCACTTGATTGGTTACAACAATACTTTATAATACTGTCATTTAAAAGAACAGATTAAAACACACATTTATAAGGTAAAGAATTGCCCTAGCTATCAAGATCTAGTAAACCAATAGCAGCTCATATTACATTCCCATTCTACCTAAAGTTTTGCTTGTGTTAAAGGGTATGTCCACCAATTATTCTTTTTTACTGTTTAACTGAAGAAGGGGAGGAAAATGAGCTGTGTCTTACCTCCTGTTCTTCATTAAAATGTGCAGGAGAAAGGACAGAACTTCAGGGATCGCTCCATCCCTGACTTCTCACTGACACGCATCCCCGCTCCCTCGCAATGTGTGTGCATGCGTGCACAATGCAAGGGACTGGGGGTGCTTTGGAGACTGTCAGCAGCGCTGGTTCATTGACAGGTAAGTTTTGTCCTCTCTCCTGAACGTTTTACTAAAGAACGGGAGGTATGACACAGCTCATATAAAGTAAAAAGGAAGGTAAAATAATTGGTGGACAGACGCATTGATAGTTTTTAAAAAAAAGTCTTAAAGAAAAATGTTTTTAAATTGCTGAAAAATCACTGGAAACTGCCATTCTTCCCAACTACTGCACAACTATTTTTTGTTGCAACCCATCCAATCTAAACATCTTATATTTCAGCTCACGTACCCTATTACCATAAACTCTTAGCTTTGCTGTAACTGGAAGTAAGGGGGTGTTTAGGGGGGTTACTGGTGCCTGAAATCCCCCTTTTCTGCCTGCTCGGTGCAGTTCTATTTCTCCTGCTGTACACAGACTGTTACATAGACTGTTACATAGACTGTTACATTTTAATTGATCTGTGAGTAAGAAGCAGCATTTGTTTGTTTCAAAAATGTATCCAGTCTGGCCTGTGATTGACAGCAGCAAAGAGATCTGTATCAATATTAACCCTGCAGCTGCCTGAGGTGATTGCTGAGACTGGGTTTATATACATTACTTACTGTACCTACTGCACTGGAGATGGTTGTATAGCTGACTGTCAACATTGTCAACATTGTATCTTATATATATGTATGTATATACATATAATATGTATAAATATATACATATTATATACACAGGAATGATTGTTCCATACAGTATATTCTTAATACAGAATGATTGTTCAATGTGCAGATACATGGTCCGATGTTCTCTAGGCTCCCTCTACTGTAGTAAAGGAAACCGGTAATTGAAATTTCCATCTTGCCTGATAGGTCCCGATACCGACAATATTCAGCAAATTCTGTCAGATCCGCCGTCCGTGTCACAGCTTTGACTTTGAAAGACTCTCAAGGTAATGTAATGTAAATGTGGATTTCTTCATTAAAACAGAACATTAGGCTGGGTACAAACATACTAATTTTTTGTAGCAACCGTTTGCCGCTATAGAGCGGTCAGACGGGATGAATAATTGTTGGTCATGGCAAATGTCTCCTATGGAGTGCACGATCGGCGGTGATTTACCAACATGTAATTACCCGTTCATCTGTTCCAGGTGAATGCGCGGCCAAAATCACCTCATATTTTTGGGAGCCAAACCGGACAATATCTTCGGTTGGCCTGAAAAATCTGTTTGTGTGTACCCAGCCTTAATCAATTTACTGTATTACAAAAGTAAAGGTTACATCTGTATTGGCTAACTGTGATGATAATCATGACAAGTAGAAAATATATATTATATTATGATATGATCCATATATATAATTGAATACATGGATATATGGTGGTAACCCATTTAGGAATCCCTCCCCCCCTTGAAAATCCTGTGCTTTTCCCTGGGAAGGGTGAGAGCTGGTAGGTGTAAATTGGATGGTGGTAAATTCCATCTCCCAATGATGCCTCTTAGTGATTACTGAGCATGCTTGACTTGACAGTCAGGTCAGGTGGGAAGAGGAGTCAGGCATGTTTGGCAGTTAAAAAATATGCAATACTGATTGCACTAGCACCCAAAAGACTTGTTCTAAAATTTTGAATTCAACCATAACCACCATAAACAATCGCTAACCCATGATACATTGCTGCAAACAGATAAGCGTGGGTTTGAGATGCGTTTTAGCAGTTTCGTGCATGACCCTGTTCATTTATACAGTAAAGTGTAATTGTTACAACGTACTGTTAACAGTTGGCCGGATAAAGCCGCTCTTAAAAACCAACAAAGTAAAACGCGATTGTAAAGAAAATGATTTTCCATTCACAGTATTGTTTCCACTGCCATTGAAACAAAGCCCCAAGGACAAACAAAAATCTTTCAAAGAGAATGAATAATTGAATGCACATGAATGCTGAACAAACAAGGTATGTTTGCCATATACATATAGGTAAAGCATGGAAAAAGGCATGCTGGGAATATGTGGAACGCCACCTTGCCCCATGAGGGTAAATTGATTAATTGAAAATAAAATAGCATCCAGACTACTGAAAATGTAACTTTCTGTTATTTGAACGGTCAAGTTCATAATACATTAGATTTTAACATATTAGTATAAATCTCACTCAATGATTAACTTATAAATGTGTCTCTTTGACATCACATAGTAATAAATATCCCATTGCCCAACATTCCAGGCCATATTTATAGCTTTGTGCTGTACTAAGCTATTACATAGAGACACTCCCAGCCTCTGTAATTATCTTCATCTTCTTAATGTTCTGACTCACCCCTTCTAACTCTATGATTGTCTCCCGTTCCAGCCCTACCATAAATAATGTCTCTTCTTAATATTAAACCCCATTAAATAATGGAAAATAATCGCTGGACAATTATAACATCAAATTCTAATGACTTCTAATGAAGTCTAATGTGCCGTAATTGCTCAACATGCTATTTTTAACTGTAAATACAAATAGTAAATGTGCCTATCGACTTATCTGTAGTGCCAGGGGCATTCATCAGGAAATAAGACAATATGGCGAGATGCCAATATGGCGGGAGGGCCCAGAGGGCTAATCAATGTCTCTGTGAATTTCTAAAAAAAAAAATTAAATAAATAAATACAAAAAATCTAAGAAACAAGTTTGTTTATTGTAATTTAGTATAGATATGGAGTGAAATTGAGGGTGATTTGGGGGTCCGTCTTTGCATAGTCTGAAAATTTAAAGGGGAACTGAAGTTAAGATATGAATGTCATACACAAATGCACGTTACTACTTCTTTGAGAGCTGTCCAGGGTGACCTTTACATGGCATCTCTTTAATCAAAACTGAGCAGTCAGATAACCAATTGTTATTTCCTAAGCAATGAGGGCTTATTTCTCCGCAATGTTTTTTTCAGGAGCGTTATAGATTTTTTTTTAAGTTTTTCTCCTTCAAAATGAGACGCCACCTTTTTTTTGTGTTGGAGCACTAAACAGATGAACCAGCTACTACTTCTATGGCTATAAATGGGCCCCTAAAATTCCTAGGGCCCTAGACAGGAGCTTAGTTGGTGAACCACAAACCATAAGCAGTTTTAGTGATCATGAAATAAGGCCCATTTGCACAGTGATGTCACTCTGTCTATTAATATGTAATGTTACAGGAGATAAAACGTTTGAGTATAGACAGGATTTAATATATCTGTCATTCTTACATTTCATCATTTAATCACAGTGTACAGATCACTTCACATATACTGTTAACTATACATCAATCCATATAGTCAAATGGTTCCTATTTATTTCTGTAGGTCTCTGCAAATGGAGAGTGGGCTAAAAGTACTGTTAGCAAGGATCATCCCTACCTAAATTAAATTACCAGCTACTTATTCTGTTTGTATTGCAATCTCCTCTATTTGTTAAGTGAATGGAATACAATTTTGGCACTCCAACAATAATCTATACATAGCCGACATACGCTTCCTTTTTACAACAGCGGAGAAAATACAGATCAGAGGGGTCCTATTGGCAGCCATACGGCTATAATCTACTGATGACTCACATCGTAACAATGTCACCTCTAAAGTAAAGAGCCTACGGTACTCTTATTAATAAAAATAACTAATACAGCTCAAAACTTAACTTTTCTCGTCCCATTCCTGTAGTTTCTTCTACAATTGGCTGGTGTACAAATCAATTACTTACCCAAAAATGGGATTTAGAGGTGATCAACATGGTATAGAACCAACCAATCATCTGTATGTATTTAGTGGACCTCTTGTAAGATGACCCCAAAACTTAACGTAAACGGTAATAAGTATATCTAGAACCAGGTTAGCAAGCTACAGTAGTTTTAAAACAGTACCCCCTGGTAGAAATGTATTCTGGGCAGAGTTACCCCCTAATAATATTGACTGATAGGAGTTTCAGCAAATGTTGAGAAAAAAGGTTGTGCATTAGATCAACTGAGATGTAATAATAAAAATAGGAAATAAAAGGTTGCACTTTTTTAATGGACAGTAACACTGGTTTATAGCCTTAGAAGTCACATGAAGGGCATGCCCACCCTTAAAACAAAAAGCTTGTGACTTGTCAGTTATCTGCCTGCAACCCCGAATGCTATTTTTCCGAGTTTAGTATATGTATTTGTAAACAGATATTTAATGATAAAAGTTATATTCCTTTCTGGCAAAGGTGTCTGTCTCCTCCCTCTGTTACAAGTTTTTATACGATTGAGCATGTGCAGAGGAGGCAGCAGGTGAAATAGCAGTCAATCATTGGCTGTGAAGTCAGTTGCAGGACAATAATTATCCTTATTTTGTAAGTACTGCAGGTAATAAAGTGCTAAATATCAGTTGGGGTTGGGGGCAGGTAACTGACAACTGACCAGTTTTTTTTAAGGGTGAACATGCCCTTTAACTATCGCAGATCATGTGATCATTGCAAAAAATAACATCTTTACAACAAAAAACACCAAGAAAGCAAATACAATAATAAAGCCTTGTGCTTCAATATGGGTACAAGACTCCTCCGTGGTAGGGAGTAAGGGTACATTATTCCTTACAAAGGAATAACATCCTCCTCCCCACAAATATTCAGAGTGTACCAGTTATTAGGCCCGAAAACTCCATAACGGCTGATTATTATTTCCGTTGAATTAAACTTTGTTGGTTATTGAGGTTGTAAAACTCGTAAGACAAATCATAGACCTTCATATGTTCCCTATTGAATATAAAAAAATAACCGTGGAAAGATGTGTTCTTGGAACCCGACCAGGCTACACTAGTCTCTTATGCATTCATTAGAATGATATTTCTACTTTACAACCCTACCTTTGTACAAACTCACAGTTGGAGCTCTGGGAACTGCAGAAACAGTTGAAGGGACATTAAAATGTTCCCTATAGGGAAAGAATTTCAATGACAGGTTACAGTTCTAGACAGAATAGCTGGGTTTGATTATGGTCATCATCAGGTCTCAATGGAACAGATTTCACAAGGCTATGGCTCTTCTTCAGTTAGAAAGTAAAGACCTAAGTACCATGTACTGTACATGGAAGCAGTTCTCATCAATATTAAATATCAAAAACACTGTAGCCTTAATCATGTGTTTTATATTAAAATAGTTCTGGGAATCTGACATTACACAGCAGAGGTGAAGTACTGCAGATGGCTGGTGTGTGGGTTTAGTTGGAGTTAGTTGGTTAAATATATTCCTTATATTATACAAATAAATGTATATATTTATATACTATGTTGGTGGGGGTGGGTAAAAGTAATATACATAGGGACAGTGTTTATGTGATGTTTAAACACTAAATAAATAGTTATATCAATGTTAACAAATATGTAGTAATGACATTAAAGTATATAGAAATGTAAATAAGGCAAAATATATATAAATAAATAAAGTACTTGCACAGTCTTCACTCCTGTTTTCTAATAGAATCTTCAAAATGGAGTGTTAAGCCACACCCCAGGAAGTTTTACATGGAGGCAATGTAAGATTAAAAAGGAACATATTTATCACTTTTAGTGTTGTATCCAATGGCGTGCTTAATATTGGATTGATAGCAGTGTTAGCGAATCAAAACATTTTTCTGAGTGTTAGTAGGAAGTTGCAAGTGAAATGTCACTTCTTTGTAAAACATGTGACAGTCTCTCACCTCACCCCACCCCTCCCAATAGAAAAATAGATGAGATGCTGTGTGCTGGACAGTAAGTGATGCCTGGGTCTATTCTCAGACCTGCAGGTTTATTCTATTGACATTCTATAGATTATAGCTGTCAGATAGGAGGTTGGATGTGTGCAGACATCCCACCCTGTCTCTTCGTTCTTCCGGGCAGGGTGGGTGAGGGGGAAGTGATGGGGGGGCGTGGCTATGCTGTGTGATGTCATTGATGCCACAGTGGACGGGGCATACATGCTAAGGGGTGGGGGAGGCGGGGTTAGCGCATGGCATGGCAGTCCTGGGGCATGGTAGGCAAAAAGGGGGCATAATGGGGAGGAGATTCAGGACTCCTCTCCGTTGCGGGAGATCAGAGTGGGAGCGCGGGAGACCACTCGATTTGCAGGCGACTCCCGGAAGATCCGGGAGGAGTGGGATACCTGTGTGTGACTCCTACTGCCTGAAGGGACCTGAATAATCCTTCTCTAAACCAATAGTGTAATTGCTATAGAAGTAAGGGAAGGGCAGATGAATCACATGCATGTACAAACCTTTTGATAGGAATCACTAAAGCATTGGCTTTTAATGTCTGTAAGTCAGTAAAAAAGCCACCCTATCATTACACTGTATTGCATTTCAATACATTCATTAGCAAATGGACATAAAGTAGAAGCTTACTACTAGCAGAGAATTGTAGTTTTCCAACATGTGCATTTTCAAACCCTTTGGTAGGAATCGCTAAAGCATGGGCTTTTAATGTCTGTAAGTTAGTAAAAGGGCTTTATAAGTATGTACCTAGCAAGTTATTCTTCAGATTGTCTTATGGTGCTGTTTAGTTGGAATTGCATATTGTGGTAGGATTGCCTGGCACTTGCCGGCAGATCAAATAAAAATGGGAGGGTATGTGTGTGTTTGATCATATTATTCGGTGGGATTGCTTAGGTCTTTTTTAGGACTTTCAGACTTATCCCATTTGAGCCTCCCCCTGGATACTTGCTGGGAGTGGAAAGGGAGAGCAAGTTCAGAATGGATCCTGATACCTACTAGCTAAAGAAGTGTAAGTAGCCTCTCTATGGCCCCACAGCTTAACAGCTATATGCATAAGGACGAGGCAGACAGATCCTGAATCACTTGCATGTTTGTACACTTTGTGTTTGTCTCACAGAAAGCATGACCACAAGCCTTCAATAAAAATAATAACCTAGCAAAACATAGACACATAATTTCCACTGTGCACCAGTGGGCACACTTTTGCTACTATATAAATATATACATATATATTCAGTCAAATATAATATTGGAGGGTCCAATATTCCCTCCCAGACAACAATGTCCCATTGTAACAGTTTAACAGTGTTGATCAACCATTAATATTTTTTACTGTCTGGGATATGACTGAGCAGTCGGAGCAATGCCCCAATTGGTCAGTAATACCGATTCCCTGGCAATATAAACAAACTTAACTTACCTTAAAGGGCAACTATAATGAAAAAAAACACATTGGCCCATGGTAACGTTAAAGGACAAATAAAACCACACACCAACACTGAACCAGAAGGCAGAACACCTTGATATAAAACCAGTAATCTGTGTCTTATCTCTCATTTTGATACAGGCGCTGGGAAATTTTACCTAAATAACATATGGTTTGTGCTTTACTTCACAAAATTCTATTATCACACAGTTGAGTCAACGACCATTTTGTTCTGCACATGCTCAGTCCTTAGCTATGGCAGAAACTTGTTACCGTTGGTCACACCCATTAATAATCTCTAGCCAATCCTTTTACAGGACAGATAAAGCAAGGAAGCATGTGACTGGGGTCAGGAGGTGTGGTCTGACACTGCACATACACACAGATACTTCATCCAGTTCTTAACAGGCTTACATTCACTTTAATACAATTTACTGAAGTAGGATTTTATAGCTTATTGGTGTTTTTAGGGTGGTTGTTTTCAGATTCTGGAGTATAATAAATTGGGTTTAGTTCTCCTTTAAATTCATGTACTCTGTGCTGCCTTTCTCCTATATCTGTCAGTGAGTTTGTTTTTCCATGGTGTCTGATCTCTGTCAGCACTTCCTCCTCTGTTACCTCCTCCATGTCTCAACTCTGACTAACCGCCAAGCTTATCATGTGCAGTAGGAGTTAAAAGTTCAACATCCTGAAAAACACACCCACGCACAGTGGCCAATAGAAAGCAAGCTGTCCTGGAGACATGGATCTCTCGTGTCCTGAGCTCTCTCTTTATGACCCATCATCAATCAGTGAAGTCTATCAAGAAGGGGGGTCAAGTGCAGCCTTATATCTGCCATCAAAGCTACCTCTCTCCCCCTGCTAATGCTCTTATCTCTATGTTTGTGCAAACAGAGCAGGGAGGAACTTGAGCACGTCACAGGGATTTGATTGACAGTACAAGTAGGAGTAGAGGAATGCAATCACTTATTCTTCTAACTTGTGTTTCTCAGGACAGTGAGGGAATCTAAAAAAAGTGAAGACACTCTGGGGGTTGGGGAGAATTATAGAACACATGGAAAGAAAGGGAAAAAAGTTCATTTTCTCACTATAGATGCCCTTTAAAAGAATAAGGTCTTACCTTAAAAGAGTATGATTCCGGATTCTGACACCTTATTATCTTATTATCTGTAAGACCTCCATTTAAACCCTCATTTATCATTGGGATCCCAGATCTATGTAGACTACAGCTGGACAATTCTTAATGGGATCTGAAGCCTGAGGTCCAGTATACCTAATCAAACACCCAACACAGCTGATCCCAACCAATGTTTTGGCAAATTGGTAGATATATCACATTCTGGAAGTGAAGTCGGTAGATCTTTGAGGGGGGAAAAAGTTTAAGTGACCCAAAAAAGCAAACCTCAGCTTATACTCGGGTCAGTCATTACTTACCTTCCATGTGGCTGCAAACCAGAGCAGTAAGGAGAGACATTGCAAGTGTGCACATTTAAAAAAAAAAAAGTGAATAGGTTGGACTTGATGGACGTATATCTTTATTCAACCTCAATTACTATGTTACTATGTAGGTGGGAGCATCCACAGAAGCGCGGGCACATTAGTTACGTGCCTCTTCTCAGCCCTTACCCGTAATGGAGTTAATACAGTACTGGTAATGGAGGATCAAGGAAGGACTGAACGTCAGTGGAGCAGGTAAGAGCAAGTGCTTCTAAAGGGGGTTTAGAGATGGGCAGGTAGATTTTTTTTTCTTCTTTCCTTTGGTCTAAAAAGTTTTTTAACCTTGCCACTCCAGATGTTTAGAAACTACAAGTCCCAGCAACCAAAGCCTGCTGGGAGTTGTAGTTCCCAAACATCTGGAGTGCCATGGAATTGGGGGTTACCGGATATTGGCACCAATACTGTATGGGAATTCTGCTGTTTATTATAAAAGGGACCATTTAAAGGGCAACTAAAGCCTCAAACAATACTGAATCAGAAGGCAGTAGTGGTCATAATTTCTACCCTCGGCTTATACCGCAATCAATCAGTTTTTCTCAGGTAAAAGTACTAATACTCGGGTCTGCTTATAATCGAGTATATACGGTATATAAAACAGGAGAACAGGATAGATTTTTAGGTAAACAAGATAGATATTTGGACATAATCCCATAAAGGGACATGTCTACTGTACATTTGATTGGTGCATTTGATTGGTACTGTACATTTGATTTGATAGCTGATGTGCTGCCTTATTGAGTAGAATCTTAAGCATATTAACTTGTTTATTAATCCCCAACTCCCAATTAAACTCAACACAGGCTTGTTTGCACTACATTTGGGTTTGAGCAGTGAATGGGGACAGTGTTTCTATTACCATTTCATAGGTGATTATCCATCTTTAACAAAACAAATATATTTAGTTTAACAAATACAAAAATCCCGGTTCTCTTTACACAGTGATATAATGAGCCAAGTGTGGTTTTAGTGCCTTGTTTGAGTTTGCATAAACCTACACAATACTGAAGAAGCGATTACAAACCTTTATGAGTCCTGTGTGACAGAGGTAAAACTGCAAGTCGCCAGGTTTATTCGCTATAAAGATCATTCCCCTGTACCAGATTCAGTCCAGTTCATTGTCAAGGAAAATCAAAGTCTTCTAACGTATTGTAGTCATTTGGATCACACTGAAAATATTAAACCTAACACTAAATTAAGACATGAAACACATGAAAAAATCCTAAAATAAACGTGGGTAATTTTTATGATTCACTTAACAAGAAGTGTATTAGGGAAGATTTGTTTTGCATTACTGTGTGTGGTCTTGAGTTAAAAATAGAATAAAAGCTGAAATCTAAATAGACCTGAATGGATTTTATAATTCCGAACTAGAGATGAATGGAACTGTGGAGATTTGTTCCACAGAACATATTAAAATTCTGAAAATCTGATTTGAACACAATTAAAACAAAATTGTTTACCTTTTTGACCCTAATTGGCAACTTTGTGACCAAGATTGTGACGCTTAGACCACGATTTCCATTGTTGTGAAATTTGAAATTCCACCAGATCAGCAGATTTTCAAAATTGACCAGGTTAGTTTTCGAAACCATCTCTATTTCTAACCGATATAATTATTATCTCAGCACTGAAGGACAACAATATCCCCCCATATCCCCACTCTTCCAGACAAAGTAACCAGGGTGAGGACCTAACCCACTAGTGTGAAGCCTGTTTTGGCCCCACTCCTTCCACAAGGACATATCAATTTAGGTTCATACCCTGGGTACTTTAATGTGAGATGGGGTCTTTAATAAGGTTTAATTGCCCTTTAAGCTCAGTGAGTTCCTGGGTTCACCCTCTCTTTTCCCCCTTGCCAGAGTTGTCAATTAACTAGTGGAAGACCTGCCCATGACCTCTTTCTAAACAAAGCTAAGCACTAAAAAAACTAATTTGTTTGCATTGTGAATAAAAAATCTAGAAAAACAATAAACGTACAGAATTCTGATGAATTTTCCACTTTATCCTAAGTTTTACATTAATGTCTTGTATTAGATATAGGATTCACATCCTGTATTAAAAGATCTTCAGTCTATTCCCATAGCTGAAACATGCCATACTAACCATTACTTTGAGCAGTCAATACTGTTTGCTGCTATTAATGAAAATGCAGAAGTGCTGGTGCAGGATGGGTAAGATTCTAGACAGTTTTATTAATGAGATCCTTATCATCTAAGGCAGCCATACATCTTTCCAAATATTGCTGAGACAATCTATGGTTTTAATGGAAGAGCGATGATGTGTTAAGCATGGCTTTAGCTCTTTAGTGTGTCCAAAAGGAAAAGGCAACTGTTTTAGTGGTCAAGATATAACTGAGCCCAATCCCCTTAAGAAATAGAAGCTGCTCTTTGCAAATCAATTATAGGGAAATGCAAAGAGAGGTTTTATCACAAATTACCGGTTTAAAACAGTAACTGTTGCCGCGCGGGTTAGCGTGGCTTTAAGGCAGGTTGTGAGAAATGTAATTGGATTGGAGGAAAGGTTGTTTAACTCTATAGGCTAAGCACTTTTTTGTTATGAACCATTCCACATTTCTTTGGATTCTTAAGCTTTGTACACATGTACGATCTTTCCACCTACGATTTAGCTCCGAACGTGGGCACACACGGGATGAACACCCATTTTGGGTGACAAGGCTTTAGGGCCATATTTATAAATCATTATCAGTAATTACCAATATCAAACATTTTACTGCCCACAGTAGTATTTTACGACATGTTCGCAAAGTAGCTCCGTGATCGTAAAATACCGGGCGTAATGGATTTTTTACAATCGTAGTGTTTAGGTATTTTATAATCCTTTATGAATAGAGGTACAGCTTACCGTATGTCACGTACAAGTATGAAGGTAGGGTAGCTATGCCTTACCTCCCATTCTTCAAAGAATCTAACAGGAGCCAGGAGCGAAGATAGAAAACTTACCCATGAGCACGCTCCACCAATGGCTCCTCTGACATTTCCCGTCTGTTTCTGGTTTACCTAACTATAGTGTGCATTAGCGTGAATGTGTGCTGTAGTTAAGTAAAGTCAGAAACATTCAGGACCTGTCAGAGACGGTGAAACCCGCTCGCAGATAACATCTTTGCTCCTGGCTCCTATTAGAATAATTAAAGAAAAGGATATAATAAATTTTATAGTGTTGCTGAAAAGCACCCTCAAAATATGATTGGTCCGGATCAAATCTTTCACTTCGCAAGAACATATTAAAGGACAATTATACAACTTTTCCAAGTTCCATTGCTGAATAGTACCCAGGGTAAAGACTTAAAGGGCATGTCAACTCTCATAAAAAACTTTTGCCACAATGCAGGGGATACCCTCCCACCCCCAGCCGCTCTATTCATAAGTGTAAAAGCGCCTCTAATCTTTACTTACACCTCCTCGATCCTGTGCTGTTCTGGTATGGCTCCCCTGCCTGCCTGAACTGCAAGCAGGGGGCCGGACCGGCAGCCGCGGCTGTGATTGGCTGAGAGGCAGCCAATCACAGCTGCGGCTGCCTTCAGTGTACAACTGCGCAGGAACAAGGAGGTATAAGTAGAGACTGAAGGGCTTTTAAACTTATGAATAGATCGCTTGGGGGTGGGAGGGTATTCCCTGAATTCTGGCAAAAGTCACAGAGGGATCGGGAGGGAGGGAGGGAGAGGGGGGAAAGGGCTCTACTGAGCATGCCTCAGACCTTGCTGAGATTAGCAAGGATACAGGCACTGGATGAGGCACTGACAGCTCCTACCCAGCAGTTTCTTGAAATTTGAAGAGGCATAACAGAACCACAAGGAGCAGGGATGTAAGGAAAGGAATTTTTGGACTGTGGGGCCAGTAGTTAGTAAAATTTTAGTTTGGGGGGTGGACATGCCCTTTAAATCGCTAAGTCCTCACCCCTGGGTACTTTATCTAATAGCTGATATTCTTAATTAAAAGTTTCCCTAGGTGCTCCGATTAGTTCCCCCCACCACCACCACCACCCACTGTGACAATCGGTGATGTGGCTATGCGGATTGTGGGAGAGGACCGTAATGCCAAGGGAAACTTAATGTAAGTAATACTAATTGTCATTTAAATAAATATAATAATAAAATAATATCAATGATGCGGTTCTCATTTTAACACCCTTTCCTTTATTTTATTTTGGTGTTGTTAAACTACAACTTACAGCATAACTGCCTATGGTTCTCAGTAATTTTAATGCATTCCCAGTAACTGGCTGGCTGTAAATTTACAGTTCCCAACAGCTGGTAAGCCGTGGGTTCCGCACATCCCTTGCGGCATAGCTGGAATCTAACAATTAAAATGGACTCTGTGCGGACAGCTTGCGCTTGTTCCTTGTTAGCCTGGCAGATCGTAAAACACAGGGTTCCTTTAAGTTTCTACATGAACGGTAGCTCTGCCATTATGTAAAGGTGATTAAAAACAAACGGCTTTCGCAGGCTTTAAGCACAATCCAGTTAACTACTGCTTACAAGCACTGCAAGCTCTTAAGTCATGTCAAGTCACCCGCTGAATGGCAAGCTGCTTACCCTGAAACGGAGAGATCTGTATGGGAAGTTTTGCTGTCATGTCACTGGTTCTATGGGGTTCCAAAACAAGGGACTTTATTGATCTGTTAACATTTAACAAAAAAGCGGACAGTTTGTGCATTTTTTAACCCTACTTTCCCCTATTATTTCATGCATTTAAAAAAAAATGGCATTGGTGTTTGGTTTTTAAAGAGTATGTCCACCTTTAAAAAAACTGGTCATTTGTCCGTTACCTGCCCCCAACCCCTACTGATATATTTTGTAGTTTATTACCTGCATTACTAACCAGATATTTAACAATAATTATTTTCACCATTCTGGCAGAGTAAGTTGGCCCCTCCCTTCATGGAGTCAATCAAGGTTGTGACTGCTGACATAACAACCAATGATTCACTGCTATTTCACCTGCTGCCTCATCTGCACATGCTCAGTCTTATAAAAAGCTCATTGAGCAGAGTGAGATGTTACATACATTAATTAGAAATAAATAGAACTTTTCAATAAATAACTGGTAAAAAATAGCAGTTGGGGTTGTTTTAAGGGTAGACATGCCCTCTAATAATTATTTGGGTAAAAGGGTATAGGGCTAGGCCCCGCTTAAACAACTCTTGTCTATTTTGCAATCTGTGATGTGAGAACAGGAAATCAAGGTGTCACTACGCTCAGTTTGCTTTGACAAGGCATGCAACTGCCATTCTTGGGGCAATTTGATTTACTGCCCAATCAACCGCAATTCATTTTTGGGCGCAGACGCATGGAGTTTGGAGGCCATAAAATGATTTGTAATGTACTACCTCCATCTGCTGTTGATCTACGATTCCAATGGCTTTAAAGGACAACTCCACCCTCATAATAACATCTTTTAGAAGGAATGGCCTCCGTGAAATATGTTTTCTGAATTCATTTCTGTATGCCTGCTTTGCTTCTAGATGCCTCATGGAAACTGAGCAATTTAGTGACCTGTACTGAGCCTGTTCATGCTCAGAAGAGGCAGACAGGGGATTAACATTCAGTCATTGGCTGTGAGGTCAACTGTCAAATCCATAACTGACAGTTGCTAATAAGAGATGGGATCCGGGTCTGACATGGAACTCCTCGGTTCCGAAATCCAAATGATCGGAGACTCGAAAGTAACCTCCGATCGTATTTTCAAGGGTTATCGAACGTTCAAGGCTTTTTTTCGAAAATTATCAAAAATAGCCTCTAACATTAGATAGTAATTGAAAATTTGTTCCGTTTTTACATTTTCGGATCTTCGGTATTTACCCTAGATCTGGGAATCCGAAAACGGAACAAATCTGGTGAGTTTCGGCCATCTCTATTGCTAAATAGAAGAACCAGGAAGCAGCAACAGGGGTAACAGGACATTGTGCAGGATTTCAGCAGATTTCAAACTATTACAGTTTAGGGTTTTGTGGGGTAAATAAGTTTTTATTTGAGTGTCCTTTAAAGAGTTCCAGTCTGCAAGGCGCTGAATCAGATATAGGTCACTCTATTGTCGAGTGTTCTTATTTTCGTAATATAATTAGACTATGAATACAAGCTAGAATGCAGCCACGCAGAACGATAGGTCTGTTAAGCAATGTATGGTGACATAACAACTGATACTACCACAGCAAAAAGGGTAAAAATATATACATAAAAGTAAAAAACACAGATTTAAGTGCATACATTCCACATAGGCGCAGTACTTGGGGTAAAAGATTAATATCTCATCATCTTTTAATGTTATGGCTTATGAAGTAGGGGAATCACTGACTGCTTGCATGATTATGTACTGTAAATATACCTTTGCAAAGAGGAGAGGGTTTCTGGGAAAATTCCATGTTTCCATGGTAGCTGACTCCTACCTCAAGTCATTGTTTTGGTGATGTCATTTCAATGGCACTTTATACTGCTGGCCAGATCAGCCCTGTGCTGATGAGAATCAGCATGACATAACAGATCTGTTCACGGATGGTGTGATATGAAAGCAAAAGTTTGCCTAATGCTCTAAAAGGCCAGTGGGCAAACAGACTAAAAAAATGCTACAATAGGGTATAGATAATTACCCAGACGTCTCTTTTCCTTTGAGCAAAAGTAATTTTAAAGATGATTGGGTGGCAAAAGCTGATCATTTTAATGAACATAGCAAGAGCAAAACACCCTCGTGACTTTGAGGGTGATCATGTCTGGAGGAACAAAGACTCTAGGAGATCTAAGAGAAAGAAACCTGCAGATATGGACATTTGAACAGTGTCCTCCTTGTGGTTAAATATGCACAGCAACAAAATTGAACAATTCGGGGTTAGCAAAACTGCTCACAGAAGAATAGTTTATGAGAGCAAGGCACTTGATTGACAGCTGAAATGTAAGATGTTTTAGACTGGATATCTAAAGAAATAGGGCGCGCATCAACAAAAAAAATGGTACAGTGGAGGATGGGAAGAATTATAGTTTCCAGTAATGGGCAATTTAAAATAACTTTTTTTTCAGCATAGATGTACTTTAAGGTGCCAGTACCTGCAGGCATAGGTTCCGGACAACCGCCTGGCTAGATAACTAACGGCATTAGGCATTAAAAACTGGTGACTTGTCAGCTACCTGCCCCATAATCCAACACATTATTAGATGTATTACTAACCAGATTTCAAAGGATAATAATTTCCCTCAGTTTGGCAGAGGAAGCTGGCTCCTCCCTCCATGCAGTCAAACAAGGCTGTGACTGCTGACATCACAGCCAATGACTGACTGCTGCCTCCTCTGCACATGCTCAAGTTCCGAAAAGCTCATTGAGCAGGGGAAGTTGGGGAAAACCTCTGCCATAAAGGGAGTAAACAGGAAATACTTATTAAATATGTGGATAGAAATGCACGTAAAACAGCAATTGGCATAAGGGACATATAAATGACAATTTAAGGGTGACCATTTCTTTTAATGTCTAGCTTTACTCCAAGTTTTAATTGAATGGTGATCTGTGACAGCCAATCAGCAGTTTGCATACACTAACGTAACACAATAACAATAATTAAAGTTAACATTGATTTCTTTAGGCAATTGTAAAACGTTCT
The DNA here is from genome assembly GCA_019447015.1 of Hymenochirus boettgeri. Taxonomy (NCBI): domain Eukaryota; kingdom Metazoa; phylum Chordata; class Amphibia; order Anura; family Pipidae; genus Hymenochirus; species Hymenochirus boettgeri. The sequence continues at coordinate 37,865,854 of CM033472.1, read as the reverse complement.
TCCTGTTTGTATAAAACCTTTACTATGTATTTCTTTTTTTGTGGTAGCCGTCCGTCAAGCTTCTTAGGAATTGAAGAAGTAAATCAATAAGTAAACATAAAAACATATTTCAGAATGGGTGCAGCTTTAACAGCCACATGGGTGGATACAATGGTATTAAATTAATGTCTGTAGCTATGGTGATATCACACTTGATATTGTTAATTTTTTTCTTTTCTTATAGGGATAACATAGATGCTTCTTTAGTTTTAGGTCTACTGGACAAATACTCAGTTTTGCCTTCCCTTCTCCATCATATTTTGCACATTTTAACCCAATGCACTTTTTTTTCTCTAAACCATAATGCATTTTTCATAGGTCTGCCAGCCACCAAGTCTCATGGGGATTCCAGTTTTTTAGCTGTAATTGCTGGCAGATCTCAACAATTGCCTCTAATGTACTTTTATTCTCATTAAGTTGCAGCTGTAATTAGCAAGCTATGGTGCCAGCTCTCACATATCAATGCCTTCCATTATCCAATCAACGAGAATCAGCAATACAAACACAGATGGGAGGTAATGGGGGCCGCAGTGTGATATTAGTGAGAATACAGATCAATAGTACAAAAAAAAACACAAACATTATTTGTGACTGTTAGCCCTGGCCTTTCTGTTCTAAGTAAACCCAATCTCTCTCTGTTTGCACTGTATACGTTGCCTGTTCAGATGAAAAAAGGCCGCACACTGCTGGTGGATAAAAATCCAATGTTTTTTTTTTCTTTCCAATGTCCAGGACCCAGTGAGGGGGCAAGGCAAACCACACCCACAATCTTAACTTTAGGTAAGTACTTTGCAAACACCAGATGAGAGGACCTGGGGGTTCAGTTCCTCACCCTGGGTACTTTTAATGGGAGGGGGTTTCTTTAAAGGGATAGTTCAGTGGGAAATATGAATATTTTTAAAAATTCTTAGTTTGTATTATGCATCCCTAGTTATTCTACATATTCTCTTCCATTTTGAAAAAAATCAGTTGAATTTATACATCTTGCTATTCCCTGCTGTTGACATTAGTTATGTATATGTTACATGGGTCCCTTGGATCTCTAGTCACAAATGGATTGCGTCAAAGTTGTATAAGGTACCAGGTGGCCATATAAGGTAACGTGAAGCCTTCCTTTATGTTATTGGCATGTGACGTATGGTCAAGATTGTGTATCAGAAAGAGGTCTGTGCAAACAATTGGGGTTACTTACTAGTCTGTAAAAGGGCAAGTCCAGCCCCAAAATGAAAACTTATATACAGGTAAAAATCGCCCCCCAAACCCTAAACGGTAATAGTTTGAAATATGAAATACCGTATATACTCGAATATAAGCCGAGGTTTTAAAATTAGCCTGAAAACCTAACCTCGGCTTATACTCGGGTCAAGTCCTAATTTAGATCCAAATATACAATAAATATAAATCCTTCACCTGCATAGAAAGTTACAGAATCTGATCTGCCTTTACACTCCTTCCGGCTTCCTGTAGTCTGGACTCACTCAGCACTATCACTGCTCATCTGGATGCTGTAAATCTGATGGGTCTTCTCAGTTTGGGGCAAAAAAATGGCTGCTAATTCCGTGCAAATGACAGCTTGAAACTACAACTCTTGGGGTCAGAGAGTCCTTTACTATATGGGGGTCAGAGTGCCCTTTACTATATGGGGGTCAGAGTGCCCTTTACTATAAGGGGGTTAGCAGAATTGTAAATGATGGGAAGCTTAATTAAAAGTTTATTGAACCTTGCCATTCCACCAAAGCATGCTTGGAGTTGTAGTTTCCAAACATCTGGAGTGCCAAGGAATTGGGGGTTACTGGTACTGGATTTGGCTTTTACTGTATGGGATTAACATATGGGAATTCTGCTGTCCATTTAAAGGGCAACTTAAGCCACAAAACAGTACTGAATCAGAAGGCAGTAGTGGTCATAATTTCTACCCTCGGCTTATACTTGAGTCAATCAGTTTTTACAAATTTTTCAGGTAAAAATGGGTACCTCGGCTTATACTCGGATCAACTTATACTCAAGTATATACGGTATATAAGTCTAACATGAAATCCTGCACAATGTCCTGTTGCCTCTGTTTCTTCTTCCTGGTTCTTCCAGTTAGCAACTCAGTTATGGATTTGACAGTTGACTGAATGTTAATCCCCTGTCTGCATCTTCTGAGCATGCCCAGGCTCAGTACAGGTTTCTAAATAGCTCAGTTTCCATGAGGCATCCCGAAGCATAGCAGGCATACAGTAATGAATTCATAGGACAAACTATGATATATCAACATATTTTGAAGAGGCCATTCTTTCTAAAAGATGTTCTTATGAGGGTGGAGTTGTCCTTTAAGTAGCCAGCACATGTTTACATGCATATGCAATAAATAAACTCTTCTATCAAGACTGGAGTAATCTATGGAATCCTGTTATTATAATTATCACTGACATTTTAGGTTCTGTAATGGTCCTCCTTCTACCCAGAATGCACCCTTCCATGGAATGTTCCTAACAGTGATTTCTACTGATTGCCTGCTGGGTGGGTAAAACATGCTCACATCTCTACTGAGCAACTGATTCAACCCAGGGGCTGGGTCATGGGCAAGACCACAGAAGGCTCTATTAGGGGTCCTGCAAACAGGAAGTCAGTATTTCAGAATACTTTATTTACACACAGACAAAATGCTGAATGGGCAGGTTAAAGTCATTAGGATGGAAAAATACTGCTCTTTTTTTCTTAAAAGCATTATGTTTTTGCACTGAACTTCCCCTTTAAAGAAGATATGTACAACCTGGTGTTTGCAAACTACAAATCCCAGCATTCCCTGACTGCTACTGAAGTTTTGGCAATCCCTGGTTTAAATCCCTTTTTGCTTACATGAGTGTCGCTATATGAAAAAAATATACATACACACATTGTTAACATTAGATGTTAATTGCTTCTTCTAAATCTAAAAGTGATTTAACTTAACACAGTTGGAGGCAAAAATGTATTGTGACCCAAGTGATTCTGATATATTATAATTGTGGGCACAGCAGATGTTGTACAAATGTACATAGTCTAGCCCCCAAATAACACTTACTGAAAGGGTTGTGAATCTCTGACTGTTTAGCCTTTGGGCCCAACAGTAAAAAAATCACATTGGAATTCCATGAACTTACATAGTCATGGGACTCCTTCCTGACTTATAAATCCTTATATTTTACAATAGGATTCACATTATTCCCTATACAATGCTGTACAACAACAGTGAATTATATCCCTATAATACACAAAAGCTTGAATATGCTGTAAATGATCTTATAATTAGTGCTTAGCTATGTCACTTGAGTCACATGCCATTACAACATTATAGACAATAATGCTCCCCCGTCACTTTATTAAGGATATTAAGGATACTTTTAATATAAGGATATTAAAAGTTACCTCAGAGTTTCTCATAATTGGTTTTATACTTGTATATGGTCATATCCCTATATTTTACAATACAATATGCATTATTCATTCTAAGAATCACTTAGCGATGTCACAGAGTCACTATTATCAGATTAACCATGTGACCAATACCTGCATACATAAAAAAAAAAAAAAAAGTTCACAAAAAAACAAATATAATAATCAAACCAGATGCAGCAGAATCATACATGCTGCACTGCCACACAGGGCGCTGGCATGCAACAAAGGTAACCAAGCAACAAAACAACCTTTTATATCATTACATACATTTCATCAGAGGTTACGGTATAGATTCATAGCTACCAGCCACACACATATAGAAATGACCAATGTGAAAATAGTGTTTTTTATTTTAATCTTTTTTATTATTTGGTATTTTCATAGATATTTTAAAAGCATTTCTCACCATTTAGTTTTCATTAATATAGTATAATGTGGGCACATCGACTATGAATATACGTTTTTTATACATTTTGTTAGATAGCTGGGCCCTGACTCTACAAGTTTCAGAACTTGTACCACCATTTGGCAGCCATAGTTTTTATTTCATATGCACACATTTTCACCAATCAGAATTCTCTCTATGTATTTCCATATCCAAAACCTTTACCAGGTGCTGGAGAACTACTTCCTTTTATCCTCTTCCAATCGTTTTACTCAATGACAGCCCTCCAGCTCCGGTCTGATGCCTTCTATCAGATATTTGACAGTGAAATATTACTCTCAATAAGTTAAAATGTGATCTTTACTGAATCTCAATTTTAGCATTTTCCGCCAGGGAAATAGATGTGATCAAACGTGGGGAATTATTTCTAGTCCTTTCCCATAAGAAATCCCTATTATTTTTTTGAAAGGGGAAATAATAACACAGGTGTCCCATAAACCTCACAGGAGCGGCAATCCACTGCAATTACCTACACAATTTCACTGAAAGAAAATTGCAGTGATAAAACAGTCTCAATGCTAATGCCCTAAAAAAACCAAAACTGATGAGAAAAACTGGTTTTGGCACCTTGGAATTGAATGATAATGACGTGTAGGTCAATGACAGCTCAAGATAATCATCCCTACTAACAAGGAGATTTGTTACTGAGCTCCTGCATGCATCAATGAACATATTGTGATTCCTGCAGTTTTGAAAGACAGAATTCAATGCAATCATCCACTCACGTCCGGGGACACTGCAATGTTTAGAAAGCAAAAGTCTCGGCATCCACGTTGAATGGTTTTGCCCTGATCCACTGATATGCATCTCTCGGGGAGGTTTACTGCAAGTCTTGTGTGTAGCTATTGAGATGCAGTGACCTTCATTGGGTTTCAAGGTCATTGAATTGTGAATTTTTTTTTTCTGTCTCTCATTTTATGTGGAATGTCACCTTGTAAAAAAAACGTGATAGGACATGATTCTTGGTTATTTTATTGGGACTCATTACAATTGCTGATAGAATCCTTGCAATTGGTTACACTGATAATTTTATAGCACAAAAACTGGTGCCATTGCTACCTAAACCACCTGTGTTTAATCAAAAGACCAACGGCTCCCATTCATGGCACTGATATTCCGATCAATCCGGCGAATTTGATCGTATTAACCAGAATATCAAAGACATTTTTTCTGTGTTTTCGATATACACCGATATTTGATATCGATCGGCCCATCAAAAAAACTATCATCAGGCAAAAAATAGTAAAATTCCCCGTCGATCCCCATCTTCCAGACCATATCTTCTGTAGTTTTCAAGCTGAAATCTATGGAAGATTCCTTAAGGTGGGGAATTATAATAGGTTTTTCAGTTTACGAACATTTCCACCAATCGCAAATCTGATCAGAAAACTATCGGCCCCGTGTAGAATTACTTCTCTTTGCATCATGCAGTTGGTCCACTCAGCTGGTTAGTGACATCATCAGTAGCCCATCTCCCCTAGATGCAAGAGAGATCAGGCTCATCCACATTGCAGCTCCCCCTGCTGCTGGCCCAATGACTAGCAAAGAATTTCTGCACAGAGCTGGGCGAGTGATTTACAGCAGCTAAAGTGTGTGGCATGCTGGGACAACAAAAATGCCAATTTAATGACATTATTAAACTGAACATCTTCAGGATTGTGACTCACAGAATCAGAGAAATGTGTCTGACAAACAAAACAAAGAAAACTAAAAAAGCAAACAAAAAAAAAAAACCACCTCACCTATTGGGAAAACAAATAATATTTTACCGACAGCTCATTGTTATACCTGTGTTCTACGCCAGCTGTCGGGTTTTATAAATAGAGATCATAGTTCTTTATTTTGTATTCGCACAACCTGTTAAATTGCATTCTTAAATACATCCTACTCACGGAGTATTTCAGGGTAGGAGGTTTTTTTGGTTGATAACGATTAAAGTGCATGTTTGTTACCGTAGTAATTATAAGTATAGTATATATATATATATATATATATATATATATATATATTGTTCCATACTTCCCTTTCCTATAGTTCCTTCTCTCCTAGTGTGTACCCAGATTCCTCTACTACATGTTATCCTACCCAGCCTCCTCTTCATTGCACAATTTTATTTATAATAAGTCACACTGAGCTAGTGTGTCCCACTGGGAGAAAAGAAGGGGGTAATACGTAATAACATTATGGATTTCACACTGGTCATATGCAGTTTATTTCTGTAAGTGAAAATAAATAAATCTTCCTTATTATGGCTCCATGGCATATTCACAAAGTCCATGAACTGATAATAAACACATAGACTTTAACAAATAGTGTAATACAATAAACAAGCAGAAATACGTATAATAGGTAACGCTATACCCTCGCTAATTCTGTTTTGCTATTGTCTAAAACAGTGCCTGACCCACAGCCCACCTGTGTTTTATATGGGCAGCGCGGACCCGTGTGGATGGGGGGGTGGGGGGTTGGAAGAAGGGGGGCGAAGGCATTTCAGGGGCGGGGATTGGGTGTATAAGGGGGGACCCAGTGTTGCACAGGTTTGGCATCCCTGTTTAAAACAATACTGAATCACCTAATATAACCGTGACATACAAGGTAGAACTTATCTACCCCCATTTTATGTGGAAGGACATTTAGATCCTCACCCAGTTAGTAAACAGGTTGGGTAAGAAAATCCTATTTATAGGGAATAGAACAGCAGATCATGTAATACAATGTCCATCATTTAGGTCTTTTGCAAGAAACGTAAAATCTCTGATTTCGTACATGCTATTGTCTGCTAAGTACTAAATACTTTTAACCTTTTAGCTCTGGGTTCTTAAGAGAAACATTCAGGGAAAGTGTCTTTCTAAACAAGTTGCCTCCCACTGATACTAATAACCTCATATCTTCTCCACATGCCCGAGTTATGTTAGTTAAATGCAACATGGGAAGTGATCTGTGGCAGTCTGCATTCACCCCTTTAAATACCCAGCATGCATATTGCTCTTTATGGTATTGCTATTTTAATTTCTCTTGTCTAGTCCTCACTATACCTTAATTTAATCATTCATACCTTATTATAACAATTATTATATATTTATATAGGTACGCTATACCTATGTTTGGTGCCATACGGGTCAGGTTCAGGCAGGCTTTCCAGATCACCTGCTGATTGTAGGACACTCTTAATAAATGCAGTTAGCAGGGCTGCACTGATTGCATTAAAACTGCATTACTGCTGAGTCAGCCTTGCTGCATGTGATTTTAATAGGTGTCCTCTGATATTTCACTGATCTGGAAACCCTAGGTTCAGGTAAACTACAATGAGTTGACTGGGTTAAGGATCATGGTTCGGTTTGAATAAAAAGCTGCGGGTACGGGCCGGGTCAGTAAGCGATTTCATGTGTGAGTCGGGTTGCGGGTCTGACTACTTGGATGTGGTCAGTGGCATAACTAGGATTTAATGGGCCGCCTTTGCTGCATTATCTAGAGTGATTTTCTGTGGGGAAGTTGTATCTGTCATAGGGGAAGTAAGATGATGAGCCCCCCCTGTCTCCTGGGCCCCCATGGGCAGGATCTGCTTCCCTGATAGTTATGGGGTTATGGAACCCACCAGCAAAGAGGGTGTGGTAGAGGTTTTGCGGGACTGAAACACTAAACTAGTTTTCTGGTGAACCAACAGAAACTATTTTCCAAACTCACCAATGCAAGACCTACTGCATCTTCCAATTTTTAATCAAGGGAAGGTTTTCTGGGGGAGGAGGGGTTTATTTCAGTTTTTTTAATTATACAGTGTTCCGATTACAATGTGTTCTTACTTTGTTAATAACCGAATGAAATATTATTAAAGAAAAAATCCTACACTAGCAGCTCCAGAGATTTTGGGAATTAACGAAGTGCTGACGTCTGTATCCAGAGAGCACGAGCACATTTAGCACTAAAAATATAACTTAACAAGTCTACCAGCGTGCCACTAACACCTGTTCTAAATACGGAGGGGCAGAGAGAAGGAGGAGTGAAAGGAATATGGAGAAAATTGGAGTGAGGAGAGTTAGCGAAGCGACTCGGTTAGATGAAGCAGAACAAGCAAATGACACTGGTGGAAGAGACTGTAGCTGGGGGAAGGAGTTTGGTTTGAAAAAAGGGGAAAGAGAGAATTGAAAATAGAAAGGGATTCCTCTAAACCAGTGATGTCGGACTTGTGGCCCTCCAGATGTTTGATAACTACAATCCCTAGCATTCCCTGTCTGCATACTGCAAATAAAAAAACAACTTTAAAGACAGGTATGGTAAATGCTAGGGGCTTATACAAGGGAAGCTAAAGCCATCAGATAACATTGTCCCAATAAATAGGAAACATTTACAAAGATACAAGCTGTCTCAGCTTTTCCTTTGCTGTGGCTGTGTATTATGAAATCAACCGGTGGGTACTAGGTGGTAGTTCCCATAATCCATCTCTTTGTATTGCTAAAGGTGGCCATAGATGCTACAATTATGATTGTACAATCCATGGATCGGATAGCCGAGAACATTTTTTTTCAAATGGCCTGATAGGAAAAAATATTATACGTTTGTACATACATGGGCCGGCGATCATAGGTTGGACTCTAGTGCACAGCAGATCAAAACAAGGAAGTAAATCTAGAAATTGACAGGAAATTATTTTAGAGCACAGAGATCCTGCCTCTCTCCAACACAGAACAGAGATTTTACAGTGTAGAACAGTGTGTTACAAAGATCTTTCCTTTGCATTTCATAAAAAAATAATCTTTCCAGTTTATTTCCTAGCCAGCATAAATGTCAGCAAGAACCTTTAACCTCGGGGATTCTGTGTTTCTAAAAGTAGCCCATTAACCCACCACAGTTAACTCATGGCTCATTTAGAAACTGTATATTTTGCCAAGAACAGAATGAAATCAAAAAAGGCAGTAAAACCAGCTATTTAGTATTGTGTCTGGTAGGCATTGTACTATTCATGCTGGCTGCAGATCAACAACAGCTTTTAAAAGGACTTCCACATGAAGAAAGTGCTCTGTGAATAAAGGCAGTATTACAGAATAACAGAATACCAGAGTTAGAGGGTATGGCCAATATGCACATACTCACAAAAATGCTCTTAGGGGAAAAGCTTTTACATTAGGATGTATGTAAGTAAGTATTGGGAAGTATGTAAAAATGAATGACCATTAACGCTGGATGTTCTGTATCACTGGATGTAAATGTGACTGGACAGGTGCCATTATGAGATCTACAGTAATGTTCCTGTTGGTTTTGACCTGCCAAGCCATTTAGTAGGGGTCTTATACTGGACAACCAATCGAAATATTGTATAAAACCTGTAATTCATACAATTGCTTAACATTCGAAAAGCTTTGTTACCCTATTCATTATCTGAAAGGCGATAAAATGTACCACACTAATAATTTCTGCCATTCTATATTATCCCAATGTTACCTGTCTCCTTTCCAACCACACAAGCTGAGAATCAAACAGCGAAAAGGAATGACTGAACACAAAAGATAATGAAAAATTCAAGGTAATATAAAGAAAATAGAACAAAGTGTAAGTTTAAGTCAACGTACCAGGGGGAATGGAAAGGTTTGAGACTGGCAAAGCAGCAGGGAGGATTAAACAACTGACAAGAATGAAAGCAGAAAAAGGCATTAGTGAGAAATATAGTGAAAACGCAAACAGGAAAGTAACCAGCAAAGCGCAAAACCAATGGCAAAAGACAAGGGGATATTTAATTAAAGGGGAAGCTTATATAGAATTTTGTTTTTCTATTGTCTGTGTTTTTTTTTACCTATTATCTCTCTGGCTGCTGTTAGTTACAGTACTAAAATCCATTTCTGTTGAAGCTCTTTGTGGTTGCTAGGTTTACTTGAATGGTCTATGGAATCAATTCAATGATTCCATTATCAAATGATGTCTCCGAAAAGATGCATATTGTTGCCTGAACTTGACTGAAAAATCAGCAAACCAGAAGTTCACCAGTTCACCCCTAAAACTGAATAAAACAATGCATCTCTTGTATCTCTATGTAATCCCTAAACAAAGATACACACTTAAAGGGCAACTATAGTGAAAAAAAACTTTGTCTGTATACAATGTATAGGTCACTTAGTATAAGCTGCCTTACTTTCATGTTTCTGTGTGGCTTCGTTTTTTCACACTGGCAGAAGTTTGTACCAAGCTGTGTAGTCCCCCTCCCCTCTCTGTCTACTCCCCCTCAAGCAGTGACAGGCTGTATACAGAGTCCGAGCATTGTCAGTTGAAAGGACTTTAAATGCTCTAACTTTGCTAATTGTTATTTACTTTTTACCTAAAGTTCATATCCCTCCCCTGCTTAGCTGAGATCATAATCACTAAAGAGAGTCAGTGTAACAGCAGCTTGTAGTGAGAGACCTTCACAAACACAGTGACACTGCTTGTTGTCCTGTTACATTTCAGTTGCTTTAGTCTATATTTTCATAGATTGCACTGTGTGTCTTGTTTGGTATATAGTCTGTATACTGTATTATATATACTGTATTAGTGTTCCATTTGAGTCACTGGTTTTGTATGTATATAAGATTTTTTGGGGGGGGGCTGTTTTATAGTGTTATGCTCATATTGCTGGGTTAATTGTTTATTGATTGTGTTTAGCACTACAGCATTTGACTATATGTTTGCACATGGTACATATAGTGTGGGTGAAGAGTGTGTGACAGTACTGCAGGGGAGCTTTGGATTGTGTGGGTGTGTGCCTTTGAGTGACAGATGAGGTGTAGCAGCTCCTACAAATCACAGCATATTCAAAGGCTTATATCTCGGAGACTATGTAGAATTTAAAGAAACTAAAGGTACCCTGGTGGATGGGATGACTTATAGGATACATTAGAAGAAATTAAAAAAAAACAATTTTCTCACTATAATTGCCCTTTAAATAGAAAGAGCCATGCAGGCACTGCCCCTCTACTAGCTTGATGAGCTTCAGGCATGCTCTGTGTGATTCACCCAGGAAAAGAGAGGGAGGAATTCTCCAGTCAGCTACTTTGTATCTCTGTGTGCTAAAGAAAGGGAGGAGTAATGGAAATGAAAGGGGGGGGGGTCTTTCTGTAATGAAACTTTTTACTGAAATCGAACAGGTATATGTTTAGTTAGGAATTTCATAAACGTTACTGCAGATTCTGACCTTTGACTCAATAAAATTGTTGCTTTAGGATGAATTCCTCCTTTAATTTAAAATGAACTCTAATCAGGGTCAGACAAACCACCAGGACTCCAGGGAAAAGCCTGATGGGCTCTGGCATCTGTAGGGCTTCTGGTTACCCTGGAAGACTTAGAAAACTGTTGGCAGATCCAGTATTTCCTTGTGGGCCACCAGGACCCAAGACTAGGACAGTAATAATCTCCACGTGTCTCTGTAATAATAATACATGTATGTTGTGGTAAAAATTATCCTTACGTTGTGGTTATATCTCTTACATACCATTCTCATGCCCAGAGTTGAAGTTTTCATTGATTTGTAAGGGAAGGGGGAATCTAAAGAGCTGAGTTTTGTGAGGATTTGGAACGGATTCCCACTAAAGTAATTGGAAAAGAGACAAGGGAAAAGTAAAAAATCAGCAGCGAGAGTGAAATACAGGAGATCAGAGTCAGCAAAAATCAGAGTACGCAAGGAGATTATAGAGTGACATAGAACAGACAGTGAGCATTAGGAAAGTAATCCGAACAGACCAGGTATATGAAGACTGACAGATCGCACAGCAGAGGAAGGCTTGTTCACATTAGAAACTTTGCAGATAGGAACCTTGAAATTATCTACAAATATGAAGACAAAAGAGATGCAATTTTAAATGCACTAACTTCTATTAGAAACACCACAGCACTCTAGGTACCACACACCAAGCTCATGATAAATGGACTAGCAACGCCCAGCTAAATGTACGCAGTACACTTCACATGCTCTGTAGTGTTCAACAGATCAAAACAAAGAAGCTGGAGCTTCCTAGCCAATCATATAACAGCACAGACACCTTCCGTTTTCCTAACACAGGACAGGGATTTCAGGGTTTTTTTGTAAACATATTTAAATGTTCCTGCCTAATAATGATATATTTCTTTGCTTTTCATACAAAGAAGTCGAGATTTGTCCCTGTAACCTATGGGCAGTGAGTTTTGAAAATGAGCACTTTACACTGCTGAGACACCACAGCTAACACAAAAATAAAAAATACATTTAAAATATTTGGCCCTTATTTACCAAGAGCCGCTGTGCTTCCTGCACCTATTCAATATAGCAATAGCGTCTCTCAGTAAATCATTTATTTTAGTGAAATTCTAAGACCAGACCCAGGCAGTAAAACCAGCTGACTATTTAGAATTGTTTATTGTAGACCGTGACCAATTCACGCTGCCAAGTAAATAAACAGCAGCATTCAAAGTCTTATCAGGGACTTTCATATTGGTGTGGAGACATCAGTATAGAAAATACTCTATATAGAGACAGTGAAGACTGGAGTCAGGGGGCGTGGCAATAGTTGCACATGCTCACAAGGCTCTTCGAAAACTGCATGAGCTGTGGCATGGAAGCCTTCTTAATGCACATATTACATGTTTGTAAATCTTACAATCGATTTCACATTATGGCTAGGTCCCACTATGCGCGATTCTATCCGCTTTTATATCCACTTGCGTTTTAACAGTTTGCAATGACATTTTCAAATTAATGGAATCCGAAAGTTCTGTCTGAAACTGAGTGGATTGTTTGGATTTCGGATCATCGGACTGCATTTTCGAGGGTTACCATATGTACGATGTCATTTTTGGTAACCCTCCAAAATAACCTTGTACATTCTGTAACCCTTGAAAATGCTGTCTGAACCCTCAAAAGTATGTTATGTTTTCGGATTTTTGGATCTTCAGGTTTTCCCCCGAAATCTGGAAATCTGAAAACAGAACAAAAACGTACGCATTTCGCCCATCTCTAGTCAGTATGTGCCTAAGTAAAACATGGACAAGCAGACACTACTACTGCGTTTTGCCCAACTTAGTAAGTAGAAAAAACAAAAGCAAGCACAAATGCGTTTTTCAATCCAATGCAGTGGGACCAACCCCTTAGGATTTAAAAAAAAATGAAGTTTAGTATTTTTAAAATGTTATTTCTTTCAAAGGACACAAGGAAGACTCATTGAGAATCTGTCATGGCTGATGACAGGGAACAGTCTCTTTAAGGTATAAGCAGAACACCAAACGCCACAGATCCCACTGGGTATTTTTACGTGCACACTTATGGACAGTACAAAATGTCTCTTCCTAATGATCAACTCCTATTTCAGATTCGGGGGCCCTTTAAGAAGAATTCTGACTGATGCTGTTTGGCAGGAGATGGCAGGTTGCAGGATAAAGTGACACTGATGGGGATGACATTAAACAGCAGGAACAAAGTTACTTTTCCGATTCCAACATTTACAGGATGCCAAAATAATGACACAAAGTAAGTGTTGCAGGAAATGTTAATGTGACAGGTGTCAGGACCAGCGGCCTTAGTGCTCTGTGTGCTACCGATGCTTGTATGGAGTCATTCAGAAATAAAGGACATATCCAATAACGATATAATAAATGACCCTTCTCCTTTAATTCATTTTCTTTCTCTGTTTTTTTTTTTCTTCTTCTTTCTTCCTTTACCCTTCCCCCATGCTCTATCGTTTATTATCCTGCTGGTTGTTACTGTCAGGAAATCTCAGAGGGTATCTGGAGCGAGCAGTGGATTTTTATATTATAAATTCCCAACCTGTGGCTGATCTGCTGTTGCTAAACTACAAACTCCACACCCCCCCCCCCCCCAACAGACACAGAGCCAAGAGCTGTAACTCAATAACCAGAGCATATGGGTCACACTGAAAAACCCAGTTCCATATTCAATCTTCTTGAAATCCTGAACATTCCATTATTTGATCCCCAGTTGCTTTCTGCTCCTCTCTACTTTCTATCCCTGCCCTCAGATCTCCCTAGTGCCCATTATATTCACTCCCTATTCAGCTATTGTCATTCCTGTCTTTCATTCCTATATTCTGACTGGCTTTCTTTATTCTGCTTCCGTTCCCATTATTCCTATGTGCATTTCCCTTTGATCCTTAGAAATTTACATTTTTAACTCATTTCATCCAATACTTCCAATTTCTATTTTTACATTAAACAGCCGCACTTCTTTCGATCATCCACTTTCAAGATCCTCCCCCCTTACTTACCTTTGTTGGCGCCACGGATGCCACTGAACTAAAGGAGGTTTTCACTTATAACTCGCTGATGACCACTTTTTGGTGCCTTATGCAGAGCCATTTATCTGCAGCAACTAATGTGATGTTATATAACTGTGGTAACCCAGTAAAAAGTTAACATTTGATTGGGTGCTGCCCATTGATTGCACAGGCAAACTTTTACAACTCTTGGTACATTAGCCCCTATATATAAGGCGATGTATGAAGAAACACTATTGGCTCAGCACTTCTCTAGAGATGAACCAAAACAACGCTGGTGAATTTTGTTCTATCATCGGACCGGCAGAACGTTTTGAAATTCCCAAAAAATTGCAAATGACAGAGTTTTTGGAATTTTTGACCTTTCACCCACGATTTTAGCCTTTTGACCACATTTTCCACTGTAATGGCCATGGTTTTGAGTGTGGTTTTGATCTTTTCTTTTACATTTTTGGCTGTGATTTCGTCCAGATTGCAGGATTTTCAAAACCGCCAGTTCCGAATCAAAAACAGGTGTCGAAACTGGGACTTATCTCTAGTCTTCAGTGCTTCAGCAGAAATACTTACCGGAAGGCCTAACCACCTCGCCGAATCTAGTTACTTGCAAAGCCCCTAATACTATTGGCCCAGTATTACGATTGGCTGCCACAAACCGTGCCTTAACCTACCCTAACCCTCGTTACATCGCCACATGGGTTAGTATGGGTTTAACATACACCTGTGCTACATCTGTGAGCGAGAAGTAAAGGTGGGTGCTCTTTCTGACCGGACTCTGGTCATAGCTCTCCATAGGAATAGTAGCACTATACAGGTATAAAGACACAGTGAAGATAATTGCACCATGTTTGATACTGAGCTGTGCGTATTTCCTATATTCCACCCTTAAAACTTGCTTGGCAGCAGGTTTATTTGCTTTGTGTAAAAGGAACAAATTTATAGTTGCCTCAGGCTATACACTAAGGGTGGGCCCCACAACTTACATTAAAGGACACATAACATACTACCCGTCGTCTTCATAGCATTAAACCTTTACCAATCTCCTATAACCAGAACGGGACAGTGTAATGTAAATAAATCACTGACAGATAAAGGTTGTAGATCGGTAACTGTGCTGCCCACCCCTAAATCCTTGAACACGCAGGCTGATCATGGGCTTAACCGGCAAACCACAATCCTTATACAGATTGAGAAAAATCATTCAGGTCAGACACTCCTCCCGATCAACCAAATTATCATCCCTGGTAACGATAGTCTGACCAGACCTAAAAAAAAAAGTTGCTCCTACCCGCTGGGTTCCATCTGCGCTTTTATGGAACAAAAACTTGCACAGTGGAACTGGAAGTCAAAACCGCAGAAATTATTTGTTTGGAGGTCAACAGTCTTAGAAATTTCAGTTAAAATACCTAACAAATCTCATGTTGGTTATTACAGATACAAACCGAACATAATAAAAGGAATAATTAAAGGAGAACTAAGCCAAAATGTATAATATATACATAAATAAATAAAATATATATTAATATAGAAAAGATAATTAATGCACCTTCCTAGGCCCCATACAACATCATATTATCTGCACACTGGCATATTTTATAAACAAAGAGTTTTAGTATACATTACTGTGATCACATGAATGAAAAACCTTCCAACCACGTCAAGGTAACCCCAGTCTGGAAGGTCCTAACTTCTAACCTTTTTACATTTCTTTTACTTCAATACGATTAGCAAACTTTTGCATTTCTCATTCTTACACACTGGATCCATATAACAGGCTCCCTCACTTCCCCCCAGCCCTTTGGCTTTTTAAAATGAGGGAAGAGGCCATCCATCCAGTGCTTTACATTAAAGGCATAGGACCTGCCATAAAAGGGGCGTGTTGGGGGTTCTATTACCACATGGAGGCTTGACCAGGCCTCCCAATGAATACATACATTACAAGGATAGTGGAAGCACACCAATTAGGCTAATTTACAACTACATTTAGCGGAAGTGCTACTGATCTGGTCAAACATTTATACAAACATAGATGCACATTCCTAGGCCCCATACAATATCATATTATCTGCACACTGGCATACTTTATAAACAAAGGGGTTTTAGTATACGTTACTGTGATCACATGAATGAAAAGCCTTCTAACCACGTCAAGGTAACCCACAGTAATGTATACTAAAACCCCATTGTTTATAAAGTATGCCAGTGTGCAGATAATATGATATTGTATGGGGCCTAGGAATGTGCATTGATTATCTTTTCTATGTTTGTAAAAATGTTTGACCAGATCAGTAGCACTTCTGCTAAATTTAGTTGTTAATTAGCCTAATTGGAGTGCTTCCACAATCCTTGCATTGTATGTATTTATTGGGAGGCCTGGTCAAGCCTTCATGTGGTAATAGCACCCCCAACACACCCCTTTTATGGGAGGTCCTATGCCTTTAATATAAAGCACTAGATGGCCTCTTCCCTCATTTTAAAAAGCCAAAGGGCTGGGGAGAAGTGAGAGAGCCTGTTATATGGATCCAGTGTGTAAGAATGAGAAATGCAAAAGTTTGCTAATCGTAATAGAAGTAAAAGAAATTGAAGTTGAACCGCTGATGGGCAAACTGCGGCTCTCCAGATGTTTGAAAACTACAACTCCCAGCATTCCTATGCTTCCCTCTGTAGTTGAGGAATGCTGGGAGTTGTAGTTTTCAAACATCTGGAGAGCCGCAGTTTGAGGATCACCGGGTTAGACGTTAGGACCTTCCAGACTGGGGTTACCTTGATGGTTGGAAGGCTTTTCATTCATGTGATCACAGTAACGTATACTAAAACCCCTTTGTTTATAAAGTATGCCAGTGTGCAGATAATATGATATTGTATGGGGCCAAGGAATGTGCATTGATTATCTTTTCTATGTTTGTATTAATGTTTGACCAGATCAGTAGAACTTCCGCTAAATGTAGTTGTAAATTAGCCTAATTGGAGTGCTTCCACAATCCTTGTATTGTAAAATATATATTATATATAATAATATATAATATCATGTCAAACCTTCAGAAAACAATAAGTCTCACCCCTTAATGGCAAATGCCCCATCCACCCTGGCTAGTACAATACATCATGTATAGCGTTGCAGACCTCGAGAGAAACACAAAACTTTGAGGGGGTGGGAAATGGTAGTTGGCGTGAAATTACCAATGTGGCTCTTTGGCAAATACTTAATCATATAATATTAATCCAGCCTCCCCAATTACACAGTGACATCATCCTGACATCATCTGTACCTTGTAACCTATCCTCCCAAGTCTATCTGAGACAGGGAAAGCAGAAGCAAATGAGACAGGAGAGAAGCATTTTCAGAGGAACGACAGAGCGAGATGCAGTCGCCTGATAACAATATTTTATAATCTGCATTTTTTACTCATGGGCAGACTACTATAGCCAACATCATCTGCCTATGACATGTCAAGTATTCTGGGAAATGTCACAAGTTTGTCATGTGAGTGGCTGGACTGCTGCAGAAACTACAGAAAAAATAATTTGCAAAATAGCAAATAGCTATTTTATATACCCAGTGGATGAGTTAGTTATTTATTGCATGTATACAAGCAAACACTTTATCGTTTTGTCATAGTAGGACCACTGGGGGCACTGTTTCAATGTACTCCAAAGTGACTTTGGCATTACAGAGATCTGAACATGTGACTGAGCGCCACACTACAACAGAAAACCTTGCAGATCCTTTTAATCTGCTTTTTCCATTGTCTCCTCCAGGTTTTCCCTAGAGTCATTGGGAAAGATAATATTATGCAATCTCTGATGCAATTAGTATCATTTTAGGATTGGAAGCTGCAACACATGGTTGCAGGATTCTCCTTTCCTGGAAGTTACATCATAAGTTTAGTGTTCTAAAGGTATTGCCATCCAAAAATCCCTTACCACCATCATGAAATAATGAGCTGTAACCTGTTCTATGTCTGATTTAAATCCCAAACCCTGTTAACTTCTTTTCTTACCTTATTCTCTCCTCTGTGTCTCTTTCCTCTATAGGTTTCAATCGTCTGCCAAGTTCTCACTACCCCCATTCACTACTTGCTACGCCTCTATTTTCATCATTCTCTATTTCTCCCTTTGGTTCCTAGACTTGTTCGTGCGTTTGCAGGATCTGGGTTAGGTACCTGGGGACCATGCTCTCTTTCTCTCTGTCTCTCTATCTGACGGCCTTTTTACATTCATATGATCTCCTCTATGATTGTGCATCTATATACATACAGAGAGAGTACAACTCTCCAGCGAGCATCAGGTCTGGGACTAAAATTCTCAGAACTCATTTGATAACACAGTGTATTATTCAGAAACATCCCTTTTTCATTAAATGATGAGCTAACTACACTGTACAAAGGGTAACAGCAATAATCCCTTTAAACATTACACAAGACTATACAGGTAGAGATGATAGAGATTTACAACTACATGTGAGGTAAGTGTACTGTTGTGTACACAAAGTCTGATATTTTGACCCAATCTACGATAATTCAACACAAATCAATGGGAAAAGCGATTAGCTGAAATTTACCAACCTGTCCAATCAAGCTTTTGTCCGATTGGGGTGGCAGTTCGACCAGTGCGCAATGACACTTTATTAACTGGTCAATCAAGTCAAAATATCAGTTAATGGCAAGAACAGTTATTTTGCTTCTATTTTTGTTATGATTTTATTATTAGAAAAAGTAATATCGAACCAGAGATACATCTTTGTGAAGCCAAGCCGTCTATAGACTTCTAGCTCCTCCTCCCTTAGCCACTGGTTTAGGCAAGCGTGAAAGAATGCTTCAGGAAGCGTGAAAGAAAAGTTGTCCAATGAGCTGCTATGTATCTCCCTGTGCAAAAAGGGAGAGGATGTAAAAATGAAAGTAACTGGATTGTTCTCCCTCTTCCTTTTGAAGAGGTTTCCACCTCCTCTTTAAAGGGCATGTCCACCCTTTTAAAAAAAAATTCTATGCGGTAGGGCACCTTCCCCCAGCCCCAACCGCATCATTAGATTTTCCAGAAAGTGCCCCGATAGTTACTTACCTTACCTCTTTCCCCTGCCACACAATCCCGGCCCTCTGCTTGCAGTAAACTGCAAGCAGGGGGCGGGACCAGCAGCCGCATCCCTGATTGGCTGAGAGGCAGCCAATCATGGACGCGGCTGCCGGAAGTTCAGAATGCCGGGGGGAAGAGCTCTGGGAACAGCAGTCAGTCATTGGCCATGACATCAGCTGTGACTGCTGCTACCAGGAAGAACTGGAAGGCAGAGAGACAGGGAGGTAAGCACTGGGCTGCATAACAGATATCGGTTACATTTTCAAGCTAAATTTTTTGGGGTTAATTTACTTTTTGATATATTGATATATTTTTGTATTGGTGGGGTGGACTTGCACTTTTATAAAACTTTATCATGGGATACCGAGAATTTCAGTTTGTAAACTCCTTACACATGACTTGTCCTCTTTACACTGCCTTGTTTTTCTCTCCATCTGTC
The DNA here is from genome assembly GCA_019447015.1 of Hymenochirus boettgeri. Taxonomy (NCBI): domain Eukaryota; kingdom Metazoa; phylum Chordata; class Amphibia; order Anura; family Pipidae; genus Hymenochirus; species Hymenochirus boettgeri. The sequence goes on along the minus strand of CM033472.1, from coordinate 37,846,218 downwards.
TTGTCTATTATTTCATCAATCCATTTACAAGAAAGTCCCCTGTAACCTCTATAGGGGGGGATCCACACAGCCCTATTATTTCTTATATTCCTGGTAATGAAAAGCATGTATTTTTCCAATTTACACAGTGCAAATGAGAATGACGGAAAGGAGCAGTAGGGGAGACGTGTGTGGAGGGATCTGAGCGTTCCCATAATGTGATTCATTTTACTCGTTAAGGTGCTGGGATTGAAACGCTTTCCTGTGACTCGGAGAGGCAAGATCCCTGCCGGGATCAATATTGATCAAATCTGCAATTTGCCAGTCGCTGTGAGGCAGGTAACTTTTCCCTTACACTCCCTATGGTGAATGCCACTTGTTCGACCACTCGTGCTGAAGTAGGAGTGGGCGGCTGCGCTCCTTTAAGCATTGTTTATTTTTAGTCAGTGGGTGTGTGCAAGGCGGCTAACAACATTGGATGGGGAATTCGCTGTGCAAACCCCAGGAAGTCTCTGAGATTTGGCCAATTGGGCTGCTCCCGCAGAGGCTAAACTACAACTCCCAGCATGCCTTCAGGTGTCAGGGAAATGTCTTTGGTTTTAAAAAGGAACCAATTGCAATAAAATTATTTTTAGTGCTTCTATACAAAAAAATCAATATCCCAGCATTCAGTGTACTAGCAGTTTCTTTACAATAAATTAAATGGTAATAATTGTACTTCATTTTCATTAATTATACTTACTGTTCCCATTTAAATTCACGTAATATGGGATGTGCTAGCCAGTAAGGAATTATTATTAATTAATATTATTATTGTCCCTAGGAATAACTGTTAAATGTTAACATCATGGATAAGATTACAGTGATGTGTAACCTCTGCACTCTAGATGTTCACAAACTACAACTCCCAGCATTTTTCTATTGGGCTGCTGACAGTAATTAAGAGTTGTACAAAAACCAAATAGGTTAAAGGTAGCCAATCCCTTATATTTACAGATCCTGCATTACCCAGAGTCCACCCTTTCACCCTAACCATGAATTCACTGTGCGCTGTAGTTACATTAACATTTATTTTGTGTCCTGCTGAGAAGTGCAGTTCATCAGCAGCTCAGCTGACACAGTCAGGAGCTTCAGATTGAGCACCTTACATTGGGGGATTTGTTCTGACTCCATCACTGCAACTTTCTAATGAGTTAACCCTTCAGTATTGTCACACTGGACAGAGAGGATGGGATGAATGGATAAAATAGTCTAAATAACATTAGGGAACACTATCAGTCTCTGTGCACTTTGTTCACCACTATGCACGCAAGCAATTAACTGTTCCATTCTAGTTTTCAAGTGATTTTATAGAAGCTGTAATGGCTTTAACTATTGATCCCCCTTGTTCGGTGCCTCTGGGATCTGCTCCTGATTAATACGATGAATGGTTCTGTATTGTACCAGCTGCTGCCTGTGCATCTAAATTGTGATCGTTCCTGTTCGGAACAAACTTTTCCATTTGTAACTAATACACCCGATGCATCTAATCCTGCGAACATCCTATCTGTCGCTCGCTATACATTTAGCTGCTTCCAATGCAACTAGTTCCTCTTTATGGTTGATTTCCAAAGAATATGCTGTATGCAACACATACAATGTTATCGCTTTGTACAATAAAACCGTATTGAACGGCCAATGGGAGGGAGAAAAAACTTTGAGTTGTAGAGCTGTCCAGTGTCCTGGATCCCAGGGAATTGTGGGTACTGTAGGGATATATCTGTATAATATTTACACTTGTATCAAAGACATTGGGGAGGGTTTAGAGGCTCACTCTGATGGCTGTACAGTTTCATTAGAATTGCACATTTTAGTAAATGAGATCTGATTGCTACAAATATTACATGCACTAGTGTGAAGTGTCCTGTAGATATCAGGCTTAATAATCTTAATAGGATGACCTAGTCTGGTCGTATTAAGATAATGTGATCGATCCCTGATAAATCCTGATTTCATTCAAAGCCAAACCCTAATGTTCTCCCTTAACTAATTCCCAAGTTCCCATAACTAATTCTATGGTTACACATAATTTAGCAATGAGCTGCACACCCTGTGTTTATTAAAGGGCAGATTATCCAAATCACTGTAACCCCAGAAAAGTACAGAGATCTGTTATTAGATGTTTCATGGGTGGATTATAACATAGACCATCCAAACCACAATGAATAGTTACCCTGTTAACCATGAAAGAGAGATGACGATCAGATCAATCCCCTACTGCACATCTCAACACAACATGTTCTTCAATCCACATTTCCCTCAACCTAACACAATTGTACAGAGTGAGAATAATCAGCTGCAAAAAGGAAAAGTAAGAGAGAGAGAGAGAGAGAGAGGGGGGTATGCAACAGGATATCTGGCAATGAGAACAAGACAAGCAAAGGAGGACAAGTGCTGTAGGGGGGGAGCAGGTGGAGGTGAGAAAAGAAAAGGAACGTAGCATTAGAGAGATAACACAATAGAAGGGAGGCTGTGTGCAGTGTCACCAGCAATAGGGATCAACACAGAGGAAGGGTCATTACAGAAGGTGATAAGGCATATTGGGACACTGGGGACCACTGATGATATGATATAAAATTATCTAGCATGGAGAACATGCAGGAAAGCAAGAATTAATTTAAGTTTTCTACTGAATAGTGGCAGGTAGGAAAAAAGGGTAAGTTATCACAGAAATGGAAATGGAACACAGAAGTGATGTCAGGAAAATGAAATGTGAAATGATGTCAGAAGGAAGCATGAAATGATGTCAGAAGGAAGCATGAATTGATGTTAGAAGAAGGAAGCATGAAATGATGATGTAATTGGGACAGGTTACAGGACAGGAGGGAGAGTGTTAACAGGAGTAAAAGAAAGAAGGGAAGCCTGGATAAAGGGTTAAGTGTGTGTCACATGTAGTGTGGTGTATCTGCGCACTACACACCAACGATAGCACAGAAGTCACAATACTAAAGTCTGAATAAGATATAGGTTTGCGTCTCCTATGTCCAGACCATTCCCCTCTACACCCTAAATATAAAAGAGCAGATATTCTCCCTCTTTGGAACATATGTAGCCCCCAATCTTATAGATTCAGCAGATGCACCTGGAAGAAGCAGCAGATGTGGTCTCCAGTCTCTCCCTTACTCTAGGCACTGAATTATGGCAAAGGGGAAATACAAGCTTCACCCCAGTGTTTGTTCCTCTCTGTCCCCTCTGTTACCCCCAGGCCAGAATCACTGCTATAACAAAGAAGGCACCTAGCAGCTTCTTATATAATCCTCCAGATTCCTAGTCAGTACAACAGGCTGGTCCTTGGTCCTCACAATTCAACTAGTGTCACACCAAGAACTACATCAGCAACCCTAAGTTACCAAATACAGTGTTGGCAATGCTGGAGACCAGATTACAGGTAAGTGAAAGTGTAGCCCATTCCCAGGTCTCCAGCACAAGGACAAAGCCCAGAGCCTAGGAGGAGCAGCAGATATAGATCCCATACAATCTTACCTTTGCTGTTGGAAGCCTCTGGGTTAATGTGCATCTTCCTGACTGCTTCTTTTCCTCCAAAGATCCCTTTACTCTTGACCCTTCCCTATTACTTTCCAGAAAACACACAAAGGCAGCTAGTGAGGTGTGCTGAGGTCAAGTGGGGAGAAAGGTCTGAGCTGACACTTCTGTGTGTCCTTTTGTGTTGTTTTCCCCTGTGAAAGAAGAGATGGATGGAGAGGTTTCAGGTGGCCTTGGGAGCTACTGTGTGTAGCTCAGAGTGTCAGTGAATGAGGATCTTTAGGAAGGAAGCAGCCTTTCTCCCTCTGTGTGGCTCTCCTTCTCTGTGCACTGTGCATGTTTTTATCCTTTCACATCCACCTGCTGCTGGCTACTGGCTGAAAGAGGAACTGCACCAAGGCACAAACTGAGATCACTGCAATCACTGTTAGTGGCACCTGGACAATGGGCAGGAGAACTGAGAAAGAGCTACCCCCACCCCCTTTCATGTAATGTTATGTAATAAGATCATTCCTTAGTAATGAGCTCATGCTGTGCAGTCAGTCCTTAAGTATTCCTGCATTTTTGCAATATTTCTATCATTACTTCCCTATAGCTTGAGGTAAAATGTCTTATTGGCCTAAAATGCATATTTAAATGAAATACTATATTTTAATTGCTCTGTTAGTTATTTTGAGTTCTCTTTAACTTTCCTTTCCTTTTAAGTTGTTTAAATATAAATTACCCTGCATGAATTCTCCATAACAGATACATAGAGAAATAAATGTCTTTCAATTCTAAAGGTTTTACGTATCAGGATATGGAAGGAACTGGTGGATTAGAAGTTGAGATAAAAATTTACCTGCGGAATGTATTGAATGTCTATAGCGGGGGAAATTATTATCTGGGGGAACGTTATCTGGGGAATGGCGTGGAGAACTTGTACCGATGGATAAATGTCTGATAAAAAGCTTTTCGCCCACAGGAGCCACACAATGTGATTCCACATTATAATGTAGCCATTTATTTAAAGGGTATGTCCACCCCTACTTTGAAATGTTACTCAGGACTAGAGATTGGCGAAAATGCTAAAATCCGTTCCACCTGCGGATTCACAGGAAAAATCCATTAAACTCAATGGGAGAAAAAAAATCTGCACAAAAATCGTCTAAATAGTAGGCAAAATAGTAATGGTAACTTACTGTAAATGGCTCTGAGACGTGGGAAATGGTTCAGGGAACATGACCATGCGGGAAAAACAGCGCACGTTCTGCTTTTCTGCTGGCTGTTTTCGCTAATCCTCAAACGGCCAAATTTGAGAACCCTCAAATTAACCCTAGAATAATAAAATTCAAATATGATTGATTAATATGTGATCATATGATTGCCAGCATTGAAATATTAACCAATGACAATAGGATTTGGTCCTTCAGCAAACCTATATAAAGAGGTTCAAACCCACGCAGAGCTCAGAAGTCATCACAGTGATGGCAGAAGAAGGAAGAAAGAGCGTTGGCGGTGTGACTGGCGGCCGCAGTAACATTGCCCAGTGTCAACAATATCAGTGGGGTTGGTGTCGCCGGCTGAGAAGAAATAAGAATTTGGCTCGAAGCCAGTAACACCATGACGTTGATGTCGGCAGCATGGGCGTTGTCGCTGGGGGGCTCCCGGTTTCGAGCTACGGGACCTCGTTAGCCCCAAAAGGCCCTTCTAAGGGGTTGAGTCGCGGGACCCCCGAATATCCGGCCGCAGGACTTTCAGCTGTTTATTAATCCTCAAACGGACAAATTTGGGAATCCTCCAACATTTCTGAAAAAGGGGGTTTGTAAAAAATTCAGAAAGTGGAATTCCGGAAATCTGCCGCAAAACCAGGTTTGGATCCACAATCCACTCATCTCTACTCAGCTTCCATAGAAATTAAAGGACATGTACACCCCCTGACCTAAAACTTGTATTAAAGCTTGCACATTTGCAAAGCAAGCGAGGATCAGCATGACAGCCATGTCATCATATATGGCAACAAGTCCATATACCCAGAAGAACCAGAAGGCATTAGAACTGGGAGCAATAATTTTTTATTTTGGAAGGATACACAAACCTACCAGTATTCATTCTACTGGGGGATAGTGAAAATGTCCCAGGTATTGAAGCAAAATTTTGCCCCGAAATCGCACAATTTTGTTATAATATAAATTGTTATAACTCTGTGTTAGAATATGGTTGGTATGCTTTTGAAGGTTCTCATTCATCAAGGTCATTACATAGATATGTTATTCAGTTAGCTAATATGGATAGTTCTCATTCATCCAGGTCATGGTATATCTGTGGTATTGAGTTAGATAAACTCGACTGGTTCTCATTCATCCAGGTCATGGTATATCTGTGGTATTCAGTTAGATCAACTCGACTGGTTCTCATTCATCCAGGTCATGTGGTATTCAGTTACAACAACTGAACTGGTTCTCATTCATCCAGGTCATGTGGTATTCAGTTACAACAACTGAACTGGTTCTCATTCATCCAACTCATGGTATATCTGTGGCATTCAGTTAGATCAACAGAACTGGTTCTCATTCATCCAAGTCATGGTATATCTGTAGTATTCAGTTAGATCAACTGGTCTGGTTCTCCTTCATCCAGGTCATGGTATATCTGTGGTATTCAGTTAGATCAACTGGTCTGTTTCTCCTTCATCCAGGTTATGTGGTATTCAGCTATATCAACTGGACTGGTTCTCATTTATTCAGGTCATGGTATATCTGTGGTATTCAGCTACATCCACTGGACTGGTTCTCATCCATCCAGGTCATGGTATGTCTGTGGTATTCAGCTACATCAACTGGACTGGTTCTCATTCATTCAGGTCATGGTATGTCTGTGGTATTTAGTTAGATCAACTGGACTGGATCTATCTAACAGGGTCTAGCTATCTGACTGTCTGTCTTATCTCTTTTTCTCTATCTATGTCTCTCTCTATCACTAATTAGTAATAAGGAGGTCTAAAAAAATGTTCCACTTTAGGTGAATCTGATTTCCAAATAAACCATTACTGATTTCATGGAAATCGCTCACATTGATAACCAAATTCCACTAACCCCAATTGTCTCAATCTTTTTCCTTCCTCATAATAAAGAATAAACCTTTTACCAGCATCTGCAGGAGGACCTGTGGTTCCTTTTCCATGTGTTGTCTCCGGAGAACACCAGAGAGGGAATGAGAGCAGCCACCAATGCCACAACCTCCCCACACATGTCCTGCTTGTTCAATCAGGGAACTGGATAGGTTATATTTTCAGTAACTGACAAAGAAAGTGGTTTATAAAGTGATTTTTAACCAAAGCTGCTAAATTGATCCAGTGCAAGAAATGCAAAAGTTTGGTAAAAGTAATAAAAGTAAAAAAGGTTAGAAATTAAGACCTTCCAGACTGGGGTTACCTTGACGTGGTTGGAAGGCTTTTAATTTATGTGATCACAGTAACGTATACTAAAACCCCTTTGTTTATAAAGTATGCCAGTGTGCAGATAGTGTGCAAAAGTTTCCTTAAAGTAATTAAAGTTAAAAAGGTTAAAAGTGGGGTTAAAACAAATATCATTGTAATTAAGATTAAGAAGTGTTCCCACAGCCCTTCTATTGTATGAATCTAATCAATTGATAATTATTGATGTACTTTTGTAGATCTTATGTGTGTGGAACAACTGTTTGCATGACTGCAGCTGTGCACTAAAGGCAACTGGGTGGGCCCTACATTTGGGGTCCCGTAGGAATCATGGGATTGATTGTAATGCCACTGCACAGATGAAATTTATTTTCATTGCTTCAAGAACAGACAATCCACATTCCCATATTCCTCGCTTTGAAATCCATTGTGTGCACTGTCAATGCCAATAATTATGAACTGCGTACACCTGCCAGAATACACAGAAAACAAAGGTTCTCCGTGCACATCAACGTGTCACCACATGTTATCGCACCAACAACGCCACCCATGGGAAAAGCCCAGAGTTGGAGGTCATTTAACCCATTCACTTCCTTTTTTCATAGACGAAAAGCTAAAACACCTGCTCCCATTCTGGGCTGAGACAGATGTTTATTATGGAAGAATCACGGTGTCCTTCATTCTAAATATATTAACTTGCTGATATATGTTTCACCTAAAATAACATCAAAAGGAATACTGTACCTTTAAAAATAAAGACATGGTTGTGTGTTCAAAGTATTTTTTTTTTTTTTTAATTCCATGTTATTTTAATGAATTATATAACCCATTCCATTTATATTTTTGCTTTGATTCTCCTTTAAGTAAAAGGAAGGAAAAATTATTTAATTCTCATTTATCCAGGCCATGGTATATTTGTAGTATTCCGTTAGATCAACCGGAATGGTTCTCATTCATCCAGGTCATGTGCATCTGTGGTATTCAGTTAGATCAACTGGACCTCATCCATCCCGGTCATGGTATATCTGTGGTATTTAGTTACATCAACTGGACTGGTTCTCATTCATCCAGGTCATGGCATATCTGTGGTATTCAGTTATGTCAACTGGACTGGTTCTCAATTATCCAGGTCATGGTATATCTGTGGTATTCAGTTATATCAACTGGACTAGTTCTCATCCATCCCGGTCAAAGTATATCTGTGGTATTCAGTTACATCAACTGGACTGGTTCTCATTCATCCAGGTCATGGTATATCTGTAGTATTTGGTTACATCAGCTGGACTGGTTCTCATTCATCCAGGTCATGGTATATCTGTAGTATTTGGTTACATCAACTAGACTGGTTCTCATTCATCCAGGTCATGGTATATCTGTGGTATTCAAAAGTACAAAGTAGTAGTCCCTGAGGGCAGGAAGGTAGGGCCCTTGGTCTCCTAGTGCTCCTGTCGTGGCACCAACAACATCCACAAAATATAAAGCGAAGGCTCTGGGCGTTCAAGCTGCAAACAGGTTTATTGATGCAATATACACATATGGTATATCTGTGGTATTCAGTTAGATCAACCAGACTGGTTCTCATTCATCCAGGTCATGGTTTATCCGTGGTATTCAGTTAGATCAACCGGACTGGTTCTCATTCATCCAGGTCATGGCATATCTGTGGTATTCAGTTAGATCAACCGGACTGGTTCTCATTCATCCAGGTCATGGTATATCTGTATTATTCAGTTAGATCAACTGGACTGGTTCTCATCCATCCCGGTCATGGTATATCTGTGGTATTTAGTTACATCAACTGGACTGGTTCTCATTCATCCAGGTCATGGTTTATCCTTGGTATTCAGTTAGATCAACCGGTATGGTTCTCATTCATCCAGGTCATGATTTATCCTTGGTATTCAGTTAGATCAACCGGACTGGTTCTCATTCATCCAGGTCATGGTATATCTGTGGTATTCAGTTAGATTAACCGGACTGGTTCTCATTCATCCAGGTCATGGTATGTCTGTGGTATTCAGTTATATCAACTGGACTAGTTCTCATCCATCCCGGTCATGGTATATCTGTGGTATTTAGTTACATCAACTGGACTGGTTCTCATTCATCCAGGTCATGGCATATCTGTGGTATTCAGTTATATCAACTGGACTGGTTCTCAATTATCCAGGTCATGGTATATCTGTGGTATTCAAAGTACAAAGTAGTAGTCCCTGAGGGCAGGAAGGCAGGGCCCTTGGTCTCCTAGTGCTCCTGTCGTGGCACCAACAACATCCACAAAATATAAAGCGACGGCTCTGGGCTTTCAAGCTGCAAACAGGTTTATTGAGGCAGTATACACATATAATGCATCAATAAACCTGTTTGCAGCTTGAACGCCCAGAGTCTTCGCTTTATATTTTGTGGATCTGTGGTATTCATTTAGACCAGATCTAACTGGATCTCTCAATTCAGAATAGAGAAGAAGAGATTCTGGGTTGAGAAAGCCATTTGGATGACTAGCGAATCATCTTTAAGAACTAAACTTCAATTCCATTTGGACTAGCCAAATACCACAGATTTATCATAACTGGGTTTTACAGGAAACAGCTTTATTAGCTCAAAAGGTTGACTTGTGCAAAATCAATATTAACCTTCAGTGCACTAGAAGGACAGCTTCACCTGATCATTAACAACCAGAGGCTACTGGGAGTGCTAAGAATTTTGATTCACCAATGAGGTCCCATCCTCAAGGTGCCCATACACTGTCCCGATCATTTTATGATGTATGTTTGATCCCAGAGCATTATCCTCCCAGAGAATTAGCGGGTAAGAACCACTAGGGCAGTAGATTTTATAATGGATTTGTCAAATTGAACAGTGAATCAGCTGTAATGCCGAAGAAATGTATGGCCACCTTTATACACGTCCTGTTGATTTTGGCAGGTGCAATTTAGATGGGGGTGACATATACCCAAAATATTTAAATCAGTTTCACCACTAAACCTTCTTGGTGATATTTCTTGTAATGTTCAAAACAGATGGAAGGAGAACTCTTCTTGAGCCTAATCCTTCATTTCTCTGATAAAAGGGACGACCATCTTGGTTTATTATGGGCCTTATTAAATAAGAGGTGCAGCATTTAACCTGAGCTGTTAATTTGCCTCGCAATCAGATGATAACTTTTTACTGGCCTACTACAGTTGGGAAATATTTATAATTATTGTTATTATTGTAAGTTTAAATAGCATCTTCTGTGGCGCTTTACAATTACATGTATTCATTCACGTTAGGCCCTGGCCCCAAGAGCTTACAATTTAAGCACACAAGCACAGGGAGAACGTACAAACTCCTTGCAGATGTGTCCAAGGGTGGAATCGAACTTAGGACTTCAGTGCTGCAAGGCTACCACTGAGCCACCGTGCTGCCCTTATAATAATTAGATTAATCGGTTTGCTGAAGATTAATCTGATAGGTTGCTACAGATTAAGAATATGGGCAAAACTTTGCCCCTCTTATTGAATAAGGCCCATATATGTCTATGAACGGAAGCCATGGAAACAAGTTCTGCGCTGTTTTAGAAAATGCCACATGCTCACACCATTTAAGCTGGGCACACACATTACCAATAAAGGGACAATTACGTCTGTATCAATGGGCTCGGTTCTTTATCGGTAGCATGTGTACGTATGAAATGGCCATTGCAGATGAACTCTCAGCATCGGCAATGGAAATGGTTGATACAACTGAAAAAATTTGGTTGTGGTCAGACTCCTTTTCTAAAGTATAGAGAATCTACCGCAATCATAGGGAGTGTGGCAGTCATGAGTGATCTCCCAAAACTGACCGATTCTGTCTGTCATCTTTGAAAGATTGGTACTGTCTGTACTCAGCTTTAAACTCAGCAGCAAAAGGAAGCCGAAGGTAACAAGGGCTGGTAAGTATATTTAGAAGCCTCACGTGGAATTTTAAAAGGCAAGTCCAGCCCTAAAATGAAAACTTACATACAGGTAAATCACCCCCAAAACCCTAAACTGTAATAGTTTGAAATGTGAAATATATAAATCTAACCTGAAATCCTGCACAATGTCCTGTTTCCCCTGTTTCTACTTCCTGGTTCTTCCAGTTAGCAACAGTCAGTTATGGACTTGACAGTTGACATCACAGCCAATGACTGAATGTTAATCCCCCGTCTGCCTCTTCTGAGCATGCCCAGGCTCAGTACAGGTTTCTAAATTGCTCAGTTTCCATGAGGCATCCAGAAGCATAGCAGGCATACAGTAATGAATTCATAGGACAAAGTATGCTGTATCAACATATTTTAAAGAGGCCATTCTTTCTAAGAGATGTTTTTATGAGGGTGGAGTTGTCCTTTAACCTATGCGAGGTCTAGGTTTGGGAGGTGATAAAGCTATATACCAATCTTCATTTTGGGGTGGACATTTCCTTTAAAGGGTATGTATACTTGCAAATTTTTTTTTTTTTTTTTTTTTTAATTGACCATTTTTATTTTGATCTGTCTCATATTGAATCTGAAGCATCTTACATTTCAGCTGTCAATCAAGTGCCTTATTATCATACATATTTCTGCTGTGTGCAGTTTAGCATGCCTCTGACGGGAAAGGGATATGCTAAAAGGCAAGTCGGGTCAGTATGGGAGGGGCCAGCATTTAATGGCAATAATTTAGTTGGCGAGTGTTCTGCTGTTACCAGGGGAGGCCACTCCTACTATCCCTTTAATATAAAACTAATAAATAAACGAATAATATAAAACTTATACCCTGTAACAGAAATCAGTGTTTGAATGTGAACAGCTGACAAAAAAAGGCCCAGAGTGAAGTGAGAAATGCGTTTAACAGATCCCATGGAGATTCCACAAGCCAAACAGTACTACATTGACGTAAACCTCTCCGCTCAATTCCTTGTCAACATTTATAGACTGTTTGTGTTACATTGTGGGTGGAGATTGGGAGAGTGTTGGCCATATCGGTAACTTGAACTTCAGTCATTCCCGTCACATAGCCAACAAATAAAGGAAATATTTGGTCACCTACAAAGCAAATAATTCAGGTCCCATGGCTGTAATGTACTAGAAAATGTCATTCAGAAACCTCCCACACTGCCTGAATCCCCAGCATTGAGGGATACTTTCCAGGTTTGGTTTAGGTTTCCTTATCCTTCTCATGCAAGGTGGAACTCAAGGGGGCCCATCTTCTTATTTTTCCTATGACAGATATAGCCTCCTCCAAGAAAAACATTGTGGATGAAGCATGGATAGGGGCCCCATCATAGTTTTGCTGGGGGGCCCGGTGATACCTAGTTTCCGGATGTAACTATCAATTATCAGTTTATCAGCAGTAGGAGGGCAACTGAACATGTAGCAATAAGGTCATACGTGTTGCTGCAGTTAGATATATGGCTTACAACTTTCCAAAACATGTACCTGAAGGCTTAGGCCACACTACAAAGAAAGGTAATGCAACTGAAAAGCTTGATCACATTACTGTACACGTTACCGTTCCTTTGTTTGTAATATTCTTTAATCAGAGCTCATACGATTCACAAAAAATGGTGATTGCTTGCCCTTTGAAAGCGGATCGTAGGCTTTGCAGCGCATACAACATGGCCACCCACATTGGAACGCACTGCTCAGCAATCGTCACAGGCGAAAAGATCACTAGTGTGATCATAAGCGTGTGGGAAAATGCACAATTGTGGCCAAGCACTAACTAGAGCTTTTGAGGACATTAGCAGTCAAGGCCTCACAAATACTATTATGATGTAAACAAGTGAACCTGGAGTTTTTCAGACACAGGAACTTTGAGTCCATTGGGATGTTGCTAAATCAAAAAGGATAAAAGGATTTCATAGAGTGAGCACTGAGACAGCCATGTGATTCCATTAATTCATTACTTAACCCAGCATTATGGTTCATGTTGTCCTACTTAGTCACAGTTATTGAGTGCATCGATTTATTAATGAATCCCTAGAGGCGTCCATCCATGTTAGCAGAATAATTCCTTTAATGCGTTAAAGGGGTATTATTAAATATTTGAGACAATGCAATGTTCTCCTGTTGCTGCTCGTTTACCTACTAAACAAGCCAATCTTACTATTGCAAAACACCATAAGATGCCTTCAGGAAGTAATTCAGTATTTGCTATAAAGTAGTGTGGGAACACTGTGCAAGAGACCAGGACACTGCTCATTGGGCTACTAATTTACTAATGGAGTAAGTTGATGCAGACCAGGGTGCAGGAACCAAAACTAGGAACATTGTCTGCAGAGACTAAAAACAGTGTCCCCTGAAGGTCTGTACATATGTCTGATACTTTGGATGACGAATGACCCCCAAATGCAGGGCAGTACACTGTGCGTGTACAAGAGTTCGGGTGTCGTTTGTCGTCCAAAGTATCGGACATCCAGGGAAATTTCCGATTGCCACTTGGAGTCAGGAAGGAATTTTTTCCCCCTTCATAAATTTGGTGGGGGTTTTTTGCCTTCCTCTGGATCAACAGTTAGGCAGGAAATGAGGATATTGCTAGATGGGTTGGACTGGATGGACGTATGTCTTTATTCAACCTCAAATACTATACTATACTATACATGTGTAAGAGGCTTTACTGTTTGGCACATTATCTCTGAGACCTTGGTCTGAAAGTTACAATAAGCATCATTGATGGTTACCACTGCCAAGGTGTGCCATGGGCATTTGATTCAATAAACTGGTCACCAGTCTTACCTTGCCCAAAACTTACCCCATCAACCATTATCCAGTACCCATCATCCTGAGGCTTGTGTTCCCTAATCAGGAAAGGGTCTTCATATGATGTAGTATCTTTTTCAAGCATCCTTCCAATGTATGTGCATGTACGTACAGTGCAAGGAAGTGTTGGAACCTGTCAGAGGAACAGCGAAGGAGCGAGATCGCGGGTAAGTTCTCTGTGTTTACTCCTGTCTCCTGGCTGTTTGATTGAAGAACGGAGGAAAGACATAGCTCCTTTATCTGCTGTCCTTCAATTAAACTGAAAACAGGTAAGTATACATTTTAAGTGAACATCATATTTAGTTTACTTGGCACCAGGATTCAATCATGCAGTAATATTGTCCCGTGCAGTAAAAACATTATACATGCTATTTTTTCCTCTGCTATACTTAGCTGAGATCCAGCTAAGTACTGAACACTTAAAGGGTAACTGTGGTCCAAAAATGACTTTAGGTAAATTTACAAGAATTGCTTTCCTGAGGATTTTTGCAATTTACTTTCATTATTTATTTTACATAGTTTTTAAGATATTTACATGTATGTGTGTGATATGGGGGCAGCATCACCAGATCCCCTGCACTTCCTGCTCTAAAACCATGTGACAGTCCCTCTTCCATGTGTCTCCTCCTCCTTGTGGGCCCCCATGGCCCCTCCCCTTGCAGACCCACTCTGGCCCCTTCCCTTGCAGCCTCCTGTGGCCCCATCTACTCATAGGTCATGTGGTCCCTCCCACCTGTGGGCCACATGGCCCATTCTCTTGCAGCCCCCTTGAGTCTTTCCCTTGCAGCATTCTGTGGGCCCTCCCACTTGTGGGACCCATGACCCCTACCACTTGTAGGTCCCGTGGACCCTACCACTCGTGGGGCCCATGGACCCTCCTAATCACGGGTCCGGACCACAGGGGGCTGCAAGGGAAAGGGCCAGGTTGGGGCTGCAAGGAGAAAGTAGTATTTCTGACTGCAGATTCAGAACCTCCCACCCCCTAACTTTCTAATCAGTGATTTCTTCATATTTTGGGCTGTGCAGCACATAGAGAGGTGGTTGATGGCTCATTTTAAGGGTCTTTCATTTAAAAAACGTGTTTGGAGACCACATTTCTCTTTAAGGAGATCCAGTACATTTCTGGATCGTGGTCAGGTTATTCCTCAATGTAATAAACGTAAGTGTTTGGCTTCTAGTGGTATCGCAAAACATAACGTGTATTGTATCAGCTGCGCCAAGGTCAAATCTTTTTGGACTTCCAAAAGGCCTTTAAACTGAGTGTAAACCCCCAATAACATGATAGTACATTGCATTTTACAATAAGATGCAATATTGCACCTCCCCATTGGACTACATATTTGAAGCCTCATACACACGTCTGATCTTGGCACCAACACACAGGCACGATGCACACTGGCTACGAAGGTTCGTTTTGGCCGATAATCGCACGTGTGTATGCGTTCATTTGTGGTTCGTTCATTGACCATGTCGGATCAACAAACGACCCCGACTTAACGCATACACACGTGCGATTATTGGACAAAATGGCCGTTCATCACGCTCGGGGGGTCGGTGCCAAGATCGGACGTGTGTACGAGGCTTTACACCACATCATCGGGGCCTGTTCATTGCATTTAATAAATGATTGACTTACCATCTGTACTTTCTATACAATGTGTAAACTAGGCTCTTGTGTAAATGTTCACAAATAGGATATCTAGTTTGATATAAGGCTTTTATATTGGGTAGGGAGTTTATTTGATTTTCCGTGGGATAGCTTGAAACTATTAATACATTTCCAGATTACACGTTGGATCTGTTCAGGAACAGGTCGCCCACTGTGGACTTTATTGCTACCTTCGGATAATGTAGGTTTTTATAGAGTTAGTTTCCAACAGGTTTGTGCATCTAATTTTTACATATCCTAGTGACAGCAAATACCAAAATATATTCCACCCATCAGCCACAGGAATGGTAATGTCTGGTATTACTGCAGTTTGTTTATTTGTTCCATTTCCTTATAAAATTTGGCAGTAAAGGAAATGTAAAAATCTAATAATATATGACGTTAAGGGGATTCCCCATGTAATGAGGACGATATCTGCTTTATTTTACATTTTTGAATGATAACAAAATACCAATCACTGATGTTCGCTTTCTTCATGTTTCCCATGGTCCTTTGTTGCTGGTAATGTAAGTCCTATTGATGTTTATAGGACTGGTGTTAAAGGGAAAGTTCAGTGGAAAATTTCATTTTTTTAAAATTTTTAGTTTATATTAGCTATACCTAGTTATTCTACATATTCTCTTCCACTTTTAAAAATCAGTTGATTTCTGTTCCCTGCTGTTACATTAGGGAGCTGACATTTCAGGTTCTGTAACGGTTCTACTGATTGGCTGTTGGTCAAACATGCTCAGATCTCTGAGCAACTGAATCAACCCAGGCGCTGGGTCAAGGGTAAAACCATAACCGTCTCTACTAGGGGTCCTAGAAACAGGAAGTCAGTATTCTGGAAGCATTTATTTACACACAGACAAAATGCTGAATTGGCAGGTTAAGGTCATTAGGATGGAAAAATAATGCTCTTTTTTCTTAAAAGTACTGTATATGTATTTGCACTGAACTTCCCCTTAAAGGATATGTACACTGTACAATACAATGTATTACCCATTTCTAGAAACTATAATTCTTCCTAACTATCACTGTACCATTTTGTTGTTGATCTGTCCCCTATTTCTTTAGATATCCAGTCTGAAACAATTTATATTTCAGCTCTCAAGTGCCTTAGGATCATAAACTCTTCTGTTATGTATAGTTTTGCTGTAGCTGGAATGGTGACAGTATGTGAACGGCATGGTGGGAAATTCCCTCTCCCAATGCTGCCTCATAGGGATTAGGGAGCATGCTTGCCCTCACAGAGAGTCAGTCTGGCAGGGGGCTGGGGGACTGAGCTTGAGCAAAACAAGTACTGGAGCAACACAGCCACATCAGAGTAAGTGCTGCTTACATGTATTCCTTTATAGACTGAAATGAGGCAAAGTAATTTTGCAGTATATAATTCTTTTAAATAAAGATTTGGCTCACATGTAGAAATGAAAAGAAAAGCAGAAGCAGAGCAATAATGGATTTTAATATGTGGGGGAAAATATAGCAGTCTAGGTAATTACCCAAAGTTAATTCATTATTAGACTTTTCTCATATTCATGTAATAACTGAATTCTTGATGTAGGATGTTTAGCTCTGCTTTCGAAATCTGCCCTTTTCTCTTTTTTCACCTTTTATCTCCAGTCTATTCATCAACACAGTGTTAAGTGGCCTGGACAATAACCAGGTCTCTCAGCAATATGACCAATGATGTTAGGTCCGGAATAACTTGATAGCACACTAAGAGGCTATGGGGAGGTACTTATTTTAACCTATCAAAAACATTTCAGCAGTGGCTCAGTGTTTAACTGAGTCAATTGTTAGGCTGGGAACACCATGAGATGTGTTAATTCCGAAAAACCTCCATAGAGGACCGCACAATTGGCCATGTTTTTTCCGATGCGTCTGTCTGCCCATCCGGATGAATGGTCGACCCCACCAAAAATCCAATATTTCAGGCTGATCGACCAATACACCGAAATGTTGGTTAATCGGCCTTAAATATTGCATAGTGTGTACCTAGCTTTAAAGGACCAGCCCCCTGGGTTCCCCTCGGCTATACCCTCTACACCCGGGGTCCTTAAACTTTTTAAAAAGGGGCCAATTCACTTTGCTTTGGACTGTTGGGGGGCCAGACTATACATTTTCACTACATTATCATTATAGTCAGAGCTGTGACATTGATCCAACAGAATTTGCAGAATATAGTAAACTAGTAAAACCCCGATTCTGTTCAGAATCTTCCCTGCAACACGTCACCTGCACATGCCGTGAACACACCCAGGTCCCATGGCCAGCGCAAGCAAATGGGTCCAGTGTCCATGAGTAAATGTATGTAAGGTGCATGGTTAGGTCCCTTTACTACAGTGTAGAGAGATAATATTGGACCATCAAATGACGATTGTTCTGTATAACGAATATGCATAACTGTCGCTCCTGTGTATGTGCATGATTGGTCCCCTTTATATATACACTAGTGCATACATTTCTACACACAATACTAAACCATCAGAATTTATCAATGTCCCACTTCTTGCTCACTAAGCACCATCACAATGGAATGATACAGTAAGTATCTTCACTATTGAGAAACCCATTGCACAGAGCTGTGATCACGTTTGGCTCTGCACCGGGCTGTTTCTATAAGTGATCCGATTAAATGGTGGGTGTTGAAGGGTAAGCAAGCACTTTATATAAATCCAGTATAAGCAATCATCTCAGGCAGCTGAAGGGTTAAGGAGGTGCCCTGAGGAAGCCTGGAGTTTTCAGGGAAAACGCAGGTAGGCCAGTGTGAGGAGTAGAGAGCATTTATATAAAAATGAATGTCATTTATTATAATAATGGTTGAGGTGCAGCATAAAGGTCTACAGGTTCCATCTGTTGGAACTGAATTTATTATTAGCTGTAGGGTTAATGTTAATACAGTTTTCTATGCTGCTGTCAATCACAGGGCAGACTTTTTTTTTTTTTTAAACAAACCAATGCTGCTTCTCAGTCACAGCTGAATTAAAGGGGCACTATAATGAAAAAATGCCTAAACTTAATCTATAATTGAATACATGTAAGTAGCACTTACTCTGATTTGCATGTGTTGCTGCATGCCTTCAATCTAGCACACATTATGTTTAGGAGCAGTATCCCCCCTCCCTCTTTTAACCACTCCCATCCGACCTGATGTTTTTCCCATAAACCAACTGTCAAGCCTGCACACAGCATTCCAACTGTCAAATCACTGTCACCATTCCAGCTACAGTAAAACTACTCACAGAAGAATAGTTTTTGAGAGCAAGGAACTTGATTGACAGCTAAATTATAAGAAGTTTTAGATTGGATATCTAAAGAAATAGGGGGCAGATCAACAAAAAAATGATACAGTGGTGGTTGGGAAGAATTATAGTTTCCAGTTATGGTCAATTTAAAATAACCTATATTTCAGTATAGATGCCCTTAAATAAGAAGTTCAGTGCTAATACATATACTTTTCAGAAAAAAAGAGCAGTATTTTTCCATCCCAATGACCTTAAAGGGCATGTCCACCCCCAAAACTATAATAATCAAATAATCCCGCCCCCAACCTACTGGCCCCATCATGTAGTGTAGTTTAATCCTTACCTCACATCCCAGCTCCATATGGTTCTCCTGTAGTCCCCCCCCAAAGTCCCAAAAACTGCCCACCAGGAGGATAGCAGAGTCCATATAGGACTGCCTCCTACCTGGCCTCCGGGAGAAGTTTGGCATGCGTACTGCAGCCCTCCCTCCCTCTCAGGATTCCCTCCCCTTAGCATAAATCCCTTTAGATATAATATTCCCCCTGTCCCCCCAGCCCCAACATTTTTATTTTTAGAAAGTGCCCCGAACATTACTTACCTCCCCTCTTTCCTCCACTGCACTGAATGACCGGCAGCCGCGTCAGTGATTGGCTGCCGCTCAGCCAATCACAGACGCGACTGCCAGTCCCACCCCTCTGCTTGCATTTTCTCGCAAGCAGAGGGCCGTCAGTGCGGCAGGGGAAAGAGGGGAGGAAAGTAGAGTTTGGGGCACTTTCTATGAATAAAAACATAGCGGTTGGGGCTGGGGGGACAGGGGGAATACTATATTAAAAAAATAGTTTTAAGGGTGGACATACCCTTTAATCTGCTCATTCAGCATTTTGTCTGTGTATAAATAAATGCAACTGAAATACTGACTTCCTGTTTGCAGGACCCCTAATAGTGACCGTTATGGTTTTGCCCTTGACCCAGCGCCTGGGTTGATTCAGTTGATCAGTAGAGATCTGAGCATGTTTGACCCATCCAACAGATAATCAGTAGAAACTAGAAAGGGAAAGTATAAACTTTGAATTTGGCTTGAAAGACTGCATTTTGGAAGGGAATTTGTGTGTTTGTGCTGCAGATTTTAAAACTCAATAATGTCAATGATGAGGACATTGTTGTTTTTTACTTACCCTTTAAATATGTCACATGCATTAAAGGTAGGTCAGTTGGTGTGTGTGTATTCATATCAGGTTGGGGGATAAAATAATAACTTTTTTGATGATTGGTCAAAATGAGTTTTTTTTACTTTAGTTACCCTTTAAAGTATGGCTGCCACAGTAATGGACAAGTAGATCAGTAGGTGTGTGTACCTGTGTCGGGTTAAGTGTTTTAAAAAAAAACTTTGATGATTGGTCAAAATTTGTTTTTTTGACTTTATTTACCCTTTAAGTATGGCTGCAACAGTAATGGAGGGGTAGGTCATTAGCTGTGTATACCTGTATCACGTTGGGGGTTAAAAAAAACAAAGTTTTTTGATGATTGGTCAAAATTTGGTTTTTTGACTTTAGTTACCCTTTAAATATGGCTGCCACAGTAATGGATAAGTAGATCAGTAGGTGTGTGTACCTGGGTCTGGTTGAGGGGGTATGTCTTTTTTATGTTTATAACCATAAAACTCTTTTATTGAGGATAAATCTAAATTAGTTTTTTTGACTTTAGTTACCCTTTAAATATGGCTTCCATGGGAATGGAAAGGTAGGTCAGTAGGTGGGTGTACCTGGGTCTGTGTGGGGGGTTGGGGGTATCACCATTTGTATTTATGACCATGAAAAAAACTGTTTTGAAATATCCACATTTGAGGATTGTTACCATTATAGTCTATGGGAAAAAATGTCCCGAAATGCACCGATAACGCCGTAACGCTTCCGCGGATTCCTTAGCTAGAAGATAGCACACTTCTCCTATATGCCCCGCATGTCTGTACCGAATTTCATGCCTCTAGCTCAAAAACTGCGGGAGGAGATACAGTCCAAAAAAGCGGAAGAAGAAGAAGAAGGAACAGTAATTTGGCTTTTTCAAGCCAAATTAATTACTGTTAGGAACATTCCAAGGATGTGGTGCATCCTGGGAAGAAGGACCGTTACAGCAGGGAACAGCAAAGGGTATGAAATCAACTGGTTTTTCAAAATGGGAGAGAATGTGTAGAATAACTAAGAAGGCATTACACAAACTAACAATTTAAAAAAAATTGATAATTTCCACTGAACTGTCCCTTTAACAATGTAACAATCTACTTAGCAGTGTACATAACAGTCTATGTAACATTGTTTAGCGTGGGCACCAGAAGAAGCATAACAGAAGACTGCACCAAGCAGGCAGAAAGAGGGGATTCCAGGTACCAGTAGTGACCCCTAAACACACCCCTGAGCAGGGTCACCTTGTAGGGCTGTATCTGCCCTATGGGATGTCGTTTGAGGACCCCTGCTTTATACCATCATGTGGCACTATCCATATTACCAGTTACTGCCAATAAAGCACATCATAAGCAGTCAGTGTTCCCTCTATCATTGGGTAGTACATCAAAGGATTGCGTGCAGAGAGATAAAAGTCAATGTTAGATTTATTGCCAAGACATCTTTATGGAAGTATCTCCTTATATTGGCTTCTATTGGTGTGTGAGGGGTTTTATATTTTGGCTGTTCTTGCAAAACATTATCATCATCATGACAGATGTTCTGAAAAATGAGAACAGCAAAGGAACTTATTTCTTTGTGACTGTTGGTAGTTTGTAGAAGTTTGGAAGGACAAATCTTTATGGAGGCTTCTAGGCAAACAGTGTAATTAAAATATAAAGATATTAAGAATTCACTGTAATGGAACAGACGGGGATCGTATAGTGAGGTCAATTAGCTTGGCTGCAGTATTTAGCATTGATTGGAGTTGGGACGGACTTTAGAGTTATTGAATATTGAAACAGCTGGACTAGGAAATGAAGTTAATAGAGATTAATAGCCTGTGATAAAGGATGTTAAAGGGCAACTGTGGTTTCCAAATAAGTTAAGGTTAAATAAAAGCCTGCAATATTTTCTTTAACATTAGCCAACAATCACATCTCTGGCTGCAGAATGTGAGAAATGATATTGGGGTGAATGTTCAAATTTTCTGCTTCCAATTGGTTGAGTGACATCACCTGACCTCTTTCTCACCCCTCCGCCCCAGAGGAGAAGCATGCTCAGTTAAAACTTAATGTTGGGGAAAACAGGAAGTACCTGGGGGGAAGAAGTGTTCAAGCAGGAAGTAATATTGCTGAAGCTTTCTAGCAATAACTTCTCACAAATTGTAACTAGAGGGTTCATTTTGAAGGTACGACAGAAGGATTTTTATATAATTTTAATAGTTTGGAAGAACTGGAGACCACAGTTACCATTTAAGCTGCAGATTGTAACTTTTCAGTACAGAAATAATTCAGGGGGAATAGAAAGTGACAGATCAGACTTTTTTTGGCATTTATTTCATATATGCCATCACATGCAATGGACATCACTGATTATTTCCTTGTATGTCACAGTAATGTATTCTCTACAGAGAGAACAAAACCAGAATGCCACATCCAAGTCTTAACAAAGGATAAGGCAGACATTGATTTAAAAAAAAAATGTATTGTTACTTTTAAATTTTATTCATGTGTCAATTATTCATTTGTCCTACCCTGTAAAAAGATAAGACAAGGGATTCAATTGGCTAAATCTGAAGCCTCTGACACATATGCCATCACGGAGGGGGGGGGGTGCGTATGAATGGCAGTTGAAAGATGATTGGCTCTATATATTAAGCTATATTGCATGTTATTAGCCAGCGGTTCTGGACACATGCATAAGCTTATGGACATAAAGGAGTATTTTGCATATCTCTGCACCTTACTCTGTGGAACATGGGAGTAAGAAATTGCTTCTTGTCTCTTAGGTTTTGTGGGCAATGCTATTCATATAGCATGAGACTGAAAGATGCCTTCTGTTATAAGAAGGTGTTTCTCCTTTATTAATATATACATCCAATAACAATCAATCCCTGTTCCATGCATCATGGCATCATATAGACAAAAAGCGCATAAAAAGATATATCACCAAACCAATCCCTCCTCCCTAAACTATAAAGACATTCCAGCTGGTGGTCCCCATGATATATAGCTTACTAAATGAAGTTGAGGTAGTTGCAAGTCAGTTGTATAAAGTGCTAAGCAAGCTAGAACCACCTAATAAAAGTTCAGTGGGCCTCCATTCCTTCCGATCCAGAACAAAATAGTCTGTACATCCCCACGGTGAAGGAAATGTCTAATAAGGGTTACGCCACATGTAGCCGATTAGCTCAAAATGGCCTCTCCAAAGCATGTTCCATTTAGAAAGCCTTCTTAGGTGTACAGCAATAGTATCTATATCAAATAAAAAGATCTCACCCACGATTAGAGGGCTCCCTCCACTTTGGTCACTTGCGGTTCCTTTTTCTATCAAAGGGATCCATGTTCTGTGTTCGTAGCGCTGAAGTTGCTAAGACCTAATAGAATTAATAGAAGTTAAATGTGTCCTTTAAAGTCCCCATACTAATTGCAAATAAAACAGCTAATGTTAACTTAACGCTTTAGTTTTTACGCTTCTCCAACAGAGCCAATATAAGACCAGGGGATCGGGGGGGGGGGCCTCCATCTCCTTATTTTTCCTATGACAGATATAGCATCCTCCAAGAAAACCACTGTGGATGAAGCATAGATAGGGGCCCCATTATAGTTTTGCCGGGGAGCCCAGTGATTCATAGTTACAACACTATAAAGCAAGATAAAGAATAATGAATATCACATACGGACAAACTGCATGACCCAACTGTTTGTTTGTTTTTCTCTCAAGGTTTCCACACAACCACAGAGTTCGAGCCAGAAGAAATAGCGTTAAATTTACAGTGAGCTGCTATTACTAAAACCTGCTGCTAATGTCACACTAACCTTTTTGCACCAATTTACCAATATTTAGTGGGACTTTAAAATGGGATTTGCACTTGTCGCCTGCATGGTTTTCAAAACCACCACAATTGTTTTTAACACCTTAGGGGCTAGGCCACACTGCTGCGTTTTTTTTTTTGCGCTTGCGCTTTTTAAAAATTATTGAAAACGCGGCAACGCAAAAAAACCATGCGTTTTTCATTGGGTTGCGATTGCGTTTTGCATTTTTAATCGCATGCGTTTTCCTATACTTATTGAAGAAATCGCAAGCGCAAAAAAAATCGCACATGAAATCGCATGCGATTGCGTTGCAGTGTGGCCTTGCCCTTAATATCAAAATTGCACACTTTTTGCATGCCATTTTCTAATGCTCACTTTCCTGGCATTAAAGTCGCACAAAGTATATTCAGAAACGCCATTGTGCCATTGAGTTATGGGCTAGGTCCCACCTGCTTGATTCTGAGCGCATTTTGCCCTCCAATCCCGCTTCCTGATTTACATTGCCAACGCTGAGTGTTCCCACACTGCGCTCTTATCCGTTACAGGAATGCATGTGTACCAATAACACAGATGGCTACAGCATTGCACCACACACATATCCTGCACCTATTGCTCCGTGTGATAGTGGTACCTTACCAAAATACGTTAAATATTAATATTAATCCACTGAAATCAATGCAGCCTGCATGTTCATACAGTGACCATATTCCAAATGAAACAAGGGAAAGGAAACTCAGTCACAGAGGGGGTCATGTGACGGGATTAAAAGACAAACACAGTGTGATGATGCCTAGGAAGCATATTCGTATTCTCTATGGAACAGTAACAAGTGTAAAGTTTCTGTGTAATCTCTCACCAGCCAGCAAACAGATTTCATTTCATTGCCCCTTCTGCTACTTGCTATTCCTTCCAAATCCAATGGCAAATGCGCACACACCCATAAGGCCCTCCCTGTGCACTAGATCTGCGTCACACCCGTGCTTAAGAGATTCATTTGCAGGCTTTATCAATTAACTGGGATTAACTGGGGCTCAGATCTTTCCATTTATTACAACAGTTTTTTTGGCAGCGAAATGGACATTTCTTTCCCCTGTAAACCGTCAATGGAATAAAATGAAGTTTTAAGGCTTAGTTACAGTCAGGTAGAAATCTTAACAATTAAGCAAACATGAATCATTAGCAAACAGTGCGTCTCTGGGATCCTGCACTGAATCTTATTAGGATTATTTCCTTTTTAAGAAAAGAAGCACAACATATGTCTAGGGTTGGAACCTTTCCCTTTAAGACCCAAACACGTGTAAAATCTAAATCATGCAAATCTAAAGGGGCCCATGTACCACTCTCCGGTACGAAGATATTGCTCCATCATTGCCCAATTTCTGGCAGTATTAGGAAAAAAATGTATTGAACCAATTAGTACATGTATGGCCTGATGGTACAATTGGCTGAAGGAATTGCTTCTTGCAGAATGTGCCACCCAAGGGTTGGAATGCTGGCTTGTGAAAGGGATGGACCAGGACTGATAAGCAAAAAGGGCAGATCATAGCTGTACCCCTACTACCTTATGCTGGCTAAAGCTTAAGGCTGAGGCCACGCTACAACAAGCGTGCACACGTTGTCTTGCGTTTGCCCATGCAATTTTGCTATTTTCAATGAGAAAACGCATGCCATTGCAAAAAAAATGGTTGAAGCCGAAACGGAAGCAGATGTGCAGAAATGGCAGGAATTTTTTACTTTCCTGTGATTTAAAAACATGAGTGAAATTGCGTGCACAAACGCACGGAAAATGGGTTAGTGTGGCCTAGCTCCTAGGGATAAGACACACTGCTGCATTAAAATGTGATTGTGATCCGATTGCACATTAAAAAGCACAGTGTTTACCGATTGGTCTGGCCACACTAGAGCTTGTGCTATTTTTTGTGGACGCGCTCTAATTGCGCAACATTAGGAAACTGCATCATAAATAACATGCTAGATTGGACACACGCAATGGCGTTCCGGGGGTGTTGTAGTGTGGAATTAGCCTAAAGGAGTGGGGCATGGTTTTTCATTCTCCTTTAGTTCCAGGGCTGATTTCCGTACACGCTATATGCATCAAAGGGATCATCGCATAAGCTGAGACATCTAAAGATCTAGTCAGATTCATTTTGTTATGTTTACTGTGGTAAAACACAGCAGCAACATAACCAAGGGTGACTTTAATTTTCAGCTAATGTTTCTGCTGTCAGTTCTGGTGAGATTTATAGTGAAAGGCGTGACTTGCTAGACAGGGGTGGAGGTTGACTGGTAGCAAAATATGTCACTTACAGTTTATAATAAAGTATACAAGCAGGGTCATTTTCATTGGCTGTCAATAGGCTACTATCTTTCATCTGGACCGATAATTATGGTAATAGGTGACAATACAAGAATAATGGACAACTAAAAGCAGAAACTTGCCTGGCAATCTATAAATCATAGTAACATTTTCTATGCATCTCCAATGTGTCTTAATAATATCAAGCACTCCAAGGGCTTGTGAATCACACAAATTTATTGTAAAGAAAGTAGGTCTGAGGCCTACGCTTTTCAGCCTGTAGGTACAGGGCCGTCTTCAGGGTTACAGACCATAATACACACTGGTTAATAAAGCCAAACAATGCCAAACAGCCCTCCCATAACACCCCACCCCCCCCCCCAACCCCCCCCTGTGTGTTCCCCCAGTCCCCCGTAGAAACCTCTCATCACTATTTAACTACTGTTAGATGAGCCTCTTTGTATTTATTGACTTGAAAAAAAAAATCCCCCCCCCCAGTATCCCTTGGCTAGGGTTTGACACTTTATTGTATGCACTTTGTTACATTTTAATCTTCTATTTCCTGTAGCTTTTTTAACTCATGTTTATATACTGACACTGTGGCTGTCCATTTTTGGTGCACTCCTTTTACTCCTTGTAGGCACCTTTTGCCTTTAGGAGATTTAGCTCTATTGTCACACCAGCACTTTATATTGTCGTTCTGTCATTTTCTGGCAGACTACTTGTATATTAGCTAGCACTTGGAGCACTTTATTTTCCTTTTCTGCTTGCGGCAGTTATTGCCTGTTGGAGATGTGCTCCTGTTGAGCATCAGCACTTTTTAATGTGGTTCTTCTATATTCTGGTGGGATGGACGCTTCTCTTGGGGAGTGGTTTCTGCTTTAGTTGGGGGGGCGGGGCTTTGTGCTTGCACCAGCACTGTAAGGGGAGGTGGCTTTTTTCTCACACGGCTGGTTCATTGACTGTTGGTGACAGGGGGCGGCTCTGGGATTTGTCCACCGCCCAGAGGTTTCTACTGGGCACTGAGGTAACACGCCCCCCGCGTGTTCGGGGGGGGGTGTGTGTTATGGGAGGGCTGTTTGGCATTGTTTGGCTTTATTAACCAGTGTGTATTATGGTCTGTAACCCTGAAGATGGCCCTGTACCTACGGGCTGAAAAGCGTAGGCCTCAGACCTACTTTCTTTACAATAAATTTGTGTGATTCACAAGCCCTTGGAGTGCTTGATATTATTAAGACACATTAGAGATGCATAGAAAATGTTACTATGATTTATAGATTGCCAGGCAAGTTTCTGCCTTTAGTTGTCCATTATTCTTGTATTGTCACCTATTACCATAATTATCACCGCCTGTTACTGGAGTCAGGGCTAAGTGCCACTACAGGATCCTAAAGGCAAAAGGTGCCTACAAGGAGTAAAATGAGTGCACCAAAAATGGACAGCCACAGTGTCAGTATATAAATATGAGTTAAAAAAGCTACAGGAAATAGAAGATTAAAATGTAACAAAGGGCATACAATAAGTGTCAAACCCTAGCCAAGGGATACTGGGGGGGGGGGGGATTTTTTTTTTCAAGTCAATAAATACAAAGAGGCTCATCTAACAGTAGTTAAATAGTGATGAGAGGTTTCTACTGGGCACTGAGGTAACACACAGGGGCGGGTTCGGGGGGGGTGGGGTGTTATGGGAGGGCTGTTTGGCATTGTTTGGCTTTATAACCAGTGTGTATTATGGTCTGAACCCTGAAGACGGCCCTGTACCTACAGGCTGAAAAGCGTAGGCCTCAGACCTACTTTCTTTACAATAAATTTGTGTGATCACAAGCCCTTGGAGTGCTTGATATTATTAAGACACATTGGAGATGCATAGAAAATGTTACTATGATTATAGATTGCCAGGCAAGTTTCTGCTTTTAGTTGTCCATTATTCTTTTGTATTGTCACCTATTACATAATTATCGGTCCAGATGAAAGATAGTAGCCTATTGACAGCCAATGAAAATGACCTGCTTGTATACTTTATTATAAACTGTAAGTGACATATTTTGCTACCAGTCAACCTCCACCCCTGTCTAGAAGTCACGCCTTTCACTATAAATCTCACCAGAACTGACAGCAGAAACATTAGCTGAAAATTAAAGTCACCTTGGTTATGTTGCTGCTGTGTTTTACCACAGTAACATAACAAAATGAATCTGACTAGATCTTTAGATGTCTCAGCTTATGCGATGATCCCTTTGATGCATATAGCGTGTACGGAAATCAGCCCTGGAACTAAAGGAGAATGAAAAACCATGCCCCACTCCTTTAGGCTAATTCCACACTACACACCCCCCGGAACGCCATTGCGTGTGTCCAATCTAGCATGTTATTTATGATGCAGTTTTCCTATGTTGCGCAATTAGAGCGTCCACAAAAAATAGCACAAGCTCTAGTGTGGCCAGACCAATCGGTAAACACTGTGCTTTTTAATGTGCAATCGGATCACATCACATTTTAATGCAGCAGTGTGTCTTATCCCAGGAGCTAGGCCACACTAACCCATTTTCCGTGCGTTTGTGCACGCCATTTCACTCATGTTTTTAAATCACAGGAAAGTAAAAAATTCCGCCATTTTGCACATCTGCTTCCGTTCGGCTTCAACCATTTTTTTTGCAATGGCATGCGTTTTCTCATTGAAAATAGCAAAATTGCATGGGCAAACGCAAGACAACGTGTGCACGCTTGTTGTAGCGTGGCCTCAG
Organism: Hymenochirus boettgeri; assembly: GCA_019447015.1. Classification (NCBI taxonomy): domain Eukaryota; kingdom Metazoa; phylum Chordata; class Amphibia; order Anura; family Pipidae; genus Hymenochirus; species Hymenochirus boettgeri. The sequence goes on along the minus strand of CM033472.1, from coordinate 37,817,647 downwards.
CCTTAAGTTTAGCCAGCATAAGGTAGTAGGGGTACAGCTATGACTGCCCTTTTTGCTTATCAGTCCTGGTCCATCCCTTTCACAAGCCAGCATCCAACCCTTGGGTGGCACATTCTGCAAGAAGCATTCCTTCAGCCAATTGTACCATCAGGCCATACATGTACTAATTGGTTCAATACATTTTTTTCCTAATACTGCCAGAAATTGGGCAATGATGAGCAATATCTTCGTACCGGAGAGTGGTACATGGGCCCCTTTAGATTTGCATGATTTAGATTTTACACGTGTTTGGGTCTTAAAGGGAAAGGTTCCAACCCTAGACATATGTTGTGCTTCTTTTCTTAAAAAGGAAATAATCCTAATAAGATTCAGTGCAGGATCCCAGAGACGCACTGTTTGCTAATGATTCATGTTTGCTTAATTGTTAAGATCTACCTGACTGTAACTAAGCCTTAAAACTTCATTTTATTCATTGACGGTTTACAGGGGAAGAAATGTCCATTTCGCTGCCAAAAAAACTGTTGAATAAATGGAAAGATCTGAGCCCCAGTTAATCCCAGTTAATTGATAAAGCCTGCAAATGAATCTTTAAGCAGGGTGTGACGCAGATCTCTAGTGCACAGGGAGGGCTTATGGGTGTGTGCGCATTTGCCATTGGATTTGGAAGGAATAGCAAGTAGCAGAAGGGGCAATGAAATAAATCTGTTTGCTGGCTGGTGAGAGATTACACAGAAACTTTACACTTGTTACTGTTCCATAGAGAATACGAATATGCTTCCTAGCGTCATCACACTGTGTTTGTCTTTTAATCCCGTCACATGACCCCCTCTGTGACTGAGTTCCTTTCCCTTGTTTCATTGGAATATGGTCACTGTATGAACATGCAGGCTGCATTGATTTCAGTGGATTAATATTAATATTAACGTATTTTGGTAAGGTACCACTATCACACGGAGCAATAGGTGCAGGATATGTGTGTGGTGAATGCTGTAGCCATCTGTGTTATGGTACACAGCTTCCTGTAACGGATAAGAGCGCGTGTGGGAACACTCAGCGTTGGCAATGTAAATCAGGAAGGGGATTGGAGGGCAAAATGCGTCACGAATCAAGCAGGTGGGACCTAGCCCATAACTCAATGGCACAATGGCGTTTCTGAATATACTTTGTGCGACTTTAATGCCAGGAAAGTGAGCATTAGAAAATGGCATGCAAAAAGTGTGCAATTTTGATATTAAGGGCAAGGCCACACTGCAACGCAATCGCATGCGATTTCATGTGCGATTTTTTTTGCGCTTGCGATTTCTTCAATAAGTATAGGAAAACGCATGCGATTAAAAAATGCAAAACGCAATCGCAACCCAATGAAAAACGCATGGTTTTTTTGCGTTGCCGCGTTTCAATAATTTTTAAAAAGCGCAAGCGCAAAAAAAAAAACGCAGCAGTGTGGCCTAGCCCCTAAGGTGTTAAAAACAATTGTGGTGGTTTTGAAAACCATGCAGGCGACAAGTGCAAATCCCATTTTAAAGGCCCACTAAATATTGGTAAATTGGTGCAAAAAGGTTAGTGTGACATTAGCAGCAGGTTTTAGTAATAGCAGCTCACTGTAAATTTAACGCTATTTCTTCTGGCTCGAACTCTGTGGTTGTGTGGAAACCTTGAGAGAAAAACAAACAAACAGTTGGGTCATGCAGTTTGTCCGTATGTGATATTCATTATTCTTTATCTGCTTTATAGGGTTTGTAACTATGAATCACTGGGCTCCCCGGCAAAACTATAATGGGGCCCCTATCTATGCTTCATCCACAGTGTTTCTTGGAGGATGCTATATCTGTCATAGGAAAAATAAGGAGATGGAGGCCCCCCCCCCCGATCCCCTGGTCTTATATTGGCTCTGTGGAGAAGCGTAAAAACTAAAGCGTAAGTTACAATTAGCTGTTTATTTGCAATTAGTATGGGGACTTTAAAGGACACATTTAACTTCTATTAATTCTATTAGGTCTTAGCAACTTCAGCGCTACGAAAACAGAACATGGATCCTTTGATAGAAAAAGGAACCGCAAGTGACCAAAGTGGAGGGAGCCCTCTAATCGTGGGTGAGATCTTTTTATTTGATATAGATACTATTGCTGTACACCTAAGAAGGCTTTCTAAATGGAACATGCTTTGGAGAGGCCATTTTGAGCTATCGGCTACATGTGGCGTAACCCTTATTAGACATTTTTCACCGTGGGGATGTAAGACTATTTTGTTCTGGATCGGAAGGAGATAGGATGGCCACTGAACTTTTATTAGGTGGTTCTAGCTTGCTTAGCACTTATACAACTGACTTGCAACTACCTCAACTTCATTTAGTAAGCTATATATCATGGGGACCACCAGCTGGAATGTCTTTAAGTTTAGAGGAGGAGGGATGTTTTGGTGATTATCTTTTTATGCGCTTTTTGTCTAATGATGCCATGATGCAGGAACAGGGATTGATTGTTATTGGATGTATATATTAAAAGGGAAACACCTTCTTTTAACAGAAGGCATCTTTCAGTCTCATGCTATATGAATAGCATTGCCCACAAACCTAAGAGACAAGAAGCAATTTCTTACTCCCATGTTCCACAGAGTAAGGTGCAGAGATATGCAAAATACTCCTTTATGTCCATAAGCTTATGCATGTGTCCAGAACCGCTGGCTAATACATGCACAATATAGCTTAATATATAGAGCCAATCATCTTCAACTGCCATTCATACGCACCCCCCCCCCTCCGTGATGGCATATGTGTCAGAGGCTTCAGATTTAGCCAATTGAATCCCTTGTCTTATCTTTTTACAGGTAGGACAATGAAATAATGACACATGAATAAAATTTAAAAGTAACAATACATTTTTTTTTTAAATCAATGTCTGCCTTATCCTTTGTTAGACTTGGATGGCATTCTGGTTTTGTTCTCTCTGTAGAGAATACATTACTGTGACATACAAGGAAATAATCAGTGATGTCCCTTGCATGTGATGGCATATATGAAATAAATGCCAAAAAAAGTCTGATCTGTCACTTTCATTCCCCTGAATTATTTCTGTACTGAAAAGTTACAATCTGCAGCTTAAATGGGCATATTTTTCAAACTCCTGAGGTTAAAGAAGAAAGAACTTGATCTTTACCTCCACGGCATGTTTCTATCTGAATACCATAGAACACGTAACATCCCTAAAGGGTTCCGGATAAGAAACGTACCTACGATTGGTTGCTATGACCCTGAATTTTGCTCCAAATGGTGCGGAATTTTAAATAGGTGCTCAATTGACCTCATATTGTTGGTCATTGAACACACTGGTAAGGAACTCCCTAAGACGAGGGACGAGATCAAGAAGTTGGAGTTTATACATAAGGAGGCACTTACCAAGGATCCCACATGCAACTGGGTAGACAAGTTGGATCTCCAGATAGCTAAATACAAAGAGGACTTACTTACCTTTAAAAAGAAAAAAAATGTCTAGAGTTGAGTCCGATTACAACGACAAAAGAGTATACGGGTGGGTGTATGGCAAACCACACGAGAACGTTCCATACAAAAAGAGATTTCGTTGTCGCACATTACGCACTATGGATAGTTCGGATGGATCAAATCTGTCTGATAATGAGAGGGATGTTAATTCAGCTAACCCCCCTACAGAACAAACTGATGGTTCTACTACACCTTTTTTAGGGGTGAATACAAGGTAAAAAATAAAAAATGCCGGCACAGGGCTACCACCAGGCGGGGGGGGCGCGCTACAAGATCAAGGGGCCTGGCATACAAACCTCCTCGCAGGAGGTAATATACAATCTATCCATTGAGTAAAATTGATCCTCCCAACACGCCCCCAGCGATTAGGGTCTTTGGTGACCTGGTCAGGGGTGATGCTAAAAGTTTGCTTCCATTGTACAACAAATGGACTAATTTACTTAGAGATGAGCACCTAGCCCTAAGGTCGCTTAGGGATGATAAAGAGCTGATTGTTCGACCGGCCGACTATGGGGTTGCTATTGTCCTCCTTAATACCTCTTATTATAAGGCAGAACTACTTGGGCAATTAGTCAATGAATCCACATATAGAGCCTTGGACCACGATCCAACAAACCAGTTTAAGAGGATCTTAGATGATGAGATCCAAGTGGGGCTACTCAATGGGTGGATCACAGAGGACGAAAAGGGGTACCTTATCACTGAGCACCCTAGGGCCCTGATCATATACACTGTACCCAAGATCCACAAGTCCACGGAGGGCCCCCCAGGAAGGCCCATTGTAGTGGCATGTGGCTCTATCTTTAAGCCTGTAACCACGTTCCTTGATCTCTTTTTGCAACCTATTGTCCAGAAGATGAAGTCTCATCTCCAGGATAGTCAACACCTCCTATTGGAACTTAAGAACTTTGCTGACCTAACACTGGACACTGTTTTGATGATGTGTGATGTCAGTAATTTATACACAGTCATCCCACAGAGGGCTGGAGTTGACCTATGTAGGAAAGCACTGGAGACTTTGGGACATAGGAGCCCCCCCATTGAATTTTTAATGGACCTTCTTCTGTTTTCCTTGGAGTTTAATTACTTCCGATTTGAAGAGTCCTTCTACTTACAAATGGCTGGAACAGCCATGGGTTCTAATATCGGCCCGTCATTTGTCAATATCTATATAGATGATTACGAGTCTAGATACATTATACCCAAAGGAGGAGAGTGGATCCTCCTTTATAAGAGGTATATAGATGATTTATTCTTTCTATGGCAGGGGACTATTGAGGAATGCGAGGAGTTTGTAGCTAAACTCAATGGACTGGATTGAGTTATGGACACACTGGTGTCCATATTATATACTAAGCCTATGGACCGCAACACCCTAATGCATGCCCAAAGTTTTTACCCTGAGTCTCATAAACGGGGTATTATTTACTCACAAAGCTTAAGGGTGCTGCGTAACAACTCTGATTCATATAAAGCTTCGGAACAATTATACGCACTGAAACAGAAATTTGTGGATCGGGGGTACAAATTGGATATGGTGGGCCAACAAATAGAACACGCCAGATTGAATTGGCCTTGGGATGTTAATCTCACTAAACAAATGAAGGAAACGAGGAATCGTATACCTTATATCAGCACCTATTCCCCTAGTAGTGGTGCAGTTAAACAAAGTATTAAGAACAGATGGGAAATACTTACCATGGATAGCAATTTACCCTTTAAGGATACATCTCCTAGGTTTGCCTACAGACAAGGAAAAAACCTATGCAATGATTTGGTGCGCACTAACTTGATATCGTTCCCCCGTGGCTAAAACCTCATGGCTCCCTGCCAACAAAAATGGGTGTTATAAATGCCAGGGGTGTGTGGCTTGCAGAAGTGCCCTCACTGGTCCAGACTTTCTCCACAGTGGTAGGAGGATCAAATTTAAACACAAGCTTAGCTGCCTTAGCCAATTCATAATATATATTATTACGTGCCCTTGTGGCAAATATTACGTGGACAAAATGGTCACCTCATTGAGGGACCATTTAGCGAACCATAGATTAGCTATTAGGGCAGCCCTTCAGAACATCAGTGATAAGGATGTACCAGTGGGGAATGTTGATAAATATGGCGAACAATCCGTTGCCAAACACTACTTTAAAATGGATGTCCATTGACTTTCCATTGACAGAGGGGGTTGAACGCAGGAGGGCTCTCTTGCAGCGAGAGATTACATGGATAAAGGAACTGGATACTAGGGCTCCTATGGGACTTAATGAACAGTTCGCATTGAATTGTTTTTTTTTCCGTGATGCCTAGACGGTCCCTGTTTTAGTCCCCCTCTGGCCTTCATTTTAGCAGCCCCCTGAAATTTAGTGTTGGAGAGTGACTTTTAACCTATTACTCGTTAGATCTCATCACTATTTAACTACTGTTAGATGAGCCTCTTTGTATTTACTTGAAATTCATTGACTTGAAAAATGGCCCTGTACCTACAGGCTGAAACGCGAAGGCCATCAGACATACTTTCTTCACAATAAATTTGTGTGATTCACAAGCCCTTGGAGTGCTTGATACTTCGCCGCATATTAAACATCGAAGTGCTACTGATCTGGTCAAACATTTATACAAACATAGAAAAGATAATCAATGCACATTCCTAGGCCCCATACAATATCATATTATCTGCACACTGGCATACTTTATAAACAGTAGACATTACTGTGATCACATGAATGAAAAGCTTTCCAACCAAGTCAAGGTAACCCCAGTCTGGAAGGTCCTAACGTCTAACCTTTTTACATTTCTTTAACTTCAATTACAATTAGCAAACTTTTGCATTTCTCATTCTTACATATATATATTCTTACTGTCCTAAGTACTGGCTCTGGGGACAGAACTAACTACTGCTACTATCTCCCAGAGAAATTGAATTATCATTTAATTTTAAAAAAAAGAGGCGTTGGGAGGGATTTGATACCCTTAAGGGCTGGGCCACACTGCCACGTTTTACATTAGCACAAAAGAATTGCAGTGAGGTGCATGTCAATGTGGGTGGCCTCATTGCGTGTGCTGCACTGCAGGGCCGTTTTTAGGCATAAGCCACCTAGGCAAAGTGCTAGGGCACCTATATTAAACCAGGGGGTCCAGTGTTCTCCCTAGCATCTCCCCGTCAGCTTTTACTTGCTGTATTAGATCTGCTCTCCTTGTTCTGCTGTAATTTGTAACATTGTAGTGAGTAGAAAACCTGAACTCAGCTCCCTCTACTTGGATACAATGTTACAAATGAACTGAAGGTGAAGGAAGGAGGGGGGAGAATGAGATCAGCTAATAGTACAGAGGAGAACAGTTCTAAAATGTCAGGTAAAAGCTGCTGCGGACTTTATAACAGTGGCCCCTGTGACTAGCAGCCATGAGATCCCTATCCTTGCCTCTTTCTTCCTTCCACCCAACTCTCCAATTACAATGTAAAGTAGGTGAGGAGTGAACAATTCAATGGAGGAGACATGGAAAGCAGGTACATACTGTATATCATGTCAATGCTGGCAGATGAAAGGATTAAAGGTAATACTCTGCTGGCACTGAAAGTGTAAATAGCAGTACTCTAAATGTGTTGGCACAGAAATTATTAGATGGAAATTCTGCTGGCAGTGAAGGGTTAATGGTGATACTCTGCTGGCACTGAAAGATTAATGGCAATACTCTGGAAATGTGCTGGCACTGAAATTACTAGTAGGAAAGTCTGCTGGCACCAAAGGGTTAATTGTAATACTCTGCTGGCACTGAAAGGTTAATAGCAATACTTTGGGGAAGTGCTGACACTAGAAGTGTTAATGCCAATACTCTTGGAGGGATAGACCACACTACTGCACTTTTAAGCATGATGGTATTGCGTTCTGATCATGCTAGGGCACCAAAATCGATAGAAACGGCCCTGTTGCACTGCGATCCGTTTTAGGGGCGCATGCTGATTGCAGACACTGTTTTTTGATAATTAAGCAGACCGCAGCACAAATGGACGGTAATGCTTGCATGCTTTTCACGTTCAGTGCCGTCTGTCACAGTGTGTCCTCAGCCTTAAAGATTGTTTATTGGGGCCACAGTTATAAAGGCGTGGTAAATTACCGATAACGATCGTAAAGCTACATTCACGCAATTGTAGATTTATAATTCCCCAAAGATTACCATTGCATTGCAGTGTTTACTTCCACATGGCATTCTACGACCAAACGTTCATTAATTAACGAACATTTGGTGTAAATGTACAACCGTGGTCTTACATAGTCGATAACGCACGGTATCGCTAAATTGCAATACTGCGCTTTATAAATATGGCCCTTGGTTACAAAAAATGTAATGTGTATAATCTAATGTGTGTGCGTATACACACAGAGTGTACGCTTTAAATTTATTTTAGCGGTTTTCAGGCACATTCAGTTTCGGCCCATTAAAGTGAAGCCTTGACCGGTGGTTACAGGAGTATTATATATAACAATGTGAGATTGTAATCGCTTTCAGAAAGCATTATTCCTAATAGAATTCTCCAATCGTTCAAAAATTGCAACCTGTGAAGAGGAAACAGGTATCCCGCTGATGGGATTCATTGCAATTACAGATAATTTAATTTTGCTACATTGGGCGCAAGATCATCCCACAATGTGCATCCACAGACTAAAATAGTCTAAATATAGACTTTCTAATTCATTTTTGGATACGGCAGAGGAGGTGCCAATGGTCCATACCATTGTGAAGCACATTTATTTTTGCGTTCAGTGTGCTTATAACCTATATAAAAGTAATGTCCTGACAAACAACTCATCCGACACTCTCTGCTACAATATATTAAAAAGTTAAAATAAAAATGAGACTGAATGGTTTCTCTAACTCCTGTCTAAAGGGGCCAATACCGGCAACAATACTGATCATGGCATCATATGGTCATGATTGGTACAATAACATTTTCTAGCACTTCCAATAACAGGAAAAATTGTCCAATCACAAATCGACAATCATACAATCAGAATTATTAAGGGCTAGGCAGGACCAACCCATTTTAACAAGCGATCCAATCGCATGTTAAAAGGCAAACACAGTTGGTCAGTTGGACTGGCAACACTGGGTGAGATACTGTGCACTGGGCTCCATCGCAAGCAATCAGCATTTTTTGTGCTATCACATGTGCTCCGATTGCGCAACATTGTGCTATCGCAGCATGCAGAAACACGTGAAATCGAGCACCTTAACACACGTGTCTGTTTCTAGGGTGCTTGTACGCAGTATGGTATAGGCCTAAACCGATCTCATTGGGCCATATTTAACGATCGGTATAACAATCTTTAAAACTATCGTTAATCTCCGATCATTTTAACGTTTGTTAACGATCATAAATTACCGATAACGATCATAAAACTACAATAAAGTGATCGTAGATTTTCGATCTCTATAGAATACAATTGCGGTAGTTTACTACTGCTTGGTATTCTCTGAATGGTATTTAATTAACGAATGTTTTGGCAGAAATGTACACCCATGGCCATATATTATCGTGATTTGTGATACAGTGCATACAATATATATGTATATATAAGGACAATTATACTCACCTTCCCTCCGCTCCAGATCTTCATGTAGTAACTTTTACCCAGGGTGAGGACCTGAACCGCTAGGTCCTCACCCCGGGATTCACGAAACCTACAGCAGCGTGTTGCAGCAATGCTGCTCTTGTAGGCTCCGCCCCCTCCTCCCCGCCGGCTACGAGGCCAATAGGAAGGCACGCATGCAGAGCCTCAAACAGTAATGCCTGAGTTCCATGCACGTGCGTGTGCACGGAACTCACAGGCATTATCGTTTGAGGCTCAAGCAGGAGAAAGCAGAGGAAATCTCAGAGGGACGGAGCTTAACATTCGGCAAACCAGTAACAAGATGTCAGCAACTTCCAAGGCACAAAGCTAGGCTCTGGAGGGGCATAGGGAAAAAAAAAATATGGCAACGGTATTTTTAAAGCTGCAGCTTCCAAATGAACATAACTTGATTTTACAGTGCACTTATCCTTTAATACTGTCCGGTGTAATTTTAAATGCAGAACAAAATTCTCCCCCTTTACCATAGCTGTGAAATCACTAAGGGATGACAGCTTTAGTTTTGTTGCAGAGATTAAGAGAACATAATTAATGTAACTGGTCTAATACACAGACAATCTATGGTACCATATTGATGTTACTTGACCAATCATGTGTGGCGTCTTTGAGTGACACCTTAGAATTATGTTTACAATGTATTGTGTAAGAACAGGTCAGATTTCATAAAGAGCCTCCACATTGCACATTGTTATGAATTGTTTTATTGAAACTGATGCTAGCACCTTTTCTGTATATGAGTACGAGTCAAAGGTCAATATTATGAATCTGGCAGCCAGCTGACATTTGTTATGATGTGCACAATTATCAGCAAGCCATTGAATGTAATGATGTGAAAGTGGCAGGTGTCTGCAATCATACGCGTTTTGTTTGTCATTGCTCTTCCGGATATGATCTGATCCTCTCGCAAAGTTTATAATTAACTTTTTTCCCCTTTCAAATTCTAGGTGTGTTGTCTACCTGAATCATTAAGTAGATCTGCCCCTAGGCTAGGATTATTCTATGAAATCGTATATTAGTAGTGTTCCATCTAAGCGTGCACAACTCAGCAGGCTGGATTCATAGGTTAAAATAGTGAGCGCCAAAAAAGACTTTAGCTACCGCGATATCCAGCACACAGAATGAGATTTCGTATCCACGCAAATCATATTTATCTGCGCACACACAAATAAATCAGACGTAGTTTACCTGTAGTTCTGACCTGACCATTACATTCATACCAATGACCGTGGGGGGGGTTGGCAGACTGTGGGATGGAACGTCTTCCTTCACCAGGAGATAAAGGAACATTTCACCCACACACACAGCAACTCATACTTAAAATAAAGAAACCCCGAGACTAATACTTACCTGGTTTGCTTCCTTAAGGGAGATATTAATCTTCTTTCTTGACAGGACCAGTATCCTTCTTTCTGGTCCTTCCGAGTAGCAGCTGTGAGTCACGACTGTTACGGTAAAGTCATGGCAAATAATTCCCAGCTGCCAGGATTGGGGTCGGTAAGAAATAATAAGATCTCTCTCCAGGGAGAACCAGGTAAATATTGTGAGTTTGGTAGGTCCTTATATATGAATTTTAGTGTGTGTGTGTGTCCCTTTAAGACACCACTTGCTACAAAAGGTGAATGTTAAATGTTCATTTTCCATTAAAGGGTAACTGCGGTCTCGATACAAATGGCCTTTATTAAAAATGACTCTCTCATTCAAACAAGCCTATGTTGATTTTTCTAGTTTCTCTGGGTCTTAAGTTATAGGCTTGTAAATTTACACTTTCAATGCTGCCCTGTCTCTGTGTCTCTATGGCAGGCATGTGCAACCATTCTCTGCCCATTCCTCTACCTATAAACACCTTAGGGAAAGAAAATACATTTTCAAGCTTGTAGCTAGCTTTAAAATTGATTTAGAATTTTGGGGGTAGGACTTTTCATGTACCTGATGATGCTCTGTCCCAGCAGTAGCCATGCTCCAACCTTAAATTGGAGGCAGACACTACGACTGAGGCCACACTACAACGCACCAAGCATGCACACTTTCGTGTGCGCAGTTTCTGTGCGTTGGCGTGCGTTATTTTTGCATTTGTGCTCGTGGTTTTCACTATCTATAAAGCGAAAACGCAATCGATTGCGTGAAAAAATGCTCACCGCAAAACGCAAACAGACGCGCAATTGCATGCCGATCGGAAATCGCAGGAACGTTCGTGTTCCTGTGATTTCCATGCTAGCGAAAATCGCGGGCGCAAAACACGGACGCACGAAAAACGCTCTAGTGTGGCCTAGCCCTAAGTGCTGGTGATGTCATTTTTCACAGTGACAACAGTTCCCCTTTAAAGGATATATGAACCAATAAACATATTAATCTTAATTATATGAGTAATTATATGACTCATCTTTTCATGTCATTTCTAACTAAACATATACCTGAATAAAACCACAACTCTCCCTTTAAAGGGACAGTTCAGTGGAAATTATCAATATTTGTTAAATTGTTAGTTTGTGTAATGCCTTCTTAGTTATTCTACATATTCTCTCCCATTTTAAAAAATCAGTTGATTTCATACCCTTTGTTGTTCACTACTGTTGACATTTCAGGTTCTAACGGTCCATCTTCTTCCCAGGATGCACCACATCCTTGGAATGTTCCTAACAGTTATTTCTACTGATTGGCTGTTGGATGGGTCAAAGATGCTCAGATCTCTACTAAGCAACTGAATCCACCCAGGCGCTGGGTCAAGGACAATACCATAACGGTCTCTACTAGGGGTCCTGGAAACAGGAAGTACACAAATGCTGAATTAGCAGATAAAGGTTGTTGGGATGAAAAAATACTGCTCTTTTTTCTGAATATATGTATTTGTACTGAACTTCTCCTTTAAGCACAGGGAAATACAAAGTAGAGTTTTTTTAAGCTATATAAATAAAAATGGGGAAATCTTTCAGTGTGAATTTTCCCGTTAAGCCTACAGTCATCTCACATTTAAAATGAAAAACAATCCTATATTAACTCAGGCTGAACAAACGTATCAGTTTCGACTTTAATTTCATAAATAAAGGGCAGACTGAGTAAAATGAATAGCCGTTTTATTCATATTGTTGATGGGAATACTGTGGGTGTAATTATTTATCGCTTAGTGGAATTAGAGCCCTAGGAAGTGTTCTGAGTTTGATCACTTAGTCATGACGTTCCACCAATTTCATTTACAGCTATTATTATAAATTCTATCATTTCCAGTAGAAATCGGATTAGCTTTTGCTGAGTAGTTAAAAATCATTAAGAAAGTCACAGAAAAGACCCAAGTTTTACTTCTGAAAGCAGCAGAGCCAGTAGCTGCCATTTTTTGAAATGCACCACTTGTTTTTCAGACCGGCAGTTTATTGACGGTCATAGCAGCATAACTAGAAATCACTGTGGCCCCCTGCATGTTTGTCTGTGGTAGGGGGGTGAATTTGTGGTTGGAAAAGTAATAAGATGTGCCAACTCTTAACAAGAAGACCGGTTGGGCTGATGTAATAATAGGTGTAGAAGTTTGCCCATATTATTTATCTGCAGTAACCAATAAGATAAAGGGTTTTCTTTAACATGAAGCAAACTGAAACATTTGCTCATGGTGCCCCCCTATTGTCACCAACATGACAGTTCAGTAGATAGAAGTAGAAGAGAAAGGGGTGTGTGCTTCTCCATACAGTGCCTGCACCTGGAGCAAAATGGACAGTAAGTTGTAACAAGTAATAGAATATTGTACAGGGGACAGAATTCCACTCACACTATATCCAGTAGGAGGGACTGAACACCTCATGGTTTGGGTTGAACACATGGTGCTGACAGATACTGGGGAGGCTGGGTTGAGCCCATTTTATGAGCTGTCTGGACCCTGGGTTATAGGGAGGGAATGTAGAATGATGGGAACTGTAGTCAGGGGAGACATTTGATAAGTTTAGTTACTCTTCTGTGTGCATGTGTATGCCTCTATCTATACATGTGAGTGTATATGTATGCATGTGGGCCATTATGTGTGCATGGGCATCGTATATTTATCAGTCTCTATTGTGGGCATATTTAGCAGCTCACTAGCCCTCCAATTTACAAGCCAGTGTAAAGTCAGCCCTCCAGTCCACCAGCCAGTGTTAAGTCCACACCCATGTCAGCAAACCATGGCCCCCTCCACTTTCCCAATAAAGCCACACACACTTTATTGCGGCCCCTCTGTCTGCATATAGGTGCCTTTCTGCAAAGGTACTGCAAATTAATAGCAATGGCAAACTTATTGCAACTTTAATTGCATTGACCCCTAATGCAGTAATAAAATGAAAAGGTGGAATATGTTTGGACAGGAATTATGTTTTATTTTTACAGTACATTTTTGCATTTTGTAGTGTGAACAAGGCTTAGAGCTTAAAAAACTGAACTAAAATCACAAAAAATTAGGATTAAGGAAAGAAAAATCTTTAGTCTGATGTTTGCAACCACCTTCTAAAAGGATCCTGACTTCTCTTAAAGCTGTACAAGTTCGCACATGTTCAGAAGAGGTGGCTTGGGGAGCACCTGTAAGTCACTGGATATTATGTCAGCTGTCATGGTCATGGCTGACTGCTGCTACTCTGAAGAACCAGGAAGAAGAAGTGGTTGGCACACATTGGACTGAAGATCTGCTTACAGGAACATCCTGCATCTGAGTATATGTAGGGGGTCTGGGGGTTAAGTAAGGTAATTATACTTATTTGTCTGGGGGTGGACTTGCTAGAACAGGGGAAGGTTTACTGCAGTTATTACGGTAACAGCTTTCCATTAAAAAATTAATCTTTCCAATGTTTAAACACTGTTTAAACACCTCAGGTCCAAATTACCTGTTCCTTTAATGTGTACTAAGCGTTGGCCTGGGGGGGTGATTATCTGAACAATGGTTGATGGCGAGTATCCAGGGACAGATGCCTGGCTTGGCTGACATTAAACAGTCACCTGTCAGAAGCATACAGCTGTGTAGGTGCATGGGAGAGAGAGTGCAAGCATTGGCCTTCAGGATCAGAAAGTGGATTTAAATCCTTATATTATAAAATAGGGATTTTAATATTTCTTACAATAAACAAAAATTAAGTCATGTAAGCACCCGCTAAAACAGATGATACAGCTAAGCACCGATTATAACTGATGACATAATTAAACACCAATTATAACTGATAACATAGCTAAGCACCAATTACAACTAATGATACAGCTAAGCACCTATGACATAGTTAAGCACCAAGTATAACTGAGAACATAGTTAAGCACAGATTATAATAGATAGATAGGTAGATAGATAAATAGATAGATAGATAGATAGATAGATAGATAGATAGATAGATAGATAGATAGATAGATAGATAGATAGATAGATAGATAGATAGATAGATAGAGATATAAACAGACAGGGACAAATATAAATGAATAATATAGGGACAGACAGACAGACAGATACATAGAGATAAAGACAGACAGATAGGGACAGCCAGATATAAATGAGAGATAAAGGGACAGACAGTCAAACTGAGTAAAGCTAGCCATATACAGGTCAAGGGTTTTACGATCGGTGGAAACTAATATATATCTGATTGTTACTCCCCCAGCTTGGGCTAAAGATCTTCCATAGATTTCAGCTTGAAAACTAGTTTATTCAATAGACAAAAAGTAGAGCTGTTCAAAGCTTACATCTGATTGGCTGCTATAAATTAATGACGGGGCAACATTTTGCACATCTTATTGCCATAGCCCATTTCACCACCAGCTGATGGCTGGTAGTGACAGGGCTTCCCCGTCTTTATATGGAAACCAGGCAATGAAATAACTTTTATTTATGTTCCTTTTAAAACAAATGTGACATATAACACTGGCAGCTCAATGTAATACAATGTAAAATGAGGGATTTAAGGTGAGCAGAAGGTAACATCTGCATTTTAAAGGCATTCGATTTTGTGCTACTAAGTATTACAAAAACAAATGTTTTCTTTTTTACATTGGGTGCCTTTGCCTTTAAGAGAAAATGGCACAGGCCAAATAAAAATAGGGTTACACACACTAACCCGATATTCCATCAGTTATCATGTGTTTTACTTCATTTTAACCCTGGTTTGCAGATATATCAAGATACCAAGAGCCACTGTGGGGTATTTCTGTCTTAAAGCTGCGTTAACTGTTGTACCAAGGTTTAACATGGATTTAAGACACAACTACCAGCGGTTGCAGTGGTTCTTGGTTGCGCACCAGCCACAACCATTGTATCAAGCATATTCACAATGCACTGAGAGCTGCTACCGGCTTGGTGTATTGCATAAACGGGGCAACAGAGAGTGATAATGACTCTCCGTACATATCACTGTACATCTCCCTGTGGGAGTTTACCGGAGAATATAAACCTAATAATAAATTACGTTCAGGTGATTCCCCATGTAATGAGAACCCACACTTCTGTATTTTTCTATTTTGGATGCTAATAAATTATTAACTATTCTCCCTAGACTTTTTGTAAAGGGAGACAACCCTGGCCATGGAAAATTTCCGGGCACTTCCCAGCGATCCCGAGACCATCCGTGAACATTCGCTGGCCTAGGGATTGCTGAAAACTGCACTACACACATTAGCGATTAAGGGCCAATCCTGTCGCTACTGACAGAATTGGCCCTTTATGGCTACCTGCTTAAAGGGTATGTACACTGGAAAATTTGTTTTTTAAATTGCCTTTTAGTGTAAACTATAATTCATCCCAACTATCACTGTACCGTTTTTTTTGTTGATCTGCCCCCTATTTCATTAGATATCCAATCTGAAACATCTTACATATTAGCATTTCTGTAAGCAGTTTTGCTGTAGCTGGAATGATTTGACAATTGGTGTGCTGTATGCAGTTTTGACAGTTGGTATGTGGAAAAACAGTCAGGTCAGTGGTCAGAGCCTGACCAAACAAGTATTGTATTGAAGGCAAGCAGCAACACTCACACACCTCAGAGTAAGTGCTACCTACATGTATTTAGTTATAGATTAAGATGACACAGTCATTTTTTCAGTATACATACACTTTAAGGTTAAAATATAACAGTTTGAATCTTCATTACACAGACAATCATCTGACTTTCATGCCATGTATGTTACTGGTAGTTACCCTGTGTGACCAATGTCCAAGCTGTTTTACTTTAAGAAATTCATATTTGCTACTCTTATAAATAAGCTTTGAACTGCACACACCTAAAGCAAATAAATCTGTCTGGTTGCCTGAGGTGTATATTCACAAGCTCAGCAGCACCAATGGAAGCTTCTAGTTAAATAAAGAAATGGGTATGTACTTGGTTATATTGAACTACACAGTCATGGAACCTTCCCTGTTAAAGGAGAATTTGTTCATTAACAATAATTTTAATCTTTTTCGTATTTTCATTTTAAGAAGTAAATCAAGGATGTACTGCTTATGGTGTTTACAGATCTCTGCATATTTGAATAGGTGAAGCCATACTGCATGTTCCAGAGTTGGACTGGCCCATGAATGTCCCAGGGAAATTCCTGGTCGACTCATGGCCAGGGTTGTCAGATGCCCCTATTTGGACAGGATTGTCATCCCGACTGCAGGGCCAAAATCCAGAGTCCACAATCAGGGCTGAAATCCCATTCCCTGTCCATGTTATGCCCTAACTGCACCTCCTGACACCACCCTCCCTAACTCCACCTCCACCCACCTACCGTGATGTCAACACCCCGTCCCCTCCAGCTCTAGGGCACTAAAAATCTGGTAACCCTGCTCACGGACCATGGACCCTATTTAACATTTAGATACAGAAGTAAGAGGAGATTAATGAGTTAACAAGCGAGTCAGGAAAAGTGACAGTATAGGGCAACTAAAGCCTAACAACAACACTTAAAACATTTTAGACAGATTTAAACATTGTAGACAGACAATGTTAAAGTAAAAACATTAATATTTGTCTCACCTCTATTTTTGCTGTGGCTGTTGACAAAATTTGCCTTGTTAACATGTGGGTCATGTGCCTTATTTCCCAGCATTCCAGTCTTTTAGACACCCCCACAGTATTTAATTTATGTATTTCTCACACATGCCAAGCCTCGAATCACTACCTATTTTTGCAACTGGGGGACCCACATAATGACTGCCAGCTCCCAAGCCCATTTGGTAAATTCATAGCTACTGTTGGTTTTGTGGTGGGCCACTGACACACTCCCCTCCCCTGTAGGAAGATGGGGCCTCCCAGGCCCCTCTGAGGTTGCATAGTCTGCTCCCCTGCTATACCCCTTCCTGTGTATTAATCTTTTAGGGGGGTCTACCTATATATATATATATAAAAGTTTAATTTCGGGGGTACTCACACCCTTTTAGACTATAGTCACTTTATTTGACTTTCTGTCTCACTGTTGCTCTCACAATTTCTACCCCCAGCCTGTGGGTCACGGAATACTGATATTTAGTAAGGTTACAGCTTAAAAGGTGCAGCAGGTGCATGGGATGTATCTATAATTAAAGTCATTGTACCTGAGGCACTTATTCTCCCCAATCAACTGTCGAAACTCACAATACTGCTAGCCAGATGTCCCAATTAGAAAAACCAAACGGTTCTGTATTGTACAGTGCATGCACATTGGGGGTCATTCACAGAGATTTCCTATCAGGGAAATGCGCCGGTTTTGTACTGTGTAATTGTGCCTTTGTTTTTACAACAAATATTTAATATCTGCTGGGGATCTGGTCTTATTGCTTAAAAGAGCAGCGTGATCTAGTGATTGCGCAAAAACAAAATCCTGCTCAATGTCTGCCTCAAAGCATTTGGTAAAAAGGGTTTTTGGGGTTAATCGATCTGTACAATTCTCTCTCACTTCTCTTTACCAATCCAGATTCAGACACTAATCCCTTCCAAGGGGATCTTTGTGTTTTTCTGATACTTTATCTTTGCACTTCTCTGTTTTCAGTCCTTATCACTCAGTTCTACCTTTGATCTGATTTTGCATCTCATTCTAATATTCTACTGTTTAAAGTAAACATTTGTACATATAACTGTCTCACCTTTCTTTCTAGGAGACATACAGATTAGATTTGCTTCTGTGTGGGAGAAATTTCCATTTTCACTAAAGCCTTTAACTTTTTTCCCTAGAGATCAGGGATCCTCAAACTATGGCTCTCAGTTTGAGGGTCACCGTCCTAGATCATACAGAACATTATCTTGTTCTCAAAAACACAATGTGGCTCATTTCAGCAACTATTATAAGTGTTTATGCACTAATGTTCTTACACTAGGTCTTGTATTAGAAGAAGAAAACATTTGAATAAGGCTGGGCACACATGGTCAGATATTTCAACCTGGCCATCCAATTGCATCAGTCATGGAAAATCCGAAATATCAGTTGGTCGACCTGAAATTTCTGTTAGTGTGTACCTAGCCTATAGGGATCAAAAGACTACTACCATAAACAGGAAAATCTAGGCATTTTTTTATTCTGTTTTTATGCAATTAGAGGTGACATTTTAAATAATGGGGCATGCTTCCTGCTTACACTGCTGGCTTGAGCATGCCCACTTGCATCCTACTGCTGGGAGAGAGGGAAAATGCATTCATGAGAAAGCTCTTTTAATTGGTCACTTGTATAGGGCCATTGTATAGAGACCACAATTCCCTTTAACTTTCTATTCATATATTAGCATTTAACTGCATTAAAAAAAAAACACATGTAATGTAGCTCTGACCGTGGCAATAAATTTTACTGTTCCTTTGGGTTGCTCAGGAATTAGAACTAATGATTGGCATTCCTATTAATATAATATTTTGCAAATGATATCTGGAAGTTTCCATATTGCTAATGGCAATGATTAGTATTGTGGCTTTGTTCCCAGGGACCCATGGAAAACATGGTGACGGAGATGTGACTTCTGTTTTAATTCATCAATTAGGTATTAAAATATGAGTCCACACCTTATGTTTCCCATCGAAGTGTTAGTGTGGTGGTCCATGTAATGACCTTACTCCACCCCACAGTCCACAAAACTTAAGAATCAAATGAGGTAGTGAAAGACGTAGCTAATTGTACCAGTCTCAGTAAGCAAATGGGCCTCGTGGGAAAAGAGATTTCTGGATAATTTCCATGTTTCCATAGGTACAGACAAAGGAACACCTAGAGGGGTGGGGGGATCAAAAAGGTTATTTATCAAACTTGCTAATACAGCCAAACAATTTCTGCAACAAAGCAACATTGACTGTAGTAACAGGTGAAATATTATACTGCTAATGGGAAAATTATGTGTCAACTTTTGTCTTGAGAAAAATTAGAACAAAACACTAGGGAAGGTTGATATAACTCTAGACTTCCTTTCCTTTTTAAGAAACACTTAATGAAACAGAGCTGGGACATCACCCATCAGGGAGTATTCTAATGCAGGGGGAGCTGGACTAGTTCCTAGTTGATGGCCAGAAACAGGGGGAGCCGGACTAGTTCCCAGTTGATGGCCGGAGACAGGGGGAGCTGAACTGTGCATGTGCAAGCTCCAAGTTGATGGCCAGAGACAGGGGGAGCTGGACTGTGCATGTGCAAGCTTCTAGTTGATGGCCAGAGACAGGGGGAGCTGGACTGTGCATGTGCAAGCTCCAAGTTGATGGCCAGAGACAGGGGGAACTGGACTTTGCATGTGCAAGCTCCAAGTTGATGGCCAGAGACAGGGGGAGTTGGACTGTGCATGTGCAAGCTCCAAGTTGATGGCCAGAGACAGAGGGAGCTGGACTGTGCATGTGTAAGTTCCTAGTTGGTGAGGACCCCTGGGTTTACCTGCAACTGCAGAATGGTAGTCTGAGAGTTGTGCACGCCAGGCCCCTTTGTTCCGTCCCCTCCTCAGTGCTGGACCTGGCTAATAGGAAAACGTGCTTTTTGAGTCCTACATTTGGTAATGCCGAGGCAGGATAAAGAGGCCTGGCATGTGCAACTGTCTAGATTACCGTTCTCCAGTTTGCAGGTAAACGCTGGTGTTCTCCCTGGCTACCATCAATGCATGGAGGGGGTTTAGGTGGCTGTTGTTGTCTTTTAAGGCAGTTGCTCCTTTGCCCTATTCAAATGTTAAGTGAATTGTGTTATTTATAGAAGTTAAGGATGGAAAATCACACTTACCAATCGCTTCAACATTAACTTTATATTGTTGCCACATCCTCAATGAACAAATATCCACATACTGCAAGTCAACGTTTTAGTTCAATAAAGGATATTGAATAAAACTCTGTGCAAATACATCTATTAAGAAAAAAGAGCAGTATTTTTCCATCCCAATGACCTTAACCTGCCCATTCAGCATTTGTATGTCTGTGTGTAAATAAATGCTTCCTAAGTACTGACTTCCTGTTTGCAGGACCCCTAATAGTGTTTGTTATGATCTCAGTCCCTATGTCATTTGCTCAGTAGAGATCTGGGCATGTTTGACCCACCCAACAGCCAATCAGTAAACAAGGAAGTGTGCATCCTGAGAAGAATAGGGACCATTGATAGAACCAGAAATGTTAGCTCACTATTGACCACAGCAAAGCATAGCTAAGGTAATGAAATCAATTGATTTTTCCAAAAATAAAGCCTAGATATTTAGACTATATAGGTATGTGCAATATAGATAAATATTTAAGAGAATTTTTTTTTCACTTAACTTCCCCTTTAAGTACATGCTGTATGGCTACTCTGAATATAATGTAGCCTGCATTATGCTTGTAAAAGAAATCCTGACCAGCTTTCAAATTGCTGATTTTATAGGTGTTCACGTTCAAAGGGAAGTAGTATCAACCTTCTCCAGGATCCAAAATGGTGAATGTAACCAGTTAGAGCCCCCTTAGGCGAGGAAAAAGCTAAGGTTGTTGTTAAAGTTTAGCTGAACTTTAAAGCACCAATACTAGGCAATAAGCCTGAAATTGCTCCCCTCCAGAATGGGAAATTAATGTCACTGTGCTGAGATTGTGGCCTTTGAGCTGATCAATAGCCCCAGTGTTTTCAACTAACAATAATCAAAGGCTGAGAAAATATCCCCATTGGCTATTTAATCCTTCTCTTCCAGTCCGATCAACCATGACAAGTGTAAAACGGTTCATGCTCGTTCTTTAGTGAGCTTATGTTTAAGACGAAGTAAAGGGAAAATACAAGGTTTATTGGCAAAGTATAAAATGGAAACAAAGTCCTGTTATTACCAGCTTACAGTTTGTAGCGATAGTGAAAGAGCAATTCTGCTCTGTAAATTGAATTTCCATTGATTTTATGTTTATTCATTGAAATTCTCACCTGAAAACGTAAATTGAGATATTTTTTATCAACAATCAAGGGAAACCTCTTCTCTTTAAAACAAACAAGTCTACATAATTCAAGGCTAAAGCGAGGTACATCACTGACGTCTGGTGTTGCTTGCAAAATCGCATGTCTGTACCTAGCTTAGGATTGTTAATGATCATGTATATTCCCAAATAATAAAGTAATCAAGTAATAAGACTGGAGTGTTATACCCTGCACTTTCCCATCTTTGGCCTTCCCGCTGATGTCACGGCCAGTCATTGACTGGGGCTTCCCAAACCCACTTCCTTGCGCATACTCAAGCTCTTAAAGAGTTCAAACATGATCCACTGCATGTATGTGAGCTTATAGAGCTGGGGGGAGGGGTGGAAACCTTTAAAGAGCAGGTGCGGACTGGTGCACGCTACAGGAGATGATTTGGTTTATAACAGTATAGAGGACAACGATAGGTGCTTTATTATTGGAGGGGGTGGACAAGCTATTTAAATTCATGCTGTATGTCTACATTGTAATCAATGCAGCCTTTGTCCATCTAATGCTGACCAGCCTTTTAGCTTGTCGATTATATGTAAAGGCCGTAAAACTGCCATTAACCTGTTTAAACTGTACATAATCAAATGCATGCTCTCCTGAGTTATTCATACTAATCTGAATGTATTCCCAATTCATTAATGTTTAACTAGATTGTAAGTTCTATGGGGCAGGGACCTCCTTTCCTCTTGTGGCAAAGCTCTAGCACTATATATTTATTTACTGAACTAGCTATGTATTTATCCCCCTTGTATGACTTTATTATATTCTGTTCATATACAGCGCTGGGTCCCCAAGTGGCACTTTATAAATTAACTATACATACATACATGCAAAGTTAGTATAACCAGATTGCTGCTGTAAAGAGATGCAAAATGGCAGCTCCTGTCTATATTTTTGACAGCAATTGTATAGAAAAACTATAGTTTATTTCACAGAATCCAGTAGACATTGCATCAATTTCATGTAATCTGTGTTTATGCATTGGAATTTATACCACATGCGGCCAGATAGTTATAATTGCCTAGGAAGTGAATGCAACATTTTATTCATTCATTGCAAGGCAGATATATCATCTGGCCCCTTATGGGTAATTATGGGTAATATAAGAAACATGGCCGCCCAGCTCAGTCATAATATTCTGCAGCCATCTTATTTCTGATTTATTAAGGTCTCACTCCTTCTACTTCCTGTTCTTACAAGTTCCCTCCTACACCATCCTTGCTGTGTCTAGACATCGTAAATTCTGTTTGTTGATCTCTCTCTGAATATCCCATAACTGTAGGTGGCTGGCGCATCTCAATGTATTAAACATATGAAATTCAAATAAACCTGTTTTAGATTCTTTTCTTCTTGACATCTTTAGTTCTGCTAATAGAATGATTCTGTCCCTACGTTCTCTTCTATCACACATGGGGGGGCCAAAAATGACAGCATTGCCTAGGCCCCCTCTTGTTCATCTTAATCTCGCTCTCCATGTAGACAATCTCTTAAATTCTATTGGCTTTTACAGAATGCCAAGTTCCACTGAAATTCTTTATTTTTCCCTTATGTATTTTTTAAACGAATCTGATTTGCATATTTTGTAATAGTAGGGCAGCATGGTGGTTAGCACTGATGCCTTTCAGCAATGAAGTCCTGAGTTAAATTCCACCCTTGAACACATTTGCAAGGAGTTTGTTAGTTCTCCCTGTGCTTGTGTGGGTTTCCTCTGGGTTTCCCCCACAATCATAAATACCGTATATACTCGAGTATAAGTCGATCCGAGGTAAGTAAGTCGAGGTACCTATTTTTACCTGAAAAATTTGTAAAAACTGATTGACTCGAGTATAAGTTGAGGGTAGAAATTATCACCACTGCTGCCTTCTGATTCTGTGTTGTTTTTAGGCTTTAGTTGCCCTTTAAATGGACAGCAGAATTCCCATACATGAATCCCATACAGTAATAGCCAAATCCAGTACCAGTAACCTCCAATTCTTTGGCACTCCAGATGTTTGGAAACTACAACTCCCAGCATGCTTTGTTGCTGGGAGTTTCAGTTTCTATACATGTGGAGTGGCAAGGTTCAGTAAACTTTTAATTAAGCTTACCATCATTTACAATTCTCCTGAACCCCATATAGTAAAGGGCCCTCTGAACCCCATATAGTAAAGCGAACTCTGATCCCCATATAGTAAAGGATTCTCTGACCCCAATAGTTAAAAATGTCACCTGAGAGTTGTAGTTTCAAGCTGTCATTTGCACTGTACTAGCAGCTGTTTTTTGCCACAAACTGAGGAGACCCATCAGATTTACAGCATCCAGTGACAGTGCTGAGTGAGTCCAGCAGGCAGAATACAGGAAGCAGGAAGTGTAAAGGCAGATCAGCTCCTGTAACTTTCTATACAGGTTAACACAGCGCCACCTACTGGTTACTATCTGTAATTGCAGAATTTGGATCTAAATTAGGACTTGACTCGAGTATAAGACGAGGTTAGGTTTTCAGGCTAATTTTAAAGCCTGAAAAAATCGACTTATACTCAAGTATATACGGTACATACTGATAAGGTGTATGTGTCAAATGAATGTGCCTCTTCGGGGCAGGGCCTGATGTGAATGTATACATGTAATTGTAAAGCAGCACATAATATGCTGACACTATATAAATCCTAAATAATAATAATAATAGTTAGAAGGACATAGTACATATTGCATATGTTGATCTTAAAGGAGAATTATACTTATGTAGTAACTTGCTTTTTTTAAGCCCCACCCCCTCCTTCATTCACATGTGTTCTCCCAATATCAGAGATGGGAGAATGGTCAGTGACAATGATTGCGGGAGGAGCCAAAAATTAGTTGATAATTCTTAAATCGATTCTCGAATGTACCGATCGCAAACTCTCAATTTTATCCATAACCCTCAAATGTAGCGTTTCGGCGATAATCCTTGAATGTAACATTTCGGCAATAATCGTTGAACATGGCCCTTGAATGTATCGTTCAGTAACCCTTGAACGTATCGTTCGGTAGCCCTCGAATTTGGCAATAATCCTCAAATGTAGCATTTTGGCGATAACCCTCGAATGTATCGCTCTGTAACCCTTGAATGTATCATTTGGTAACCCTCGAATTTGGTGATAACCCTCGAATGTAACATTTCGGCAATAGGTAGTAATAGGAAACAAACCCAACTTAAGAAAGTTTGTCAATCTCTATTTAAAACACAACACACTTCTAGTGTATCTGTAATCAACTTTGTGTCTTTAATGTACATTGTTTCCTTACACTAGTTTCTACTTTTCATTTTGCTGCCTATCACCAGGTGACATCAGACATCCCCCTCTTTCTTCGGTTCTGCTAAGTGAATTTAAGAAAAGCTATCACTCACAAGTGCAACAAGTAGCCCGCTAGCCAGATGTCTGTTCAGAGGGACCATATGGATTCATCTTGGGATGCAGTTCAATCATACCACTCTTCTCTCGCTTCACTTATTCCTTAACTTTCTTCTTTTGTGATTCTTCTTATACATTCATGTTCATCTGTTACCTTTTTTATCATTACCTCCAGGTTCCAAACTTGGTACCTCCTTTTTTCTATGCCCCGTTACCTTTTCCCTTCTTGTATTTCGACTGTCATTCCTTTACAGGCTTCTCTTTCCCCACTCATTGCAATGCATGTCAATTATTTCTATACTTCTCATTTTTCATCCATATATTGATATGCCGTTTTCTCCATCAACATCCGCCCCCCCTGATTCTGACTCAGCACCTCTATCTGCCTAATTTTCTACTTCGCTCTACCCTTTCCCCCGTATTAGTATATATGCAGCCACACTTCCCTTTGTACAGGACACACAGATTAGATTTGCTCCTGTGTGGGAGGAATTTACATTTTCCAGTCACAGTGGATTACTTTCTCGCTTCAATGATTATTTTCATCTTTCTTTCCAAAATCCTACAGCACATACTCCAGATATTATTGGTGTAGGCCATTTAAAGTAAACATAGCAACAGGACTAAGGCCATTATGTAAGACATAGCATTGTGATCCTAGTTTGGAAGTTTTAAAGTCAAACGTTCCAGAGAAGGTGGAGAACCAAAAGTAAAGTTTAGCAGCCATATCCCTATGTAACAGGCCCAGGGTGTGGGCGTGCAGACAATTATTCTGTATTAGAAAAGAATTAGGACACAGAGCCAAGTTTACTTGTTAGCTGCTTCTTTCCAACTGAGGGAAAGCAAGTACCCCTGTGTCTCAAATACAGTACTGTTCTGTTCTAGCACGCCACCTACAGGTTGGAGTGGATATCGCCTGCTATTTATTTTTCTCCCATTCTATTCCTTTTTTATATCAATATATACATGTAAATATCCAGGGTAAAAGTTGACGATCAGGGATAGTTTTCTGGTTTAATAGACGATAGTCTATACACAATCGAAGTGTTCCATCCTTATTTCGAACACAAACAACTGGTGCAGCGTAGGGTGACTTTGATTTCACTATCCACCCCTTGGCTAAAAGATCTTGAACATAATCTTTCACTTCCTTAAATAAGGATTTTGGAATTGATGAATATGCTTTCTGTGCTGGTGTGTCGTCTCGGAGGTTAAGCAACATTTACAAATTAGGTATACAGCCGATATCCTCATCATTTCTGGCAAAAGCTGCTGATTCTTCATATAACATACATCTACAGTTCCTTGTTGTTCTACAGTTAGATGACTTAGGTCAACTGGTGGATGCCAGTGAGATAACTGCTCTTGTGGTATTAAAGAAGCTGTGCTGCTCACTTTACCTTCTGGCTCCTGTTGGTCTGTTTTTAGGATCTTGTTGATTTGCTGAACGCTGCCAATGGCTGTTCTGCTTGGTACAAAAATATTATGCTTTGTGTAGTTCCCCAGAGGTACAGCCACATATGGCACTTTACAATCAGGTACTTCCAGATGTCCCTCTCCAATATCCAGCTTATTTAGGATAGTACTTTCTTCCTCTGGTTCAAACAGCACAACATTTTCATTTGTTTCAAAATTAGCAGGAACTCTGCACTTATAAGCAAAAGAATGGCGGCTCACATCCCCTCCCGATCGCAATCCTCTCTCATACCTTGCTCGTCATCCGATAACCAGTCGGGTGTGCTCGCGGGTCAGAGAGCTCCGTCTCTGTCTTAGAACAATCAGCATGAACAAAAAGAGGAATCCGCAGCACCTTCCTCCGCTGGTACGTCACCTCAGCAATAGAATAAGGCCAGCATCTTTACTTAAAAAGTCATTGTTTTATTTCAATCTTTTAAAACCCAGCTTGGCTGCCAGGAAACAAGTGCAGAAGTTGGTCTAAAGCGTTTCGGGACAAAGACCCTTACTCATAGACTCAATTCTGCTCACTAAAAAACATTGATTATATACAAGTATCAACCAATTAAAAAGGTTTAAATCTCAATTGAATCATTAACCCTCTATAAGCTAGGGAGAATTGGGAAACATTAATCTATTAACACCTAAGTGTCCCAATTAAATAGTTACTTATATCTTATGTCATTACAGTGGAATATAATCCTTTGTTTAATTGATCTATTAACTCCTAAGTGTCCCAATTAAATGGTTACTTATATTTTATGTCATTACAGTGGAATATAATCCTTTGTTTAAATACATTGTTTAAATATATTACTATACTTTGTATAGTAAATCTTTTCTGTTTTTCTCCTTTACTACTCTATATGCTCTATCTATCCCTTCTTTTTTATAACCTCTTTGTAGAAACCTTTTTGTTAAATCTGTGGCTGCATTTTCAAAGTCCCTTTCCTCTGAACAATTTCTCCTTATTCTTGTAAACTGTCCAATAGGGATCCCCCTTATTGTATGACTCGGGTGACAGCTTTCAGCTTGCAATAGACTGTTACGTGCTATAGTTTTTCTATATACCTTTGTTTCAATTCTGCCATTTATCGTGTTTCCAAACAGTGACAGATCCAGAAACTGCACTGTATCCACATGAATATGAGCAGTAAACTGTAGTCCTCTGTCATTGGTATTGACATATACAATATACTACCTTTTAACATACTTCCTCTTATCTGTATATAGATTTATAACTTTATAGAAAGGGATGTTCCTATTTAACCTATTAATGTTCCTATTTAACCTACTAATTTATTTAAACAATGTATTTAAACAAAGGATTATATTCCACTGTAATGACATAAGATATAAGTAACTATTTAATTGGGACACTTAGGAGTTAATAGATCAATGTTTCCCAATTCTCCCTAGCTTATAGAGGGTTAATGATTCAATTGAGGTTTAAATCTTTTTAATTGGTTGATACTTGTATATAATCAATGATTTTTAGTGAGCAGAATTGAGTCTATGAGTAAGGGTCTTGTCCCGAAACGCGTTAGACCAACTTCTGCACTTGTCTCCTGGCAGCCAAGCTGGGTTTTAAAAGATTGAAATAAAACGATTACTTTTTAAGTAAAGATGCTGGCCTTATTCTATTGCTGAGGTTACGTACCAGCGGAGGAAGGTGCTGCGGATTCCTCTTTTTGTTCGTGCCGATAACTCTGCACTTAACCCAAGTCAGCTTCCCTGCTGGAATGACTAGTTCTTTTTTGCCAGTTCTCAAGCACCCATATGAAATGTAATCTTTTCTGGTTTGGATTAAGTTTACAATATTCCTAGCCTTATCACTTGATACTGGGATGGCGCCACAGAGAAGGCTGATGATTGTTGGTATTATTCTTTCTGGTTGCCCTTGAACTAATTCCTCGATTATGTTGAACCCAAGCAAGGGTCTTTCCATCAGGTGATGACTCACTAAGAATGGAACATTAAGTGCTAGACTGGGGTTTTCGTTTCCAGGCAGATTAACAGTTATTGCTACCCAGCCCTCAAATTGTATTAGTTCCCCACTTATTGCATACACTTCTAATTTTCCATTCCCACCAATCAATTCAGTTAGTGGTCTGACAGGCAAGTTAGGTAAGTACTTATTCTTCCATTCTCTATCTATGACACTGACCTGGGCACCAGTGTCTAACAAGGCATTAATGGTGAAACCATTCAGGTTACATTTGGCCTCAGCTTTACTCCCAATGAGTTTTATGATCTGCTCCTTGCTCTTTGATGGTGAGTTTGGTATTTTACGTTGGGACTTTGTAACCGGTCACTGTTTGTCCCCCTGCAGCGACCGTCTTTCATTTCCCTGCAACTTGGGTTTCTTTAAGCAGCCTACTGCTCGGTGGTCCTCACCACCGCATACAAAACATTGATTGCAGTTTGGAAGCTGTTGTTCATTACATTCTGGGCAAGCATAGGTTTTTGATCTAGCTGTTAATGGAGAATGGTACTGGCCTGGTGCCTGTCGATGAGCTCAATCAGGATGTGTGGATGGTTGTCTCAATGAAGTTACCACTTTGGTGAGCTGATCAATCTTTTCTGTTAACTGGAGTATGACATCAGACTCAATTTTGCTACTATATTCATCTTTCTCTGTTTGTTTGTCTTTGGCCCTTATCGTTTCTAGCTGAGCACTGTGTGCATAGGCTTGCTTCTGGCAGGTTATGGCATTGAGTCTCCTTTGTCTTTGACTCGCATAACCTGTGATTTTTGTCACGTGTCTCAATATAGTCTCATCGGTAACATGCCTCTCCTGCAACAAGGGTTTTAATTCATGGCGGATGTCATTATGCTTGGGGCCCATGCCCTGGTATATAGTGTGCAAGAAGACATCTTGAACTGTATCTGGGTGGTATTTAATGCCAGCATCTGTTTGCTTAGAGGTAAAGAGAATGTCTTTTCAGACCCATGACACGATAGAGAAACTGTTGTGGGCTCTCATGCTCTTTCTGCTGGGTACACATAAGTTCTCGAAATAACTCTGTGCTGCATTTCTCTCCCAGATATGCCTGTAAAAAGCCCTTGAGCTCAGTCACTGCTATATCATTATTCATCAACATTTCTTTAAAATTACTGGGCCTTATTATCCTAAGCACTCCTCGTATAATTTCTGTTTCACTAAAGTTCTCTTTCATACCCTCGTTAATTTGTTTACATATGCTGTTAAAGCTTATATCAGTGTCATCGCTAATCTGACCTCCTTGTATTTTGAACTCTCTACGGTGGAGGTAGTGGAGATCCCTTAAGGTGACTACTTTCCCATTGGTCTCATACCTGTCTGAGTCTATTTGGTTGCTAGGAGGGTTTTCAAGACCTATGGTTTGGGGAGTGGATTCTGGACTGGGCTGGAAGTACATGTGTGTACTGAAGTTGTGCGTCTTGGATAGTGTAAGCTTGTTTATCACTAGTTATGTGTGTCCCTGAGGTGTCAGACATATTTGTAGTATTTTGCAGTATTACATTTGTACTATCCTTATGCACAACAGAAGGTACATTACTAGCAATTACAGTTTGAGTGATGCCTACAGTTTGTCCTGTATTTTCCTTTGGTGATTGAATCCCTTCACCACAGACATTACTGGTTAGGCTAACATTGCTTCCCTGAACCATATCATCAATGGAGTCCTTCAATATTAACAGTTCAGCCATTCCTCTATCCTCCGTTTTAAGCAAGTGCTTACTGTACATGAATAGATGGATGTGTTCAAAGCATCACTCCTTATCCCCCACTTGAAGTTTTGCTGGGTCTGTACCTGGCACTGGACCAACATTCTGGGCGATGTGAAGGAGTTTCTCTGATGGCAGGGTGAGCAGGCTCTTCTTGATGCTCCATATCAAGCTCTTCCTCCCACTGTCTGCTTCCATATCGACTCGCTCCACTGGCTACTCAGCTTTTGGTCAATCAAGCCACCGGATCAACAACTCGGTCCCTGGATGTCCCTCAGTTCAGCGGATCAGCAGTTCACTAGCAGGTGACGCCAATCCCGGACGAGCCCCCAAGAATCTGTAACAGGCCCAGGGTGTGGGTGTGCAGACAGTTATTCTGTATTAGAAAAGAATAAGGACACAGAGCCAAGTTTACTTGTTAGCTGCTTCTTTCCAACTGAGGGAAAGCAAGTACCCCTGTGTCTCAAATACAGTACTGTACTGTTCTAGCACGCCACCTACAGGTTGGAGTGGATATCACCTGCTATTCATTTTTTCTCCCATTCTATTCCTTTTTAATATCAATATATACATGTAAATGTGACAACATATTTACTGGGGTCACACCTACAACCTGTAATTATTATATGTTTAGGGGTAAGATTTAACCTTAGCTTTCCGGTGTACAAGCAAAGAAAGGGGGCCAGGTTTCAAGCTGCGAGACCCCCTTAAGCCATTAGTGAGATACGCTCCCCCTTCCCAGCAGCCCCTCATACCCTACTTTGCCGCCACCACCTCACAACACATCCCCTTTCTCAGCAGCCCCTTGCACACCCCTCCACTTCTGCCTCACTCTTCACACTGGTGGCCATTTTCTTTTTTCACCGCAATACTGTATTTATGCCAGCGACATTGCCAAGTTAAGTACAGTATTACTGTGAAAAGAGAAAACACAAAATTGATTGGCTTTATACTTAATCGTTTCACACGCCAATAGTGAAACGCCGATGTAAGCGATCGTTTATAAATATGCCCCTTAGTTTCACTTCTCTTTAAAGGAAATCTTTAGGCTAAATGACTGTTCTATGGAGGAGGTAAGGAGAGACTGGAACCACAAGCTGCATGGTTGGGTCATTTAGGACAAACTCAGGGGTAGACTTTCGGAAATTCTGAAACATGCCAGTTATGTAGATATTTAAAGCCAGCAGCTATGAATCGAAACCAGGTTCATTTCAAAATTGGGACTTACTCTACCCAGGGGAGAGAACCTAGAGGTTTAGGTCCTCACCCTGGGTATTAAGGAAGGGGAATAATTGGGGGGTTGGTAGGTATAAGCATAAAAAGCCATATAGTTGTTCTATACATTGGCCTCCAGGGGCCCCATACACAAAACGTTTAGACTAAGGGCACATGGCATTTTCACCACAGGTTACTATTTTAATATATCTTTGGTCACATACCTAACTGGTTGTTACCTAGTTTTACCCATCAAGGTGATATGACATAGATATTCCTAATGTAGAGGGTGAACAATATATAACAGTTCATTTCTATGGCTGAAATGAAGGTAGAAGAGAGATTAGTGATTGGTCACTGTAGTGTACTAAGTGGTCCAGCACATCTGAATCTACACAAGCTGGGAGTTTGATCTGTAACTCATCATTTAATTTATATGCCACATGTGTAACTTACCATGTGCATGAGCGCTTACTGAATATTAAACAGAGTATGTGCCAAGCAGGGTAATCTTATCAAACAGCTGATATTTAATATGCAGATAACATGTAGGGATAAAAACATATAGAACACTGTTACATAACAGCATATTCCACACAATAAATAATACAAGAAAATCTTACTTTTAATGAAAACCCAGCAGATATAAAAAGAGAAGCCTCAAAAACTTGTATAATGCAATTGGTCCCATCCACCAGTCAAACAGTCTGATTTACAATGATATATCGACAGAAGAAAATGTCCTCCAAGTAGAACAGTCCTCTGTGCAGGGTTATATCGATGTTGTTGGATAATGAGAATTAAACAAAAGAGTTTGGTATTACTCAACTTACGGTATACACTGACATTATTGCTAACGCCTTCATAGATCCAGCACCAGTAGACAAAATTCAGGTTTATTAAGTGGAGTCCAGAGATCATACTAAAAGCAATTCAACATAGTCCACGTTTCATTATCTCTATATTGAATTCTGGTATGAAGGCCACAGTCATCCAGTTTCCCCTGCCTTTTGTATTTCAGGCACGTTCAGGCTCATTTATCTAGGGGCGCTGGGCTAAAGTCGCACTTACCCATTTAAAGGATAAGTGCACTGTAAAATCAAGTTATGTTGATTTGGAAGCTACAGCTTTAAAAATACTGTTGCCATATTTTTTTTTACCTATGCCCCTCCAGAGCCTAGCTTTGTGCCTTGAAAGTTGCTGAGAGTGCACGGATGCAGGAGAGTGCACGGATCTCACAGGCATTACTGTTTGAGGCTCAAGCAGGAAAGTGCACGGAACTCACTGGCATTACTGTTTGAGACTCAAGCAGGAGAGTGCACGGAACTCACAGGCATTATCGTTTGAGGCTCAAGCAGGAGAGTGCACGGAACTCACAGGCATTATCGTTTGAGGCTCAAGCAGGAGAAAGCACAGGAAATCTCAGAGGGGCGGAGCTTAACATTCAGCAAACCAGTAACAAGATGTCTGCAACTTTCAAGGCACAAAGCTAGGCTCTGGAGGGGCATAGGGAAAAAAAATATGGCAACAGTATTTTTAAAGCTGCAGTTTCCAAATGAACATAACTTGATTTTACAGTGCATTATCCTTTAATATAGATAACAGACTTAGCTGTAGCAAAAAATGCCAGACAGCCATGGCAAGAGCTAGCAAGATATTGTCTTGTATAAAGAGAGGAATAGATTCAAGAGAAAAAAATATTATTCTCCCTCTTTACAAGGCGCTGGTAAGGCCTCATTTGGAATATGCAGTGCAGTTTTGGAATCCCATATACAAAAGGGACATCAGAGAAGGGCAACTAAATTAATAAAGGGAATGGAGGGGCTTGACTATGCAGGCAGATTAGACAAGTTAGGGCTGTTTACATTGGAGAAGCGACGTTTGTGTGGGGACATGATAACCTTATACAAATATATTAATGGGTCATACAGTAAACTCTCTGGTGCATTGTTCACTAATAGGTCATATCAGAGGACTTGTGGACATCCTTTAAGACACCCGTGTAGCTGCTGCAACCTATTTAATGTATTGGTTGTAACACTTTTATGTGAAATTTCTAACACAAGCAAATAGCTGGCGTTAGAGTCGCACAAATGGTAATGCCTATTTGCGATTTAATAAAAATGGATAGCCGCCCATGGGTCCCGCTCATAAGAGCTCCTAGAAATCCCCAACTAGGTAAATAAAAGTACTAAAAACACAGAAACTAGCGTTCCTGGAAAACAGTATAAACAACAAAAACATGCAGCTTATGTAGGTACAACCAGTGAGAAAAATAAATAATATTAAAATATAAATTTATTGCTAAACAGTATAAAACACCATAGCTGGCCAGATATAAATAAATATCCAGATCATTAGATACCCCACAATATACATATCCTATAGGCGGGGTCATATACTGTATAAAATATGTATATGACCAGGAGTCGCAAAACCTGTATGTGGTCAGGTATGATCTATTATAAGTTCAGGTTCCACATAAAATACGGAAATGTAGCCGGTCGGAGTTCGTTGGCTAACATCCAAAGATCCAGAACTAGGCAAGTAGTCAAAGTTTGTGTGCATACAAGGGAAATACAGATACACCGGGGTAAACCAGCAATATAGGCATATATTACCACCTCAAAGGGTTTCAAATGGACTTATCTTTCTCGCAGGCACCTGGTCCTGGCACTATATGGCATCCGGGTACGTGGTCAAAACTCATGGGATCCGTAATAGGTGTCTAGAGAATAGCACATTCCTCTGCGACTGTATTACAAATTCCATGGTTCTCAAACATGCCCTACTGTATGTTATACTTTATTAAGTACCGGTACATGAAATGTGTTTCTATTATTCACAGGGAGGTGAGAATGCTTATTCCCACCTCCCTGTAAAGAATAGAACACCCAGGAACAATGCAACAATTACCTATGGGTGCTCCACTTGCAGCTCCTTCTCAGATGTCCCGATCGCCCGCCTATCTTTTGTTTTGGCGCACATGCGCTAAAGATAGGCATTTGGTTGGGACAGGCCGTCTGAGGCTAAGGCTGAGGATAAGGAAAATACCTGAAAGGAGCCCTTAAAACATGTGGATATCTGGACTGGGCCTTTGTCAAAACTGGATGAAGGAAAGAAAAGAACACCAATGCCACCAACAGGGCTGCTTCCATAATGAAGCAGGGTGAAGCACATTACAAAGCAGCACCCTGTAGGGAGGCAGCAGTTTTGATGCCAGGGGGAAAAAATGCCTGGGGCCCCAAAATTGCCATTTGTAAAAACCTTTTCTGGAGGTACTGTCACTTTAAATAGCAAATAACTAAATGCAGCTACTTCTGACTGGCAATTCATTTGATCAATATCAGCCCTGCAGATCAAAAATCAATGTTGGGCATCATTTACCAGCCACTGTAGGTATCTAATACCAGTCACTGTAGGCATCATTTACCAGTCATTGTGGGTATTTTTTACCAGTCATGTGTGGACAAAGCATCACCCGCTTTCAATTATAAAACCACACCTATTCTGGCAGAGCAGAGAGGGGTGTGTGTGCAAGATTTGGACATTTTTGTTCAGATGACAAAAAGTCGTCCCTGACCACCAGTGAAGGTGGGAACCAAGACAGGAGAAAGAAGCCCGTTTGAGATGCAATTTGCACAATAGTCTGAAATTGGAGCACATGCACCCCCAAAACAGTTCACAGCTCAAACATTGTGGCCACCTACATTGCAATGCACTGCCCTGCAATTCTCACGTGCTAACAGATCGCAAGCACGATTGTAGGCCACACAATTCTCACACGCTTATGGTTGCATTTTGCGCATGTCAGTGCATCATAGTGTGTGGGGTCACACTATGTGGGCTGTGATCCATTTTCGGAGAGCATGCAATCACCATTACTTATGCAATTCCCATGTTCTTGGAGAAATTTTTTTTTCCGGTGCACGGCAACGTGCTACATGGCTACTGTTTAAAACTAGACTGGTTTATCCTACAGGGTGTCCTTGGCCTGACTCCTGCTTATCACTGGGGGGTTCATCTTGATTAATTTGCTACACAAAACATTCCTTAAATAAAAATTCTATGGCAGCTCCTCAAGGAGAAGTGATGGAACAACACAAGCTCTTGCTTTCCCATAAAATATTCAGAGTGCCCAGTAAGTCATTGACCCGTTCTACACCTTTTATCTGTTATTCGCTTAAATCCTCCATTGGTTCAATTGATTTTTCTTTCTATATCCTGCTCGGGAGTTTAATACATTTATGAAACTGCAGTTCCTAATCGCTCACCTGCGAATGCTGCACATTGTGTGGGCTTCAACGTACTTAAAGACAGAAGACGGCCGTACTTATAAACTAAGACACGTAGGTAGCGCACATACAGGGGAGGGAGTGGGTGAACAGTTTATATCCATCCATACATGTTATGCATCTTTAAGAGTAAGCGTGGGAGACTCGAGTGGAGGGTGACAGTGACAAGCTGGAATTAAAGTGCCACCTTGTGGAGAAATGACAGGGATCCCCCTCCTACACGCTCGGGAAGACTGTAATTATTCTTGGGATCCCCCCTCCCGCCTCTACCATTCCACCTCCACTGTAAAGAAAGTTGGAACTTATTAATAACCATTTATCTGCCAAAAAAGACTAACAATGCAATGACTGTCATAGCTTCTCCCATACTGGTTACAAACACTACAGCAATAGAATTAGCTCAGAACCAGGCAAGCTGCAGTCAGAGATATAGTACAGGGCACAAGGACTAAAGCAAGATAGAAAGTAAGGGATTTAACCTATTCATTGATTTTGGCTAAAGGGAATTGTAAAAGGGATGTCCGGCACCCACCATCAGCTATTTGGATGGCTGCCCAGCAGAAAAACTTGCAGGGGATCCAGGGCCACTGTAGCTATGCCACTGGTTCTAGTTGTTTACTAAATTGAGTTATGTTAAATAATAGAAGGTCTCCAATATCCCAATTTTCATTAAATTTGGTGACCATCTTTATAGGGCATGTCCACCCCAAAATCTATATTATATAGATATGTTAATCACCCCAGCCCTATTTTTGGTATACTTACCTTTTCCTTAAGACGACCATGATCCCTGTAGCTCCTAGGTATTGGTTGTCAGTCAAAACCAGGATGGTGAGATCACGGCCAATGGCGAACAATAACAAAACCGATTCCGCTGCTACTATGCGTGCTCCTAACCAACACATTATAGCACCACAGGAGGCTTGAGGGCTCGAGGGATCATGGTCTTTCAGGAGCGTCCTAGAAAAAGGTAAGTATAGTGAAAATGGGGTTTGGAGGGATGATTAACAGATGATTTTGGGGTGTCCTTTACAGTCCCGTTTTAAAATGATCATTCATATAATCCTGATTATGGAATTTTGGGAAAATCTGCAAAAAGGTGATAACCCATGTGAAACTTGCTGAATTGCAGTAATGCGTTTCACACACGTTACCGTCCGTTACAGTGTGGCCGCCATTATAGATAATTTCAAGGATTCTTACATTTTGGATCAATAACCCTTGACTTTAGCGCTTTAGCGTTCGGTAACCCTTAAATTTGGCTATAACCCTTAAAATGTAGTGTTGTAGCATTCACTAACCTTCAAATGTAGCATTTACTAACCCCCAAATGTTGCGTTCACTAACCCTCAAATGTAGCATTCACTAACCCTCAAATGTAGCATTCACTAACCCCCAAATGTAGCGTTCACTAACCCCCAAATGTAGCGTTCACTAAACCTCAAATGTAGCGTTCACTAACCCTCAAATGTAGCATTCACTAACCCCCAAATGAAGCATTCACTAACCCGCAAATGTAGCGTTCACTAACCCCCAAATGTAGCGTTCACTAACCACCAAATGTAGCATTCACTAACCCTCAAATGTAGCGTTCACTAAGCCTCAAATGTAGCGTTCACTAACCCCCATATGTAGCATTCACTAACCCTCAAATGTAGCATTCACTAACACCCAAATGTAGCATTCACTAACCCCCAAATGTAGAGTTCACTAACCCTCAAATGTAGCATTCACTAACCCCCAAATGTAGCATTCACTAACCCTCTAATGTAGCATTCACTAACCCCCAAATGTAGCGTTCACTAACCCTCAAATGTAGCATTCACTAACCCCCAAATGTAGCATTCACTAACCCTATAATGTAGCATTCACTAACCCCCAAATGTAGCGTTCACTAACCCCCAAATGTAGCGTTCACTAACCCCCAAATGTAACATTCACTAACCCTCAAATGTAGCGTTCACTAACCCCCAAATGTAACATTCACTAACCCTCAAATGTAGCATACACTAACCCCCAAATGTAGCATTCACGAACCCTCTAATGTAGCATTCACTAACCCTCAAATGTAGCATTCACTAACCCTCTAATGTTTTCTAACTTTCGAATTCCACGATAACCCTCGAATGTGACGATCGATTTCGGTAACCCTCGAAAATTCAATGCGGAAACCCGACAATTGCCCGATCGTAAGGAATGTTAGTGTTCAACAAGTTTTGGTGATATGTTCATGTTCCCCAGACTATTTCCCAGGCCCCAGAGCCATTTACAGAAAGTTACTATTGTTATTTTAACTGTATTTTATCAGAGCTTTTCAAATAATTTTTTCCCATTGACTTTAATGGGTCTGTTTTGACTTTGTGGGTCTTTTACAGAAGTTTATAGTTCTAAAACGAACCAAACTTTAGGAAGTTTAGCCATCTCTATGCACCACCAGCATTTTGACACTATGCACTGTTCCATGTAGGTGATGAGAAAGACTAGAGCCCCCTTCCTATTTACCATGATGATGGGATAGCACAAGCCAATGCGTCCGTAAGAGGGGCAGATTGATCAGGCAGTGGTGTGGAAGAAAGGAAGCACAGGACATTTACAGTGGTTTGCAAAAGTATTCGGCCCCCTTGAAGTTTTCCACATTTTGTCACATTACTGCCACAAACATGAATCAATTTTATTGGAATTCCAAGTGAAAGACCAATACAAAGTGGTGTACAAGTGGAACGAAAATCATACATGATTCCAAACATTTTTAACAAATCAATAACTGCAAACTGGGATGTGCGTAATTATTCAGCCCCCTTTGGTCTGAGTGCAGTCAGTTGCCCATAGAAATTGCCTGATGAGTGCTAATGACTAAATAGAGTGCACCTGTGTGTAATCTAATGTCAGTACAAATACAGCTGCTCTGTGATGGCCTCAGAGGTTGTCTAAGAGAATCTTGGGAGCAACAACACCATGAAGTCCAAAGAACACACCAGACAGGTCAGGGATAAAGTTATTGAGAGATTTAAAGCAGGCTTAGGCTACAAAAAGATTTCCAAAGCCTTGAACATCTGTTCAAGCGATCATTCACAAATGGAAGGAGTATGGCAGAACTGTAAAGCTTCCAAGACAAGGCCGTCCACCTAAACTCACAGACCGAGCAAGGAGAGCTGATCAGAAATGCAACTCTCCACCACCAGCATGTGGTGGGTCGTGTAGACAGATTATTGGGTGAGGCCGGGTGTGACCCAGCAGTCTTGGTTTACATTAGTGCCAATGACAAAGTTAGAGGAGGAGGTGAGGTCCTTAAAGCAACACTAAACCCAAAAAAATAAGTATTTGCTATTTGTTTGTATTATTCACAGGGAGGTGAGAATGCTTATTCTCCCGATCGCGCGCCCTATCTTTTGTATTGGCGCGCATGCTCCTAAGATAGGGCATGCGGTTAGGACAGAGTGGCTGTTAGTGAAGAAGTGGCTGCGAGTGGATCGTGGTAAGGTAAGTTCCATGTCCCCCGAGCGTAATATTATTCACATGGAGGTGAGAATAAGCGTTCTCACCTCCTTGTGAATAATACAAACGAATACTTTTTTTTGGGTTTAGTGTTACTTTAAACATGTTTTCCGAGAGCTAGGGGCCAAGTTAAAAGCAAGGACCTCCAGGGGTGTGTTTTCAGAAATACTAACGCAGCCACGTGCTAAGCCAGGGAGACAGCGGGAGCTTAGGAGCATTAATGAGTGGCTAAGAGAGTGGTGTAAGGAAGAAGGGTTTGGGTTTATTGAAAACTGGGCAGACTTTGCTGTCGGCTACAGGCTCTTTAGTAGGGATGGGTTGCACCTCACTGATGGCGGTGCAGTTGTTTTAGGGGAGAAGATGGCTAGAGGGTTGGAGGAGATTTTAAACTAGGTTTAGGGGGGAGGGTATTAGCAGTCTCACTGGGATAGATAGCCCAGGAGGAAAGCAGGGTGTAGATAGGACAGTGGTGGGTGGAAAGGGGGTGGGGCTAGCATAGGGGATAGGGAGGCATGTGTATTAAAGTGCACCAATAAATTACGGGATCATAATCTAAAATGTATGTTTGCAAATGCGAGAAGCCTGGCTGACAAAATGGGTGAATTGGAAATTATGGCATTGAATGAAAAGTATGATATAATAGGTATAGCAGAAACATGGTTGAACAGTTCCCATGACTGGGCTGTACATTTAGAAGGATATGCCTTGTTTAGGCAGGACAGAGAAAAAAGGAAAGGGGGAGGAGTATGTGTTTGTTAAAAAAGAATTGAAGCCAAATTTAAAATAAGAGATTACTGGCGATATGGATGTTAAAGTGGAGGCAATATGGGTGGAATTAGGCAACAGGGAAGGGGGTAATGTCATTGTTGGTGTCTGCTATAAGCCGCCAAATGCTAGCAGAGAGGAGGTGAGTCAACTTCATATGCAGTTGGCAAGGGCTGCAAGTTTGGGGAATGTGCTCATTATGCGGGACTTTAATTACCCTGACATTGATTGGTGTAGTGGAACTGCCATCACAGAAAAAGGCGATGAGTTCCTGAATTTGCTGCAGGATCATTTTCTCTCACAGGTGGTTGAAGTTCCTACTAGAAAAGGAGCTCTGTTGGATTTGGTAATATCTAACATTGTGGAGCGTATTAAATATATAAAGGTAACTGGAGGCTTAGGGAACCATGAAATAGTGGCGTTTGGACTTTGTTATCGAAAGGAAAAGTGCACTGGGTTTACAAAGACTTTTAATTTCGGGAAGGCAAATTTTCCCAGGTTAAAAGCAGCTCTTCAGAATGTCAACTGGGATAATGTATTATCAGGTAAAGGTACTGAACAGAAGTTGACTGTGTTCAAGGGGATTTTAAGCCAGTTCACATCTTAATTTATACTCTTGGGAAATAAATGTAAAAAAAATAAATCCGCGCCCATGTGGCTGAATTCTGATGTTAAGAGGCAAATGGAAAGGAAGAAAAAGGCATTTAAAACCTTTAAGGCAGAGGGAACGGAAAGGGCCTTTAGGGATTCTAAAAACTGTAACAAGGAGTGTAAGAAAGCTAAAATTAATAATGAAGTTAGGATAGCTGAACAAAGCATCAATAAGCCTAAAAAAATGTTTTTAAGTATATTAATAGTAAGAAGATGAGGACTGAGAATGTGGCACCATTAATTAATGGGGATAAGTTAGTTATGGAGGATGTCGATAAAGCAAATGTCTTGAATACTTTTTTCCCTCTGTATACACTATAGAAGATCCAAGTACAGATATCATAGAGTGTAGTAGCAATAATGGTATAAAAGATTTAAGTGCACTTTGGTTAACCAAGGATATGGTACAGAAAGAACTAAATAAGGTTAATATTAATAAATCTCCTGGACAG
Organism: Hymenochirus boettgeri; assembly: GCA_019447015.1. Lineage (NCBI taxonomy): Eukaryota > Metazoa > Chordata > Amphibia > Anura > Pipidae > Hymenochirus > Hymenochirus boettgeri. The sequence continues at coordinate 37,776,814 of CM033472.1, read as the reverse complement.
GATAAAATACATCCCCGGGTACTTAGGGAGCTAAGTTCAGTTTTATCTAGGTCATTGTTTCTTATTTTAGCAGATTCCCTCATGTCCGGTGGTGCGCCCCTGGATTGGAAAAAGGCTGATGTTATTCCAATATTCAAAACGGGTATTCATTCACAGCCGGGTAATTACAGGCCTTTAAGTTTAACTTCAGTGATGGGGAAGATGTTCTAGAGTATGTTTCAAGGACTGACATTATAAGTAGTAACCAGCATGGCTTTAGGAGGAATAGATCTTGTTAAACTAACTTGCTTGGCTTTTATGAGGAAGTAAGTAGAAATTTAGACTCTGGCATAGCAGTAGATGTAGTTTACTTGGATTTTGCAACGCCTTTTGATACAGTCCCCCATAGGTGACTAATGTATAAGCTAAGGTCTGTTGGTCTGGGGAGGCACATTTGTACATGGATAGAAAATTGGTTAATGAATAGGATGCAGAGAGTAGTTGTAAATGGGGCTTCATCCTTATGGACTAAAGTGCTAAGTGGGGTGCCACAGGGTTCTGTGTTGGGGCCGCTTCTATTTAATGTATTTATTAATGATTTGGAAGTGGGTATTGTCAGCAAGGTTTCTGTGTTTGCTGACGACACAAAACTTTGTCGACCATTAAAAATTTCAGAGGATGTGCAATCGATGCAGGGGGATCTAGATAGATTGTGACATTTGGCTGCTAAGTGGCAGATGAGATTCAATGTTGATAAATGTAAGGTGATGCATTTTGGACTTAAAAATCCTTGTGCTACTTATACTATAAATGACTCTGTGTTAGGTGAATCCCTGCTGGAAAGGGATCTTGGAGTTTTGGTGGATAACAAACTTAAAAGCCAGAGCCAGCATGGTATTGTCTTGTATAAAGAGAGGTATGGATTCAAGGGAGGAAAATGTAATTCTCCCTCTTTACCAAGCATTGGTAAGGCCTCATTTGGAATATGCAGTGCAATTTTGGAATCCTGTGTACAAAAAGGACATCTTTGAAATGGAAAGGGTTCAGAGAAGGGCAACTAAATTAATAAGGGGATTGGGGAGCTTGAATATAAAGAGAGACTGGAAAAGTTACAATTATGTACGCTGGAGAAGAGGCGCTTGTGTGGGGATGTGATTACTGTGTATAAATACATTAACGGGTCATACAATAAACTATCTGGGGCATTGTTCACCAATAGAACATGCCAATGGACACGAGGACATCCCTTAAGACTTGAAGAAAAAAGATTTAGGCTTCAAGTTTGGAAAGGGTTTTTCACTGTGAGAACGGTAAAGCTATGGAACTGTCTTCCAGTGTACACTGTTATGGCAGGTTCATTGGTCAGTTTAAAAAAAAAAAAGCTGGATGAGTTTCTGCAAACAAGGAATGTTGCAAGTTACTGGTATTGATACATAAAGTAGAATTGATCCAGGGAAATTTCCGATTGCCACTTGGAGTCAGGAAGGATTTTTTTCCCCCTTCATAAATTTGGTGGTTTTTTTTTTTTCCCTTCCTCTGGATCAACGGTTAGGCAGGAAATGAGGATATTGCTAGATGGGTTGGACTGGATGGACATATGTCTTTATTCAACCTCAAATACTATAAACAGTAAAGAGGCCCATGGTGACTCTGGACGAGCTGCAGAGATCTACAGCTCAGGTGAGAGATTCTGTCCATAGGACAACTATTAGTTGTGCACTGCACAAAGCTGCCCTTTATGAGTGGCAAGAAGCCATAGTTAACAGAAAAGCATAAGAAGTCCCGTTTGCAGTTTGCCACAAGCCATGTGGGGGACACAGCAAACATGTGGAAGAAGGTGCTCTGGTCAGATGAGACCAAAATGGAACTTTTTGGCCAAAATGCAAAACGCTGTGTGGCGAAAAAATAACAATGCACATCACTCAGAACACACCATCCCCACTGTCAAATATGGTGGTGGCAGCATCATGCTCTGGGGGTGCTTCTCTTCAGCAGGGACAGGGAAGCTGGTCAGAGTTGATGGGAAGATGGATGGAGCCAAATACAGGGCAATCTTGGAAGAAAACCTCTTGGAGTCAGCAAAAGACTTGAGACTGGGGTAGAGGTTCACCTTCCAGCAGGACAACAACCCTAAACATAAAGCCAGGCCAACAATGGAATGGTTTAAATTTAAACATATCCATGTGTTAGAATGGCCCAGCCAAAGTCCAGATCTAAATCCAATCGAGAATCTGTGGCAAGATCTGAAAACTGCTGTTCACAAACGCTGTCCATCTAACTCAGAGGGCTGAATAATTACGCACACTCCACTTTACAGTTATTGATTTGTTAGAAATGTTTGAAATCATGTATGATTTTCGTTCCACTTCTCACGTGTACACCACTTTGTATTGGTCCTTCACGTGGAATTCCAATAAAATTGATTCATGTTTGTGGCAGTAATGTGACAAAATGTGGAAAACTTCAAAGGGGCCGAATACTTTTGCAAACCACTGTATTTTAATCTGTCTATCTCCGTATCATATTAATCTCTACCGGGCAATTTATTTTGGTGAGTTTCTGTGTAGATTTACAAGGAAAATCTCAAAACCCACAAACATTGTTTTAAGGATTAAATTTCAAGTGCCATATTCGAAGGAAATGCTCAAGAGGAAATACTGTAATAGTCTGGGCAGCTCTGTAGTAAAAAGCACAAGAAAGCAGATGGAAAAATACCAATTGCAATAAGTCAGTGTTGATAACTTATTATCTACTGCTTAAAGCCAATAACTTCCTGAAAGCAAATCCCTTCTTCCGAATCACTGTCCATATGACATCATCACTGCTCTCTAGTAACAAAGTGCTATTTAGGCGTTTCCAACTGTTTGTAGGCTACTGAGCATATCTGCAACTGGAACACTTACCAGCTTGTATTAGATAAAGAACACAGTTCATGTGTTTATCAAAGAGATTAATGACATATGGATTTCAGATGAATGCGCTTTATGGTTTCCTGTTTAAAGGAAGGATGGATAATTCAGATTATAAAGTGCACAGTAGCATGCACACATGCACTTTATTGGTTATATGGGTCTCATTATTTAACCACTGATCACAACAAATTATATTTTAAGCTTTAAATGGGAAGTTCAGCACAACTACATATGCTTTCGGGGGGGGATTTTCTCATTCTAAATAACCTTAAAGGGAAAGTTCAGTGTTCAGTTCATTTTTTTAAATTGTTAGTTTATATTATGTATACCTAGTTATACTACCAGGGTTATTCAATAAAAGTTCTTATCGTTTAAAATGGTGCTAATTTTGCCCCAACCAATCAGATGTTAGCTTTCAAATGTTAAATAAGATCTGATTGGTTGGGGCAAAATTAGCACCATTTTAAACGATAAGAACTTTTATTGAATCTCCCTGTACATATTTTCTTCCATTTTGAATCTGCCCATCCAGTGTTTTGCCTGTGCATAAATACTGACTTCCTTTATAGTGTGCACTATGGTCTTGCCCTTGACTTTCCTGGAGTGATTCAGTTGTTCAGTAGAGATCTGAGCATGTTTGACCTATTCAACAAACAATAAGGTAAAATGACTGTTAGGGACATTCCCAGGAAATCCACTGTTACAGAACCTGAAATGGCAGCTCAAAGCATAGGGAAATCAACTGATGTTTAATAAATGAACAGAATATGGTGAATTACTAAGGCAAGTGTAAAATAAACATTTCTTTAAAATAGTATTTTGCCAGTGAACTTTTCCTTTAGCACACAATGTTGCCCATTTTTTCCAATCAAAACCTTGTCAGGCTCAGTTGTTTCTCACCAGGGTGATCACTTGCTTCACCAACAGATGGCAGTACAAAGGTCAGCACAGTGGCAAAAACCATACAGCGGTATAACAAGACAATTCAGAACAGGCCATACCATGGACAACCAAAGAAGTTGAATGCATATGCTTAGTGTCATATCTATTTGTCTTTTGCAAATAGAAATAAAAACATTGCTGCCACCATTGCTGCAAAAGGTTAAGGGGTGGGAGGTCAACCATAAGTTGCTGTCAGGTTTCAGGGTGGAATCTCAGTGGCGAAAGCAGCCAGCACTTGCTTCTCTGAGCGTGGGCAACACACTGGTAGTGGTGACAGATGGTCCATGCTCCAAAGGGGCAAGATTGCCAAGAACAGATGGAATAAGGTCTGGTAGAAGAAGCAGCCAGTGGGTCTTCCCAAAGTAGCGGACGGGTAGACACGGATGGACAACAGGTAAAGACACAGTTTATAATGAGTGGATAATGAACGGCTACACAGCAAGATGGAGGCAGTGCAGGATTATCCACAAGGCATCCCTAGGCACCTGCCTAGGGCCCAGCTTCAGAAGCAGTAACAAAAAACAGTCTATACAATATATGTAGCAAAAAAGGGACCCCTAAATGATGGCACTGCCTTGGGCCCATATGATCTTAATCCATCTCTGGGTGGAGGCACAACTGGACAGCAGGATGGCACAGAAGCACAGTGGTAAATGGCACAGTTGTACAGCAAGTTAGAGGCACAGCTGGACAGCAGGATGGCACAAAAGCACAGTGGTAAATGGCACAGTTGCACAGCAAGTTGAAGGCACAGCTGGACAGCAGGATGGCACAGAAGCACAGTGATAAATGGCACAGAAGCACAGCAGGATGGAGGCACAGCTGGACAGCAGGATGGCACAGAAGCACAGTGGTAAATAGCACAGTTGCACAGCAGGATGGAGGCACAGCTGGACAGCAGGATGGCAGAGAAACACAGCAGCAACAAAGTTACAGGATGCAAGAAACAAAGAGCCAAGGCATAAAGTACGATCAGCACTTACCCTGTAGCGTGACCGGTAGTTATAGTGCGTCTTCCGGGTGTGACATCACGACATACGCACACATGAGCATGTTTGCATGTGATGTCATCACCGGCGCGACCTGCCCGAGACCGATTCCCTTTCGCCAGGGGGTGCGGCCGGCCAGAAGATGAAGAAATTCCTCTAGGTCTCCTGCAAGCTGGAAAGCAAGACCAGGGAGGAGCTGACCTCAGGAGCAGACCTCAATTTGATGCACACTGCATCAAATTGGTCTGCATCGCTGTTGTCCCAGAAGGAAGCCTCTTCTAAAAATGAAAGCCTGCAAACAGTTTACTGAAGACAAGCAGACTAAGGACATGGATTACTGGAACTATGTCCTGTGGTCTGATGAGCCCAAGGTAAACTTAATTGGTTCAGGTGGTGTTAAAGGGCAACTGTGGTCTCAAATTCTTCCAAACTGGTAAGAATTATATAAAAATCCTTCCATCACACCTTCAAAATAAAACCTAAAAAATAACATCTTTAGATAACATTTGTGATAAGTTATTGCTGGAAAGGTTCAGCAATGTATCTTCCTGGTTGAACTCTTCCTGTTTTTAGCCATGTGACCAGCTTGTCTGCATTAATAGGCTCCCCTTCTCAACTGTCAATTTTTTCCTCAGGTACTTCCTGATTTCCCCAGCAACAAGTCTCTACTGAGCATGCTTCTCCCCCGGGGGAAAAGGGCCGGCAGAGGTCAGGTGATGTCACTCAACCTACTGGAAGCAGGAAGTTTGAACAGTCACCCCAATGTAATTTTTCACAGGCTCCAGCCAGAGATGTGATTGTTGGCTCAGTGTAAAGGATATACTGCAGGCTTTCATTTAACCCTAACTTGTTTTGAGACCACAGTTGCCCTTTAAGCATGTGTGGCAGCAACCAGGTGAGAAGTACAAAGACTAGTGTGTCTTGCCCACAGTCAAGCATGGTGGTGGGAGTGTGATGATTTGGGGCTTCATCAGTACTGCCAACACTGGGGAACTTCAGTTCTTTAAGGGAACCATGAATGCTGACATGTACTGTGCTGAGCATGATCCCCCTCCCTGCAGAAACTGTGCCGCAGGGCAGTATTCCAACATGATGAGAAACTGAGGGTAAATGTGCTGGACTGGCTATTGAGCATCTGTGGGGAAACCTCAAACAAAAGGTGAAGGAGCGCAAGGTCTCTAACATCCACCATCTCCGTGATATTGTCATGAAGAAGTGAAAGAGGATTCAGTGGCAACCTGTGAAGCTCTTGTGAATTTAATGCCCAAGAGATGCTGGAAAATTATGGTGGCCACACAAAATATTGACACTTTGGTGTACTTACTTTTGTTGCTAGTGGTTTAGACATTAATGGATGTGTGTTATTTTGAGTGGACATAAAATTGACACTGTTATACAAACTATACACTGACTACTTTACATTGTACATAAGTTTCATATCTTCAGTGTTGTCCCGTGAAAAAATAAAATATTCATAAAAATGTGAGGGTGTACCAGGGTGACACAATCATGTGATTCATGTATACTTATATGGGGAAATGTATGTTACAATCTGTATATTTGTATATGATTCCCCAATTTCTTATGTTTTGATCTGTATTATTGTATGTGTATCTCTTTTTCTGTCTGCACAAGATATTTTGTGTATTTGGTTAATGTCGATACCAACAGGTAACTTCATTATGTATAGTTAGCCAGGATGAAAGGACATCCTGTGGTCCCAGCCGTCAGACTCTGTATCAGTAGGGGGTAATTACAAAGACTTCTCAGGTACTTTATCCCAGTTCATATCCATATTAGAAAGCAAAACATATATCAGGATTTATATCTCTTTCTGTGACCAGAATTTTTAAAAATAGACTCAGGGGTAAAAGCCGTTTCATGCGAATCCAAACACCTACGGTCAACTTTGTGTGGAACGCGACAGAGAAACTCTTGTTTGATTTATGGATTGATAAGCAATGACCATATTGAATTTGGTATGTACAAATCTGTCTAACCGCTCTAAACACATCCACCTTGTGGGTGTGTCAGCGAGACCACCTGGAGTGTGTTAAACTCCTAGCTCAGCCCACCCCTTTCTCTGATTGGGTGTGGGTAATTGGTTCCCCCCTTTTCAGGGGTTTAAAAATGGCTCTAAAACCCAAAGAGCTAGCTCTCCATTACCATCTAATATCGGATTAATAAGAGTTATTTTGAGGGGAACTGTGGTCCAAAAATGACTTTAGGTAAATTGATATATATTGCTCTCCTGAGAAATTTTGCAATTTATTTTCATTGTTTATTTTACATAGTTTTGAAGATATTTACATTTTTGTGTGTGATATGGCAGCAGCATCACCAGGTCCCCTGCACTTCCTGCTCTGAAACCTGTCAGTCAATCTGCCCTGTGTCTCCTCCCCTTTGCAGCCCCCCTGGTCTCTCCCACTCATGGACCCCATGGTCCCTCTAATTGCAGGCCCCCCGTGGCCCGGCCCACTCGTGGGTGCCTAAGCCCCACCCACTCACAGGTGCTGTGGGGCACTCTGACACCCCCCTAAACCCCCCCATGATCATGGTGTAAGGGTAATTACTGTAGGATCAGCAATAATACATGATGTGCAAATTGGTGATTCATGTTTTACTTGCTATGAACCCATAATAACCTGTAATAACTTTAATCCTGACCAGGGAAACCACCTACAGGCAACTAATTCCATCCTTGTTAATAACAACACGGATGTGAAAACATGTAGATAGGAAATATTTGTTTGCAAAATACACAAAGGTAGTAGATTCACTGTGCTACATGATTAGTAAGTCCTAGGCCTCACTGCTGCCTTTTTGCTGCGTTTTATGTTCTTCTTGAGAGAAGTAGGCTCCATTGTGATGCCATCACCATGTTGGCCTGTTTCTGTCTAGATCACAATTAACACAAGTCTATGAAGCACATTTTTACCCATAATACCCAGGGAATTATTGCAGTTGCAGTTAGACCCCAGCCTAAGGATGCCTGGGCCCCAAGGCAATGTTTTTGATCTGGGGCTTCTACTTGTTGGACCATGCTGGTCTACTAATTTTATTTTGATTTTTAAAATATTGCGTAGAAAAACAAATTATTGGGCCCTATGCAGGAGCCTCCTTTACCTTTGGATAATCTGACTCTGTCTCTAAGCCACCAACCTTCCCTACTATAAATAGAGTCGGGCCCAGGAAGGCTGAGGCCACGCTACGGTGCATGGCAATGTATGACAAAGCATGCACCCACTTTCTGCGCATTATTGTGTTTGGCGCAAAAAAAAGCAGTTTACATGCGCTCCAAAAAGGGGAGATCCTCATGTATGGACATGTTTATGCATTATATGTGTCTACTCCATATATATGCTTAAGTAGATGTGCAGAAAATCCTTAAATCTTCCAACTGAAAGAGAATTCCAATAGCTAGAACTGCAGTTGGGTTCAGTAAGGAAATCCTCTCTAAGTCATTGTACTGAATAAAAGATTTGCAAATGAACTCTGAAAATAAAGCTCTATTGTAATAAAGAGGTGAAGGACTGAAACAGTATTAGACTTAAGGATGGTGCTGGGCTGGAAAAGAAAGAAGACTCGGTGGTGGGGATTTTATTAAGCACCAATGTGAATAATAAACAAACTGTAAAATGCTGCCCATTCTATTAAACTGTATATAACAAAAAACACAATACAGCACTTGATGAGAGAATGGTGAGCACTGCTACATAATGCTTTTAATTACCAAATGGCACATTCCAGTTAAGAAAAGTCCTCAGCTGCTTTCAATACTCAGGGATGGGATAGGATTAGATCAAGTTGAAATATTGGTGGTACTATATCAGCCGCCTGCAAATGATGTCAGTCAAATCTTCATTCAATATGGCCAAACGTCAATCAGACATGTTAGCACATTTCAGAGGATTCTGCAGTCTTCTATGGACTGCACAATCAGTTGAGTCAAAATATAAGCAGGGGCAATTTTTGTCACAACAGATGATATTTCCACCCTAATTACTGATCAAAGGCAGCAACCGGTCGATTGGGAGGAAATATCGACCAGGGTATACAAGGGAATTACAAGGGAAAACTTCCCAACTTTTGGCAGTTTGAAAACAGTATGCGGGTGGGGTCTATTCATATCCTGCCTGGCAATACCCCTGGACCATCCAAGCTCCCATCTGGAGATGAAGCAATGCAGTCTAGGACAGAGCCCTCAAAACAAGCTTTTACCGGCTAGATTGGTAAAGTTGGGGGGGTTGCAGGATTATATTGTTGATATATTTAATGAGTTGATGTGGCCTTTTATCCATAGGTAAGTGTCTTGACTAATTTATTGGGTTGTGGTAATAGGTCATGTAAATGAAATCCTTATGAACAGCACATTGGTTATAATCAGCGCTTAAGATGGGTACACGCATTCACCTGTCCCAAATTTTTTAAATGTTGCCCCTATGTACTACTAGGCAGTGCACGAAGAATCTTTTTTTTTTAAAAAGATTTATAAGCCTGCTCTTTCAGCAGGGCCCTAACTAACATCTAGTTGCCCTTATGCCTAGCTCACACAGATAGGTACATATAAGTTGCTCTCATGCACCGCTCACATAGATGCCCAGCTCACGTGAGCGCCTTTTTTCTGCTCTGCACTGCTGCTTTTCTACAAAATTTTTTTCTTTTAAAGTGAGCTCTGCCTCCTGCCTCTGATATTCACCATGTTATATTGTTAATATAAGTAATGAGTTGATGTGGCCCAGAGCATTTTGCTCATGTGGCCTAATTAGTGCAACGCCCCCACACACTTTAGCAATAAAGGGACTATCCTGTCAGTACCAACAGAATTGCCCCTTTATCGGTAGAGTGAGATGCGATCGCGAGGAACCGCGCAGAAATGCTCAAAACTGTCCATCGCCTGCCGTCCCCTCTTTGGGGAGGTCCGCTGCGGCTGAGGGAAATGTACAGTCCCGAGCGTTCTATCTATGCATTACATAGGGAGAATGCTCAGGATTTCGAGTAGGGTGATCTTTTAAACAATGAGAGACAGAATCTTGCAGATTCTGTCATCTTTTAAAGGTCTGTACTGTGTGTACCCAGCTTTAACATCAGTTATAATCAGTGATATTGTTTTGCCTATACCAATATATTTTGCAAATGGTTTAGCTGTACATTACTATTTACTACGTGTTAAAATGCCAATTTACCATGTAGAAAAAAGTTGTCACCTCTGCCCTTTAAAACCAAATGTATAGGGAATCTACATGCTGCAAGGCAAAGTAACAGTTCATTAAATGAACTTTAGCGCGTATGCAGCATAATGCGCGCTATAGTTCAACTGAATGTGGAAGCAATCGTGACCAGTCAGTGGAGCCCAGGGGCAAGCGCAGGATTTTCAATGGGGGATTCCTGAATGGGTTAACACCGAACAAGCACAGTGGGAAGTTCATGACCAAATATATTCTATTATAAATGGACCATATAATAATATATATATTCTCAACATGCCATAAATATCATGAAAGTTAGCCAATACAGATATCCCCTTTACTTTATAAAGTATATTGATTAAAGTTTTGTACACACAAGCAGATTTCTTTGGCCCAACTGACCAATATATCTGTATAATGGACGGTTGGGCCGTAAAATCGGAGGTGATTTTATCAGGGGCCAATGCTGTTCACCTGGATCGCATAAACAGGTGATTGTGCGGTCCATAGGAGACATTCGCCATGACCGACAGTGCTTCGTCCCTGCTGACCACTCGATATCAGCAAACGATTAGAAAGAAAGTTCTGTGTTACTGAGAAATCCCCATTTGTGCTAAATTTTCATAAGTGTCTTTTAAAGGTATCTCCACCCATAAAAACAAACTTTCTTCTATGTGTAGGGCAACCAATCCCACCCCAACCGCAGGTTTACTTTTCTGAAAAAAAACGCCCCAGAAACCTACTTACAGTCCTTCACTCCTCCAGCGCTCTGCTTCCGGCTCTCTGTTAGCCAGAAGCAGCAGAGAGGGGATATGGCATAACTGGCATAACCAGTAGCTGTCACAGATGCAGCTGCCGTCTATGCACACAGCCATGGGAACAAAGGCTGATAAGTATTTTTCTGGGGCTTGATTTAGAAAAGTAAAATAGCGGTTGGGGGTGGGATGGGGTTCCCTACACACAGAAAGAAGACAGAAGGGATCCGGAGGGAGGGGGGAGGCTCCCCTGCTCATGTCACTGTCCTTACTGAAGATAAGGAAGAAGCAGGAACTGGACTTTTTCGACCTTGAACATGCACTGCAGGAGAACCATAAGGAGCAGAGATATAATGTAACGATTTTTGAACACTACACAGTGGGGCCAGTAGTGGGTTAAATTTTTAGTTTTGAGAATGGACATGCCCTTTAAAGTCAGAGCTGTGACACTGATGGTGGATATGACAGAATTTGTGGAACATTGTTGGTATCGGGACCCATTGGGCAAGATGGAATATTTTCATTACCGCCTCACTTTATTACAGTAGAGGGGGCCAATAACATTGGACCATGTATGGGCACATCCAATGATTTTTCTGTATAAATAATATAAGAAACGATCATTCCTGTGAATATATAATATATATATAATATTATAATGCAATGCTGACAGTCGGCTATACAACTACCTCCAGAATTTTTTAATGTGCTTATTCCTGCTCCCTAAGCTCCATCACATTAGAGGATTAGATAAAGTACTGAATGTAAACCCAGTCTCAGCAATAACCTCAGGCAGCTGCAGGGTTAAGGTTCGTACACACGTGCGATCACAGGTGCCGACCCACGACGTGTACGAACGGCTGTATGGGCACTATATCGAACGTGCGTTCGTTCGGGGATTTTCACCCGATTTGCCAGATGGATCCCCGAACAAGCATCCATACATGGGCCGATTATTGACCGAAGCGCCCTTTCATACATATCGTGCATTACTGCCCGGCACACACGATTGTACGTGTGTACGAACCTTTAATGTTGATACGATTGTTTATTTTGCTGTTAATTAGACTGGATACATTTTTGAAACAACAAAAAAAAAAATCTGCTTTTCACTCCAGCTCAATTTACAAAGTAACAATCTATGGACACCAGACAGCACTGAGCAGGCAGAAAGGGGGGATTCCAGGCACCAGTAATTCCCTCCTAAACACGCCCCTGGAGCCGGCGATGGATTGTGCACAAGGTAAATTTTCTTGCCTTCATTCTTGGCACATTCTAAATTAATTAAAGAATGGGAGGTAAGGCATAGCTGCTTTAACTCCCATTTTTCAAATAAAGCAGTAAAGGAATTGTTTACTTTCTGAGTGAACTATTCCTTTAACTGAAATATGGCAAAAGGCCTGCAGTTCTTTTACACTGTTTCAGACTGTGGTAATAATCAATTGCCATGCTTGTTTTCTTTTTATGTGTATGCATTTGAATGCGGTTTTATATAGCAAGTTATACAAACGCTATTATATTTGCAGGTAGAGTGCCCCACCTGGTGGAAACTTGCAGAATAATTTAAAATAACTTTATACGCAAGGTGCTCTTCTTTTAAAATAATTCTTTCCAACACTTATTGCCCCCAATTTCTTTAAATATCCAGTCTGAAGCATTTTAAACTTTTGAGCTGATTACTAAGCATGCTTGACTTCGCAGAAAGTTAGATCAGATGGAAGGAGTTGGTTAAAGATGGAGGCGGGATAATGGACCTTAACAAAACAAGTACTGGGTTGACAGCATGGAGCAATGCACACATCTGTCCCTAAATATAAAGAGGAACTTACAATATAAAATAACCATCAGAGACTTCTGGGTAATTTCCATGGTCTTAGGAAAGCTATAACTATTAAAAGGTTTTTACAGAATTCCACAATCTAAATGCAAAACCAGAGAACCAGCAAGAGACCAGTTTCGGCTTTATTGAGCCATCATCAGTGTAGCGCAGGCCCCTGGTTTTGCAATGTGAAGCGCCTATAGACAGACGTCACTAATAAATTAGATAGAAAGTATCACCCAAACTCCAGTTTACATTTCAAATCTCCTGCTGAAATCAAGAGTGGTAGGAAAAATAAAATGTAAACTTTGTTGAGAATAGGAAGATCCAGTAGAGGGATATTTGCATTATGTCAAAATCTCCTGAGATTTTACTCAATAAAAAGAATTCTTAGGGATCCTAGACCCGCACCTTATATTCTATACCTAGTATCATTACTAGGTAATGACTGCATAGACCAATGCGATATCAAGAGGAGCATTAAGTTTATATATTTTGTACATCTTTATCTTGCATTTTTAGCTTTAAATCAAAAATTTTTTTGCTTAGAGCACTAGTTAACTTCGGCCTGACCATGTCAGATATTCTGGGTGAATGAATATGCCATTGTTGCAGGAGGTGCCAAACTTTGATTCCCTGTGGAGTCAGAGGAGTTGTCAGGATCTAAGCCAAATACAAAACTATCTGCTTGAGTGAAAACAAATGAGTTGTCTGTCTGCCAAGAGCAGCATTTTCTAGAGCTGTTGGAAAACGCACAGTGAAAATCTCTGGGGGAAAAAGGAAAATTTATGGGTGATAATGTTCACATTACTGCTAGACAAACTAACTAATGTAATAAACGGCTATGCACACATTGTTCAGCAGGTAAGCCACCCATAAAACCAGCGAGCAACATTCATTTTACAAGGCATTACAGCTGCCCACCCCCCCCCCCCCCCCCCCCCGGATGGATTATAGGTACCTGCAAGCTCTGGCACCTTGAGATGAGAAAGTACAAGAGGTGTCAGTCTGAAAGGGGATTGAAACAATGGGAGCCAGGATACAGACATGAAAAATCATATAGACAGTCACAGGGGCCACACAGTAGTACAAATGGCAAATGATCATATTCATGCTTGTTGTCCTCATTGTATACATACCTATTCCTCATACCTTTTTATGCCTTTTTTTAAAACAAGGGGAGCATTAGTAATGTAAAAAAAGGTACCAAGTGTAAGGAAAATTTAATGAAGAAATACTATAACATGGTGGTCTTTAAAGAGAGGGTGTGGCTAAAATGTTGGTGGTGCGCTAAGCTCACCTGTCCAAGCCAACACTTTTAGAAATCGCTCCCATGAAAACCCTGCACTTGCCCCTGAACAAGAAACTCAGATTAGTGGGGTGTCTATTTCTGGAAAGTATCCTGGGTAAGATTGGCTTACTTGGATACCAGGGAAAACCACAGTAGGTCCCCTGACCACACAATAAAAATGTTTTCTGATGATTTCTGGTGGGCCCCATGTCTTATATTTCCTGGTGAGCCCAAACATCCGAGTCTACCAATGAAAGTTTCCCACACAGATGAGACTATATGCACAGTTGCAGCTACTACTTGCAATGCACACATTACTCTCTTTTGACGTTTAATGTTACAATTCTTCATCAGCAACAGTCATAAAATCCTGGGTGACACAGGTCCAAACAAAATACTGCATTTAATTTCATGGGTGCCGACTCATGATTCCCATATTGATAATGACCAATTAGGTCCAAAACATGTACTGTGATTTTTATGCAAATAAACACAATTAACGTTGAAGATTGTGACTGTCCTTTTAGTTCTGTATACCTATCCTCATTGAGCATTGCTCGGTGTTTGGACAGAGAACCATGGAATTTAGAAGGGCTACAGAGTAAGAGGATTGTTAAATATATATTAGCAGGTGGTGCGAGTGCATCAATGCACAGACAGCAATGTGAAGACATTTGGATTACCATCACCACCTGAAATTGAAGTGCAGCAAAAAAGCCACAAGAAAAACATCAAGGACAGAATGGAAGCAAAATGATTGTACAGAAGAAGACCTGAGCAAAGTTATTTGGAACATCTGGAAAACAAGGTGAGATTTGGTAATCATCATTTTGTACAGCTCCCTTCATAAGGCAAAAGCAATAAGAAAGTGGATCAGAGATCCAAACATTGAAATATTATATATATATTTATAGCAGAAGAGTTAGTAGCGAGCGGCACTCACCCCACCTGGGTGCTTCCTGAGTAGGATAATCAGTGGAAAATGTGGTAAAGGAGCACTCCTAGGGTTTATGAAGAAATAAATTTATTGTGGCTGTCTACGCGTTTTGGTCCGACCACGGACCGTTCTCAAGACGTCTTGAGCCACAATAAATGTATTTCTTCATAAACCCTAGGAGTGCTCCTTTACCACATTTTCCACTATATATATATATTTGCTTCAAACAGCGGACACTCCTATCATAGAGCAACTGCCCGGGTGCTGCTCCCGTGACAAGTGTATATATGTCTTGGTGCAAATTAAAAGAGGTGTTTATTCACACAAACACAGTTGACATGTTAACTATATATATATCTCTATCTTATACCGTATATCTTATTTCCATTGAGAACCTGTGGCCAGTTTTAAAAAAGAAGAGGGACAAGCAGAAGCCCTAAAATCGTGATCGACTTCAAGCACTACCTATGCAAAAATAGATCACAACCAGAGTTAGTCTTAAAAGTAACTAGCAGAGTACCCAGTGTTGCCCGTTTTTTTCCAATTCCTATCTGCACCTGCAACTGAAATCTAAAAGACCCGCAACCTGCAGCTTTCTAATCAGACTCACAGTAGTTTACTCGAACCTGAGCCGTAAATCAGGTAAACCTCAGGTCTACATTTGATGTAGAAATTGTTCTTTTCGTTTGTGAAAATGGGACTGATCTGGGGAAACCTTTCTGAATATGCTATGCTGTGCTAGTAAATTCCACCAATATAAATGGTACTGTTGGTGTTCTGTGCCTTATTTGTAGTCCAACGCCTTCGCTAAGTGGCCTGCAAGCATGTAAATACCAGTCATAGGCTTTTTTGGTTACTCAATCCCTCTCTCTTTCTCTCTATAGCACCCACTTTTCACGGATTAAAAACTGATAGCCTATTTAGAAAGAAGACTTTAGTATTTCAAAGTTGATAAACCGGTCACATACTCTGCATTTTTTTAACATCACAAAAATGTAAAAACATTTTCAGTGTGAATTAATGATGATTGCCTGAGTTTGGTCAAATGCCACTTGCTAACAAAGCCCTAATGGAAGTGCTAAATACAAAACAGCTGCCTCTGATTGGCTAATGCTGTGCTTGGGTGCTAATGGATGTCTGAACATTCTGTGATGGTTCTGCCATTTTAGCAGAATAAGACAAATTGAGGGGGATAGACAGAAACAGACAAACTGAATATTGGAAAATGATTCCATTAATATAATACAAATATAATCAGCCTATGCCCAGCCACTGTGAACCACAAGGCCTTAGGGGAAGGTGAGCCTTGTGCAGGGTTGCCACCTTTCCATTTAAGACCTAAAAAATACGAAATCTACAAGTTATAGTGCCATTGCATTCAAATTGAAATCAATGCAGCCTGTATCACGCTTCTAATGGAAATTCTAACCCACCTTTTGCCATGTAGATTTCACATGTTTGGGTCTTAAAAGGAAAGGTGCCAGTGCTATAAACAGTACAGGTAAGACTTAAGCACCCTACATTACTGGGCCTAGGATGGAAGGCTGGTAAGTATCTTTCTGGGGCTTGTTTTAAAAAAGTAAACCGGCGGTTGGGGGTGGGATGGGGTGCCTTACACACAGAAAAAAGGTTTTATAGGTAGGGGATGCAGAAGACAGAAGGGATCTGGAGGGAGGGCTCCCTTGCTCATGCCACTGAGGTTAAGGAACAAGCAGGGACTGGATTAATCACTGACAGCTCCTACTCTTCAGTTTTTTTAACTTGAACAGACACTGCAAGAGAACCATAAGGAGCAGAGATATAAGATAAGGATTTTTGAACACTACACAGTGGGGCCAGTAGTGGGTTAAATTTTAGTTTTGGGGGTGAACATACCCTATAAGTGAGTGATAGAGTTGCCAAAGACTGATGTCGGTAACCTAGGCGAATAGGGCACCATTTAAATGTGGAGGGCCTGTTTGGTATGGCATCTTTGGTGGTCCAACCCAATGGATTAATGAATGATGCATGACCAAGTGGCCATACATTCACGATTTCATCACATTATAATAAGAATTGAGGATTTATATAGCGCCAACATCTTCAGTAGCGCTTTGCAAATATACGGAGACACACAAATCAGGCCCTGCCTTGAAGAGCTTACAAACTAAGCACATTTATTTGACACATAAAACCTGTCAAGCACAGGGAAAACATACATAGTAACGTAATAGCATAGTAATTGAGGTTGAATAAAGACATACGTCAATCAACCCTACCTAACAGTTACTCCAGAGAAAGGCAAAAAAAAGGGGGGGGGGGGAATTCCTTCCTGACTCCAAACGGCAATCGGAAAGTATCCCTGGATCAACCAAATCTATATGTATTAATACCAGTAATTCTCAATATTTTTTGGTTTTAGAAACGTATCCAGGCCTTTTTTAAAGCAATTTAATGAACTTGCCATTACCACATCTGCTGGAAGACAGTTCCACATTTTCACCGTTCTCACTGTAAAGAATCCTTTTCTAACCTGAAGATGAAACTTCTTTTCTTGCATCCTTAAAGGATGTCCACGAGTCCTCTGATATGACCTATTAGTGAACTATGCACTAGAGACTCCTTGCAGATGTGTCCAAGGGTGGATCCAAACTCAAGACTTCAGCACTGCAACGCATCAGTGCAACCACTAAGCCCCCGTGCTGCCTGTCACGTGCAAAATTGCACGTCTGAACCAGCCCTTTTATATTACACAGGGTAGAATATTAATTTACGTTCAACTAGGTGAAAATAAGGGGAGAAAGTAAACAGTCTAAGCATACAGATAAGAGATGCAATGTATCATGTTACCCATAGTCAAACAAACAATGGACTAGTGCAATTGAAATAACGATAATTATTGCTGCTAGAAGTCAATGAAGCACAACATCAAAATTATCCCCCGGCTGCATAATTATATATCTCACAATATTTTTACATTGTATAAAATGCAGTAAGGGAACTGTGATACTGGCAGGCTCACCAGGGGGGCAAAATGCCCCCGTAAAGGAACAACACAACAGAGCTGCAAAACAAATAGAATTCACGCCAGCTTTCCAACACATAAGGCTGTCAGGTCCCTTTCCATCCTTCTTCAGTCCTTTTGGTAAAAGCCATCAGTCACTGCCATCAGAGGAGGTGGAAACAAACACGATAGGGACAGGCAGACTTAGGGTCATATTTATAAAGATCTGTTAAATTTTTCGCCTCCATTATCTCTGCCTTTTTACCATATTTGAACTTTTCGCAATTTATAAAGCAGTGAAAACCAGTGGTGAAGTCATTTACACTACTTTTCGCTATTTCACCTTTCGCCATACATCCCTGTGGTAACTACTCAAGCATATTTATAAAATGGCAAAAAATGTTTTATTGTGTGAAGTTCAGCCATTCAAATTCGCCAAGTCTGAGGTGGCCAAAAATCACAAGTGACCATTTATTTAGCTTGCCAATGGGTCCATGGAAGGTGTCAGTCCATTGTGGAGTGTTTCTCAATACTAATAAGTACCCAGGTGGTGTTAGACTATTTTCCAGCATTTACTGTAATACGATCTGCAATTTACGATTTTCCTAAGAACACTTTTTTTATTACCTTGCAAAAAGTAGCACTAATAATGCTGAAAATGTGGCAAAAAGTTTGGTGCATATGATGGTAAATAGGTAATACTCCCTGGTGGATTTCAAAGTAATGTCAAATTGGTTAATACACACTTGATTCCTTAATGCAGGGATTTCTAGATGTTTGAAAACTCCCATCTTTACCTGGCTGCCTTCTGCTGTTGTAGAGTGCTTGTAAGGGAATGCTGGGTGTTGTAATTTTGTAGATTCTGAAGGTTGGAGATCCCTAATCTAAAGTATACAGTCAATCCTGTATAAGGAACTTTGAGGGCAGTAAGGTTGTGGAATGCTCTGCCTGAAAATGTGGGTTGGCTGAATCTCTGAACACAATAAAAGAAGGGGTGGACCCAAATCCAAACCAGTTCCAGAAGTAGATTTCACGGATCCGCAGGAACTGATTTGCGGATATCTGACTTTTTCAGATTTTTCCAATTTGCAGAACTATTGTTGAAAATTTTCGAAGTTTCTATAAATTTCAAAAATTTTAATTTGTAAATTCGAAAATTCTACATTTTTTTAACATTTTTGAAAATACTATGCAGAATGCCAAAACAGCAAGCACATTAAGTTTCCGGTACTGGACTTTTTTTTTTTTTTTTATATAGATTTTGGGCATTGATACATGTTCCCCAGACCATTTCCAAGGTCCCTGAGACATTTACAGTAAGTTATTATTGCTCTTTATATCTTAATTTTAGGCCGAACTTTCAGGGTTTGTTCTAAGTCCCATTGACTTCAAGCTTGCAGATTTTCAAAATTTTCTGAAATTTTGTACCAAAGGGAGGCAGAACATGAGTGGAGCATGTCTGCACCCTTCCTTGGATCGGCTGAGCCATGCACATTAAAGGACAGGGCTGGGGGGGGGTCTAGATCAGAGTGACAGTCCCTTCAAAATGGGACTCTCTTTCGAAAATCAGAATGGCTGCGAGGGTTGGCATGTCTAGCTCATGGGGCACACACCCATAAGGCAGGTTGAAAATCCTGGTCAGGAGGCTGTGATTCCGTTTAAGAGAAATCGATGGCAGCATGCTCCTATATACTATTTCTATTCAAAGGGAAGCGTTGCCAGAGGAAATCTACTCCTGGCGCCAGACCCCTGCTAAATAGTAATCTCATATTATCATGCAATTGCCGATTTCAGATTCATTATTTCTTCATAATATATGTGGTTATGGTTACAATTCTTAAATATATTTACTAATATGAAATTTTACAGTTAATTTTTTAATTTTATATCAGAAATCAAAAAAGCATGAAATGCCATTTTTCAGCCAATTTACTTATGATGCCATAATAGAGCTCCAGGTAAACATTAGTGGCACGTTAACGCCTGCCATTGCCTGGCGGTAAAACGTACTGCACAAGTTACTTATATCAGTATAATGCATTGCAAGTGCGGCTGCATGGAAATCTTTTGCGGGAAAAACACTCACAGATGTGGCAAAGCCAGTCTAAAATCTTACAGGGAGATTCAATAAAAGATTTTATCATTAAAAATGGTGCTAATTTTGCCCTAACCAATCAGATATTATTTAAAATTTGAAAACTAACATCTGATTGGTTGGGGCAAAATTAGCACCATTTTTAACGATAAGAACTTTTATTGAATAACCCTGAAGATCTTCGGTTAGTGTGAATTTTTTTTTTGTGATTCCTGGTGCATTGCTCTCTATATACTTACCAACTCCATCATTTGTCCATAATATACTTTTTATGCTGGTTTACTGATAACTGGCCTACTTGCATGATAACCACCTGCAAGTTGTTCCTATATTG
This sequence comes from Hymenochirus boettgeri, assembly GCA_019447015.1. Classification (NCBI taxonomy): domain Eukaryota; kingdom Metazoa; phylum Chordata; class Amphibia; order Anura; family Pipidae; genus Hymenochirus; species Hymenochirus boettgeri. The sequence continues at coordinate 37,756,589 of CM033472.1, read as the reverse complement.
ATATGGTAACTCCTTGTGTATCCAGAAATATCAAGGGCTTTAGGGATTTTAAAGGGCATTTCCACCCAACAATAAAACCGGTGACTTATCATTTATCTGCCAGCAATCCCAACTGCCATTATTTTACAAGTTTATTACATGCATTTGTAACTGGCTATTTACGGTAATAAAAAGTTCTATTCCATTCTTGCAAAGGTATCCACCTCCTCCATATGCTTAATGAGCTTTTTATAAGCTTGAGCATGTGCAAAGGAGGCAGCAGGTTAATCATTGGCTGTGATGTCAGTTGTCACAGTCGTATTGATTGCATGAAGGGAGGGGCCAGATAACTGACAGAATATGGACAATAATTATCCGAAAATATCTGTATCTGTTGTATTCAGTTAGATCAACTGGACTTTAAGTTTAGTTCTTGAAGACAATTTACTAGTCATCCGACTGGATTTCTCAAACGAAAAGTCTTCAAGAACTAAAATTTTAGTCCAGTTGATCTAACTGAATACAACAGATATACCATGGACTGGATAATTGAGAACCTACACAAACCCAAAATATTTGGTTAGTAATGCTTACAATCTTAGCAATATTTTTTTTACTTTTAATATATTGTAGGGCTTCCTCCCACAGCCCCAACCGCATTATTATTATATCCAGAAACTTCCCCAAACGCTACTTACCTTCCCTCTTCCGTCCGACACACTGTCCGGGTCCTCTGCTTGCATGAAACTGCAAGCAGGGGGCCTAACCGGCAGCCGCGTCCGTGATGACACGGCTTTCGGCAGAGAGGGAAGGTAAGTAGAGTTTGGGGGGAATTTCTGGACATAATAACAATGCGGTTGGGGCTGGGGGAGGAAACCCTACAATACCCCAAAGGGGTTTTACACTAGGGGGTGGGAGAGCAAAACGGGAGGGGGGGGGGGGCTGCTCTGAGCAAGCCAAAAACCTCTGAGAGGAAGCCTCAGAGGCAGAAACAATTTCCCTCCCTGCAGTGCTCCTGGTGGCCAGTTTTTGGGACTTTGGAGGGACATTACAGGAGAACCATTTGGAGCTGGGATGTAAGGTAAGGATTTTATTACACTACAGAGTGGGGCCAGTAGTGGGTTAAATTATAGTTTTGGGGTGGACATGCCCTTTAACATAAGAAAACTACGGGTTGCATAAAGTATTTACTGCATTTTCCTTTTGTTGTGAAACATTACCCAGAGTCAAGTGAGTAACCCGCCATCCAGTAAAATGGATCTATTTATGAAAGTACTGTGAAACTATTTTAAAAATGGAAAGCACACTGACGCCCACTGCTCAGGGTTTAAACAATGATCACGCATAAAGTAGCAAACTCCAATAATAGTTGCATAGGCGCCAAGAGTTTGCAATTCCCATGAAAAGCTTTATTGTACTTTTCATGGGGAAGTAACACAAGACAGCAACACAACTATTTTAGCAGTGTTTTAATTTACACTGGATTATGGATCCTATGAGTCTAACAAAAATAAAAACTACCAATGTGGTTTAATCTTAACTTTTGCTTTGATGGCACCTAAGTATATGATAAAGGGAAACCATTTCTGCGTATTATATAGCTATAGAAAAACTCACTCTCCTCCCAGGACACACACCACACTGCAGACTGCACTGCTCTTCAGTGTCAAATAATACATCCAAAATAAATGCAACTGGATGTTCCAAAGCTCTTTGAAAATTGTTCTATTTATTCCCCCATATGTGAGGTCCCTCTAGCAACGTTTCTGGTGGACCTCCACCCTTTATCAAGCTCGAAACGTTGCTGGAGAGACACAATATATGGGTGAATAAATAAACTTTGGTGTGTCCAGTTGCATTTATTTTGATTATATAGCTATAGAGTCTCCCTGCATCTTTGTGCTTTTATGCAGGGCAGGGAACTCCAAAATTATAATTAATTCCTAAATTCCTAATATACATGAGCCTGACCTGCTGGTTCTCTATTCAGTCCATCAGGTCAGATTATAATCCTGCAGGCAACTGCAAATTCATTACCCGCATCATAAACTAAACAGACAACCAACCTGCACTGACCAGCACTTTTTTGCCAGGGGGTTCGATAACTGCACCTGACCCAAACTGCAAATAGTCGGAACTGCAACAGGGCCCACACCTGCTGCATGATCCAACCTTCACCTGCAGTAACCCACACCCAAAATTTAACAGACCCACAACCTACACCCGCTACCTATCATGACAAGCACTTACAGCTTTCTGTAGGTGCTGGTCTAATAGGAGGTATCCGGTTTGGGACAAAGCACAAAGACACTTTATATTTATTTATGGTACCGTATATGCATTTATTAGCTGTTTTTATAAATATAGGTAATGTATATATAAAAGGTTTGTGTGTTTAGAGACACATGCATTGTTTGATCTCATGGGGTGAGGTTGCTTTTAAGTTTTTATCAACTTCGCACTAATGATACCCGCAAAAGAGTAATTATTGACCCCCAGTAGTCTATGTGGGTAGTCAGTTAATAATATTGGAAACTCCACGTGTTCTAAACGGAATACTATGGCTATTTAGCCAATTATGTATAAAGCAAACTTATATAGGGGGTGGAAATGTTAATTATTTCCTTACATATTTTGATTCTGGTGGGTTGAGGAGCCATCCAATTTAAAATAATAATTTTTCTTGCATAGAACAATGTCTCACGCAAGAATAAGTGATGTCGTGGTCAAGAATCCACCTCAGTTATGCCCAACATACATAGTTTAGGTTCTAATGGAACATCTGTGTCTATTATTTCAGATAGTATCCTGATCACACTGTTCCACAGCTCCTACTCTTCACTTTTTGACAGACACTACAGGAAAACCATTAGTAAGGTAAGTTTTTTTTAACACTACACGGGGCATATTTTAGTTTTGGGATGGGCATTCCCTTTAAAATGTGCAGCAGACTGAGTTACAAATTGTCACTTATTAAAAAAAATTAACTGCAATTAACTGCATTTTTTTTTGACTTATAATGAATGCAGTTAATTTCAATTAGATTGCAATCAGTGCAGTCCTAACATTATATTACTATTGAAGGGCTGGCTGTACAATGGGTGATTTTGAATTAGAGGGCTTACTGTAGCACTGATTGATGGGAGGGGAAGGTGTCCCGTATATCAACATTTATAGGGTAGGATGTCTGTATAAAGAGGTTAATAAATTACAGACTCCTTAAAAGGCATGTCCACCCCCAAGCTGTCTGTGAGGCATCTGTTCCATGCTGCTTGTCCTCGTCAAAATCTGAGGCATGCTCTGTACCCCCCCCCATCCAGATACATCCTCAGCAATCGTTGCACCTAGTGTGATATCCTTTGGAGGTAAGTAACCCCTGCCTGCCCCCAACCACCGCAATATTTCTTAAAAAATCCCCCCCAATATGAACTTACAGAGCCTTCTCTCCCGTGGCATTTCGAGCGACGTCAGTGGTTGGCTGCCTGTCCTTGCAAGCAGGAGGACGGGTCAGATCGCAGCAGGAGAGAATGTAGTTTAAGTAGAAATGTGGAGCTTTTTTTTAAAGAATTAATGTGGAGGTTGGGGGTGGGTAGGGGTCACCTATCCTACCCCTAAAGTTAATTTTGGGGGTGGACATGCCCTTTTAGTGCTCCTCTAAAAATATGAATCTCTGCCTCAGGCTAGGTTGTGTTGGACAACCACTCAATTCACCACCAGGTGGCAGCACACAGGTCATATCGAATCCCCTATTAACTTATACATTATTTATTATTATTATTATTGATTTATAACATCTTCCGTGGCACTTTACAATTACATAGTCATACATTACATACAGGGTAATACATGTTATACAAAGTCATACATTTTACATACACAGGTAATACAAAATTTGAGTAAACAGAGTGATGAGTTTCTTACAGGAATACCATGATACAATAGGAGAGAGGACCCTGCCCAAAGAGCTTACAGTCTAGAGGATATGGGGTGAGACATAATGTTGCAGGAGTCAGTAGGCTGTAAATAGATTGGCAGTGGAGTGTGAAAGGTGGGTTGAATAATATTGGGTAGTAAGATGGGTAATGTTTAGGCCAGGTTATATGCTTGACTGAAGAGGTGGGTTTTAAGGTTACGTTTGAAGGTATTAAGGGATGGTGAATGATGGACAGACGGAGGAAGGGAGTTCCAGAGCAGAGGGGCAGCACGAGCAAAGTCCTGAATACTGGCATGGGAAGAGGTGACAAGGGTGGATGAGAGGAGGAGATCATTTGCGGAGCGGAGGTTGCGTCTGGGACGATATCGGTGGATCAGCTATGAGATATATGAAGGGGCTGTGTTGGATAGTGCTATATAGGATAGGGTAAGCAGCTTGAACCGTATCCTTTGCGTGATGGGCAGCCAGTGGAGTGACTGACAAAGAGGAGAGGCATTAGAGAAGCGAGAAGAGAAATGAATCAGCCGGGCAGCATAGTTAAGGATGGATTGAAGCAGAGCCAGGCGGGTGTTAGGTAGACCACACAGGAGTGTGCTGCAGTAGTTAAGCCGGTATATGACTTGGGCATGGACTAGGATTTTTGTAGCTTCGTTCGTGAGGAAGGGTCGGATGCAGGAGATGTTTTTGAGTTGGAGCCGACAGGAGTTGGCAAGGGAATTGACATGGGGTTTGAAAGAAGATCGGAATCTAGCATTATTCCCAGGAAGTGGACATGAGGAGATGGTGATATAGGTGTGCTGTTAATATTAATAGTAAGACTAGGGAGGGGAACAGATCGTGAGGGTGGGAAAAGGACAAGTTCAGTCTTTTCCATGTTGAGTTTGAGGAAGCGGGAGGACATAAAGGCAGTGATGGCATTAAGGCAGTTGGGGACCTGGGATGTCAGTGTAGGGAGATGTAAATTTGGGTATCATCCGCATACAGGTGATACTGGAATCCAAATGAACTAATGAGTTGTCCAAGGCCATAGGTGAAGATGGAGAATAGAAGAGAACCGAGTACCGAGCCTTGTAGGACCCCCACAGGAAGGGGGCGAGGGGTGGAGTTAATTTCAGAGTGGAAAATACTAAAGGTCCTACCAGAGAGATAGGAGGATAGCCAAGAAAGTGCACTGTCCTGGATACCCAAGGAGGCCAGGATCTGAAGAAGTAGAGGGTGGTCGACAGTATCAAAAGCAGAGGACAGATCAAGAAGAATGAGCAAAGTGTAGTGACCTTTAGATTTAGCACTAAGTAGATCGTTGGTCACTTTAGTGTGGGCAGTTTCCATGGAGTGGTTAGGGCAGAAGCCTGACTGGAGGTGGTCAAAGAGAGTTAGCAGACAGGTGACTGACCAGATCTGCATAGATATGTCTTTCCAGTAGATTGGAAGCAAATGGGTGAGCAAATGGGTGAAGGGAGACAGGCCGGTAGCTGGAAAAAGCGGCCGGTTTGAGGGAGGGTTTTTTAAGTATAGGGGAGACCACAGCATGTTTAAATGAGGAGGGGAAAATACCAGTGGATAGGGACAAGTTAAAGAGAGAGTTTAGGGCTGGTATGAAGGAAGAGGAGAGAGGGGGAATAAGATGAGAGGGAATGGGGTCAAGGGGGCAAGTGGTGAGAATTGTCCTGGATAGGAGAGATAAGAGTCCCTGTTCTGTAATAGTGGTGAAGCTCGTTAGGGTGCAATTAAAGGGATTAACCAATGAAGGGAGATTAGCCGGTGCAGTGGTAGGAGTTGGAAGCTGCATGGAGGAGGTAGGGTGCATAGGAAAACCATTTCGATATTTTTTTCTGTGAAATATGAGGCTATTTCATCAGCCAATAAACAGGGCCTAGGCGGAGAAGGAGGCAAACAGAGCAGGTTTGAAAAGGTGTTAAAAAAGGGGGGAAAGGGTGGTTTGTAAATGTTGTTAAGTTTTTTCCAGGTCCTGAAATGTATGAATACCAAGTCTCATCAAAATTGTCCCAGCCATTAGTTTTGGAAAGTTTTTCTGGAACATACATACACACATTTTTTATATATATAGATGCACAGAGAATATATAGCTTTGCACACAGTCTTTAGAATTAGAAGGACCATCACTTAAGAGCATCCAAAATAGTAATGGGTATATAAGTTTTTATAATAGTAACCCAGCTCCATAGCTGAGGAACTATTACGGTATTAGGGAATTTTCCACTGTTGCTCTCATTATAATTACAATCACTCCCATATTAAAAGGTTTATTGTGATCAGGTGACTGTTCCACCTTACATATCAGATTGTCCTGGGTTGAATTCACAAGAAACTGAAAGCCGAAGACTAAGGTGGTTGAGAGAACATTGTTTTTGGCCTCATTTCACTATTTTTTCATAGATCCTGATGTATTCTACTAGTAAACCTTGTCCAACTTAAATTTTATATATATATATTTTTAGCAGTCTTCGACCCAGCTAGAGCATTCTAGCAGACTGTACAAGCTATTCGAACAAAATATCCTTTTACAGTCTTGAATTAATTGTTCCTTCAATTCTAACAAGGGCAATGGGACCAAGAGATGGAAAACAGGCCCTAAAGCAATTAGATCCAGCATCCTTCACTGTGTGAAGGATCTATTTTTAGCACCTGCCTTCTTCAGTTTTGGTCAAGTAATACTGGTAGATGTGTGTGCAATTGTCTGGGATTTTGCTTAGTTTAAACCAGTTGTCATTGATTTTAAATTTGATCAATTCATTTGTGAAAAGGTATGTGTTAAGAAAATGCCATTTTTCAGATCTCTGTTCCAAACAGTTTATTGACCTTCAGATTACATTTGGTCATTGATTTGATCATCATTAATATAATAAAATAAATGTAAAAATAGTGTTCACCCCATATCCACATAGCTATTGCAATCTTAACATAAATATAAAAACCTCTAGTCTAGTCTACCACGTAATCAAAACCCATTATATTTCATTATATTACAATCCATATTGATTTGGCCCCATTTAACTCACAAAGAGCTGTAATCGTTTCCCTGTATGGACATAGCAAGAATATCTTACAACTATTACAGCTCTCTGGAAATCTTACTTTGGGGTTAAGTTTCGCATGATTTTTACACTAGCTTTTTTACTAAAAATTGTCATGAAAAATAGGCACAAAGGCAATAATACATTGTTGCAGCAAATCTCTTCTAAAAATCTGTAAATTGGTGCAACAGGTTAACCTGACTTTTAGTAGTTTGCACTGATATTTACAGTTCTTTGTTCATTCTTCCCATTAATTTTAATCCCATTCAGAATTCAGGGCTGAGATCTGCACTGTGCATTTAGATTTGTCTACACCAGGCACATTACACCATTCCAAATCTTAAAAACTAGAACTAATGACACACGTTGGCAGAACATAAGTACCACCTATTCTACTGAAAACAATGGTCTATGAATGTATGAAGGCTTGAGCGTAGGATTGGTTTTATGCAGGCACTAATATTTTAAGATCAATAAATAGCTAAGCTCATTAAGGGAGATCTAAACTTAACACTGCCCTTTCTTTGAATTGTAGGCTGACACTAGTCATAAACTCCATGTTGGAAATTCCACCAGTCGAAACTGCAGACCGAATTTTGACACGTACCAAAATTTCCACTGTCAAAACTTCTACAGAGCCAGGAGAATGTTGGAGGAGGCAGAATTCTACACCAGGACCCAGTATATAGTAGATAGATATTACAAAGAGAAAAAGGTGAGAATGACAGCAATAACATTGTTCAAAATGATAACATTCAGTGAAGAGGATTAAAGTCCTCCATTAATTCGAAGTGGCATGGTATATACATTTAGCAATACAATTTATCTTTCTGGATCACCATCAAAATACTTTTGGTCTCATTTAATAAGAGGTGCAAAATGTTGACAGTGCTTTAAATTCCCAGCAACCAATAAGACTTGAACAAATATTTATTACCGTAGCACACCAGTAAAAAGATAAAATTTCAAATTATCAGCACATACTAAATAAGCCCATTTATTAGAGCCATATTGTACGTGCATAAAAATAGCAATGTACTTTTTGTGTGATCGTAGGTACAGTAGATGGATAAGAATACCACTTGATAAGTGCTGTTGCTGTCTACAAAAATCACATCTGGTTTATTCTTTTCAAAATCTCATCAGCAGTCAAAAACTGTAGACTACTTTTAATCACAAGTACAATTCTACAATTTACTAACTGTGAGGCATTGATTTCCTGTTGGACAGTTTCATTGTAAAGGACTTCTTTTGTGAGTTAATCATTTTACGCTAGGGACAAGAAAATAATATGGGAAAAAAACTAATTGTAAATTGCTACAGAATATAGCAAATTCTATTTAAACAATACTGCATAAGATGCAAATAAACTAAAGCATTAAATACCTTGAGACAACAATATTACAATATGATCATTCCCATTGTCTTTATCATTAACTTATAGTTAATTAATTCAATAGTCCAATTTTTTAAGCGATCAATACCACTCTCTTTTTAAATTAAGTTTTATACAAAAGAGGTAAAATTGATTTATCCAGCCACATGGGTAATATGTGTATAAAGACAGGCAAGAGAAAGTCTTTTAAGGCTGGTACGCACCATGCAATATTTCGGTACCATCAACCGCTAGTTCAGGGTATCGGTCGTTGGGGTCTAAATGATTGTATGTGTTTTCAGATCAGACCGACCATTCGTTTGTTCGAATTGGAAAACCGCGACAGTCAGTCCTTCCTCCTGGCCGACCGATTGGAAGAGCCGAATGGTTGGTCAGGAGTAAAAGTTGCACAATGTGTACCGTGTTTTAATGGACAATTATACTTACCATCTGTCCATTAAAAGTACCCAGGGAACTTTCCCTCGCTGCTCTGGTCTAGTTCTGCAACTCACAGTTATCCGTGATCTGGCCAATGGGAAGACACACCTCTTGCAGAGCACGTCTTCCCATTGGACTTGTTACTGACAGTTAAGTATGTAGAAATAAACAATATTTCCAAGCAATGTTCTTAAAAGGCATTTTGAGGGTCTAAAATATTTTATAATAAAGAACTTCCTAGTAGTTGTCTCAGTGTTTCAGATTTCCTATAACAAATTTAGAGGAATAGTTCACTTGAAAAGTTAACTATTCCTTTAATGTATTGATTGAAGCCCGGGAGGTTATAAGGAGCTATGCCTTACCTCCCGTTCTTCAATCAATTGAGCAGGAGCCATGGACAAAGATTAGTATATTTACCTTTCGCTCGATCCTCCACTGCAGAGATGAAAATCTCCAACCGATTCCTGGTTCAATCCTCTATAGCATGCATGTAACTATATTCACACTGCAAAAATAAGCTCCGCCTTACACGTTTCAAGCGCTCACAGTGCTTAGTCATAGGCATGAAAGGGCATGTCTACAAAATCCAATTTTTCCATGAAAATGCAAAAATGTTCATGTAAAAACTGCACAATCAGTCATGATTTACCAGCAGGTACGATCACACGTTCATCCGATCCGGACAATTGAGATCAGCCGCCACCATCCACATCATGCCATATTTCCAGCCGACCAACCCACACACGACAATATCGGTTGGTTGGCCGAAAATATTGTATGGTGTGTACCCAGCCTTGAAGGACAATATTACATTTTTCCCCTGACCCCCTCCTCTTCTTACAACCTTAAGTACCGAGTTTGAGTACCTCCCACACACACTTCTATTTGGGCTTTGTTTTTTTTATTTTGACAAACTGTAAGAAGGCTTGTTTATAAAAGGTGTGAAGGAAGCAGTTTTCAAACGTGTACTTTTTCTTAAGGATGCAGAGTCCTCTTCTGTGCTGGGCTATTCATTAGTGTGGCTGCTGTCTAATGATAAGTTCTATTACTTACTGGCAAAAGTATCTTCCTCCTCCCTCAACTCAATATGCTTTTTATATGCGCAAGTATGTGCAAAGGAGGCAGCAGGTAAACAGCAATCAATCATTGGTTGTGATGTCAGCATTCACAGCCTTGATTGACTGCTGGAGCGAGGGGCCAGCTTACTCTTCCAGAATATGGACAATAACTATCCTTACATTTCTGGCTAGTCAGGTAATAAAAGTGCTTATTATATGAGTTGGGGGCAGGTAACAGACCATTAAATAAACATAGAAAAGATAATCAATGCACATTCCTAGGCCCCATACAATATTATATTATCTGCACACTGCACACATTATAAACAAAGAGGTTTTAGTATACGTTACTGTGATCACATGAATTAAAAGCCTTAAAGGGCATGTCCACCCCGAAAACTATAATCCCCCCCACTACTGGCCCCATTGTGTAGTGTAGTTTAATCCTTACCTTACATCCCAGCTCCATCTGGTTCTTCTGCTATCCCCCCCCCCAAAGTCCCAAAAAACGCCCACCAGTACTGCAGAGTCCATATAGGACTCTGCCTCCAGTCTCTCCTCCGGGAGAATTTTGCCATGCGCAGAAGAGCCCTCCCCCCCCCCCCCCTCTCTCTCCCTCCCGATTAGGATTCCCTCCCCCTAGTGTAAAAATCTTTTTATATAATATTCCCCGTCAGCCCAGCCCCAACCACTATATTTCTGATAATAAAAATATAGCGGTTGGGGTTGGGGGGGACAGGGGAAATATTATATAAAACATTTTTTAGAAGGGTGGACATGCCCTTTAACGTTTTCCAAGTGGACCAGTTTTACATCTTGGTGGGCCCTAACAACTCAGTCTGACACTACACCCAGGGCACATATAAATTAACATGCAGGGTAATGTGCAATGCAAGCTGCTTCAGCCGTACCCAGATCCAGATGATCTTTTTGCTACTCTTTATACAATAGAGGGAAAGAGAGCAACAAATAAAATGTGCACATTGCAAATTCTTTAAGCCTTAGCAGAGGATTTGCTGTTAAAGTGCCTGTGGCTTTCTCGTACAATTTGCTCAACCCGAGCCTCCATTATTTTCACTGGTTTATAAGCCACTAAAACATGTTCATTGATTTAGGCTGTTGGGACTCACATACAATGACATGTCTGTTGTGCAGAAGAAAACAGAACATGCAAAAGGGAAGAAGGTATCGGATTTCTCTCTTTTAAATTATGAAGCAGGAGTGGGGAAGGACCTGAAATGAGGTTTGGTGTATCCCATATTTACACACAAAAAACAAATCTTTATTCTGTAAATCTGTTGTGTATTTAAGACACTGAGCAAGTTTACATAAGCGATCTTGCAAGTTTAGTCATTATGCTGTAATTAGACAGGTCTGAAGAGGATCAGATTCCAGCAAGTTTCAAGAAGAAGATCTGAGCATTGTGTGAGCTTTTTCTTCAGGGGTTTCTGCTCCTGGAATGATAGTCCTTAAAGGAGAACTATAGTGTATAAAGTTTTTAAAAACTTTAGGGTGGAAAAAGGGGGTGTGGTGAAGGGCGTGGCTAGGGGAACGTAATATCAGCGACATCTTCTAGGGAGTGGGTGAAGGAGTTAGGAGCCAAAAGGGAGGGCTGAGGCAGAGTTAGGGGCATAACAGAGCGTTCTGGGGGCATGGTGTCCAGGTAAGGGGCGTTCCAGGGGAGGAGGCTGCCAGTGTTTGCAGTCTCTGGAGTTTGGCGTGGTCTCTCGGGAGACTCCCGCAGTTTCCGGGAGGGGTGGAATACCTGCAGTTTTCCTCCTGGCTTCAGCACTATCTAATACAGGACTAGTCCAGACTAACCTGACAAATTAAAACTGTACATGATTTAGCTCTTCAAAGTAACAATATTATGAGGTAGGAATAATCAATCCTACTTCCCTGCTCCAGGTACTTTCTATTTTTAAAATGTTAATTTTTAGAGTATAGTTATCCTTTAACTATCAATATCTTTAAAAGATGTACTGTTCAAGTTCAGGTCCCCCAGGTTGAGCATTAAATACGGTACATAGTATGAAGTAGAATTTTGTATTTATGGATTTATTTTTTTTGCCCCTCCCCAAGGATTTGTATTACCCTACATAGGAAGAAACATCACCCCAAAATAATAAACAATGCACAAATGGCTATTTTCAAGATGCAATTGAAAAATGAAGATGTGCACAAAATTCCTGTACCCATAATACAAAGGCAGCTCCATAGATCCTATAATTGTTACTTAGCAAAACTTTTTCTGTCTCATCTCTGAATTCAGGCTCTTGGTGTTAAAATCATGTATAGAATATTTTAGATTACTGGAAATCTGTAATGTCAGTTCGGCTTTCTAGTGTTGCCCCTTCCTGGTGGCCACAGACAGCCCATCCCTCTTATGCAAAGCTGAGTTTAACAGATGACTCCAGAGTCCTCCACCTCTGCCAATCATCAGAGACAGCAGCGAAATTTAGATTATCTGCTCAAGTAAATTAACTTGTTAACCCTTGTAGAAATTCTTACAAATATAGAGGGCTGTCTCATGAAAACTGTGCTAGTACCAGTACAGTAAAATAATAATAATGTCTCCTTGTCTGATATTTTTTGTCCTAGAAAACAGTTTTGGGATATAATTTGAGCAAGTTGTGCAACATGTGGTCCTAAGAAAAAATTCAATTCATACAGACCTTTAGGATCTGGTGGCTTAGATCCTCACCTATTCAGGTGTGGAACAGGGGTGTGTGGGAGGAGGCGAGTATAGTTCTCCTTTAAATGGGCTACTAGTTACTCATGCTACCTTGTCAACTGGAGGGCTTACAAACACTGGGTGGTAGATGGCTTACTGCGCTAAACGTATAAGCAATGGAATGAAGATTAATACAACTGTAAAGTACCCAGGTGCCAACTACAAGTTTAAAACAAAAAAAACTGGCTTGTCCGTTATTTGGGGTGGTGTCCCGCACGTCCGTGAGACCACCACAAACTTTGCCTCTTTTGGGACATGTTGTATGTCACACCCACAGATGAATCCCTAACCCGGCCTCCTTGATATCGTTTTAAGCAAGTCGGCTCACCACGGCCCAATCTCCCCATCCTGCCTGGAAGCCACATTTGGCAGGGTGGGATGTCTGTACATGTATGTCATCAGACGGTTGGGGGGTTATGCAGGGCTCCATCTACCATGAGGCACAGTGAAGCAATTGCCTCAGGTGGCACCCAATAAGATGTGTGTCATGTCAGTCAGTGAGTTTTTGGGAACCTTTGGGGTGGGGTACTGGGCCTTGCTGGGTACTTGCCTTTTCCGTCTCAGAATATTTCAAATGGCTGAAAGTAAGATTTATATGTCAAAATGTTTTGTGTGCTTCTGGGAGCCTTTTGGAGGTATTTAACTTGAAAGGGGTTCTGGGCCTATTTGCGAGTTAGTTGGCATTGGTTCTACATGTGGAGGAGCAAGGGAGGGGTAAGTAAAATTTTCCTTTTAAAAGAAGTCCCAGACATGATGCATTATTCATTTTTGTTGAATTTATTTAAATATATTTATATGTAATATGCTCCTTAGCCTGACAAATAGTATAAACCAAATACCTTTTTGTAATATTTGTCTGCCTTAGGAAGGGGATCAAAACCTGAAAGGAGCAATATAGTAGTGGCAACACAAGCTTTTTGTAAATGGATATAATATCTATTTCTAGTCATTTATATTATTGCTAATTGACTGTCTGAGGAACTGTTTAAATACCTATGTGATAGGAAGTTAAGAATTGCAAAATTTTAGCCACGCCCACCAACAAAGCCACATATACCAATGGCAGCAGTGCAAAAAATCAAGGATGGCATTAAAAAGTTGGCCTCAGGCAACAAAAACTCCAGAAGTCGCCCTGGGGTTACGCCACAGGAGGCAGAAATGGGGCAACAGGACATTATGAAGCAATTCAGGTTAGACATATTTTTCAGCATTCTAAATATTGAAATTTTGGGGTTTGGTATCCCACCCCTCGCGGAAGATGAAGGGAGTCTCCGCGAATTGGGGTGGTCTCGGGAGAACTCCCGCAGCAGAGAGGAGTCCTGAATCTCCTCCCCGTCATGCCCCCTTTTTGGCTGACGCCCCCAGAATGCCCCTAACCCCTGCCTCCCTCCACCTCCTATCGCGTATGCCCCACCCACTATGCGATGTCAGTGATGTAACGCCACATCACCATGCCCCCTCTCCCACCCTGCCCGGAAGCATGAATTGGCAGGGTGGGATGTCTGGTTTGGGCAGGAGCGTAACTACCAAGGGGGCTCATCTTATTTTTCCTATGACATATATAGCCCCCTCCCAGAAAACCACTGTGGACAAAGCACGGATAAGGGCCCGATCATAGTTTTGCAGGGGGGCCCAGTGATTCCTAGTTACACCACTGGGTTTGGGGGGATTTAGCTAAATACAATTTTGAGTCATGGACTAAAGCCTCGTACACACGAACCGACACATGACCCCCGACCACGTTCATGTTCACGCCGAATGTCTATTTCGGCGTACGTATTCGGTCAGGAGTTGCTCGTTGACCTGCCACGGCAGATTTACCAACGACGCCCGACCAAACGCATACACATGCGCAACTATCGGCCAAAACGGACGTTAGTCTTGCTTGGGGGGTCAGACGTGTGTGGTGCTGCACCATGTGTTATCCCAGCCTTGTCCCCAAATGTATTACCTGTTGCTGCTGGCTGACAAAATATCTCATTGTTGCCTTTCCCAGCAGCTGGCCCACTCCTGTGAAACCATGTAAACCGGGAGATATGTATTATGGACCCATCGTCCCTTCCTAACAAACCCCGCCAGTGTCCAATCACTGAGCCCGTGCGTGGTGTTGCCTTGGTTACTTGGAGCGGAAGGAGGAGAGAGAGTGAGTGTGGGAGGTTCCGGAAATGATGTCAGATCCCGCCCCAGGTGCTGGACGTGCAGATGCGCCGGGGTTCACGGGAATAAGATGCGAGAGGGAAGGAGGCATGGAACCCCTGAGAACCGGTGAGTGGGCCGGACACTCCCCAACCCAACCTCGGTCCTATCCGTAACTAATGTGACAGCTACTGTGTATTTTCTATACAGTGATGGATGTGCCTTGGTACCTCCTATACACGGTCCAGGGATGTGTGTGTAGTAATGGATGTGACCAGTGATTTATTATATCTACTGCTTATATAGGGTCATGTAGATGATTGTTAAAGGACAACTAAACCTATACATGAAAACCCACCTGCATTCATTCTGTAATATCCTACAAAATGTAATTGTGCAGGATAAAAAAAATTCTGATTTCTTCTTATTCAAAAAAAATAGTTTTCTGCTTTTGATTAGAGAGAGGTCTGTGGCTGGTCAGCCAGTATGTAATTGACAGCTCTGCTAAATGGGAGGAGGTAGAGATTTTACTTTGCTGGTCTGTAACCCCAATGCCAGAAACCTTCAACATTAAACTGGAAAATTGTATCACAATACAATTCAATGATTTTCTTTTCCTGATCTGTAACCTCACAGTGGAACAGAATGGGTTAATTTCCCCCTCTCATAAGAATAACAGGCCCCTCCTATAGCGATCTAATACATTTCCATCGCTCCCTCCTACCTACAGCCTTTTGTCATTTGACCGAGTTAAAGGATAACGTGTTGGGAAATAAAGTCCACTGCCGTGTTGTAGACCAGGAAAAGAAAATTACAGTAATTATGTCCCAATTTTGACTTTTTGCTGGCCCTTGCGTGGTAGTGGAACAGAATGGGAGCTGCCAAGCAATGTTAGAAATATCTGGGAGAAAAAAAAACCAAGAAAAAAACATGAATTAGATGCAAGGGGGAAAAAAAACATAATTTATTGTACATGTGCACAGCAAGAATATTGTTAACCTATTCACACTGACTGGATACGGCTACATCCAAATTATAGTGTTTAGTGATGAATGTGCACTGGTACCTCACATACACAGGTACAGTCATGGTTGTGCACTGGTACCTCCCATACACAATACAGTGATGGATGTGCACTAGTACCTCCCTTACATGGTACAGTGATGGATGTGCACTGGTACCTCCCATACATGTTACAGTGATGTTTGCACCTTGATACCTCCCATACATGGTTCAGTGATGCTTGTGTACTGGTACCTACCATATACGGTGCATGAGTGTGTATGCACTGGTACCACCCGTATACAGTGTAGTCGTGTTTGTGCACTGGTACCTCTTATGGTTCCGTGATGGAGGTGCACTGGGCATCTCCCATATACGGTACAATGTTGTTTGTACATTGGTATCTCCCATATACAGTACAATGATGGATGTGCACTGGTACCTCCAATATATGGTACAGAAATATGTACTGTGGTCATACCAGCATTGTTTGAATAGAGTAGGGCTTCCAATACTTTTTCAGACACATGTTTCTATTCAAATATAGTCAGTGCAAATGAAGGTTCCACCACACTGATTATATTTGAAATAAAAATTAGTTGTGGCAAATCTCTGGTATTCTAACTGACAAACATTATTCATATGTGTGAAACTTCCCTTTTATATTCACAAGGTTACAAATCAAGAACTGGGGAAACTATTGAATTCCCCTTCTCCAGTAATTGCAGTAATATCTGTATACAGGTAGTAGCAGGTAGTAATGTTTCAGCCTGTTCTATGTATTTGTGCTACTGATGATACTTTGTATAAATGTATGTATAGATTAGCTGGCTGTTGTATTGTAGAAAGGCGCTTTATATATTTAGATGTGCACAGACTGTCCAAAGTACATAACCTAATGCTTTTAAGTACTCACTTTCCCTACTCCCTGAGCTGCACCATCTGGGACATCCAGTGATAACTTCCAAATACTTTGCCCCCTGGCACTTTTTATGTTTAATATGCATACGCACATCCAGTCCCTGTGAAAATATCTGCTCCATAAATCATATTGGTTATAATGACAGAAGAGTTTGAAAATGCGTTTCAATAGGGAAAAAGGTTCTACACGTATATCTACTCTGCAACTTGTGCACACTTACAATCTGACTGTACAAATGTCATGCAATGTTACCATAGGTGTGTAATACTGGTGCCTTTCTAGTCATTCAATTCTAACTATTTACATAATATACAGTCTGTGTGGCTCTTCTACATAATTGTGGTTAGATCGTATACATGTGACCAGGTTTGCTGGTGTCACAAATCAGTATATGGAGTACCGTATTCCCTGCAGTGTAATATTATGTCACTAGTCTGTCAAGCTGAGGGGATTTGCATGATATAAGTTTTATGTCTGCCCTGGGTTTATTATATATAGATCACCGTCTCTTCCTTTATTAACCTCTCCAATTCGGCATAGTTTTCTACCAAATTTAAACAAAGGCAACACTAGTATCTGAAGAAGCAAGGGTGGCACTCCAAACCGTAACTTTATTTACTATAGACCAAACAACATCTCACTAGTGAGATGTTGTTTGGTCTATAGTAAAAAAGTTACGGTTTGGAGTGCCACCCTTGCTTCTTCGTTATATTCTCGTATGATTTATCCATCAAGGGTTGGATTTTTTTGAGGAGTGAGCACCCACACTTGGTACGAGTGCAGAGGATTTTTTCTATTATTTTTTGAACACTAGTATCTGAGCCCAAATTTAGAATTTGCAAAAAGTATAGTGACCTGATACGACCCCAATTGATGGTATGCAGAAGGGCAGATGATATTTTTATTGGCAACACGAGTTCCACGATGATCCCCCAATGTGCCACTAGCCTAGAAACTAGTGAGTTTCTCTGCTAAGAGTGTAGCTTCCTTGGGCTTCCATGCTTAGTTAACACTGCTTGTATTTCTGAAGATTAGAGACATAAAGGACCTAGCCAAGCTTTTGAGGATTAGCATGCTAGGTTCAGGAGAGCACACAGCAATTTCTCACAATTTGTGTAAGGTTGTTATTTGTGTGCATTTTTATTTCTCAGGGACATTTTAGTGCCCTTGAGAATGTTTACTGATTACTGTCTAGAGATGACTTTCTCTGATTATGCATCATAAACAAAAATAGATCATTTCAATTTATTAAAATAAATATCCGGGTAAATTGACATTTAAGGTTAAAGGCAGCAATTATCTATCTGGGCGTATGCAGCAAATTCAATTATGTAAATTCACATTCCTTCTGATGTAAAGAACATGTTTGTGTTCCCAGAGGGGATTGGAAGACAGCACTGTTCATGTATTGTACAGGAGGCTTCATTTTATCCTTCTGATCTGAAATTGCACTACTAAATTATTTTACACTTCCTTCCTGTACTTCTAGACAGGACATAATCATTCAACTTGATGTGTGCGAGAAAAAAACCTGCTATAGCTCCCGTACCATCCGAAGGTGAACTTTACATTCAGACCCTTGTACACTAAGCATGAAAACAAGATGTACAGCATTCCTGGCTAGTGAGAAAGTAAAGGATTATTCTTTAAATGCACAGTGCATTTCAGATGAGAGAGATTGATGTAGAGTGAAATTTCTCTCGTATCCTACTATGGGTATTAATAATTGTCTAATAAAGGAAAGATTTATAAGTAGGATTTATATTCTATTTTAAATATTACCAAAGGTTATTCTGCAGACAGAGACCTGTTTAGTGGCATGTTTTTATTTATTCATTAGTATGCTATCCTCCTCAGACCAACCATACATTTAACTGAAAGAGTGGATTCTCTAGGGGGGTCATTTTAATGTTTATCTGTCCAGACATTTTTAGTTCTTCTTTAAATAATTGATTTCTGAACTCCTAGTTGATCAGTGATGTGCCCTTTATATGAAGTACCCGGTACATCTCGTTTTTTTGGCCTTACTCTGCAATGATCTGTTTTAACATCTGTCCATGCAGCCCCTACCAGATTATCCTCATGTTTACAGGCCTCCGCATGTATCAATAACAGACTTTAACACAAAGATCACAAAAACTATTTTTTTCCTGTGGCCAGAAACCCCCCCAAAACCCAGACCTCGCACGGAAGCAAGGTATGTTTAGAAGCAGAATTTTTACCTTTAGACCTTGCGAGTTCTGTGTTTTGGGGGGTTGTATGGCCACAGGAAATAATGTTGCGGGGTGGACCCTTTAAAGGGCTTGATCACCCTTGATTCAAAAACTGCTATCTTGTCAGTTATCTTCCCGCAACCCCAACTGCTATATTTTCCTGTTTATTACATGTATTTGTCAGTTGTCACAGCCTTAATTGACTGCATGGAAGGAGGGGCCAGCTTACTCTGACAGAATGGGAACAATAATTATCCTTAAAGGGACACTATACTGAAAAAATTACTTTGCCTCATCTTAATCTATAATTGAATACACGTAAGTAGCGCTTACTCTGAGGAGAGTGTGGTGCTTCATTTCTTCAATCCAGCACACATTTTGTTTAGGAGCAGTATCACCCCTCCCTTTTTTAACCACTCCCACTTCTACCCGACCTGACTTTTTTCCCCACAAACCAACTGTCAAACCTGCATACAGCATTCCAACTGTCAAAATTCTTTCACCATTCCAGCTACAGTAAAACTATTCACAGAAGAATAGTTTTTGAAAGCAAGGAACTTGATTGACAGCTGAAATGTAAGATGTTTTAGATTGGATATCTAAAGAAATAGGGGAAAGATCAACAAAAAAAACCGATACAGTGGTGGTTGGGAAGAAGTATAGTTTCCAGTTAGGGTCAATTTAAAAGAACTTATTTTTAGGTATAGATGCCCTTTAAATATGTGGTTAGTAATGCAGGTAATTAAGTGCAAAAATCAGTTTGGGTTGGTTTCAGGTAACTGACAAATGACCAGTATTTTTATTTTAAGGATGAACATGCCCTTTAAAATGTGATAATAACTGCTTAAATACTTTTCAAACATTACAGCAAAGATTTACTGGATATTATTTAATCAATTGATTTTTGTATTACTAGGGACAATCTTCAATCTGTTTGACATTATCCTTAATGATTGGGTTGGTGTTAATCCTGCATATTCTTTTAATTATTTTTTTTTTCTTTCTAATTCTTTAACCAGATTATTAGGGATTGTATCCCCACAGCTAAAGCTCCTAAATTACTGTGAGTGATACCAGGATGAGCGAGCTAATTATGGACAAACCACTAACTAGGATTTCCCCAGGATTAAACTGGATGAGCTGTTAACTACTATGAACTATCCATAGAGCTTTAGACGTTTTAGCATTTTGCCCACTGGTATATGTTTAACCTTGTAATTCATGTCCAATTAGCAGCTCCACTGTAGTTGCTTAATTATAATCTCTTTCATCTGAAATGTTTTATAGCCGATTGCCCCAGTAAAAGTTGGTCCAGCTTGGCCTTGGTAACATACAAATAAAATGAGCATGTGCCATTGTGTATTTCTGTATGCCTGTTTATATAGCCAGTATCTAAAAAATTACTTCTGATCACAAACGTTTTTAGAGCATTTTCTTTTTACTTCTATGGAACATGATTGTAACTGGCCATTTAGAAAATGAAATTGGCTAATAGAGTTGTCTGTTTCCTCGTTATTTCAATCAGAGAAAGAGAAAGGTATTGTGGCCTTTAAACACGAGCAACAATTCCCACTACCCATCTGATCCAACCAATTGCATCTCTGTCAGACAGTGCAGTTCCTGTAAGGCTGAATGTATCACTACATGCCATACACTCCAGGTACTAGTAGTTGCTCAATGTGATCTAACCATTCATCCCAATTCCACCCATAATACAAATCTAGGATAACCCTTCTAATCAATTCCGAGCAACAAAACCTTTATTTTGCCAATAGTCACGTTTTGGTATTTCTTGAACTAGGTGTGTTAAGTCCAGCAGTTAAGTATAACTGACATTTCTGTAAATTTTATGCTTAGCCAGTTGCATTGCAGAACTATGGGTTTCCTTTTTTGGAAGCAAAAGAAACCGTGCAGGTAAACAAGGTAGAACCCAACGAGCTGGCAGACAAAAGTGAGTTTGTGGGCTCTATGGCTTCTTGCCTCATGGGATTCACTGCTGATTCACTGTATTGCTACATAGCAAACTGCAGTTCTCTTTTGTGTTGAAAGAATGTTAAATGTGATCTACATAACCAATGAAAATGTCTGAATAATTACATTATAAGGAGAACTAAAGTAAATAAAACAGCCCTGTCCTCTCTGTAGCTCCTACCAGCTGTAATGAAGTCTTTTTTTTGGAATTCTTTAATATCACTGATAGGTTGTGCTCTACTAAGCTAGGCCTGAAAGACAACATAATAAATGATGTCCCTGGCCCCTCAGACTCATTGCAGTGAATTCCTGAACAAGATCTTTAATTCTCCTTTAAAATACAATCTGGGGGTAATTTATCTGATAATCTATGGCCCAGTGAACATGCCTTTAAGGCTGCTGTACACATGGCCGATATATTGTAGCGTACAGTCCCTGCAAACATATTGAAGAATTCTGATATTTTTCTTTTGATGGATGATATCACAAGAGATTTTTATTGGCCAGATTAATAAATTGGGGTTTATACCACAAATGCATTGATAATCATATATATATATATATATATCATATATATATATATCATATATAATTCATTTCTAGAAGTGGAATATATAATGAAAATAAGAACAGAAACCCAAAAGCCTATAGAAAATACCTGTTAAAATGGGTATACAAAGAAAGAGATTGCACAGCACAAGATAATGTTTTTGGATGGCATCTATAAATATATCAATAAAATTGTGCAGCAACCCCCTTTAATAAACATTGCTGCAAAAATCTGATCCCAAGAAGAAATCTATATGAAATTAACATGCATAGTAGGCTGCCCTGTTCAACTTGTTTCACAAGGATGGAAAGATCAAACTGTCAATGTTGGTTTAAGGATCAATAGTGCAGAATCTACAGGGATGTGACAGCAGTGAACTGGACAGAGGGAAAGCAGCAAGAGATCCCGGTAATGCGTGGTCAGTACATCAAGGTTTTCCTATTGTTTTCCTAAGGGGTAATGTGTTAGGATCATATCTATGTTCTATACACCACTTAAATATCTATGTTCTATATATTGCCTTAATATCTATGTTCTATACACCATTTAAATATCTATGTTCTATCCATTGCCTTAATATCTAATGTTCTATATATTGCCTTAATATCTATGTTCTATACACCATTTAAATATCTATGTTCTATCCATTGCCTTAATATCTATGTCATATCCATTGCCTTAATATCTATGCTCTATATATCGCCTTAATATCTATGTTCTATACATCACCTTAATATCCACGTTTATGCTCTATGCATCGCCTTAATATCTATGTTCTATACATCACTTTAATATCCACTTTATGCTCTATACATCGCCTTAATATCTATGTTCTATACATCGCCTTAATATCCACGTTTATGCTCTATACATCGCCTTAATATCCACATTTATGCTCTATACATCGCCTCAATATCCACGTTTATACTCTATACATCGCCTTAATATCTTTGTTCTATACATCGCCTTGATATATATGCTTTATACATCGCCTTGATATCTATGCTCTATACATCGCCTTGATATCTATGCTCTATACATCGCCTTGATATCTATGCTCTATATACATCGCCTTGATATCTATGCTCTATACATCGCCTTGTATCTATGTTCATACATTGCCTGATATCTATGTTTTCATACAATTGCCTTGATACTATGTTCTTACATTGCCTTGATATCTATGTTCTATACATTGCCTTGATATCTATGTTCTATACATTGCCTTGATATCTATGTTCTATACATTGCCTTGATATCTATGCTCTATACATCGCCTTGATATCTATGCTCTATACATCGCCTTGATATCTATGCTCTATACATCGCCTTGATATCTATGCTCTATACATCGCCTTGATATCTATGCTCTATACATTGCCTTGATATCTGTTCTATACATTGCCTTGATATCTGTTCTATACATTGCCTTGATATCTATGTTCTATACATTGCCTTGATATCTATGTTCTATACATTGCCTTGATATCTATGTTCTATACATTGCCTTGATATCTATGTTCTATACATCGCCTTGATATTTATGTTCTATACATCGCCTTGAAATCTATGTTCTATACATCGCCTATCTATGTTCTATATATCGCCTTAATATCCATGTTTATGCTCTATACATCGCTTTAATATGTATGTTCTATACATCACCTTAAAGGGACACTATACTGAAAAAATGACTTTGCCTCATCTTAATCTATAATTGAATACTTGTAATTAGTATTTACAATTAATTAGGATTTGTGTGTGTTGCTGCATGCCTTCAATCCAGCACACATTTTGTTTAGGAGAAGTATCCCCCTCCCTCTTTTAACCACTCCCACTTCCAGTCGACCTGACTTTTTTCCCGCATTCCAACTGTCAAGAAGAATAGTTTTTGAGAGCAAGGAACTTGATTGACAGCTGAAATATAAGAAGTTTTAGATTGGATATCTAAATAAATAGGGGGCAGATCAACAAAAAAATGATACAGTGGTGGTTGGGAAGAATTATAGTTTCCAGTTATGGTCAATTTAAAGGGTATGTCCACCCTAAAAATAATTTTTTAATATAAGATTCCCCCTGCCAGCCCAGCCCCAACAGCTATATTTATATGTTTAGAAAGCACCCAAACTCTACTTACCTCCCCTCTTTCCTCCGCCGCGCTGCCGGCCCCCTGCTTGCGAGAAAATGCAAGCAGAGGGGCGGGACCGGCAGTCACGTCTGTGATTGGCTGAGCGGCAGCCAATCACGGACGCGGCTGCCGGGAGCTCATTTCGGTGGAGGAAAGAGGAGAGGTAAGTAAAGTTTGGGGAGCTTTCTAAACATATAAATATAGCGGTTGGGGCTGGGGGGACAGGGGCAATACTATATATTAAGGGTTTTACACTAGGGGGAGGGAATCCTGAGAGGGAGGGGGAGAAGGGCTGCAGTACGCATGCCAAACTTCTCCCGGAGGCCAGGTAGGAGGCAGAGTCCTATATGGACTCTGCTATCCTCCTGGTGGGCAGTTTTTGGGACTTTGGGGGGGACTACAGGAGAACCATATGGAGCTGGGATGTGAGGTAAGGATTACACTACACTACATGATGGGGCCAGTAGTTGGGGGGATTATAGTTTTGGGGGTGGACATGCCCTTTAAAATAACCTATTTTTCGGTATAGATGGCCTTTAAAGGGGAACTGTGGTCTCCAATCAAGTTAAGCTTAAATGAAAGTCCAGTTTCCTTAAAAATGAGCCATCAACCACCTCTCTACGTGCTCCACAGCCCAAGATATACAGAAATGACTGACAAGAAAGTTAATGGGTGGGAGGCTGACTTGTGAAATTCCTGAGGCTTCTCCTGCACAGCCTCAGACTCCCTCAGTGTGTGAGGGAGACAGGAAGTCCCTCCTCCTCTCTGCTGTGTGAAGTTCTGACAGAGAAGGTAAGGGAATCTACAGCCCTTCTCTTTCACAGTTTTCTGTAAGGGGTGGGGGTCTGAGTAACCCACGAGTGGGCGGTGCCACGGCACCCGCGAGTGGGCGGGGTAACATGGGGCTGTAACTGGGGGGACCATGGGGTCCATGAGTGGGAGGGAATATTTACTTCATAAGCAATTACCATGGGCTTCAGATGTGTCCTCAGTATGCAAGTTGCACATGCAAGGCATTTTCAAACATCGAAACTACATCGGGAACTATTGTTATTTATTATTTTTCAGTTTTGGTTTGGAATGGACAGACCAGGTATATCAGCTCACCCCATGTTAACTGTTTATAGCTAGAAATGTTTGGCGCCCCAGGGCCCTGAGCTAAACAGCTGTGCTAATGCGATTTTAGTTACCATTGATTTGTCCATATAATTGTCGGTTTCATAACTGCTCTAGTCTTCATAATTGTTTATCTCTCGCTGTTCTTTTGTTAGATTTGTGTTTATTCATCATTATCTCCCTCACTCGTTACGCTGATCAGTTATTTTAACCAAACTGTTATTTTTATCGTTTGGCTCACGAACCGCCCCTGTGTACATGAGATTTAAAAAATAGTGGGAGCAAGAAACAATATACAAGGGATTTTGTACCACCTCCTAGTCAATGAGGGGTTTCCTGACACAGAAACACCATCGTGAGTAATATTATCCTTGTATTCATTGTAGGCGGTTTCACTGCTTAGAACTTTTTAGGGAAAACTAGAAAATGTCCTCCTTCATTGTTATTTCTTTTTTTCTATGAAAAATCAGAAGTTTAAAGGAAAATTATAATCTTAAATAGTTATTTCTGCCTGAAAAATAGATAATTAAAGGGTATCTATACTGAAAAAATGAATGTGTCAGCTGGGCCAATTAAAAAAAATTTTTTCAATCTTTTTCCTGATATGATCATCAACCTGTATATGGGCGTTCCGGCAAGGATTGCATGATCGGGAATGTATCATGTATGGCCATCTGGCAGAAAGGAATTTCCAACCATGCAATACTATACAATTTACACATACCATATTCCCTTGCCCTTTTGCTGGTTATACTGTAATTAGTTGATAGAGTCCGTTTTACCTTCCAGCATTACCTGCTGGGTTAAAAGTAGATTACAAAAAAGATAGGGCCAGGCAGTCCTTTGATGTCTCTGAAGAAGTGCCAGATTAGGCACGGAACACGTTAGACATGAACCTGTTTGTATTAATGTATGTGTAAATAAAGAAGGTCTTTAACCCACTGCTCCCGTGTGAGATCAGTGCAGATAGGACCGCTGCTGCCCATTTCTGATTTCATTGCCAGTCCTTTGATGTTGCAGGGACATTGTGCCAAAAGTGCGCAATCAGAGGGTTGATAGTGTGTGGTCAGCATAACTGTCTTCCTGCCAAACTGCAGGGTGCCACACAGTAGGAGAGTTTATGATAATAGAGCAATTGAATGACAGCTGTAATCTAAGAAGTTTCAAACTAAATATGGAAATGGGGCACAAAAAAATTTTTTTTGTGGTAGTTGGGATCCAATAATGGGCAATTAAAATTGATGCCCTTTAAATAGTCACAAGCCATTGGATCTGAGTTTGCCTGATATAGACAAGTTATATGGGGCAAAAAAAAAATTTACCTTCGGCACATCGGTTGATCAATACAGATTTCCATTGGTCAGTATTGGCTCCCTTTATTCAGGAAGTACCCCATGACATGATATGATCTACTAATTGTTCAGAAATATTATGGTTATTAGCGTTAAAGGGCATGTCCACCCCCAAAACTGAAATTTAAATCATTACCTGACATCTCTGCTCCAAATGGTTCTCCTGCTATGCCCCTCCAAAGTCCAGAAAACTGCAGTGTAGGAGCTCTCAGTGACTCATCCAGTGCCTGTCTCTGCCTCAACCTCGTCAAGGTTTGAGGCATGCTCAGTGCACCGCCCCCCTCCCTCTCCCTCCCATTTGCTCTCCCTCCCCCTAGCTACAAACCCCTTGGTAATCTTGTAGTGCTTCCTGCCCCAACCGCCATAATAGAATTTTGAGAAAGTCCCCCGAACTCTACTTACCTTCCCTCTCTCCCCCGGCGTTCTAAGCAGCCGGCAGCTGCGTCCGTGATTGGCTGCCTCTCAGCCAATCACAAACTCGGCTGCCGGTCCGGCCCCCTGCTTGCAGTTCCATGCAAGCAGAAGGCCGGGCAGTGAGGCAGAGGAGAGCAGTACGGTAAGTAAAAATCGGGGGACTTTCTCAAAATTCTATTATGGCAGTTGGGGCTGGGGGAGCAAGTACTACATTATATCAAAAGTTAAAACAGAAAGTTAACAGAAAAAATATGCAATGGATCTTTAGTTCAGTGCAATTTCCTTTTTTACCCTTCCTGCCTAAAGAAATATTGGTATGGATTAGGTTTCATTGGTGATGTCCGTTGTTGTTTTTTTTATAATTAAATTTTTTTTTATTATTAATGCAGTTGTCAATATATAGCACGTTGGATGCTCGCAGGCATTCCAGTTGAATATGTTAATAAACTTTTTACTTTTTTTTTGTTATGTTATCTGATAGTTCAGATTTAGATACATCAATATTCCACTTCTCCAAAACATTTTACATTTTAAATCTGAGCAGCAGATTCTGAGAAATTTTAATCACAGCATTTACAGGGAAAGACCTGTCACTCCAGAAGCAGAAATTATAATATGTAACCCATGCTTGACCTCTGTGCCTGCCTGCCAGCACATTTTCTGCAATATTTAGGAGAATCAGCAGAGAAAAGACAACAGGGGGGAGGGAGGGGGAGATGTGTTAGCAGAGCAGTGTCCATGGTGAGGCTGTGCAGAACACATAAGAGTCGCAGACACTAAAAGAGGGGGAGGGGTAGGGGAGGGTGGGGGGAATTAAGAGAACTCACTAAACATTAATAATTCAATGACAAAGCAAGCACAGATAAACATGTGAGTACCATCATTTTACTTGTCTCAAATTGTAGTTTCAGAAAATGTAAAGTTGTTTTGGTGAGTATAGTGACCCTTTAAACATTAAACATTGCATGTCTAGTGTTTTGTTACTTAGTATAATACCTTGTATGACCATTTTTAGTATTTTCTAAGTTTGGTTGTTGCTGTCATCATTCGCTATCTCTAAGGCACCCAGTGCGTTGTGTTGTTGCCTGATGGAGTACCATGTGGTATACTGAAATGACAGCATCAGGTTGTTTATATTCTGTTTGGAATAGGTATGGATAATAAAGTTTCCCCATGTGTCCAAAAACATTTTGACACGTGGTTCCATTTGTATTTCAGTTTCAATTTTTTCTAGCATCATTATTTTTTTAAGATCTTTGGATCATTCGCTTTTGGTCGTTTTGGGGATAGCCAACTGAGCATAATTGCCCTTTTGGCTGCGATGAGGGCCAAATGTATCCAGCGTGGGAGGGTTTTATTTGAGTCTTGATGGAACAACATGGTAATTGGAATTAGTGGGATGTCTTGGATTGTTCGAATATAATTTTTAACTTTTTTCCAAAAATGTTGTAGGGGTGGGCACTCCCAGATTACATGGTAGATTGATGCCTTTGGGGCACTGGTCACTTCTGGTGCCAGAGGTATGGTTGAGGTTTGGAATATTAAACGCTATGTAAGCTCTATGGAATAGTTTAAAATAGTTCTCCCTCTAATGTTCGTTAGTTACTGCTTTTCGTGTATCTGTCCATCCTTTCAGGATGATTGGGATCCATCCATTGTTGTTTTAATCACTACAGTAGATTACCAGAAATTATTGAACTGTGCTTGTTTGAAATCAGATGTAGGTCTAATTCTTGTTGTAATGTTAGCATGTAGCAGTCTTTACAATAGCTCTTAGACTGGGTACACACAGCAAAATATTTTCGGCTGACCGGCCGATAGAGCTGTGTATTGGTCGGATGGCCGAAAATATCTTACCATGTGTGAGGTGCAGCCGCGACCGAGCACGGTCACCCCTTCATCAGATCGGACCCGTTGGTAAATCACAGCCAATTGTGCGGTTCCCTTTGGGCCTGCATGATCTATCGGCCGCGGCCATTGTTGCCGCGACCAACAGTCATTTGTTCGGACCGGACGCTCACTAGTAGTGAACACTTGGTAGGGACAAATAATGTCCCGTGTGTAGCCAGCTTAAAAGGGGAATTATACTTCCTGCTCTGCTCCCTTCTTCAGTCTGGATCCTGGATAGATATTGACTCGAACTCAAACCTGAGTTTGAATCGGATTTTTCAAGTTTGAGTGAATTTGGACTTTTCGGGTTTCAAATTTTTCGACCTTTCGAGAATGTTCGATTTTTTTTAATTTTCTAAATTTATCGAATTTGGGGAAAATATACATCCACCTTTCCCAAGACCGGTATAAAAGACAGCTCGACAGGCGCCTTGTGATTGTGGTGTGTTACCCTTCCACCCACTTTTCTTTGCATGATGCATAATCCGAGGGAGAAAAGACAATTTGTATTTTTGAAAAATCTCAAATTTCTGGGATAATTATCAAATATCAAATGCGGATGTTCGAAAATCCGAAATCAGACCGTTCTGGAAGTTCGGCCATCTCTAGTCCTGGCCAATGGGAAGACTCAATTCATGCAGAGTGGAGTTGGACTGAACCGGCTGGTGAAACTTTAGGCAGGCAATACAGCTGATTTTGGCCCCATTCACACTAGATCTGTTTTCAGCAGTGCTAATCCAATCCATTAAAAAAACTCCACTACACATGGACGAAAATAGACTGTTTTTGTTCTGTAGTGTGAGGTCCTTGCGCCAATGTTCACTGTAAACTATGCTCTTGTGCACGTGCACACAACTCGATAGGTCTCCACACACAGGCAAAAGTAGCGCACACAATAATCTGCAGGAATATAAACACTACGGTGAGTAGTGCACAAAATGACATTTACAGCTTTGCACACGTGATATAAAATACATAGCTGTTCAATTTGTTGTCTATGGAGAATTCCAATGACCCAAAGCATTATGTCCGCTCCAATAAAGAAATACGCGCAAAAGTTTGTTGTAGACATTTAATAATTTTCTTCTTTCATCTGTGTAGGGCCCTCGATGTTTTCTCCCTCTCACAACCTCTGTCCTAAACCTTCCTTCCTCTCCCTTGTTTACCCATATTTTACTTCACTATGTAAATAGTCTTTCTATTTCACAAGTGATATTTGCTTCTATGCAGCCTGGGGGGGGGGTGTTTCATAATTGAAAGTGTTTTGTAACAGAGTGTTTTTTGTTGGTCCTTTTGTGTGACCAAAGGTAAAGTGAATGAACTCTGTCTACAGCCCGAATTGCATTAACGTGCCTTTCTTTTCACAGACAGTAATGGCAGGCCGCGGTGACGTGGTGCTCGCTGCTCACCATGCCAGGGATTGTGGTTTTCCGACGGCGCTGGTCTGTGGGCAGCGATGATTTGGTGCTGCCGGGAATCTTTCTTTTTGTGTTGCATAGTACCTGGTAAGGAAATGGATTGTTTTTTTTGTCCCGGGAAATTCTTGTGTAAATATTTGTCATATTTGCTTTGGTGGGTTGGCAGTTTGGGTGAATGTTGACATGTAGTGTTAAGAATGTGAGAAATGTGGTTGTTAGTGTGAGCATAGGTATTCCAAAGTAACTTTATATACATTAAGAAAAACTGTGAGCTCGTGTGCAGGTACTGATTGAGGGCTATAGCGCACTGCAGAGTTCTCCAGCCTGCTGGGTTATAGCTCACAGAGGAGAAGACGGAGTATCACTGTCCATCACTGCTCACTTGACTGCTCTCCCGCTCTGACAAAATAACTTTGCGGGAGTGCGTCAGGTAAGCAGAGACAGCGAGCTACAGGTTTACAGGCCCATTCAGTAGGTGTTGCATTTCACATAAAAAGGTAGCGCAAAATGTAAACCTTACTACATCTGACTACGCTACTTCCATCAAACCAACACTAGCCCTATATTACATCAGGTTCAGGTACCCACAATAAATACCCATTCACATGACCAACTTGACCATTGACATGTGATCTTAATTTTTAGGTTTGTTATCCTTTCTGTGGTTCTCTTCGGGCTGACTTATAACCCACACGAGACATGCTCCCTAAACCTGGTGGATCATGGTCGGGGGTACTTGGGCATCCTTCTCAGCTGCATGATTGCAGAAGTGGCCATCATCTGGCTAAGCATGAGAGGAGGGATCTTATACACCGACCCCCGGGACTCCATGCAGTATGTGCTTTACGTGCGGCTGGGTAAGTAAAGGTGACCATACATTAGGCCGATTTTATATACAATCCGACATACAATCAGACCTTTCCATTGATTGGCCCCAAAATTGTACATTTTCCCGATCATATTATGTGACATTAGATCGTAATATCGATCGCACTTATGATCGGGAAAGTCGCTTTTTTAAGTCGATTGGTAAAATGATTGTAGTGTTTTCTGAAGTTCTGATTAAATGTTAATGTAATGTAACCTCACAATGGACGACATTCAACATTAATCACAAAAATGTCGAACAATTTGTATAGTACATCAACATACAATTAACATTGTACATCTGTCTATCAAAATATCGGTCGGTTTAAGATCGTAATTACGATCGTAATTGTGTATGGCCACCTTAAGTCTGTCATTGTCAGTCACTGTTGATCCCTGGAACAGGAGCAGTGTGGCAGTGTTCAGAAACTATTCCTATATGTACTGCCAGTTATTCATAGGGGATGCTGAGTAAAATGATTTATATTTTCTTTTCTCAGCAATTCTGGTGATTGAGTTTATATATGCCATTGTCGGCATTGTATGGCTTGCTCAGTATTACACTTCCTGTAATGATGTCACTGCCAAGAACGTTACACTGGGTAAGTGACAACATATCTTCCTAGCTTTCTACTTGTATGTTATGTCTGTACATAGTAGCACAATAGCACCAACAATATTCCTTCTGGGTTTTTTTATCAGCTGTGTGAGCAGAAATATATTTTCTGTGCGCATACAAAATTAAATTTTTGTGTTGCTGCACACGGCATTGCTTTTATTATAGCAGGTGTGCCCTTAACATGTGTGTGCAAGCCTGTAAAGTTGTGTGTGTGCACAAGCACGCAGCTTTGAGGGAACATTGAGCACCAGTGCATGATAGGACAGTTAAGATACTGAAATTTTAGATCATGAGATTTGGATTTAAAGGATAATGAGAATGAATTACCCCCATCCTAAGCTGTAGCTAGGATGAGGACGTAAAACCCTAGGTCCTCACTCCTTTTGAAACAGTTGGTAGTTTTGAAACTTACCTTCTATATGCCCATGGCACTCACCCTTTCTGGTCCATCCTCTCTTGTTCTTTTCAAGACTGTAATTTAGGGTGCGGAAAAACAAATATCCATCATTGATTTTTCATTTAAGGAAAGTAACTATCTTCCTCTTCCTTATGAATCGAGAAAGGGAGAAGTAGGCATGATCAGCTGATTGTGTGATGCCACGCTGATCTCTTTAGATTGTGAGTGCTGTGTTCTTACTGCAAAATAGAAGGTTGGAACAGTAGTTCCTACCTTCACTATAATTTTAAAACCTATGGGGAATTTTTGTTTTTGTGTCTAGAGACCCTTTAAAAAGCTAAATGAATTGTAAACTTTTTAGGTGATTGGCACCATATATAGAATTTCTATGAACCTGAATAAAAAACAAGCATTTTAATGGAAAACCTTTTTTCCCTAATGTATTATTTAGTGTTACAACTACTGTCACCCCAGGAAATCCCCACCGTAACTAGCACATCTTTCCTTGCCTGTAAGGCCAAGCGGCCCATACTACGTTTCCCAGAATTTTAGGGTCTGTGATCTTGTAAAGGACAAAACAAATGCAGTCTTGTTTAATGTAATGCTACATGTTTTGGCGAATAGCTTACTACAAATGTCAGTGCAGTGTTAATCAGCTGTACTGAGGGGAGGGTGTGTGTGAGTCGATGAGTCTCTACTGGCATAACTGCTGATGATGGCAGTAAGCTCAAAGTGATTGGGTGGCCTTAAGCTATCATTGATCTACCGATGCTAACCCCACAGCTGCAATGGCTTATGAGTATTGCATTTTCTTCACTTAATTAGATACTGCTTAGGCTTCTGTCTCAGCAATGGAACACCCAGTTGGGCAACTCCTAAAATAAGCAAACTAGCTCTTAACAGTCACAAACTAAATAACAACTAAAGGCAAAATCTGGCATTTAAGTCATTGTCCATTTGTGATAAGCTACTTGCTTTCTGAGCAGTTTTATTTGGTGTAATTTTTTTCTAATGAACCCTCATTGCTTTCCATATCACCTACCTGATGAAGGTACCTCTCTATCTTGTACCATTCTCCCCCATTTACACATCACAATCATATTTGTTCTCCAGTGTTTATGCAAATTGCTTAACCGTGATGTTCTTTTTTTTTTTTCTATAACCTTACAGGGATGGTGGTGTGTAACTGGGTAGTTATACTCAGTGTGTGTATCACGGTCCTTTGTGTGTTCGATCCAACTGGAAGAACGTTTGTGAAATTGCGGGCAACCAAAAGGAGACAGAGAAACTTGCGTACGTACAACCTGCGGTAAGTTCTGTACCTTCTCCTTAAATTCGGTGAATGGTGGTGTAATCTCCAATCATGTTTGATATAGCCATCTCACTCTGTATGTCCTCCACTGTATTTGCATTCTGTGGTTTCCTTCCAGGCACCGTCTAGAAGAAGGTCAGGCGAGCAGCTGGACCCGCAGACTGAAGGTTTTTCTTTGTTGCACCCGCACTAAAGATTCACAATCAGTAAGTATAATACATTGGCTTCATGGCGATCACGATCGTATAGAATTTAGGGCAAGCCATATTTATAATGTATTTGGTGAATGTAGCTATGTGTTACTACTTCGCTATACAGAGCAGAATTGCCTGCTTTATATTGATGAAGGTTTATTACTAAAGTTTACTGGTGGTTCTCTGATTCTGTGCCAGTTTTACCCAGAGATCTTCTCTGTCTTGATGATTAAAGGAGAAGTTCAGTGCAAATACATATACTTTAAACATAAAATGGTTCCTTATTCCACTATTCTGCCCATTCAGAAATTTCATTCTGAAATGGGCATAAATAAAATCTTCAAAAAGTACTGATTTCCTGTTTTACCCACCCAGCAGCTAATGAGGTACAAAATTATTGTTAGGGACATTCCAAAGACATGAAATCAGATGATTTTCCAAAAATGGAGATATGTGAACTACATTATGGGACTTATTAAATGAGAGGGGCAAAAAGTTTGCCTGTGTCTTAATCTGCAGAAACCAATTAGACTATTAAAAAGCGATTGGTCGCTGTGGAAGAGCAAGGACAACATTTTGCACCTCTATTAAATAAGTGTGTATAATATAAAAGGGCATGTCCACCCTTCTAAAAAAAAAATGTATATGTTGTAGGGCTTCCTCCCCCAGCCCCAACCGCATTATTATTGTGGCCAGAAACTCCCCCGATCTTTACTTTCCTTCCCTCTATCCTCCACCGCACTGCCCGGCCTTCTGCTTGCATGAAACTGCAAGCAGGGGGCCGGACCGGCTGCCATGTCTGTGATTGGCTGAGAGGCAGCCAATCACGGACACGGCTGATGGCAGTTCAGAACGGCGGAGGATAGAGGGAAGGTTAGTAAAGAGGAATGGGGGAACAGAGGGCACAGCCTGGAACATAGGGGACCAAGAGAGAAGATAATTAGGGAGATGCAGTAGAGAAAAGGGATTTAAAGGTTAAAAGCAGGTCACCCTCTTCTGACACATCATCCAGAATTAGAAACTCAAATCATTTGAGAGTCTCAAGAGTGAATTTCATCTACCAAACGCAGATTGGTTTAAATATCTCTAGATATTAGATACAGCTTATTGACTCAGTTTCAATGCGACAAGATCCCAGTTTTAACAAACCCAATTATTAAACTCCTCGGTACTGGTGGAGAGAGGCGTCTGGTGTCTCGGCTCTACACATCTCCTATATGTGAAAATGCAGGAAGACACTACTACAATACTAAACAGATGGAAGAAACTAATCCTCACTATCACCAATGAGGACTGGGAGGACTTGGCAGAGTTCCATCTGCTAGTATCTCCCTCTGCTCCAAATAGGCAAATGCAGTATTACATACTTCATCAAGCTTATCTTTTACCGTATAGTATCACATATGTCCATCTCCCACTCCCCCAAATGCCACCTAACCACTGCAGACTTTTACCATCTTTTATGGGACTGCCCACTAATCGACAGATTTTGGCATAAAGTAACTCACTGCCTCTCAACACTCTTACCTACCCCATACCCCAAGAGCCCAAACTTTGTTTATTTGGGATCCTGCGGGAGGAGATTTGGAATTGACATGAACTTGAATTTTTGCGAAAGACATTGTTCTATGCCAGAAGGGCCATTGTGCTCTTCTGGATGGCACCAACCTTTCCCACACTGGCTTCCTGGAAAACAATGGTGACCCACATGCTGCCATACCTTAGGTTAATTTATGTGCACAGAGGCTGCCCCCATAACCAAAAAGAACCCATGGTTGTGGACATCTGTGATACGCTTTATCTAACTCTATGATAATAGACATACTAATGTACTTCTGATATCTCACCCTTTCAGGGGTGCCCCAGCCATGAAGCAAACTGAAACATTTGCTCAGGGCGCACCCCTGCAGTACACTTAAAAGGCGGCAGTTAAAAAAACTCTTCCTTCCTGCAATACTGCATTTTAGCACCAGTCCACTAGTCAGTGTTAAGGCAGCCCCCCAGTCAGTGTCAGTCAGCCCACCACACCCACCTCCACAAGCCACGGCTATGTTCCCTGATAAAGCCATGCCCGCTTCACGTGCCACCACCGTCTACCGATAGGCGGCATTTAAAAGTTGTTTCAGGTGTCAAAAACCCTAGGAACACCCTTGCACCCATTTCGCTCCCATGTGGAGCTACTCTCTTGGTACGGACTTAGATTATTTAATTTATCTCCCATAACCAAGTTTACCCCTATCCCTCCCCCCCTTATTCTTGTATAATAATTGTATAAAAGAAATCCGGAAACGAATGTTGGTTTTATTGAACTTTATTCTGTCAACAAACAACTCAATAAGAAATTGTGTAAATAACAGAATGTGAATTGTATACATGAAGACTTTACAATGTTAAAAATTTATTTATATTCTGGATGCCAATAAAATAAACAAAGTTAAAAAAAAAAAAAAAGTTAAAAGCAGGGTATTGAATATGATTCTTTGTTTGATGGGAAGCCACCCTATGGACTGAAGTATTAGGGTTGCAGGTTCTCTTTTGGTGGAGAGAGAGATGATCTGTGCTGCCAAGTTTAAGACTGGAGAGGAGAGAGATGAGAGGCCGGGAGTCCAAGTAGAAGAATGTTACAGTAGTCAAGACGGGCGATTATAAGGGCATGGATTAGCATTTTAGTAGTGGATAGAGAGAAAAAAGGGCGGATCTTGGCAATATTGCAAAGGAAAAAATGTCTAACTAACTTGATCCTTAAAAATAATTAGTAATGTCTGAACAGGTTTCCTGATGCCATTGCAGCCATGATAAATTTTATGCGCGTATTGAATAAATGAAGAAGTCTGTAAAGGCCCATACACATGTGCGATCACGGGGTCGAGCCCCCGCAATTGCATGTGTGTACGCAGCTTAAAGTTGTCCATACACTAGAAAAGGTAATTGTGATCATAAGCCGACCAATACTTTGATAGACAGGTGTACAAATGTTAATTTTATTTAGATGTACCATACATATTGTTCGACATTAAATTTGTTTGGTGATGAATGTCGTCTATTGTGAGGTTACATTACATTTACATTTAATCGAAACTTCAGAACTACAGTCACTTACTTACATACTGTTTTGTTGCATACTGTGCAGTGTACAGGAACACGCTAAGATTAAATTGGGACATTATAAGCCATTTATAATAAGATAGCAAAGCCAGTGCTAGTTGATTTGAGAATTTGTTCTCCTCCCAGGATGCCTACTCGGAGATTGCCTATTTGTTCGCAGAGTTTTTCAGAGACCTTGATATTGTACCCTCAGACATTATTGCTGGTCTTGTCCTGCTTCGCCAACGCCAAAGGGCAAAGCGCAATGCGGTGCTCGATGAGGTAAGAATTTAATGGAAGTTGCGGGGATATGGAGTATTTCATCTCACTAGTTCTCCACGAGATAAGTAAATGTTATTGTGTTTCTAGGCAAACAATGACATACTGGCTTTCCTGTCAGGCATGCCGGTCACCAGGAAAACAAAATACCTTGACCTGAAGAATGCAGTGAGTTCTACCAATGTTCCCAAACCCCATCTCCTTTATGCTATATTCACAATACAGTTTATTTGTTAACATCTGGTCTTTACCCTCAGCAAGAGATGCAGCGCTACAAGGAGGTGTGTTACTACATGCTGTTTGCCCTGGCAGCATATGGGTGGCCCATGTACCTCATTAGGAAGCCAACCTGTGGTATCTGCAGGCTGGCAGGTGCATGTTCGTAAGTACATTTGCTTTTTTTGGAATGTCTACATATTTCAACTCCTGGTGCATCTAGTCCATCCCCATGTTTCCCATGGAGTTTATTTTATTTATTTATTTATTTATTTCTTCTCCCTTATCAGACTCTTAAATCTGTATCACATTTTTCTAAGCCCTGTACACACGTTGAATAATTGTCAACCGAAACATCTGATTTGGATAACAGTTTAGTGTGTGTAGAGGCATCTGCCAACATCCTTTTGCCGATCCATTCCTATTGTATCACTAAACAACGTTGGGGAGCAACCAGCATATTTCTCCTTTACCACGGAAGGTCTCCAGATCACACCCCCCCCCCCCCCCCCGACAATATACAGTACAGATCTATTGAACTGCTGGGGATCCATAGATAAATCCCATTTGGTACAATCATCTAATGGTCCCTCCAAATGAGACTTATTTAACATCTGTGGGGATTTATTCTCATGTACCTGACTCTATCAGGGCGATGCACCGAGATCCGCTATCGGCAACCAGGTGCAAACAGCCCGGCGGGTGTTCTATGCCACTAGCAGCACTCGGAACATTGCTACCTGTCGCTTTTCTATTCCGGCACTAGAGCCGCAATAGAATGCCGATTTCAGCATATAACATTGCTTGGGGCGGCTGCGAGGTTAACTTTCGCATTAGCCTTTCAGCCTCCGTAAGGAAGGAGTTTAAGTCATCGGTTAGCGTATAACATCGGTAAGCATGACTTAAACTCCAAAACAGGAGCGGTGCGCCCGTTGGTGCATCGCCCTGATAGTCTTTTCTCTCTTTCAGAAGTTGTTGCTGTCTCTGTACTTCTCGCCCTCGCTTCGCCCCTGGGGTCACTATTGAAGAAGATAACTGCTGCGGCTGCAATGCAATCGCTATAAAACGCCACTTTTTAGATGAGAACATGAACATGGTGGATATTGTGTATACTTCATGTCATGATGCGGTTAGTGTAACAGTTCCACACTTCTTTTACACCCACTGTTTTATCTTTTCTGTTCTTTGTAGTCTGTAAGCATATAGATAGTCCCTATGGGGCCTGGAGTACAGTCAGTGTCGGGATGGAGTGTTGGGGCCCACTAGGAACTCTGAGACCACCAGGACGAGTTTATGGGCCCACCTAACATTTTGTATCTCTCTTATCACTCATTTACATATCTACCTTTCTCCTACTGACCCCTATTGTTCATTAAAATGCATTCCTTTGGCTCTGTATTTAAATTTTAGCATTTTACTCTGTTTTCTTGAGTAATTTGGCTGTGGGACCACCGAAGGATTCCCCTGTAACCCTGTGGGCCAGTCAGACTCTTGAGTACTGTAGATTAGAGTTTAGAACTGGAAGGCAAGGCTTGGTTTAGAATTCTGGGCTGGTTTGTCTTGTTAGTGACCCTTTTTTAATTTTATTTTCTAGATAAATTTGTGAGGGTTCTCATTCATCCAGGTCATGGTATATCTGTGGTATTCAGTTATATCAACTGGACTGGTTCTCATTTATCCAGGTCATGGTATATCTGTGGTATTCAGTTATATCAACTGGACTGGTTCTCCTTTAGCCAGTCTGCGGTATATCTGTGGTATTCAGTTATACAACTGTTCTCATTCATCCAGGTCATGGTATATCTGTTGTATTTAGTTACATCAACTCGACTGGTTCTCCTTTATCCAGGTCATGGTATAATTGTGGTATTCAGTTATATCAACTGGACTAGTTCTCATTCATCCAGGTCATGGTATATCTGTGGTATTCAGTTATATCAACTCGACTGGTTCTCCTTTATCCAGGTCATGGTATATCTGTGGTATTCAGTTACATCAACTCGACATGGTCTCCTTTATCCAGGTCATGGTATATCTGTGGTATTCAGTTAGATCAACTGGACTGGAAGCTTCTAGTTCACTTAATTTAACCGAATACCACTGATATTGTCTAGATAACTGTTTCCCACTGTTGTTATAATTTATTTCATCCCAATTTTCTCCCCTTTATTCAGGTTTATGAAACGCCATTTTTTGTGGCAGTTGACCATGAAAAGGAAAAAGTGGTTATAAGCATTCGTGGAACACTCTCACCAAAGGTAGGAAAACAATTCTTTTAATAGAGTTTTTTGTTGTTTTTTTTTTACCCTATGGGAAGGGTATAAACTCAGGAACTTTCTGACTCCTTCTCAGGATGCCTTGACAGACCTGACAGGAGATGCTGAGCGTCTACCAGTAGAAGGACATCATGGCACTTGGCTGGGACATAAGGTAAGACTTAAAGCAGTACAAACATAATTTCCCGTACTTTTGCCTCATCTACCACTCCCCCTTATTTATAATAAAGTAAAACCCAATTCATTAATATTAAAACCTTATTTTGCCTTTTCTGAAACCTAGTTCATATGCCATTCTCTGTCCTCAGGGGATGGTTCTTTCTGCTGAGTATATTAAGAAGAAGTTGGAGCAAGAAATGGTCCTTTCACAAGCTTTTGGCCGTGATTTGGTAAGTGCAAAAATATAAGGGGCAACTGACAGAAAAGATCTGGTTTATTTGTGGAATATTTTGTGCGCACAAATGACTACAATAATAGTCTTCTGTTCTTTTACTGTAAAAATAAAGAAGGCTACTTCTTTTTCTTACTGGTGCCCAAATCTGTATTTCACTGTTTCTTGCTTATCAACCAAATCCTGCACCATGCTGCAAGGGGAGCTTGGACAGGATTGGCAGATGAAACATGTAGGGACACCTATTGAAACACATGCTGCAAGGGGAGCTTGGACAGGATTGGCAGATGAAACTTGTAGGGACACCTATTGAAACACATACTGCAAGGGGAGCTTGGACAGGATTGGCAGATGAAACATGTAGGGACACCTATTAAAACACATACTGCAAGGGGAGCTTGGACAGGATTGGCAGATGAAACTTGTAGGGACACCTATTAAAACACATGCTGCAAGGGGAGCTTGGACAGGATTGACAGATGAAACATGTAGGGACACCCATTAAAACACATGTAGCATGGCTGAGTTAGAATGAATGCTGCTTAATTGTTATAACTTTGCAAACAGTGCAGCCTTGCTAATTACATTAAGCTAGTCAGCCTTTGATCAGATGATCTGGCAACCCAGGGCTTTGGTTAGTCAGTGCAGTAAGGATTTTGTTTCTGCTTATGAGGGAAATCAGTGGAAATTTTAGTCAGGTAGGTTCCTATGATGCTGCAAAAGCTAATTGTCAGATATGTTAATGCTGTAAATGAAAATAAACATGACACCTTTTGTCTTAATAACTATTTATGTGAAACAAGGTGCATAATATACTGTTATACTGATTAAAGCTCAGTGTCTCGTTTCATAGCCATCAGTACAGATCTGACTTATTTCACAGGAACTCAATTCCTTTGAGATGGAAGAATCTCCTAAAATAAACTCTGCTCCATTTGAAAGTAACATTCATTCTCAGCAGCTAGTGCAAGTCATTAATATCCCTTTGCTCAGAGCAGTTATGTGTTACTTCTGACTCCTGTTACTGTTGCTTGGGTATTTTGGATTTACATCTTAGGTCCTTGTTGATAGAATTCCGAGGCTTGTTTCCAGATATTGCTACTGTTCTCTTCCAAGACCTTTACTGTGCTACAGGGGCCTGTGCAATCTATTAGATTATGTGACCTTACTATTCATTTCGTCCAACATCTCTAAATTATTTACAGTTAAAGGGTTTCCATATCCAATTGAATTTTCAAATGTTACACCTTTAGATACAGCAAGTTCCCACTACTTCATCCTGAGAAATCATCATTTTAATCACAGCCTTTACAGGGAAAGACCTGTCACTCCAGGAGCAGAGATTGTAATATGTAACCCATTAATGACCTCTTACTAGGATCTTTAGCTATCTGCAACAATTATGAGAATCAGCAGAGAAAAGAAGGCGGGGGGATGGGAGGGGGAGATGTGTAAGAAGAGCAGTGTCCATGGTGAGGCTGTGCAGAAATTATGTGTCGCAGACACTACAAGAAGGCAGTGAGTAAGGGAGGGTGGGGGCAATTAGGAGTACTCCCTAAACATTAATAATTTAATGACAAAGCAAGCACAGATAATATGCGAGTACCACCATTTTACTTGTCTCAAATTGTAGTTTCAGATTAAGTTTGAGTGAGTGTAGGGACCCTTTAATTGTACTTTACATTATATTTACTGGAAATTTTTCTATTCAATCAAATGCAATGATTATTTGGCTTGTGTCAAGCAGGTTTTATAACTTCGCATCTGCTTGCCTCGCTTCTTGTTTGTCTAGGGGCACACAAGGCAATAATTCCAACCTGACCAATACATATACTGGTATTTACTGTAAGCTCTTCCGGGCAGGCCCTGATGTAAATGTATACATGTAATTATGAAGCACTACGGAAGATGTTGCCACTATATAAATCCATAATAATAATATTTCAGTCGATTGGGTCATAATAACGTATATATTTTATCGCTGCAACCGACCAATTATGGTTGTTCTTATGTGCAAATCAGACGAAAGTTCTATTGGACATGTCGGCAAATTTTGTCTGATTGTGTGGTTCCCCTTGTGTGTTCTTAGCCTAAGGTTTCCCCCAGCTTTAGAGTCTTTGTGCATCATGGTTTAGAAATGACAGAGACAAGTGCTAAAGGTCATTCTTTAATATATCAGTACAAAACCAAAACAGCATTTTCTCTCTATACTTTGAAATCGGACACTTTTGATGGCTGGAGAGAAAATCTTTTAATCTTTATAACTATCCTTATGTCCTCTAGAAAATCTGACGCTGAAGATTGATTCATTTTTTTCAGGCTCGTGGTACTAAACATTATGGACTGATCGTAGTGGGACATTCACTTGGAGCAGGGACTGCTGCTATTCTGTCCTTTCTGCTGCGCCCACAGTATCCTTCCTTGAAATGCTTTGCATATTCTCCACCCGGAGGGTTGTTGAGGTTTGTTATATAGATGCATATTTACAATATCATCTCTGTGTACCAATCTGTTTATGATGTCATCATATTTGTATACCCATGTGTTTTTTGTCATCATGTCTGTATATCCATCTGTTTATTATGTCTGTAAACCCATTTGTTTATGATGTCCTCATGTCAGCATACCCATCTGTTTATGATGTCAGGTCAGTATACCCATCTGTTTATGATGTCACGTCAGTATACCCATCGGTTTATAGTAACATAGTAATTAACATAGTAATTGAGGTTGAATAAAGACATGCGTCCATCAAGTCCAACCTTTTCATCCTCCTTTTTAACCCTACCTAACAGTTGATGTCATGTCAGTATACCCATCTGTTTATGATGTCGTGTCTGTAAACCCATCTGTTTATGATATAATGCCTGAATGCCCATCAGTGAAAGAAAAAATGTACTTGGCCTTGCCCTGTCTATGACCTTTGTACATCTTTTTCCATCTCAGTGAGGATGCAATGGAATATTCAAAGGAATTTGTTACATCAGTGGTGCTTGGGAAAGATCTGGTTCCCAGGTAAGCTGCTTAGCATCAAGTGAATCAATAGGCTAAATGTGTTACCTATTGCCTCACTGTGTTTTAAATTTTCTTTAGAATTGGGTTGTCCCAGCTAGAAGGTTTTCGGAGGCACTTGCTAGATGTCCTTCAGAGAAGCAACAAACCCAAGGTAAAGGTCCAAGCTTGTTAGTATCTCTAAGATCCAG
The DNA here is from genome assembly GCA_019447015.1 of Hymenochirus boettgeri. Lineage (NCBI taxonomy): Eukaryota > Metazoa > Chordata > Amphibia > Anura > Pipidae > Hymenochirus > Hymenochirus boettgeri. The sequence continues at coordinate 37,714,086 of CM033472.1, read as the reverse complement.
CACCCAGCTTCTCTACATGTTATAACCAACCTGTTATTTCCCTAGTGGCGTATTATTCTTGGTGGAACTAAGTGCATACCCAAGTCAGAGCTCCCAGACGAGTCAGAAGCTGTTACAATACCCAACAGTCGACTGTGGACGCATCCCAGTGACTTGACTATAGCCCTCTCTGCCAGCACTCCCCTTTACCCCCCGGGCCGCATCATTCACGTAGTGCACAACCATCCCATAGAACAATGCTGGTGAGTGTTGCTGGACAGAATATGGGGATTCCCTTACTAGAGGGACTTGTTTTGTTGCTATTTCTACCCAGCATTTCCTTTCCTCCATTTCCAGTTTCTGGGATCAAGAAGAACCAACGTACTTTGCCATCTGGGGAGATAATAAAGCATTTGAAGAGGTGATAATATCTCCAGCGATGCTCCATGAGCATCTCCCTCACGTGGTAATGGAAGGACTGAACAAGGTGTGTTTGAATTTCTACTTTAAAGATATAGTCAGCACAATAAAAACGTAGACAATGTAATAGATTTTCTCGTTCCTGGAAACATACATTTTAATTTTGTGTAAACGCTATTGGACTCACATATGCCAGTACTCATGGGCTTATTGTATAAGGTGAATGGTAATACATGTGGCTAGAATGAGAACTTCAGTGCTTATGTAATACTGAAAGGACAACTCCACTGTAAACATTTACTTTTTAAAAATGAAAAGTACCTGGGGCAGGGAGGTTAGATTTATTATTCCTACTTCCTCCTTTTGTTGAGGAGCTACAGCACTAACAGTTTTCTTCTGCCAGGTTAGTGTTGTGGGCTTTTCTGTATTAAAGATAATGCTGAGGCAATGGGGAAGCCTGGCAGAAACAGTTTTCTGCTGGCGTTCCTCACAGATACTATAGTGGGAGGTAGGAATTCTTGCCCCTAGTACTTTACATGTTAAAAACTTTATATGCACTATTGTTCGCCTTTAACTGGCATTTATAATGGATAGAAACTGTGTATATTACATTGCACGTGCGTATGTGTGTGTCCTCTCAGTTTGTTTATTGTTATTTGAACAACAAGTATTTGTTGTTCAAAAAATTGTTCAAAGAATTGGACTGAGGTGGGGATTGAACTGGCACTTCTCAAATCTCACCCATGGCTCCAACCAAACGTCCTTTATTCAGTTACTTTGAAAGTAAATGTTCATTTGGGAACACTGAAAGCAAATAAAAATATCTCATTTTGAACTTCTTTAAAAACCAAAATTTGTCTGAAATACCAAACCTTAAATAAAAGATGTAAAATTAAAGGGTATCTCTTTAATGGATTCTACAATTCAGTTGGAGATAGCATTACTAGCTGCCATCTCCCAGTTTACAAGCCGACATATGTGACTCAATGGAGCTCAGTTGGGGATGCGGCCAACAGGAGGCTGCAGGATCATGTAAGTAATGCTTGGAAATTGAATTGGGAGATGGCAGCTAGTGATCCTATATCCCACTGAATTGTAGAATTCATTTTTGTAAAGTTGTTTTTCTGGGTGGGGTTACACATTAAATACTTATGTATTGTAATGAAATAATGCACCTCTCCTATTGCAATAAAAGTCCTGGGACTTAAAAGGCATGCTCAAACACCTACAGCCCCCGCCACCCAGCATTATTACCGGTACAATCATAGAGGTATGTTACAAATTTCCAATGGTCAATCTGATGATAGCATTCAAATTAGTCTCTTCCTGCCTTAAAGGTCAGTACACATTTCCAATAGGAAGTACAAGGCACAACGCCCAAGCGTGTGCATGTTTGGGACGAATGTCCGTTCCAGACAGCGATCGCTTTGTTTGTAGGCTTTGGCTTTGTAGGCCAAAATGGACGTTTGGTCAGGACTCGTTTATGATCCCCACCCCCCCCACGAGTCACTTTTCAAAGATTGGGCTACACACATCCCTGAGAGTTCTCCCTATATAAAGTATACATAAAGTATGTGGAGAACGTTTGGGACTTACACATTCAACATCCGAGTGTTTACTCGTTTTTACGCTATTCAGTTAAACAATAAAGGGCGAATCTGACTGAATCATCCCTTTATCGTTAAAGTGTACATGTACACCCAGCTTTACAGATTTTCTTTATAAAGTGACTGCTACACAATGTGCCTCTAGGTGGTGTTTCCTAGAGCTGGTCAATAAACTGACATTTCACCTGCATCTCCTGAACTACATCACATAGTGGTGAGAGTGGGACTGTTTCAATTAGCCTTTTTTGCTCTGCCATTAGGACTTTAAGGTAAATATTTCCTTTTACACTATTTACAATTTATTTTTTCTTCACAATTTATCCATTAACAGGTCCTGGAGAATTATAACAAGGGAAAAACTGCTCTTCTCTCAGCTGCCAAGGTTATGGTGAGTCCAACTGAAGTGGATCTGAACCCAGAGCTAATCTTCCACCAGCAACCTTATCCCCCTCCTCCAATTCTGGAGGTGATTCCTGCCATAATGCCGGGGGCACAGAACAGGAGAAACAGCAGCACCAAGTAAGAAGGGAGAATGTTCAATGTGCACATCAACCAATTCATGTGCTCTCCACCACACTGTACTGCACACATGATGGGATATCAGCCTTTATTTGTTCTATGCTTCAGTTACTGTTGCACCAACCTTCTTGGGGTTCTTTTCTTGATATTGTCTCTCTTCTTGTCTTAATCCATTTACCTTTATTTCAATGTGTGTGTCTTATGTCATCATTATTCAGGGTCCTGGGTGATCTGATATCTCACTTCAGTGTGTAATGGAGGCTGTTCTATCACTTTTTCTTGCTTATCCATGGCCTATTTGTATGGTCCTTAGTTTATCCATCTGTGAGTGTTTATCACATTTTATTTCTCTTTCTAGATTGTATTCCTTCCCACTTTAGATTCTTGCCTAGTCTGGACTAACATTTTTACCCCTTGGTTACATTCATTAGACATGAGCATCTCCAGCCCTTCAGTTGCTGCACTAAAACCTTCTGGCTTCCCCAAGAGGCAGCTGGAGGCTACAGGCTGCCCATCCATGATTGGCAAATTCTTCCTTTGCTTTTTTAATGCCAACCTTTTTTCAGCATTCCTCTGTTTTTTTGTAGCTTTTCTTCCTTTTTCTCCTTGCTTTTAGCTTGATTATTACTTTGGTTTCCCTCCCTGTTATGCAGTATTGATCATTCCTTTTCTCATTTCATTTGTAATATTTCATGTTTTTATCTGTCGTCTCCTGCAGGAGTAAACAGTCAGAGATCAGCCTTGAGGGTTTTTATGACTCTCGACTTCTATCCCCAATTCTGAAAGACCCTGTAGAACTCCTGTTGATGAGCACAAAGGATTGCCTGGCTGCCTCTATCCATGATCGCAGGGCTCCGCTGGCCACCATGGAAAGTCTCTCTGATAACGAATCTGTTTACAGCTTTGACTCAAGACGCTCTTCTGGTTTCCGTAGCATAAGAGGGTCCCCGAGCCTTCGAGCAGTGTTGGAACGTGATGAAAGTCATTGTTTCTTTATTGACCCCACTATACCTGAGGAAAACCCATCACTGAGCTCCCGGACTGAGCTTCTAGGAGCAGATGCTTTGTCCAAGCATTCACAGGAGAGCCAGCCTACTGAGGTTGCTCACAATAGTGGCAGATCTTCACCAGGCGAACTGCCACCTTGGGATGAGGAGGCAGTCACAGGAGGGGAGACTATTAGAGCTCTCACCCCACCCAGGGAAGAATTGGTACTGCAAAACGGGCGCTTGAATGATGTGCCAAGTCCCCAGGTTTTAGAATTTGCAGAATTTATAGACAGCCTTTTTAATCTGGACAGTAAAAGTGGTTCTTTGCAGGATCTTTACCACATTATGGTTTCAGAGGGCACAGACCGTGATATTCCTAAGTCAGTCAGTGACCAGGAAATCCTACTACGGGCACAGTTTGAGCCTAACTTGGTACCCAAACCACCACGCCTCTTTGCCGGCTCTGCAGATCCTTCCTCTGGCATTTCTGTTTCAGCCTCTTTCCCTCTTAGCTCCTCTGGAGAACTAATGGACTTAACGCCAACGGGTATGAGCAGCCAGGAGTGCCTGACCCCTGACCCTATCCGAACTCCAACACCAACAGGCACCGGTAATGGTAAAAAGGAAGAGTTGATCATCTCTGCTCTCTAGCGAAGTGCACGGGGAATAATGGACTGAGAATGTTGGGTTTTCTAGGAGACCAGGTTTAGTAAGCGAGATGCCACTGGTTACCTGAGCTCTCCGAAATTTTCATTCAAGGGAAAAATTTTCAAGGAAAATGTTTACAGCTAGCAGTCCTGTATTTTACAGATATAGGTAGTGGCTAGTCTGCTTGGATAGAACTGTAGTAATACTATAGGAAGTCTTCATATGCATTTCTGTAAGTTACTAAGTCTGCAAAGCAAAAAGGGATTTCACAGCCTCAGCAAAGGTCATGAACAAAGAAAAGAGACTAAGTTGCACTAAAAAAAAAAAAAGATTCCACAGTATGGTAGCCTAGTGAAACTCCATTTCCTGCCATGTGCGGGTCCATGAGATGTAAAACAGTTTGTAGAAACACTACAGCTCCTAATAAGGGGCCAAACTATTGCCCTCTATGGGAGGAGGGAAACACAATTTCACCCTTTGCCTTCTATACCTTCGTGTCTCTCACTTCCATCTTCTAACTGGATTTGCAGCATGTCTCCTTTTGTTCAGGTTTATATGTTGTTCAATTTACAGAAAAATTCACCAGAACGTATTATGTCTGTCTGTAGAAGCAGTACCGCATGTTTGCTTATATTCTAGCGCATCTGAGAAATGGCATCAGGCTCATGGGCTCAAATAGTCTTATATAAAACTAGTTTTGCACCGTAGTCATGCAGTGCCGCGGGCCTTGTCTGCAATGTGCATACACATATCATGGACAATTCATTAAGAGCAATTAGGGAACATCTGACACATCTTATACTTCAGGTCAATTGTGCATTAGATTCAGTATTCTTTAGTGATTGTGTCAGCTGAAATGTTGTTACTTCCAATGGGATTTTTCATTGGTCTCAGATTTAGTATTCTGAACAGGAGGGTATTAAGGCCAGTATTAATTACTGGCCTGTGTGTGTAGGAAAATATCCCCCCAAACCTGCAATAGTCAGAAAGCTGAAAGATAAGACTAACCTGAAATGCTGCACAATGCCCTATTACCCCTCTATCTGCTTCCTGGTTCTTCCGGTTAGCAGCTGCCAGTCAGGGAATGCTATTGTGCAAGCTTGTAAGAGAGTAGAAAATATATATAAAAATGAACCAATACTGAAAACACCACAGGAGCGCCCGGGATCCCCTTACCGAGCAAAACACCGGGAAAAAGGGTCACCCGAAATCACTGTCGTAACCACGGCAGTGACGCAGGCTCCTCACTCCCTGCAACAAATATAATAGATACAACCTGGGTACACCACAACAACTATAGCTAAAAACATAAAATACAGTTTATTATAAAATACACATAAACAATATGTATAGCTGGCCAGCTACAACAAAAAACTCCTACCTGATACCTAAGTTATCTGAACCAATATAAATAACTGTAAATGGACACTATATTAAAAAGAGTCTAAAATAACTCGTCCGATGCAGCGCAGTGCAGAGCAGTCACTGGAATATGTAATAATGTTAAGCAGACAAAATGCTTCATATCGGTCAATCCTGGGATATACAGAAAACGGTAAATTCTTATTATTCCTTTGAATCCGTTAAGCAGTATAAAAGCCAAATTAGTGTGCACACATAAATTCGATGAGATGGTATAGTCAACACAAGATTGTAATATACATCACTGATCCTCACGATATGTGATTCCCCACATAATATCGATCCTGTGATCCCTCGGACACTTAGTACATTTACAGTGTCCGTAGCCTGTTTGCCTCCGGGACTATCAGCAAATCCGAAGTGGGTATTAAGTTTTGTATGTCGTTAGATGCTGAAAACTCGTGGCGGTGGATTTCAATCTTGCTAACGTTAGACCATCTCCTTCTTCCGGTGTCTGTCACTATGACGCGTTTCACTCCTCAGAGCTTCATCAGATAGGGACACCCACCTTACACCAGTCGCTTAAATGGACCCCAGTCTCAGTTCTCATTGGTCCTTAATTAACTTTTGGTTTTATTTTCTATACGGTTTCTTGCCTATTCCGGCCCCGGGGATAGACCCCATCATTAAATAACACAATTCCATAAAAAGACCAGTCATATGGCTCTGTATTAAGACCCTGTATAAATATACCTCCGCTCCATTAAGGAGCTCCTTAAAATGGAGCAGAGGTATATTTTCGAATATGAAAGTATGAAACCAAGAGGTCTGAATGACCAGATAGAATTAGCTCCATTTCTTTAATAAGTATATTCACCATGATGTAACGAAGTAAAGATGCATCTCGGAGTATAGGAGTATGAGATCAAAAAAGGTCCTATTGACCAAAGTAAACTGGCCTCAGTGTTTTTAGGGGTATATCCTCCTTTCCGTTTAAAATATTTTTCTATAGTAACTCAGAAAGTATTAGTTTAGAAATGAAGGGTCAACTGAGGAATAATAAAAGAGCAGGATGATTAATGTTAGTAAATGGCCTAATGGCCAATAGTGGATAAAATTGGAAGTTCTAAGTTCGTTTGTTACAACTATTGGAGGGGAAGTTCTAAATGGTTTTAATACGATCCAATGTGTAATGGAACTGCAGATATGTATTAAATTGTGTAATAATTTTCTCCAGTGTGGATACAACTGTACTAAATCTTAATGGAACAGAGATGTCCTATGACATAGGTCTATAGAGCAGAATTGTAGAGCCGGTCTTTTTATGGAATTGTGTTATTTAATGATGGGGTCTATCCCCGGGGCCGGAATAGGCAAGAAACCGTATAGAAAATAAAACCAAAAGGTAATTAAGTAAAGGACCAATGAGAACTGAGACTGGGGTCCATTTAAGCGACTGGTGTAAGGTGGGTGTCACTATCTGATGAAGCTCTGAGGAGTGAAACGCGTCATAGTGACAGACACCGGAAGAAGGAGGTGGTCTAACGTTAGCAAGATTGAAATCCACCGCCAATCACATCTCGTGAGGATCGGTGATGTATATTACAATCTTGTGTTGACTATACCATCTCATCGAATTTATATGTGCACACTAATTTGACTTTTATACTGCTTAACGGATTCCAAAGGAATAATAAGAATTTACCGTTTTCTGTATATCCCAGGATTGACCGATTATGAAGCATTATTGTTCTGCTTAACATTATTACATATTCCAGTGACTGCTCTGCATCTGCGCTGCATTGGACGAGTTATTTTAGACTCTTTTTAATATAGTGTCCATATTACAGTTATTTATATTGGTTCAGATACTTTAGGTATCAGGTAGGAGTTTTTTGTTGTAGCTGGCCAGCTATACATATTGTTTATGTGTATTTTATAATAAACTGTATTTTATGTTTTTAGCTATAGTTGTTGTGGTGTACCCAGGTTGTATCTATCATATTTGTAAGAGAGTAGCCAGAAACCTTTTGAGGTACAGAGAGGGGAGAGAAGAACATTTTGCTGCATAATAGATTAAGCCTTACATCTGTCAGCTTTCAAGCTATTGCAGGTTTGGGTGGGGATTTAATCTCAATTTTTTATTTGAGGGATGTAATTGCCCTTTAATTTTTAATGAGCAGCAAAGAGAACATTTAATAGAAATTGGTTGTGTCTGTTGGTGATCATGTTTCTTTACCATGCATACTGGGAGTCTGGCCTTGTAAAAATTTGCGGTACTGCTTCCAAGGCCAAGTCTGTTGTAGAAAGCACTGCACGGTTATTTGTATTTATAATGTGTCAAAGTCAGAGCGGGTTCTAATAGTCAGACTTGGTGTATTGTTTACCAGAGGGTCATTCGGCTTAATGCCATTTATTTCTACTGCTTAGTAGATAGTCATAACTTTCCAGCTTAAAATGATATTTAGAACTTGGGAATTTTAGATTTTTGGACAGGAAAATGAATTGTAAAACGAATGCTTTGTAATTGCACATAAGCAAAATTTGCACCAGTCGGGACATAGCACAGTCCAGTGTAGCCTAAAAGTTAATATCTGGTTGCTAAGGGTTTTTGGACTACAGCAAACTTTGCCTTTCTTACTACACAATTGCAATAGCAAGTATGAATAAAGTACACATGCCAAAATGCAATAAGTCCTTCTTGCTGAGGCCCAAAACTGAGCACCCACATATGCAGAATGTGCCAAATTGCATTGTGCTGTCTGGAAAGCAACTGTGTGTGCTGCTGAGGGCATGGGGGGAACCAAATCAGTGTTCTCCCTAGGGTCTTTTAGCCGGGCGGCCAACCCGGCTACTTTTTCATGCCACCCGGCTGGAAAAAAAATTCTAGAGGGAACACTTGTGATTTGAAAGAATTTATAGGTATGTTTAATAGGTGTACCAATACACTTGCAAGATTATTTTAGCACATGTTAACTAGCTTTTCCAAGATCCCTAAGGCCACAAAATGGTGGCACATGTGCTTGTGCTGCTATATTACATCTGGGTTGCCTTCAGATTTTGCCGAACTACAACTCCCTGCGGGTGTTGCCGAACGACAACCCCCTGCATTCTACAACCACGGAATGCTGGGAGTTATGGTTTTTAAACATCTAGTGGGACGAAAGTTAGACACCCCTGACCTATATAATGAGCATAATGCAGTGCACATTTTTCCCCACCACCAAATTTCCCGTCACACCCCACCCGGCTACTTTTTCATGCCACCCGGCTGGAAAAAAATTCTGGGGAGAACACTGCAAATGATAAAAAGGATTTTAATAGGATCTGGAAAGCAATTACCTTGTTGCTGGTATAGATGGTGAAGTCATATACTCTGAGCCACCAATTTTAAAGCATATCAAAACCATAGGGTAACAATTGTTTTAAGCCTGTCCCATTACTATGACTGATATCTGCTAAAAAAGGGTAACTAAACTGGATCTACTGTAACTGCCAGGATGATCTACAATTCAGTGGGAGGTAGGATAGCTTATTTCCATCTCTGTGAATAATAGCTCTGGCAGCTTGTTTGTTCTTTCTGATAATGTGTTTGCAGGTTGTTGTAGGACAGAAATAATCAATATGTGGCTCACAAACTGTCTAGCTGCAACGCCAGTTGCACCTCTGCAAGTTTTAATGCGCTAATGAAGGAAGGAATATATAACCTTGTGATAATGAGTGTTAAACACTATACTCGTGCAGTAACTGACTGTTCTCTTTCTTCTCCCACAGCCAGAGTCACTGACTTTCCTGCTGTCTCTGGCAACAGCAAGCATATGTTAATAAAGGGGAGGGTAGACTGGGGGAGGAGCCAGAGAGATGTCATTGTATAGTGTTTCTTTTAAGTTGAAAACTGGAAGACTGCAGAGTGGATCCCTCTCCGTTAAGGCCTATCAGGAAGTAGGAATCTAAAGTAGGAAGCTAAAAATTTTAGCCTGCATTTTTTTTTCTATCCAGCATACTTTTATTTGTTTTGTTTTTTTACTAAGGAGTTTATAACATTACGTTTCCCTTTTATTTAATTGCTTATTTATTTGTCTTGCTGCTGTTTTTGCAGTGCTCCAGCTGCTTTTGTTTGTCTGTGTTATCAATATATTATTGATTAATCTCCCTGTGCGTCTGGTCATGGGGAGGATTATAAACACTGGAGTTTTTCCTTTTGCACAATAGGTATTTCAGAGGGAAGTCCTAAGGTAGAGAGGGGCTGTTGTTACAAATGCACATTTAGCTAATCAAAGGAAAAAACAATCTACCCCATTCACATGTGTTACTATCACATACAGGGATTTTCACTCAGAGCAGCCCATTACTGTAAGCTGCTTGTATAAAGCAATGAGCTTTCAATCTGCCTTAGATAGATGTTAGCTGGTGTAATGGGAATAGCTGCATTATTTTAATATCTTTTATTTTAAGATCTACCTTTAGAGGCTATTGCAATAAGAGCTGCAAAAGTTTGCCCCTGCTATTAATTTTCTGCAACAAATCAAATGTTTTGGTAAATGCTATTGTCTGATTGGTTGCTGCTGATTAATGGCATGTACAAATTACAATTTAATAGTAATATTATTAATAAGAGATGTGGAGCTAGGGTTTTTGTTGGTACCTTTTACCAGAGGAATCCAATATTTGGCACTGATATTTAAACAAGAGAAATCTCGAAGGGTGTAGAGTAACATCAGCTAGATGGGTGCCTGTTGGAGGCCTCTGCCTTATACAGTGGTGCTGTTAGGGGCACTCGGGTCTTTAACTTACAGTATGAGGGCGTTTACACCATCCCCCCTCCCTGAGTGCCTTAATTTACAAAAAAAAAACCTGGGCATAGCTCCTTTCTCTTTCCCATAACCATAATAATGGTGCAACAAATAATCTACAGCAGGAATCCTGTAAACGTGCATGCCCTTAGAACCCTTACATCACTGCTCCGTCTTGTGCCATAACCCCCAAAGCCTTTGTAGTTTATGTAAAAACAAAAAAAAGTACTTAATATTGTAAAGAAAAAAGGTATTGAAATATATTATATCTTATAAATATATAAATATATACATACACTCTTGTATATTCTATACAGATTGTATAAAGAGACTAGGGGCTCATATAGCCTACGGTGCATGTACAATCTTTAAGGATGTACGTACTTCATTGTGTCTAATAAAATCCTCCCAAGTTACGTATCTCCATATAAAGATGGAGAGAATAAAATAAACACATTCCAAAGCAATTACATGTGGAAAGAGATAGGTAAAACCTATCAAATCATTTCACTATAGATGTGCCATAAAATATATCCTGTCCTGTTTACGGTACAGTTGGAATAATATTATATATATATATATATATATATTGCTATGAAGTTTAAAAATAAATTATATAATTTAAAGATATCCAAAGTACAAATTGCAGTATTAGCAGGCCTTTAATATAAGGATGGAATCTGATTGAATAATCTAGGGAATGAAGGAAGTAGCAGTTGTATCTCTCTGATTGGGTACAAAATACTACATATAAGAAGAAAAAAAATCTGGTAGGAAATGAATTTTATTATTGTCCAGTCTTAATAAACTACTCTAGTAAGCGAACACAAGTATTTGAAGGTCAGTTTGAACTGAATCTTATCTAATAAGCGGCGAAAGAGTCTGCTTGTGCTAATAATCTACAGTAACCACTTAGTTTAAGCTTTGTAAAGGATTATATGCGATTGGTGGCTGTAGATAAATAGCACAAACTTGCTTGTCTTATTCCATAAGCCCCTAAATAACTTAGCACAGCATGTGTCCTTACCTGCCAAGTCAAGATATCTGTTTTATATGGTATTACTGTTAATAGAGTATCATTCTAGTAAGAATAATTTTTAATCATGTTTGTTTTTAGGTTTTTTTTTATTCTTCTAACTTTTGAGAGCCTCTGTCTAGTTGGCACCAGAGCTAAACTGCCCTTGAATTTTTCTAAAAACAGCCAATGAGGCTGCTAAAACAACTAAGATGAGCTCTTTATAACTTTGTTTACCGTAGAAGAAAAAAAAAATAGGATTAATAAACTAACACTGTACATCCTCTACTGACAGGTCATGTCCCTTATTTATTCAGTATTAGGTGCCCAAATCTTGCTTTTCAGAAATTCCGAAGCCATCGTGTACTGATAAAACTCAACACTATGCCTGTGGGCTTGGATTTGCCCATGCTATGGACAGTTTTTATAACCACAACTGGAAACCTTGGTTGAAGGGAGGGGGGAGGGGTGGATAGCTGCATCTAATTAACCTTCCCTATTTTCTGCCTCCTCTTTCTATCCACATAAACTTTCCTATATAACACTAAAAACTGTTTGCATTTTGGAATGGCACTGAAGATTAATTAAAAAAAAGAAAAAAAATGTGTTTACTTGACTTGTTTTTTTGTATGAACATTAAAGGGGAACTCTGATCGCCATACAAGAGACCTCCATTTAATAGATATGCTTTCAAAGAAGTCCAGTATCTTGTGTGTAGCTGCAGTTTTTCTGCCGTCACAGCCATGAAGAGGATGACCCTTCCTCCTTGTACCATCTCTCCTTTCCAGATGTGACACAGAGTATACCCTCTGCAATGATATGTGATAGCATTAACCCTTTCACTGCCAGGAGATTTTCATTTTTTTTTGCGTTAACTGCCAGAAGAATTTTCAGGATTTTGTCCTTAATCGCTTTAGACTAATTTTACAGTAGGAAACCTTGCAGTAAATCAGGAATATTATACATTGTTTTTTTCAGCACAAAGTGTACTTTAACATGTCACCAAAATTGCAACTTTTCTGGAAATTTTACTGGAATTATGGGTAAATATGTAAAAAAAATGAAAATTTGCAAATTTTCATGGATTTTCCCATTTTTACTTATAGTTATCTTAGTTACGCACAAAAATCTTAATGTTTTCTAAAAGCTCAGATACTCCCGAATACAACGATACCAGATATATGTAGGTACCCCCACTTTTCCTGTACAGGAGACCCCCCAAACTAAAACTGCACCTCCTAGAATATTACACCAAATTAAAATGTCTAACAACTACTGACAGTTAACATGAATATCTACCAAATTATCTAAAATATCCCCACAAGTGGATATTTTTAGAAACACACAACCCGCAGGATTTTACGAGTGAGTTAGTTTCGATCAAATGCAGAGACCTGGACGCAGCTCTTCGTCAAATTGTAAGTTAACTTTCTCACATTTTCCTTTTTTTCCTCAACTGTAAAATCGGAGACAAAATCAAATGCGAATTTCAGCTAAAAACTGTGGAGGAAAGTTAAAACGCATCTCAAATATGAAAGCCTAACCCCTCCCAATAAAACGGTATGACACACTTCATGGGTGTACCCAGAGACATGGCTACCACTAACCTAGAGCGTGACCAGTGCCATGTCAGTAGCAGCAAAAAAAAAATTACCAGTTTTTGTATTTGAACAGTCTGCAGTTTTTCCACAAAACACCCCCCCAACTCAAAAATACCCCCCACAAACTTATATTCCTGAAATCTACACACCTTCAGCATGTAACACTGTAGTTCGTTCATTCATATCATCAATGGTGTGGGCGCAGTTCTTCGTAGAAGTTTGCACTTTTACCAGATGTTCAAAAAAAATGAACATCAAACAACGTTCAAAAAGGTAGAAATCATGCCCCATGGAATGTAAAAAAAAGTTACCAAATCAATCTAATCTCCCAATGTCCTAAATCAAACGGTATGCCATATGTGTGGTTACACACGCAGACGTGGAAGCGAAAAGCCACAAGTGAGACAATGCACGATGGCTCAGAAACGGCGAAAATATTTAGCCAACTCCGAATTTGGACAGTCTGCAGTTTTAATCCACAAAACACCCCCGTACTTAAGAAATAACCCCCATAAACTATATATTCCTGAAATCTACACACCTTCAGCTATGTAAAGCAGTAGATTATTCATTCAAACCATCAATGGTGTTGGCGCAGTTCTTCGTAGAAGTTCGCATTTGTCTGAAAAAATGAACAAAAAACAACTTCAAAGGTGAAATCATGCCAAAACCTCATGGAATGTAAAAAAAGTTACTAAATATCAATCTCCCAAATGTCCTGAATCAAACGGTATGCCATATGTGTGGTTACACACACGCGGACGTGGAAGCGAAAAGCCACAGGGAGACAATGCACAATGGCTAAGAAACGGCGAAAATGTTTAGCCAACTCCGAATTTGGACAGTCTGCAGTTTTCCACAAAACACCCCCGTAACTTAGAATAACCCCCACAAACTATATATTCCTGAAATCTACACACCTTCAGCTAGTACGCTGTAGTTCGTTCATTCATACCATCAATGGTGTGGGCGCAGTTCTTCGTAGAAGTTCCACTTTTCTGAAAAAATTCAAAAAACAACTTCAAAAGGTAAAAATCATGCCAAAACCTCATGAAATCTAAAAAAAAGTTACAATATCAATCTCCCAATGTCCTGAAATAACGGTATGCCATATGTGTGGTTACAAAACGCGGACGTGGAAGCGAAAAGCCACAAAGTGGACAATGCACGATGCTCAGAAACGGCGAAAATATTTAGCCAACTCCGAATTTGGAACAGTCTACAGTTTTTTCCCACAAACACCCCCCGTAACTCAGAAATATCCCCCACAAACTATATATTCCTGAAATCTACACACCTTCAGCTATGTAGCACTGTAGTTCGTTCATTCATACCATCAATGGTGTGGGTGCAGTTCTTCGTAGAATTTCGCATTTCTTACACAATTTTCTGGAAAATAAGAAAATACATTTCAAAGTTACAAAATCACACCAAAACCCCATGTAATGTAAAAAAACCTTACCAAATATCATCTCCTAAATGTCCTGAATCAAACGGTATGCCATATGTGTGGTTACACACCACGGACGTGGAAGCGACTATCAAAATGTAAAACATGCGGCAGTGAGCCAATAACAGCATTTTCCCAGATTTTTCAAACTGAACACTCCTAACTTGGAAATACCCCCGCAAAACTATATATTCTCGAATTTACATACCTTCAGCTACGTAACTCTGTAGTTTGTTCATTCATACCATCAATGGTGTGGGCGCAGTTCTTCGTAGAAATTCGCATTTGTCTGAAAAAAATGAACAAAAACAACTTCAAAAGGTAGAAATCATGCCAAAACCCCATGGAATGAAAAAAAAGCTACTAAATATCAATCTCCCAATGTCCTGATCAAACGGTATGCCATATGTGTGGTTACACACGTGGACGGAAGCCAAAAGACACAAAGTGAAACAATGCACATGGCTCAGAAACAGCAAAAATATCATCAATCTGAATTTGAACAATCTGCAATTTTTCCCCCAAAAACCCCCCACAACCATATATTTCTCGAATCCTCACACCTTTATCTACGAAATTCTGTAGTTTGTTCATTCGTACCATCATTGGTGGGGCGCAGTTCTTCATAGAAGTTCACAGTTTTAGCAGATTTTCTAAACAAAATTGAAAAAAAACCACTCTCAAAGGTAGAAATCATGCCAATCCCAAGTAATGTAAAAAAAAGTTACAAAATATCATATCCCAAATGTCCTGAATAAACGGTATGCCCTAGTATGGTTACACGCGCAACGTGGAATCAACTAGCCACAAAGTAGCCATGAACAATGGCCCAATTACAGCAACTTTTCAGATTTGTCAACTAAACACCCCTCTATATTAGAAATACCCCCCCAAACTATATATTCTTGGAATCTACACACCTTCAGCTACACAATGGTGTGATTCCTTTATGCATACCACCAATGGTGTGGGGCGGAGTTTCATGTAAAATTTCGCTTTTTTACAAGATTTTCAGGAAAAATTTATAAAAATACAATTCAAAGTTAAAAATCATGGCAATTTCCATGTCATGTAAAAAAACTTGTCAATTATCAATCTTCCAAATGCCCTGAATCAAACGGTATGCCATATGCGTGGATGTACACAGGGACATGGCCCACCACTAGCTCAAATGGGACACATGCACAAGTGTATACAAGAAAAAAATCAAAGTGCTCTGTAATTTCAAACAGCCCCAAAACTGAAATGCCCCCCACAAATAAAACTCCCAACTAAATATCAATCTCCCACATGTTCTGAATCAAACGGTATGCCCTATGTGTGGAGCACACAGAGACGTGGCCACCAACTAGCTCAAATGGGACGCATGCACAAATGCAATTACAAGAAGAATCAAAGTGCTCTGTAATTTGAACACCTACACTTTTCTAAGGAAACAGTCCCAAAACATGGAAATTCCCCCCAAACTATATATTTTTGGAATCTACACACCTTCATCTACGTTACTATGCCATGCTTTCATACATACATGAAGAATTCCAGACCCACTGATCCAAAAGTCCGTGCTTTTAGGAGATTTTGTGAAAAAAATAATAGAGGACCAATGGTTGAAATCCTAACTAACCCACTTGGCAAGTAAAAAAACCCCTAAACGGCAATCTCCCACATGTCCTGAATCAAACGGTATGCCATATGGGTGGGTGCAAACAGAGACGGGGCCACCACTGCTCAAATGGGATCCATGCGCAATTGCAATTACAAAAAAATAAAAAACGCCACAACCCACCCCCACCCCCTACCCACTCCCCCTTTTAGTGGTATTTTAGTGAAAAGCAGTTAGTACGGAAGTCCCACAAGTTTTTGCACACTTTTACTGATCCTAAAGTTAAATCTGGTCTTTTTTTGGTACCTCTGCAAAATTCCCTACTAAAATAGGCTTAGTTTCCCTTGAAATCGAACAAATAATGATCCGCGTTTACTTTAGCGATCACCGGGGACATTGGGAAGCTTGGGAAGACAATTTTTTTTGCTATTATATTTTTTTAGGTTAAAAAAAAAGGTGTGTGTATCACTTTAAGATTTTATTTTGTGTGCATTTCCCCTATTTTTTGGGAATCATTCCCAAATGATCATCAATCATCTTATAGGAATGATACCGAACTTGGAATAACGGGCATAAATGCCCGTTTTCCAATTCGAAATCCGATCGGAAAAATCACTTCCGGAAATCATTTCCAGGAAGTGATTTTCATTCTGGCAAAGTCATAAATTGGTGATCAGAAGTGATCACCAAATTTTGATCTCTGTCCCCATTTTTTTTCTAAGCCTTCGCTAAGTAGCAAAGACTTAGAAAAAATCCTATTTGTGAATGGACACTTTGAGTTCCATTCACAAAATGTATAGTAAAGCTGTTAGCTTGACAGCTTTTACTATACTCAGGGACTGCAGCATGATCTCCATAGATCATGCTGCAGTACTCCACTGGACCACCGCATGCAGCAGTGTACCTCCATATGGGAAGACCCCGGTAAGGAGGAAGTTCTGTGATGTCACCGGGGTCTCCCATTCAGCTTCCTCCTCCGACCGGCAGCTTCAAGTTAGGGAAATCTTCAATGCAGGATATCTCCTGATCCCCCCTCGGATTTGGACGAAACCGAGGGGGATCGAGGGGACTAGGGGGGCAGTTGAATGCTGCCCCCATCGGCCCTAGCAGGGGGGGAACATTTTTGGAGGGGGAAGCCACAGATCGTATATTCACGATCTGTGGCAGTTTGTGCATTCACTGCACAGATCGTGAATATACGATCTGTGGCATTGTGTGGGTGAAAAGGGTTAATAGCATACGATGCAATGATATCTTACCAAAAAACAACATCAGGCACCTATAAAATGCAAATGATGTGCTTCCCAGTGCTTAATTTTGTGAAATAGGAATGCTAATTAGGAGCTATCAATAGAGGGGGATTCCCAGGTGGTAAGACAGCAGTGAGCATGCTCTGACCTTGGGCCCAGGGGAGGGTTTGGTAATCTCACAGCAGGCAGTACAAGCAAGAAAGTCAAATGTTTTATAGCTGTTAAATCTGGATAGAGTGCAGCTACAGACATAATCCTGGAATTGTTTGAAAAGTTAAGCGAGGAGTCTATTAAATAGAGGACACTTGTATGGAGACCACAATTCCCCTTTAATAGAAATTAAAAAAATCTAAACTGAACAGTGTAACTATCGACCCAGGAAGATACTTTCTGCTTTAATGCCAACAAATGTAATCTCATCGTCCTTGTAAAGTTGGCCATAAACTTACCAGCATTGTCACCTAAAAGAATATTTCAACAACTCACTCAACCTGAACGGCAAGAAGTAGAAGGTATCACTGCTTATTGCAGATGTTCTGTGTATATATCATATAGTCATCTCAAGATACCACCTGGCCTTTTTTAATGTAATCGATTTGAGTTTTGTCTCTGGATTTAAAGGGGAACTGTAGTCTCCAAGCATGTCTTTAAGTAACATCTTTCAAATAAGCCCTGGATCACATCTCTAGGTGCCACATGTAAAAGGGTTCAGCAAAATGACTTTCTGAACACTTCCTGCTTTCACTAGCTTGTAGCCATTTAACCTGCACACTGCTCTACCAGCATCAGTTAGCCATGCCTCCTAATCTTGTTTTCCAAGTCTGCATACCTTGTATTTGCCTTCCTGCATTTGTTAACTTTAGGCAGAAGTAGATTGCAATGTCACAGGCTTTTTATATTTCAGTTTGCAGTGGGCACCGAAATACTAATTCATCAGCAAGCACATTAAGAAATATTAAACCCTGAAAACACAGTGAGCTGTTACTTTCTCTAATGGGAAATTTTCTTTTTGAAGCTCTAGTTTACTGTAATTTTTGGAATGGATTTTAAAGGGGAAATCTCTGTGGCAAAAAGCAGCTTTTTCAATTCTGTGACACCAATCGAATTAGGTTTAGTTGTGGATGGAAAATAAAGGTGTTCACCTGCTAAGGATGCAGCATAGTTAAATAGATCTTGTGACAAATTTTTGTGGGAATTCCATTATACAGGGTTATTCAATAAAAGTTCTTATCCTTAAAAATGGTGCTAATTTTGCCCCAACCAATCAGATGTTAGCTTTCAAATGTTAAATAAGATCTGATTGGTTGGGGCAAAATTAGCACCATTTTAAACGATAAGAACTTTTATTGAATCTCCCTAATAGTGCCTAAAAGACAACTGTATGGCTGTTGTTCCACTCCATCAAAAAATAGAACATAGGTACACAATTTCCCACAGTATTAGTTCAAAGTTACACATTCTCAGTGCTTAACTGTAGCTCACCGCTAAAGAAGCCTGCGCACCCAGACCCATCGCTTTCTTGAGACCTTCCAATTCATATAAATCACATATTCAAAAAAGGAACTCGCCAAAGTGTTCGTGTGGTCTGGTTGCAGCCGCCCTAGACCCGTCGCAAGGGTCCAAACCAATTCATATTGCAGACACATATAGACATGGCCGCATCTCCAAACAGCACTGGGAACTCCGCAGTAGATAAAACGGAACTTTTATTCACATATCAATGATAGACTATGGTTAAGTACTCGGGGGGAGTATGAAATGCGTGAGGTGGTATTTATCATTAATATGTGAATAAACGTGCTGATCGGAGATGTGGTCGTGTCTATATATGTCTGCCTTGTTGCTCCACCCTGAAACATTGTGTGCTATGTTGATGGTTCAATAAAAGTTCACTTTTGGCATGTGATTCTTCACAATTTGCTGACCATATTGGATATTATTAACCCTTTAGGGGAAAGGGTTGGAAGGCTCTGTACCCCCTGCTCTTGGATGTGCTTAGGACAGGGGTGCCCAATCCAGTTGACGCTGGGGGCCGCACTAGCGGCACTGACCACTATGAGCGGGCTGTGGGGAGTAGCTCCACCCCTGGCCTGCCCGGATACGTCCCTGGAATGCCCCTTTCCACGCCCACCAGCGGCTCTGTGCGGGGCGCGAAGAAGAAGCGGCCGGGCTGTGGTTAGGGCATCGCTGGCTTAGAACATTGTTGGAGCTTGTTGCTCCACCCCCCTTGTGTCCCAGGGTCTAGCCAATGGGGAGATGATTTGCAACAAGCGCTTTTTCCCATTGTACAGATAGCATTAAAATCTCTACTTACCTTTCCAGGCTTCAGTGAGCTGCTGGAGAGCATGTGCAGCTCACATAAATGGTTTGTTTTACCAGTATATGTCTTTTCGAGATGCAAACAGGTGCATGCTCGTATAATAACCTTGTATGCTCGTCCCACTTCCAAAAAGAGCAGCATTTTCTTACTTGTTACTTACTTTTCTTTTTCTTTTCACAACACGTGGCTCGCTTTATCTTTTTTACCCAGAGACAGTGCAACGTTTGTGATCACCTTAATCCTTTATCAAGGCAACAAGGACAGCAGCGCGTTTCCATGATCAATTTCCATCTAGTGGCTGAGTATGAAACATTGTAACGGATTAAAAATACATGTTACCAACAGTCATTTAAAAGATACATAACTATATACTTACCATGTATTGCTCCAGTGCTGCTGACAGCCTCCGACTGCACTGACATTCCCCGACAGATCCTCAGTCCTTTGCATTGTGTGCGCATGCGCACACAGTGTAAAAGAGCGTGAACATGGCGGAGACTGTCAGTGAAGCCGGCGCTGGAGCGATACGCGGTAAGTTTCTTCTGCTCTCCTGTAAGTTTTACTGAAGGACAGGAGATGAGAGTGCATTTACCTACTGTTCTTCAGTTAAACTGGAAAAAAGAAAGTTAAAATCCTGGTGGATATACCATTTAAAAAATCTTAACTAAACCAGAGATCTTACATTATATTCTTTATTTAAACCTTTTGGTTGAGACTGTCCAGTTTTCTAATCCATCTATCTTCAACAGTGAATGATCCTTCTTTCGATCACCCCCTCTACGTTTCCTAGATACATGCTCCAAGGTCTGGAATCTTAACTGGGATAATGGCCATATTTATAAAGGCAAGTACTGAGATTTCCGTGTTGACCGTTTTACATGGTTTAGATGAGAGGACGAAAAATCCAACAGGGTGTTTCTATCTGTCATCTTCGAAAATCTGTAACCAATTTACCCAATTCCAACATTTCCTTTGTATCCAAAAATAAAAATAGATAAAATACTGAATTTCAATACTCCAGCATTATTTATAGACTCATACAATTAGGGCAACATAAGGACTGGCAGCACTGCTCTCTGGCTCTTGTGTGAAATTTTCTTTGGTCTTTGGAAGTATAGAGGGACTGGTGACCCCTTGACACAATTGAGCCTACTTAAGTGACTCAAGGACCTGCTGCCTAGGTACTCGCATTTGTTTGCATCATAAGGGCCAACTCATACAGCAAAAATATTAACAATACCATATTTAGCAATATTTTTTTTAAAAGCAATGTTTGTATGAACTAGAGATGGACTCCCAAGTTCGACCCGAACTTTAATAGTTCGGACGCACTAGAACTTCTACAATTTTCTGAACTAGCAGATGTATTTTTGATATTTGTTGAAGATTCACTAATTATCGAATTTCACTTACACTCGATTGCGGCCATAACCCTCAAATGTTCCATTTCGTCGATAACCCTCGGATGTTCCATTTCGGAGATAACCCTTGAATGTATCTTTCAATAACCCTCAAATGTATTGTTCTATTTCGGTAACCCTCAAATGTATTGTTTGATGTTCGGTAACCCTCAAATGTATCGTTCGAATTTGGTAACCCTCAAATGTATTGTTCGATTTCAGTAACCCTCAAATTAATTGATTGGTAACCCTCGAACGTATCATTCGGTAACCCTCGAATTGGCCATAGCCCTCGAATGTAGCATGTGGAAACCCGACAATTGCCATGGGGATCATGGGGAAAGGTAGTGTTTAAACAAGTTTTGGTGATATGTACATGTTCCCCAGACCATTTTCCAGGTGCCACAGCCATTTACAGTAAGTTACCATTAATATATTTACTGAACACTGTATTTAATCCAAACTTTTTAAACTATTTTCTCCCATTGACTGTAATGGATTCGTTTCCAAACTACAGAAATTTTACTAAAGTTCTATAGTTCGGAAACTAACCGAACTTTAGGAAGTTCGCCCATCTCTTGTTTTGCAAAATCATTTACATAGATATTTAAATATATAGGGGCCACATTGGACCCCATGACAGTGCCATGTATTTGTTCATATCTTCGAACAAGAAATAATTCCTTTCAGCACAATATTCAACAAATGTAAAATCAATCTACATTGAGTTCAATTCATTGTTTCATCCTGTGAGATTTCCCACTGTCCTTATACCCCCTTAAAGCAGTATATTAGTATAAAGCCTTTTGATGTCCATAGAAAAGACATAGACTTCCTCCCCTTTAATTACTCCCCCTTAAATTTTCTTCAAAAAATCATATAAATGATCTGTGATTTACAACGTAAGATCTTAAAGGGCATGCCATCCACACAAAACAAAATTTTCCTCACGGCTTGCCCCACCGCGTAGTGTTAAAAAAAATCCTCACCTTTCTCCTCTGCTCCTTATGGCTGTCCTGCAGTGCCTGACGAAAGTCCAGAAAAGTGAAGAGTTGTAGCCTGTCTGTGTCAACAAGTATCTACCTCTTCCTTAGGGGACCCCCCCAACCCTAAACGCTAGGGTTTAAGCTTTAAAGTGCCTACAAATAAACGTACCTATTCTCTCGGCTCTACTAACCAGCAGGCTCTTCTGTGATTAGCTGATTCTAAGGAAACAAAGGTGGGTAAGTCTATATTTGGGCACTTTTTTAAGTTAAAACCCTAACGTTTGGGGGTTGGGGGGTCCCCTACACTGTGAATGTTTGTATTTTGGGGTGGACATAACCTTTAAGATTTTATCTAAAAAATGTAGCTATGGGGCTGAAAATGAACTCCATCTCTGCTAATATGGGGTGTCCAGGGAGCTTTCCACATTTGTTTGGATTTTTGGTAGGGCATATATCATATGGGGAATTGGGTAATCATACCAATTAAGTAATGGTAAACTTGTTTATTATAGATCTCCACTATCACTTCCTTGAGCTCCTTTGTTTAATTTCTCTACTGAATTACCATTTTATTCCTTGTATACTTTCCTATCCTCCAGTATTTCCCTATCATCTGTATATGTTGATCTTTACCCAACACCCCACTGCTCTCCCTTGTCAGCCGGTTTTCTAACCTAGTTTTTATTTTTCCTAAAGCTTTTTTCTTTTGTTGTTAAATTTTTATATTTCTCTCTAAATTCACCTTTTTCTATTTTTCTTCCAAAGCCTTCACTTCTTAACAAACAGTCTGAATATAGATTGTAATGCATTCAGTGAAATTGCATACAGTGCAAACCGTGAAATTGCTGTATACAGAAGGGCACACATTATTATCCCAGCTGAGATTCCAGATTTTGGAGCATGAATCTAGGAAACCTAGAGGGGGTGATCGAAAGAAGGATTCATTATATATAAGATCTCTGGTTTAGTTGATTTTTTTTTAATTATATGTATCTTTTAAATGGCTGTTGGTAACATGTATTTTTAATCTGTTACAATGTTTCATTTTCAGTCACTAGATGGCAATAGATGCAAATTGATAAAAGGGAACATGCGCAGCTGTTTTTGTTCACAAATAAGTGTACTGCAATACTTTTTCTAAGAACTAACAGTTTATTAAGTTGACAAGCCTTTGAGGGCAATACCCTCTCCATTAGGTCAGAGCAGTACCTGATAGAGGGTATAGCCCTTAAAAGCTACTGTAAAGATTCGTACACACCTGTGAATGTTTGCCAGACCCCCGGGCCCGACGTACACCCGCGGCGAATGTCCGAAATGGCCGATAGTCACGAGTGTGCATGCGTTCGGTCGGGGGTCGTTTGACGGATCATCAAACGACCCCCGACCGAATGCATACACACGCATGACTATCGGCCATTTCGGACATTCAGACGCATGTGTCAGATTCCGCTGCGTTTGCACATGCAATTTCTTCTTTTGAGATTCGAAGTCGCATGTGACTGTGCTTTAAAATGGTGATCACATGGGATTGCGTATCGCAACCGTAAATGCAATCACATGCGCTGCCGCGATTGCTGTGTTAGAAAACCACCCCCGACCGAACGCATACACACGCGTGACTATCAGCCATTTCGGACATTCGGACACGTGTGTCAGATTCCGCTGTGTTTGCGCATGCAATTTCTTCTTTTGAGATCCGAAGTCGCATGTGACTGTGCTTTAAAATGGTGATCACATGGGATTGCGTATCGCAACCGTAAATGCAATCACATGCGTTGCCGCGATTGCTGTGTTAGAAAACGACCCCCGACCGAACGCATACACACGCGTGACTATCGGCCATTTCGGACATTCGGACACGCTTGTCAGATTCCGCTGCTTTTGCCAAAATAGATAATAGAAATCTTGAGTTTGACAAGTTACCAGCAGGGGTCGCTATTTTCTCTAAAATTCTGTAATGTTTAAAAAAAACAAAACAAAGATCTACCTTGGTTAAAAAAAAAAAACACAAAAATTCCACATTCACTTCTCTGCTCCCCAACTCCCCCTACACACACACACAGTAAACTCTCTGAGCTGATCTCGCACAGGTCTCTCTGTCTTAGGAATTTCTTGGAAAGTCGATAAATCATTTTTAATCCACAGTTTCTGGGCTACAAGCCATGAAAAATGTATATAAGCCTAAGCTTCCCCTTTAAAGCAAAAACATAAATAACGTGTATTAGATATTACACATCAGTTTTTTATCCTCAGTGGCGTTAAATATAATGAGCAAAATAACTGATCCAAATACTCATTTAAAGGTATAAAATACTTACTGTATCTAATTGTTCGTACTGGGCAGGGACCGTTAAAATCCACACCCCTAAAAACTATTGTACTCTAATTGTAGAATTAGACTGGGACTGAATAATTGGTCAGTCCTCCCCACCAATCAAAATGAGTCATTTTGAGTAATAACTGAAGTGTGTGACACCTCATAACAGGTAAAGAATGAAAACATTTTTTTTTTCCTGCATTTCTTTCTTTTCTGGGCTACAAATTTCTTGGTGTCATATTCCTGGTTAATTATTACTAACAGGGATATTTACCGAATCAGCTGCCAAGGTGACAGGAGATAATGAACAATTGTGGAGTGTCTGGGAGTTTTCTGCCTTTCTCACCTTCACCCATCCGATCTTTGTCTGTCTCTCCTGGGTTATAAGGAGGGAATGTGAAAACACAATGCAGGCATGTAATCTGTTCAGCCTTGTTTTCTTAAACATTTATATCTTAAGCTGGGTACATATACACAATAAAGGGGATGATTCCATTGGTTCCAACAGAATCGCCCCCTTTATTGTTAAAGTGTGTGCCACAATTCCAATCTTTCCTGAGGCTGAAAAACTGTCACCATTGGCCTCTGGTGACACCCCCAGTAGTATAGGTAGTCAGTCATGGCTGAAGGGAATGTGTCAGTCCCGAATGTTCTCCCTTTACGTTATATAGGGACTGCGTGTAGTGTGATCTTTAAAAATGACAGAGGGAGATCTTTGGGCAGTTCCAAGTGATTCCGAGGCTGACAGTTACATTGGATTTGACGGAATCATCTCTTTATCATGTTTACCCAGCTTAAGTCAGTACACAATTAGGGAGAGTCAATAAAAGTTCTTATCATTAAAAATGGTGCTAATTTTGCCCCAACCAATCAGATCTTATTTAACATTTGAAAGTTAACATCTGATTGGTTGGGGCAAAATTAGCACCATTTTTAACGATAAGAACTTTTATTGAATCTCCCTGAATGTTTTAGGCCATAGTTTTCCCCCTTATATGAAAGTAATTACCTAATCTAATCTTACTAATCTTATCTTTCAGGCTGCTGCAGTCCTATGAATGTCTCTTGAAATCTTTTGAAAGTTTCCATCTTGTTCCCTCGGTTTATGAGTTTGTTGCAAGGTCGAGCGCACTGCACCGCACTCAAGCTTGTGACCGAGCTCAGCTATGCACAGGATGGCAAGCAGTCAATCATTGGCTGTGTAGTCAGCATAATGACATGATTGACAACAAGGTGACTGGGAGAGAGCTCCCCTGCTTGTGCCAGATAGCAAGGACTGGGTGACTCACTGACACCTCCTACACTTCACTTTCCTTAACTTTGGACAGACACTGCAGAAGAACCATTTGGAGCAGAGATCTATGGTAAGGATAGTTTTAAACACTACACAGTGGGGCCAGCAGTGGGTTAAATTTTAGATTATGGGGTGGACATGTCCTTTAACTATTAAACCAATGGTATTGCCCTGCTAGCAGTCATACATCGTTTTACTGATAATTATTTTATACTATCAGTCATTTTTAAGGCTGGGAGAGGCTACACACACACACACTCTCTCTCTCTCTCTCTCTAGTTAGTAGTAAGGTGCAGTCTGTTGATTTTTAAAGGGGCGGAGGATTCCTCCTAAACACAGAAAGATAAATTAACTGTCATTTCAGGTTCATGATATCAGGGCTCTGGGCAGGGGGTGGAGAAAAGGACATTGGTCTAGCGGTGAGTAACCCTAAGTGAAATGCCCTCTAGTGGCAGTGACTGCATAGTCACGTGTTGGTATATTGCTATATTGGGATGTGTCACCTGAACAGCAAGAAATAAACATGGGAACGGTCAGTAGGGAACAGCATTTACATAGAGACACACAAAGGGACGCCTTGTACTGTTCGTGTTGGCAGATATTTAGACAAACAATTTCATTTTATCGATTGTGTCACTTTCCATTTGTTATTGATAATTTCCTTCTGAAATCCTGGTAACACATGGATTCAAGTTGGGGAAAAGTCCCTATAAAAGGTAATTTTCATTTTTAACGATTTCTCCAACAATCTACACAATATATTTATATATTATCTATGATATCCCTGACCAGCTTATACCCAGCAGGTCACACTGGTGAGCGTTCTCCTTATATACAGTATAGGGAGAACATTTGGGACTGACTTGTTTCCCATTTTATTACAGGAGGCCAACTGCAGCTGTGGGAAATTTTTGGAATGTAACAAGTAATCTTGACGCTGACGGTGAACGTTTGCTAGTGTCAAGAGCGCTCGTTCATGGGGTACACACATTGCCGAGAAATCAATTGTCCGTTTCCTGGCAATGTGTGTGTACCCAGATTAATTCTCAGGGATGTTCCACATGTAGGAACAATGATTAGGCTGGGTACACACAATAATCGATACATGGCACTATCGGTCAGTTGGAAATATCGCATGGTGTGGGTGGCCGCGACTGAGCTTGGTTGATCATTCGTCCAGATCAGATGTATGGACAATCGGGCCTATTGGTAAATTATGGATGGTTGTGCCCCCCTGATCCCCCCCTGACAAAATTATTACCCCACAACCAGAACTCTCCAAGCCCCCCACGACCCTATTTTCCAAATACTTATCTTGCTTTACCACGTTCCTGAAAGAGAATATTCACCCTGAAGTCTGCGTGCCCCTTTTGGGAGCTTGCCATTAATAATGGCCGTGATTGTGACCTTGCGGCTAATGACCTACGCCTTTATCATGGCTGCGCAAAAAGAGTTAGTAAAGCCAGGGAGTAGGGATGGGCGGTTCGCGGATCCGAACCCGGATCCGCCACGGATTTATCCCGTTCGTGAACGGCAGATTTTTCCAGATTTTCCGCCTTCTGAACTTCCGAACCGCGGACTTCTTGTATTTTCGAAAATTTTCGAAATGACGAGTTTTCTCGTATTTGCGGGTATACGTATTTTCGAAAAATTTCAAAATTACGAGGATATCTCTTATTTTCGTAAATACGTATTTTCGAAAATTTTCGAAATTACGAGGATTACTCGTATTTTCGAAAAATCCATTTTCCAAATGACGAGATTTCCCGTATTTACGCGAAACCGCGTAATTTCGAAAATACGGAAAATCTCGTGATTTTGAGAATATTTTTCATTTTAACGGGTCCGCACGCGGATTTTAAAATTTTCGAATTTTTTCGAAAATTTGCGGATCCTCGAGTGGACCGGATTTTGCGAAGTTTGGACATCTCTACCAGGGAGCAAGGTAAGTATTGTGAAAGTAGTATTTGAGGGGGTCCTGTTGTGGGATGGGGTGAATTTGCCCTTTAAAAAAAATCACATTATTTCCTTTTGACCCATTAAGGACCCCAATCTCCCTAAGCCATGTTCCTGTTTACACCATCCCCATAGGATTTGGTATTTTCTTGATAAGAAGACAATTGTATGGGACACTCATGTGAAAAGTGGGACAGGTCTATCTTTTGGGTATGGTCCGAGACCTGGCTAAACTCATTCATATGCTTCAGTAGAAAGTCACACTGCATCATTTTGTTGCCCTGGAAAGCTTCAGTCAGTCAGGGTTGTTCCATTAATGTTCTTGTCATTAAAAATGGTGCTAATTTTGCCCCAACCAATTAGATGTTAGCTTTTAAATGTTAAACAATATCTGATTTATTGGGGCAAAATTAGCACCATTTTTAACGATAAGAACTTTTATTGAATCTCCCTGAATGTCCCTTTAAAAGACACCCTTTCCTTGCTGCTTCATCTGCCATTCTTACATATCAGTATGGTTGATGCGTCTGGTTTACCTGGCTGTTCAATCAAAAAACAGCATACTGACCATGAATAACACATTCTGTACTTTCTAAGACTGATGTTTCATTTTTGTTTTTTTCTGCAGTGTTAAAGTGGCAACTCCATTCTCCCTATCTTTTCCCAGATACAACTTCCCAAAGGCATCCTTAAGGTGGGTGCACACGATGAGATATTTCGGTCCGATCGACCGATAGTTCAGTGTATCGATCGATCGCACCTAAATTATCGCATCCAAATGTTGCCATGTCCGACCGACCGTTAGTCAGAATCGGACGAAAGGACGATCGGACATGGTGGAAAACCTTGCCCGATCGTGCGGTCCTCTAGAATATGAACATTATTGAGTGTAAGCTATAGTGTTCAGTCAGTCTGTCTCCACATTCATGGGTGATTCATTGACTCATCTCATATAGTAGCTATGCAGGAGACCCGTACTTTTCCCAGCCAGGAGTGGTAGAGTTGAAGGAGGCCTGATAATCATTGGCATTTTGAATCCATGGCCAATCCAATGAACATAGACTTGACTGAAGCCCTTTTAAAAAAAATTCCTTTAATTGTATGTTGTGTTTAGCTGAGAATTAAAGGGACAGTTAAGTGGAAATTAACAATATTTGTTAAATTGTTAGTTTGTGAAATGCATACTTATTTATTCTAAATATTCTCTCCCAATTTGAAAAATCAGTTGATTTCATACCCTTTGCTATTCCCTGCTGTTGACATTAGTGAGCTGCCATGGTTCTGGTTCTTCTTCTTTCCAGGATGCACCACTTCCTTGAAATGTTCCTAACAGTTATTTCTGCTGATTGGCTGTACGATGGGTCAAACATGCTCAGATCTCTACTGAGCAACTGAATCAACCTAGTCGCTGGGTCAAGGGCAAAACCATAATGGTCTCTACTACGGGTCCTGCCAACAGGAAATCAGTATTTTGGTTGCATTTATTTATACACAGACAAAATGCTGAATTGGCAGATTAAGGTCATTGGGATGGAAAAAATACTGCTCTTTTTTCTGAAAAGCATATGTATTAGCACTGAACTTCCCCTTTTCCTATTAAACATCTCAAATCAAACATACAGTAATGGTGAATCTGAAAGAGAAAACCTAAAACTATGTTATATTCAGTCAGAGCTGTAAATCAATCCCAGTCTCTGTTCTATAGAATTAATAACCCATGAAAACAACACAGGGGCCCCTGTCATGAACTTCGTATTGTCACCATACGTCTATCCAGCTTTCATTTCATGTTATTCCTAATAGCAGCAAGGCTTTGCAGCCCTGGTGTTTCGGCTCAGGTAGGGTTAACATCCCATCAATATCCCTGCATCTGTTGCTGTGGTAGGACACTAGGACAAGTCACACAGCCTAGTCTATTCCCTCTCTGCCAGATGCAGGAGACGATTCATAAAATAACAGACCCTGTAATATCTGGTCCAGATACTGCTGAATTGGGGGGAGGGAGAAAGATCTTGTCCATCTCTGTGAAGCTATTCTGTTCCTCACAGATAAAAGACACAATGAGATTTTGTCCCAAGCTCAGCGTGCACGTGTCTCATGGGGAGAATAAAATATATATATTTATATAGCTATGTCCCTCTCACAGCTGTGTAGGGAGGGGTTGGTTCAGCAGTAATAGGGCTATTCTTTTCCTAGGAACTCTGTTATTCTCAGGACACTATTGTGATTTTGTCCTCTGTACCCCCAACACCTCCCTAAATTCACCAACACAAAAGAAGGCTTGTATAGACCAACTTTTCTTTTGTCCTACAATCATTAATACAGCTTACAGAGTCACTGGCAGATTTTCTGCTCTGTCTGTTGATATGTAGCTGTCTATCTGCATACCTTACTATCTACATGGTTTATGTCCATAAAACCCTTTGGGGCAAACTACCTGGACTTAGTAAGGTCCCTGACATGCCCTTTCCATAGTTCAAAACTATATTTTATTATATCGGGCATATGGTGGATATTCTTATAGACCTTTGATGGTTGATAAAATGTATTGTTAGGGATCAGAAAAGTTTTGAGGGCCTCACATCTGCCTTATGCTTACCATACATTATTCAACTATTCCAACAACTTCCTGGGACAGATATTTTGTGATTGACAATGTGCTCTCTGATCTGGTGCTTGGCCCATGAAACGCTTTTAGTATGGCAGCCACCACAGTAATTATTCACCAAATTGAATAATTATCACTTCTCCATTTTATTTTATAAACCATAAGACCAATAAACTAATGGCTAAGCACTCAAACTCCCTTTTTGGAGCTTCTGGTAATTGCAACATTGTATCTTCTACTTCAGGAGCAGCCCTTGCTAATCAGCACCTACAGTAGATGATACAATGTTGCTATTACCAGCAGCTCTGGCAGGGTGAGCGAGAGCGAGGGGTGCTTTACTTCAATAGAAGAGTTGGAGGCTTCTATTCTGGGCTTCCTGGGTCTGTATCGGTCAATGTGGGAAAACTTGTATTGTACCAGTCTGTGTAGGCTGGACATGAGAGCATCTTATACTTTTTAGTCTGTGTGAGCACATCTTATATTTACCAGTTCTATTTACCAGTTTACCAGCCACTGTTAAGTAAGTCCAGTTCATCAGTCAATGTTAGTCAGCCCACCACACCTACCCCCATAAACTTCACCCACACCCACTTTTGTGTCCTGTAGAAAGATACGGGAGTGACTTTAAATACTTGTTTCAGGTGACAAAAGGTTTAGGAATAGAGATGGCCGAACTTTCGAAAGTTCGGTCCGTTTTCGAACTTTTGAACTATATGGAAAGTTCAAAAGTTCGAAAACGGACCCATTAAAGTCAATGGGAGTCAAATAGTTTGTATTTCATTAGAACAAAAAGTTCTAATGAAATACAAATAAAATATTAATGGTAACTTAATGTAAATGGCTGTGGGACCTGGGAAATGGTCAAGGGGAACATGTTCAAATATCCAGAACATTAGAAAAATCAATTTTACTCTCACTGGTGCTATTTTCGAGCTCTCACGTTCGAACATTCGATGTTCGTGCCTAGGTATTATGTACATTTTACTCGCGGATTTGATGCTCGCGTATAGGCTTTAATGGACACTTTACTTGCGGATTCGATGTTCGCGCCTAGATACCATGGACATTTTACTCGCAGATTCGATGCTCGCGTATAGGTTTTACTCGCATATTCGAACGGTCGAACACTCGATGTTTATCGAAAGTCCAAAAATATCGAAAATCCGGAACCGGGATAGTTCGAGAAGTCCGAATTCGTTTGAATTCGAATATTTGGCTCGAACTCTGGTTCGAGTTCTTGTCCATCTCTATTTAGGAATGCCCCAGATTGGGGGAGAAGGGGGGAGTAGTTTCTCATATTGGGCCATATTTATAGCGCCATGTTATCGATTTTTAGCAAGACCTCTCCTTTAACGATCATCATGTTAATTTACTGTGACTATTGTAGATTTACAATCGCCCATAGAATACCATTGCGGTAGTTTACTAGAGGTGCAAAAGTTTCCCTGTGCTATTATTCTGCGACAACCAATCAGGTGTTTTCTAATTTCAGTAGCCCAGTGAAAATATTTCATCTGATTGGTTGCTGCAAACTAAGAACTAAGAACTGTACCTCTAATAGCATCAGCCCCAAAGTGTGTAAGGTTGAGGTCCCATATATTAAGCTGTATACACACTTGCACAATAGTAAGAAAATGACAGAATCTGTAGTGTTCAAACAGCATTTCCGATGGTTAACATTCGTCGTTACGATCATTCGGAAAATGCGCTACACAAAGTAACGAGAAAGGGACAATACCGCCAGATCCAACTGTATCGTCCCTTTCTCGTAACTGTGTGTACCCACCTTTTTGTACTGCCTGACGGGAAAGCAATGAGAGGGTGGGACTTAACAAACAAGCTCCTCACCTTCCTTGTGTGTAAGTGCATTACGGTGTGTATGGCTGCGAGGATAAGAGACATAAACCCTCCCATCCCCATGCAGCAATGTTAACATATATAACAGGATGAAGGAAACATGGCGTAACTAGGAATCACTGGGCCCCCAGCAAAACTATGATAGGGCCCTTATCTATGCTTAATCCACAGTGGTTTTCTGGGAGGAGGCTAGATCTCTCATAGGAAAATTTAGAAAATGGGGCCCCCCTGTGGTTGCTCCCTCTACTTGCTCCCCTAGTAGTTACGCCCCTGATTTGGACAATTCCTGTACCATTTAGTCATCAACTAATATGTCTGCTTAAGCAATGGTATTAATATGATTGATGGTCAATGACTAACTTTCTGTAAGGCCCTTTTATATGTTACTGCAATCTATACACACCTCACCACAATAATGAAGATCAATAGGGTTTAACAGGTGGAGTTGCTCAACTAGCGTGGGAGGTGAATCCTCTATATTAATATCTACACACCAGTGTCATGTTACCGTAGGGCTGGTATATCCAACGTGGCTAAGGCCTGGCTATGGATACTGAGGATTTGCAATCTTTGTGAATATCTATAAAAGGAGATTGGATGGGGGCGGGGGGGGGTGTTAATCCCCAGGCCTTATGTAGCAGCTTAATAAAACTAAGGAGCCTAGTAAATAAGAGGTGTAAACGTTGCCTGTGCTATTAATCTGTAATCACCAATCGGATGTCGTCTTACTGCAGTAGTCCAGTTAAAAACTAAAGTGTGATTAATTGCGGCAGAGTCATAACACAGGCAATGTTTACATTTCTATTTAAAGGACATTTGTACCCCCAATTTAACTTTCTAAATGTAAAGCACCCCCTAAACCCCAAGATCATAATATTCACACACCCAAGATCATAATACTTATACCCCAAACCACAAGATCGTAATACTTATACCCCCTAAACCACAAGATCGTAATACTCACACACCCCTAAACCCCAGGATTGTAATACTCACACACCCCTAAACCCAAAGATCGTATTACTCACAGACCCCTAAACCCCACGATCATAATACTTACACCCCCTAAATCACAAGATCATAATAATCACACACCCCTAAACCCCACAATCGTAATACTCACACACCCATAGCCCCCAAGATTGTAATACTCACACACCCCTTAAGCCCACGATCGTTATACTCACACACCCCAAGATAGTAATACTCATACACCCCTAAACCCTAAGATTGTAATACTCACACACCCCTAAACCCCACGATCATTATACTCACACACCTCTAACCCCCAAGATTGTAATACTCCCGCACCCCTAAACCCCACAATCGTTATACTCACATACCCCTAAACCTCAAGATGGTAATACTCACACACCCCTAAATCCCAAGATCATAATACTCACACACCCCTAAACCCCAAGATTATAATACTCAATCCTCCCTAAACCAAAGATCATAATACTCATACCCCCCAAACCCTCAAAACGTAATATTCACAGCTCCCCTAAACCTTAAGATCGTAATACTTAAACACCCTATACCCCAAGACTGTAATACTCACACAACACTAAACCGCAAGATCATAATACTCGCACACCCCTAAAACCAAAGATCATAATGCACACCCCTAAAACCCAAGATCATAATACTCTCACACCTCGGAACCCTACGATCTTAATATTCACTCCTCCCTAAATTCAAAGATCGCAATACTAACAACTCCCTAAGTTCATCTAAAAGAAGTTATTTTGTTCCGCCATCCCCTTTTGTCTCATCTGAAAGCAATTGTGAAAAGCTTTGCCCGTGCTCAGCCGATTGCAGTCCATAAAATGTTAGGTTCGATTTGTTTTCGTACATACGTACGATTTGCCAGTTGACCCAGACCCCCGAGTGCAAGACTGCCGTGCGGCAAATGCCTGTTTTGCCTGATAGTCGTGCCGAACGCATACACACGTGCGATTATTGCCCAAAACGACCATTCGTTGCACGCGTGCACGCGCTTGGGGGTCTTACGGTGCCTGCCAAATCGTATGCGTGTACGATGCTTCATTAGAAAGGAGAACTAATGCTAAAATATCTATGACAAGGCACAAATTCTCTACTCACTAGCAGATTGCTGCATTTAAATTGTCTGTTTAATTCTGCAGGCTCCTAACTTTTACAGAGGGGATAACGGAAACACATACATATTGCCAATGCACTTTTTCTATTTCCTCCGGTGTTTTACTGAGCAGTAAGAAAACCATTGGTCCCATTGTTGGGAGGTACAGTTTTAAAGATGAGAGTTATAGCAAGTACTGAATGCTAGAGAGAGTACTAGAAAATGTACTAGTAAGAGAGTGTACTAAAGAGAGTACTACAGAGAATCATTGTCTTAGAGAGAGTACTGGAGAGAGTACCAAAGAAAGTACTAGAGTGTGTACTAGAGAGAGTACTAGAGAAAGTCCTAGAGAGTGTAAGTGTACTAGAAAGTGCACTAGAGAGATTACTAGAGAGAGTACTATACAGAGTACTAGACAGTGTCCGTGTACTAGAGAGTGTACTAAAGAGAATACTAAAGAGGGTTCTAGAGAGTTACAGGGTTATTCAATAAAAGTTCTTATCATTTAAAATGGTGCTAATTTTGCCCCAACCAATCAGATCTCATTTAACATGTAAAAGCTAACATCTGATTGGTTGGGGCAAACTTTGCACCATTTTAAACTATAAGAACTTTTATTGAATAACCCTGTTAATGTACCAAAGAGAGCACTGAGATTGTAAGTGTACTAGAGAGAGTACTAAAGAGAGTACTAGAGAGTGTGTGGAGCATGCATATTGATTTGTTTTTCTAGTTGGTAAGTAGATGCATCAGAAATGTTGGGCCATTTTAAAAAACCCACGGTATTGTAGTTTATGTAGTTTATTGGGATTGTAAATATTTACGATTGAAGCAACGCTCACTAAATACACAATATCGCAAAAGAGAGATACTGCACCTTTATAAATATGGCCCGTTCTTATATAACTGCCTTTTTTTTATTATTATTTATTATTATTATTATTTTTTTTTTTTTAAATGGGTTCTGGTGGTGTCTTCCTAAAATGGCTTTTTACAGAGTGGGATATCTGATATTTCCACTTTAGCTCTCCTTTAAACTGACTGCTAAGTGAAGGTGGTAGGGCTGGATTGGACTTCCAAATGAATATTTCTCCCCATCTCCCATACTCCCAGAATCTATAGTATTTTATAGGCCTCTCTCTGGGTACAACAGAACCATTCACCATTATAACAGGGTGAATGACATTTTCTCTTTCTTTGCCTGGGTAAAGCACACTGAGCATGTCTGCACCAGTGAATAAGGGGGGGGGGGCAGAGCCCAGAATCTTGAATTAATGGCTGTTATCTAAAAGAATAATAAAAGAGAGAGACACCTTAACAGGTATCTTACAGTTTCTCAGGTTGATGTGCTTAAGTTTATCCTGATGCTGTGTCTGAAAGGTTTGTTACTCTTTGGTTACAACAGTACATGACTCAGAGGACAAAACACCTACATGTTTATAGTGCACCACACATTCCACTTCTAGAGAATGACTTCATATTTCCCGATCATTGCACTCTGGGATTATAAAATGATTGAGAAATGAGTCTACGAACCAAAAACCAGCTCGCCACATGACACTGGATCTTATAATACGAGTACTAGACATTTAACATTCATAGTATGGAATTAATCAAAAGCTATTTTTATGGTGGCCAGTATTTAATGTTGGCCATACACTTTTAAGATGTTTGATAGATGCGACGTCCAATTATCTGTCCACATCTATTAAACATCTAATAAAGCCCCCATACACAAGATCGACATTTTGAACAATCCAATCAATTCAATCAGATCGGGCCAGGCAGAGTAGAATATATCCAATCAAAAGAACATCTGGCTGTGTATGGCTAGCTTTAGATCAGTTTTACCTTCTTCAACAGTTTCCGCTCTGAACCTTCATAGCAAAAAAGATTTGGCGTTGTGCAGACATACAACATCGCAGGAACGTCAAAATTTAAGAAATGTAGTGTATGGCTACCTTAACTTTGCTTCTGGTCCCATATATATATTAATATACATAGTTTGCTGGCAACATTGCAAAGACATAAAAACTTTCACTGTTCCAGTTACTTCTTCACGTACCACTTACTCAAGGGTTTATTGGAGAATTCCTTTCTCTTTCTTTGCCAGGGTAATCCACACTGGGCATGTCTGTACCAGTGAATAAGGGGTGGGGCAGGGCCTTGAATCTTTAATTAATAGCTGTTATCTAAAAGAAAGATGAATAAGTGAGTGACAACTTAACTGAACCATTTTAGCAAATAAAATAGACATGTAATCTGTGCTTAAAAGGACAACTATATAAATGTCATCCCTCCCCTCTTTTGATGCTACATTATGATTTGCACATCATGTCATATGTTGTTGTGTGGAGTCATTCACCCAGAATCACTAACCAGATTTTACATTTAGAAAGAGCATTTGAAAAATCCACAAAATATGCAAGAAAAAAAATAAAAGCATTGTGGGTATTTAACGGCTTCGGTGCTTTACTACAAATGTGTTAATATGGGCAAATGATCTTTAGGTATACATATATATACAGGACCTAAATATTTATTAGAATTTATTATGATCCCCTTTCCCAGGTTTTGAATAAATAGGGCACAGATGTTTCAATTCCCTATAAAGCTGGAATCTTGGGAATCCTGAAGCTTATCTCTTTCTATCCTGCAG
The DNA here is from genome assembly GCA_019447015.1 of Hymenochirus boettgeri. Classification (NCBI taxonomy): domain Eukaryota; kingdom Metazoa; phylum Chordata; class Amphibia; order Anura; family Pipidae; genus Hymenochirus; species Hymenochirus boettgeri. Next base: position 37,677,352 of record CM033472.1, on the reverse strand, counting down.
AGGGAGACAGAGAAGCCTTTGGGAAAGCATCTTTCCTGGGAAGGAGCCAGGGGAAAGAGGCTGTTTAACTAACAATTACTCTAAGCAGACACAGAGGAAAGGGAACATAGAGCTCTCAAGGTCCCTGCGAAGGAGGATCTAGAGAAAGTTCCATCAAAACTCTTCTTTAAAGCCTATGTTTACTACGGAGAGAGCGAAAGAAAAAGGGGAACACAAGCAAGGACTACTAGGGAGAATTAAAGTCTTCTCTAATTCTCAATGCTTGTTAACAAGGAAGAACTTCCATAGAGTTATGTCTATAGTGCTGTGACCAGTTTCCTAGATTGCCATACGGTTCCTTCTGGGCAACACAAACAGCCAATAACTTCATGGCAACCTGGACTGCACACCCCTAGGACCTTGGGTTACTTCTTAAGGACAGTGACATGGATGTTGAAGAGGAGAATGAAACTCTGCGACGCTTTTTTGAGGGTAAGAAGCACTGATTGTAACAGCTATATAAAATAGTAGAACCTAATAGCGCTGCCAGATCAGTAAAAATTCAGAGTACACATATTGAAAATACATGCGGCAAGGCTGGGCCAAATTCAGTGCAGTTTAAATGCCATTAGATTGCAACCATTGCAGCCCTGCTAACTGCATTTCTTAAGAGTGCCTTCCATTCAGTTGATAAACGGGATTTACTCTACTAACCAATAATATGCAATTCCTACGAAAGAATGTGTGGTTATTGCTGAGTAGGTTGGACAAGATAGACGTATGCCTTTATTCAACCACAAATAATATACAATACTATACTATACTAAACTATAATTTCACTATCAGTGTCCATATAATTTTGGACGTTCTATATCCTTCAACAGCTGTCACAAGGAATGAATACAATGAATCTAGTGATGTCATCTGTCAATAACTTATGGACAACGTGATAGGCTGTTATGCCAACAAGTTTACAAGAGTTAACCTAGAGTATTGGAGATATAAAAAGGGAACTTTTCTAGATATATTGTATAATTATTTCTTTCTATTTAAATTCCTTGGTGCAGATTCACATTTTCCATTTTGGGGGGTTAATATAATTAGGTTGGGGATTAAAGATCCATCTACAAGTCTATGAGCAGAGTAGACCATTAAAATGTGTATTATTGATCAGAAAGACAATATTTATCATATTTATACTTATATATATTGGAAATTGCTAAAAATATTTTCTTTTTTCAACTAACTGGTTGCATATAAAATAAAAGGTCACCTGGTCATGGGGGCAGCCATCTTGGCAAATGGCTATTGTTTACGACATTGTGACATGAAATGTAACAATGTGTGTTTTAGATACATAGGTATAGACAGATACACATACTGTGTATCTGAAACTACGTTATCAGCCAATTATTTCATAGCAATTTTCATCTGAATTTCCGATTTCCACCTGAAATTCCGATTTCCTGTTGGAATTTGAAAATTATAATATATTCTCTCCAATATGAGGCAAATAATAGATTTTTAATAGCTTCATTTCTGGTGGGATTTAAAAATAACATAAAAATGTAAATGTTAAAATGAATCCGACTTGTTTGAATAACGGTTAAACGGATGTTTGTGACATTTGTTGAACAACAAAGTTTTACAAACGCCTGGTTCAATATTCATTGTAAATAGAACACACATAGAATTAGGGTTACCCATGAAGCTATAGTGTCAAGTGAAACCAATATGATTTATATGAATGTTTGGGAGGGGGAAGGAAGACAAAATCACACAATAACAAACTTCAAATAAATCCCCCCATTCTCTTAGAATTCTTTTGTATCCTAAAGACAGTTTCATAAATTAATTATGAATCTAATCCTCTTAATTTAAAACCATCTGACATTTCTCCTTGTGTTTATAGTACTTGTAGAATTCCCTTTCCATTGGAAAACATGACTGAATACTAATATAATGCTTCTCTCAAACAATCAGTTACAATCAGTATTACTTTGTCTGATTTATTGTCTTGATTGTTTGTCCTTTGATTGTGTTTCCTGTAAAGCTTTACAATGTTTTTATATATATATTTATATATATAGAGAGAGAGAGGGGGGGGTACTATTTTTTAATAATTTGTGTTGCAATTTTATAATTCTTATTTTGGTAATAATAACAATTGACTTTATGGAAAGTTAACTGTGTACTTGTTTACACAAATTAATACTAAATTGTTGCTTTTTATAATATATCTCTACTTAAAATGGATGATAGATAGATAGATAGATAGATAGACAGGCAGACACACAGACAGACAGATAGATAGATAGATAGATAGATAGATAGATAGATAGATAGATAGATAGATAGATAGATAGATAGATAGATAGACAGGCAGACACACAGATAGATAGATAGATAGATAGATAGATAGATAGATAGATAGATAGATAGATAGATAGAAAGATAGATAGAACAGATAGATGATGGTTGATTGATTGATAGATAGATAGATAGATAGATAGATAGATAGATAGAACAGATAGATAATGATTGATTGATAGATAGATGGAAAGATAGATAGATAGATAGATAGATAGATAGATAGGTAGAACAGATAGATGATGATTGATAGATAGATAGATAGATTGATAGATAGATAGATATGATAGAAGATATATATATAGACACACAGACAGACAGATGAGATAGATAGATACGATAGATAAATAGGTAGGTAGATAGACCAGATAAAACAGATAGGTGAAGATAGAACAGATAGGCAAAGATAGAACAGATTGGTATAGATAGATAGATAGGTAGAACAGATAGATGATGATTGATAGATAGATTGATATGATAGAAGATATATATATAGACACACAGACAGACAGATGAGATAGATAGATACGATAGATAAATAGGTAGGTAGATAGACCAGATAAAACAGATAGGTGAAGATAGAACAGATAGGTATAGATAGATAGATAGATAGATAGATAGATAGATAGATTCTATAAATCAATGATTACCGTACGTAATTATCTTTCAGTACAAACATTTTACATAATATTCCCAACATAACAGGTGTAAGATCCAGTATGGTCTCTAGTAGCAGATTAACGTTAAATCCCAAACAGTCCTGACATATGTTATCCATTATTAAACATTATGCACTATAGGGTTTTCCTCTAGTTAGGGCACAAACATTTTTTTGTAAATCGAAGGTAAAACTCAATGTGCTGTGAAAACTCATTCATTTTGAATTAATAAACCAAATGTAGAGAGCACACCATGTTAAAAACCAAAAGGTGATAAGAGATATAACAATTCCTGAGATCAGTGAAATTTCAGATCACTAGGGGCTGAGGCTACGTTCACAAAGCGTTTTTATGCGTTTTTTATGCATTCTTCATTGTGTTTTTATGCAATGCGTTTCAGTGAGTTTTGGGGTTAAATAGCAAAAAACGCATTAGAAAAACTCGCGTTTTAATAGGTTTCTATTCGTTTTTTGTCCTTTTTTTTTTTTTCTCCATAGACTTCCATTGAGTGTGTTAACACGCCAAACTGCTGCAAGCAGTGCATTACAAAAATGCAGTAGTGTGAAGAGTATTAGGACATTCCTATGTGAAACCTATGTCCTTTCATTTTCCTGACGCATGCATTAGAAAAACGCACCGAGAAGCAATAAAACAAGTGTGAATGAGCCCTTTAAGTTTCTCGACTTTCCCTCCCCTCCCCAACTGATTGAGGAATCCCAGATGATAGAATTGTCCCTGTAACTTTCTTTTTTTCCATTGAACTATATAAAAATCTGGTGGACTCGGTGCAGAACTGTCAGTACGGGAAACAAATAATCTGTCTTTTTAGCCATTAATATGCTGTTTATGGAATTCTGGGAATTCTATCGCTAGAATATGCTAATCCCTGATTAACCTGCGTTACTGTTATAACATTTCATGTGAATTCATGTGAATATCCTATTGTGATTGGCACAGATAATAAACTAAATAGAAATGATTGCTTAATGGCCAACCCAGAGGCGGATTAATAATCACATTGATAATTTTTTCTATTTCATTTCATATTGCTTTTCATACTGGGGAGATTGAAGGTCTATTGGGGAACTTGTAATGCGATTAGTCCAATGCAGTCCCATATGTTTGCAGGACCCCTAGTAGAGTCCGTTATGGTTTTGCCCTTGACCCAGCATCTGGGTTGATTTAGTTGCTCAGTAGAGATCTGAGCATATTTGACCCATCCAACAGCCAATCAGTAGAAATCACTGTTAGGAACATTCCAAGGTAGTGTGCATTCTGGGAAGAAGAAGAACCATTACATAACCTGAAATGGCAGCTCACTAATGTCAACAGCAGGGAATAGCATGGGGTATACATTTTTTTTTTCAAAATGGAAGAGAATATGTAGAATAACTAGGGATGTGAAATACAAACTAAGAATTGTTAAAATAATGATATTTTCCGCTGAATTTTGCCTTTACATAGGGTATGGTATTAGTGCAGATATAGAGGGTCCCTGACACTTAATTTACTAACTGGCAAATGTTTTTAAAGGGCATATAACCACCCCCCAAACAAAATTGCTACAAATTGCTTATTTTTAGTATGTTGTATTACTTTATACACATTCCTGAGCATCCCAGTGTTTTGCTTGTTGGTCTAAATAAAGCAAAGTAAAAAAAAAAAAGAGAGAAAAAGCTTTATGGTGCTTAGGGGGATATTCACTAAGTCGCTAACCAATGCTTCCCGGCTTACTTATAGCTATCTTCTGATTGGTTACTGCATAGGTGAACGCCTGCCTATCAGAGTGTTTTCCAGTTTTCCAAAACCTCAAATAACATTCTGAAATGTATTATTTATTATTATTATCTAGGTTACTTCTATCTAACATCTGATTGGTTGTTGCTGATTAATAGCGTAGGCAAAAATTCAAACCACTTATAACAACCCCATTGTGTTGTTAAAGAACAGGGAGTTTGCAGTATTTAGTTATATATCGAACAATATGATAAATCGAAAGAAATTCTTTGTTTTGTACGTGGTTCTGCAATGGAATGTAAAGTTACTGTGTCATTTATACGAACAGGAAATCGTTACATTGATCAAAGATTTAACGAAAGGTTATTTCTATGTAATTATTTTATTGCTGTTGGCTGGATAACAATGTAAAATAGCTGTCAGAAACGGCAGTTGCCTAACCCAGTCATTTTTCATTCTGATCGTACAAATCAGACCAGAATTCTTTATTTGAACAGATATAGTCATCCTTAGCATTTTAGCTATTGTGGTGTGACATATTAACCTGCCTTTAACCCAGAAACTGCAGCAATATTATAAAGACATGAACATTTCTCACTAAAGTAAATAAAGTTGCTGACTGTAGAACTGCTTCTGTCTCCATGGATAAAGCATACTGAGCATGCCCAGATCATATGACAGGGAAGGGGGAAGATACCTGGGCTTGGTCTACTGGGAAGAAAGATATATTGTATAGTGCTGTAGTCCTTTAAAAATGCATTCTTTAACGTCATTTCTGGACTGTAAGTTTGGAAATAATCATTCAAGCCCTGAAAAATGTTTTTCTATTCTAATGCAGAGATGCTGCATTCTGAATCCAAGGCATGCTGGGAGATGTAGTTTCTAAAAATCTGGAAGGCTGCAGGTTTATCATCTCTGTTCTAATGACGAATTGATGTAGGTGCCATAGATTTTATTTTATAGTGTGTTGTAAACGGCAAAATCTGCTATGTAGAGCCTAAAGGTGCCCACAGACGGATTAATATCATTGGCCGATAATACTGCTATGTCTATGGCCACCTTTAGAATTTGCAGGGGGTGCAGGCACATGGGCAACTGATTTAGAAACTCCCTGTGCAAATTTTCCCTTTGAAAATAACTAATATAAATACATACAGTTTACTGTCGTCTTGAGTGATCCGGGGATACTATATTATATTGATAATTACTTGTATTAATACATATACTGTAGTTTTGGTTAGTACAGGGATACTATATAATATTGGGAATTACTGGTATTAATACATATACTGTAGTTCTGGTTGGTACGGGGATACTATATAATATTGAGAATTACTGGTATTAATACATATATTGTAGTTCTGGTTGGTACAGGGATACTCTATATTATTGAGAATTACTGGTATTAATACATATACTGTAGTTCCGGTCGGTATGGGGATACTATATAATATTGAGAATTACTGGTATTAATACATATACTGTAGTTCTGGTTGGTACAGGGATACTATATACTATTGAGATTACTGGTATTATACATATACTGTAGATCTGGTTGGTACTGAGATACTATATTATTTGAGAATTACTGGTATTAATACATATACGCAGTTCTGGTTGATCCAGGGATACTATATAATATTGAGAATTACCGTATATACTCGAGTATAAACCGATCCGAGTATAAACCGAGGTACCCAATTTCACCTAAAAATCCTAATAAAAGTTGTTGACTCGAGTATAAACCGAGGGTAGAAACTTGGCATTCAGATGTGTTGGAAACTACAACTCCCAGCTAATAAAGCATGCTGGGAGTTGTAGTTTCCAAACATCTTGAATGCCACCCTCACTTGGCATTCAAGATGTTTGGAAACTACAACTCCCAGCATGTTTTATTAGCTGGGAGTTGTAGTTTCCAAACATCTTGATGCCACCCTCACTTGGCATTCAAGATGTTTGGAAACTACAACTCCCAGCTAATAATGCATGCTGGGAGTTGTAGTTTCCAAACATCTTGAATGCCCCCCTCACCCTCCCACCCAGTTCAGTTTATACCTTGGGCTCTTCTCCATCCAGGAACTGTGGGCTCTCCTCCATCCAAGAGCTTCCTGTTGGGACTGTGTGCCATTGAAGGTAAGCGTCCTCTCCATTCCGGCATCCGCGCGCTCATTCCTTACTGGCGCGCCGGCTGACGTCACTAATTGGCGCCGGGCAGACGTCAGGCCGGCGCGCCAGTACAGGGAATGATCGTGCGGCTGTCGGAGTGCTAAGGTAAGTAGTGACTCGAGTATAAACCGAGTCGAAGTTTTCAGGCTGATTTTACAGCCTGAAAAACTCGGTTTATACTCGAGTATATACTGGTATTATTACATATACTGTAGTTCTGGTTGGTACAGGGATACTATATAATATTGAGAATTACTGGTATTAATATATATACTGTAGTTCTGGTTGGTACAGGGCATACTATATAATATTGAGAATTACTGGTATTAATACATATACTGTAGATCTGGTTGGTACAGGGATAATATATAATATTGATAATTACTGGTATTAATACATATACTGTAGTTTGGGTTAGTACAGGGATACTATATAATTTTTGATAATTACTGGTATTATTACATAACTGCAGTTCTGGTTGATCCAGGGATACTATAAATATGGAATTATTGGTATATACATATACTGTAGTTTGGGTTGGTACAGGGATACTATATAATATTGAGAATTACTGGTATTAATACATATACTGCAGTTCTGGTTGATCCAGGGATACTATATAATATTGAGAATTATTGGTATTAATACATATACTGTAGTTTGGGTTGGTACAGGGATACTATATAATATTGAGAATTACTGGAATTAATACATATACTGCAGTTCTGGTTGGTACAGGGATACTATATAATATTGAGAATTACTGGAATTAATACATATACTGCAGTTCTGTTTAATACAGGGATGCTTTTCAACATTTAGAGTCAGGAAGCTTTCCCCCCCCCCCTTTTAGCTGTTTCTTTTTTTGCCTTCCTCTGGATCAACTGTTAGGTAGGTTAAAAGGAGGGTGAAAGTTTGGGCTTGATGGACTTTGTCTTTATTCATCCTCACTTACTATGCTACTATGTGATCTGTATCTTAGTTCGATAATGGTAGTGTAGGGCTCCTGACCAACATATAAATAAAGAGGTAGAGGGAGACCAATTACAGACAATTTCTGATCACAATGATGACATGAAACTGCCTCTATGGGCAGATTAATTAAATAACCAGGTTCTAAAATACTTTAGGGGCATATAAAAGCCTTTTGGAATGTGGCACATTTTAGTTTAAACAAAAAAAACCAAAACTGGTGACTTTTCAGTTACCTGCCCCCAATTCTATTAAATACCAAGCACTTTATTACCTGCATTACCAACCCATATTTAAAGATAATTATTGTCCATATTCTGGCAGATAGCTGGCCCTCCATATATGCAGTCAATGAAGGCTGTGGCATCACAATCAATGATTGACTGCTCTCTTTCCTCTGATGCCTCCTCTGCACATGCTCAAGCTTTTAAAAGCTCAATGAGCTGATGTATAGACATCAACCTGTGCCAGAAGGGAGAATCATGCTAATATCTGTTTAGAAATGCATGTAATAAAGTGTAAAAATAAAAGTTGGGTTTAGGGGCAAATAAATGACAAATTACCCATTTTTTGTTGTTTTTTGAACATGCCCTTTATAACTCTGGTCTGTTAATTGTCCCCTGGATCCATAAATTTGTTAGAAATCTCTACTGAAGTTCCTGGTTCTATTAAATAAATGATGATTGTTTGATGACTTTGGAGGTTTGGGTTTTTTTTCTCTATCTAAAAAAACAATGTACTTGGGAAGCCCAAAATGTCTTGTGTTTCCACACATTGTATTATTGTAAATAAAAATGATATAAGGCTGATATGTACAGTATGTGAATGTTATCTCTCAGAAGGAAAATAGCTTGGTAAGCATCTTGAGTTTCAGGATTGTTTAACATAACAGATGGATTGTTTAACATAACAGATACTATAACAAGAGCTGAATTGACATTCGCTTTTTCAAAAGTCAAACTGTCTTTAATGTCTAACTAGATTACAGCCAGCAATGTAAATTAATAAGGAGAATCGAGGGCTTGACTATGCAGATTAGACAAGTTAGGGCTGTTTATATTAGAGAAGTGACGTTTTTGCGTGGGGATATGATCACTTTATACAAAAATATTAATGGGTCATACAATAAACTCTCTGGTCCATTGTTGACTAATAGGTTATATCAGAGGACTCTTGGACATCCTTTAAAGCTGGGTACACACCTATCGATTTTTCCTCCTGACCGACCGTTCGATACTTTCGAACGGTCGGCCAGGAGGAAGGACTGTCGGTCGCGGCAAAAGCAGCCGCGTCCGATAGTCACCCCCGCACCGTTCGTGTGGTCCATAGAGGACCGCCACGATCGGACGAGTTTTCCACCCTGTCCGATCGTCCTTTCGTCCGATTCGGACGAACGGTCGATCGGACATGGGCACTTTCGGATGCGATAATTTCGGTCCGATCAACCGATACACTGAACTATCGGTCGATCGGACCGAAATATCTCATCGTGTGTACCCAGCTTAAGGTTGGAAGAAAAGAAGTTTCATCTTCAGGTTAGGAAAGGTTTCTTTACAGTGAGAACGGTGAAACTGTGGAACTGTCTTCCAGCAGATGTGGTAATGGTAAGTTCATTGAATAGCTTTAAAAGGGGTCTGGATAAGTTTCTAAAACTAAAAAATATTGAGGATTACTGTTATTAATACATATACTGTAGTTCTGGTTGGTACAGGGATACTATATAATATTAAGAATTACTGGTATTATATACTATACCGTATTCTGGTTGGTACAGGGATACTATATAATTGAGAATTACTGGTATTAATACATATACTGTAGTTCTGGTTGGTACAGGTACTATATATATATTGAGAATTACTGGTATTAATACATATACTAGATCTGGTTGTGTACAGGGATACTATATAATATTGAGAATTACTGGTATTAATACATATACTCTAGATCTGGTTGGTACAGGGATACTATATAATATTGAGAATTACTGGTATTAATACATATACTCTAGATCTGGTTGGTACAGGGATACTATATAATATTGAGGATTACTGTTATTAATACATATACTGCAGTTGATCCAGGGAACTTTTCCCATTGTTGCATTAGTCAGGAAGGATTATTTTTCCCCCTTTTTAGCTGGATCTTTTATTATTTTTTTTTTTGCCTTCCTCTGGATCAACTGTTAGGTAGGGTTTATGAGTATGATATATAGGTTGGACTGGATGCACATATGTCTTTGTAGTACTTCCAATACTGTTACTATGTAATTGTTAGATAGGCAAAAATATACAGATGCAGGGGCTACTCGTGTCTAAAACCTGAGGTGAGGTGAGGTGCTCTATGATTTAAAATGTATACATAAACCACAAGAGAAAGAAAAATAAATAATGGCACTCTCAATTTAAACTCCAATATGCTTTATTGACCTGGGTCTAAAAAGAATGACCCTAATACCTCATAAAGTGAAACAGTGTAAAAATAAAGTGGCTAGTGCTGTAAATACAGTGCACACATAAAAACAAATGATGTAGAGACTCCTTCTTTTAGTATAAAGATAGCTGAGCAGACATGTCTAAAATAGCAATATAAAGTACAGAATCCCCTAAGAATCCCCTAACTATAATCAGGAACTGTTTTAGGCTCACCTCAACAGTCTCTTAGGACTGTAATGAAGAGGTAGGGTATAACATCCGCACATCGGTAAGAAGTAAGTACAATTACAATACATAAACAGTTTAAAGTTAAAGTGCACAAGGGAAGTAAAATGTATACTGAGGGCTAGGCCACACTAGCGCGTTTTTCGCGCGTTTGCGCACGCGTTTCACGCTCGCGTTTGCGCCCACGATTTTCGCTAAAATGGAAATCGCAGGAACGCAAAAATTCCCGCGATTTCCGATGCGCATGCGATTGCGCATCCGTTCGCGTTATGGTAACGCATGCGTTCACCATTTTTGGTGCGTTAACACATGCGTGTCCATAACGTGAAAAGGCAAAAACGCATGCGCAAAACGCGAACGCGAGCGCGAAACGTGCAAGAATCGCGCACACAATCGCGTGCGATAACGCTCGCGATTCTGTGCGCGATTCCTGTGCGTTGCAGTGTGGCCTTGCCTTTCAACGTTATGGACACGCATGTGTTAACGCACCAAAAATGGTGAACGCAGCGTTACCATAACGCGAACGGATGCGCAATCGCATGCGCATCGGAAATCGCGGGAATTTTTGCGTTCCTGCGATTTCCATTTTAGCGAAAATCGTGGGCGCAAACGCGGAGCGCGAAACGCGTGCGCAAAAGCGGCGAAAAACGCGCTAGTGTGGCCTAGCCCTCAGTATACATTTTACTTCCCTGGTGCACCTTTAACTTTAAACTGTTTATGTATTGTAATTGTACTTACTTCTTACCGATTGTGGATGTTATACCCTACCTTCATTACCAGTCTAAGAGACTGTTGAGGTGAGCCTAAAACAGTTCCTGATTATAGTTAGGGGATTCTTAGGGGATTCTGTACTTATATTGCTATTTAGACATGTCTGCTCAGCTATCTTTATACTAAAAGAAGGAGTCTCTACATCATTGTTTTTATGTGTGCACGTATTTACAGCACTAGCCACTTTATTTTACACTGTTTCACTTTATGAGGTATTAGGGTCATTCTTTTTAGAACCAGGTCAATAAGCATAATTGGAGTTTAAATTGAGAGTGCCATTATTTATTTTCTTTCTCTTGTGGTTATGTATACATTTTAATCATTAGAGCACCTCACCTCACCTCAGGTTTTAGACACGAGTAGCCCCTGCATCTGTATATTTTTGCTATTAACAATTAACAAGTAACAGTATTGGAAGTACTACAAAGACATATGTGATCCAGTCCAACCTATATATCATACTCATAAACCCTACCTAACAGTTGATCCAGAGGAAGGCAAAAAAAAAAAAAATAATAAAGATCCAGTAAAAAGGGGGAAAAATATCTTCCTGACTAATGCAACAATGGGAAAAGTTCCCTGGATCAACTGCAGTATAGTTTAATAACAGTAATCCAATATTATATAGTATCCCTGTACCAACCAGATCTAGAGTATATGTAAATACCAGTAATTCTCAATATTATATAGTATCCGTTACCAACCAGATCTCAGTATATGTATTAATACCAGTAATTCTCAATTAATAGTTATCCCTGTACCAACCAGAACTACAGTATATGTATTTATACCGTAATTCTCAATATTATATAGTATCCCTGTACCAACCAGAACTACGGTATGTATTAATACCAGTAATTCTTAAATTATATAGTATCCCTGTACCAACAAGACTACAGTATATGTATTAATAACAGTAATCCTCAATATTTTTTAGTTTTAGAAACTTATCCAGACCCCCTTTAAAGCTATTCAATGAACTTACCATACACATCTGTGGAAGACAGTTCCACAGTTTCACCGTTCTCATGTAAAGAAAACCTTTCCTAACCTGAAGATGAAACTTTTTTTCCAACCTTAAGTGGGTACACACGTGAGATATTTCGGTCGACGACGATAGTTCAGTGTACGGTTGACGGACCGAAATTATCGCATCCGAAAGTGCCCATGTCGATCGACCGTTCGTCCGAATCGGACGAAAGGACGATCGGACAGGGTGGAAAAAACTCGTCCGATCGTGCGGGCTCTATGGACCACACGAACGGTCGCGGGTGACTATCGGACGCGGCTGCTTTTGCGCGACCGACAGTCCTTCCTCCTGGCGACCGTTGAAAAGTATCGAACGGTCGGTCAGGAGGAAAAATCGATAGGTGTGTACCCACTTTAAAGGAGTCCAAGAGTCCTCTGATAAAACTATTAGTCAACAATGGACCAGAGAGTTTATGTATGACCCATTAATATTTTTGTATAAAGTGATCATATCCCCACGCAAAAAACGTCACTCTCAATATAAACAGCCCTAACTTGTCAATCTGCATAGTCAAGCCCCTCGATTCTCCTTATTATTTACATTGCTGGCTGTATTAGTTAGACATTAAAGACAGTTTGACTTTGAAAAAGCGAATGTCAATTCAGCTCTTGTTATAGTATCTGTTGTTAACAATCCATCTGTTATGTTAAACAATCCTGAAAACTCAAGTGCTTACCAAGCTATTTTCCTTTATGGAAGATAACATTCACATACTGTACATATCAGCCTTATATCATTTTTTATTTTACAATAATACAATGTGTGGAAACACAAGACATTTTAGGGCTTTCCCAAGTACATTTGTTTTTTTTAGATAAGAGAAAAAAAAACCCCAAACACTCCAAAGTCATCAAACAATCATCATTTATTTATATAGAACCAGGAACTTCAGTAGAGATTTCTAACAAATTTATTGGATCCAGGGGACAATTAACAGACCAGAGTTATAAAGGGCATGTTCAAACAACAACAAAAAATGGGTAATTTGTCATTTATTTGCCCCTAAACCCAACTTTTATTTTTACACTTTATTACATGCATTTCTAAACAGATATTAGCATGATTCTCCCTTTCTGGCACAGGTTGATGTCTATTACATCAGCTCATTGAGCTTTTAAAAGCTTGAGCATGTGCAGAGGAGGCATCAGAGGAAAGAGCAGTCAATCATTGATTGTGATGCCACAGCCTTCATTGACTGCATATATGGAGGGGCCAGCTTATTCTGCCAGAATATGGACAATAATTATCTTTAAATATTGGGTTGGTAATGCAGGTAATAAAGTGCTTGGTATTTAAGTTAGAATTGGGGGCAGGTAACTGAAAAGTCACCAGTTTTGGTTTTTTTTTGTTTAAACTAAAATGTGCCACATTCCAAAAGGCTTTATAGCCCCTAAAGTATTTTAGAACCTGGTTATTTAATTAATCTGCCCATAGAGGCAGTTTCATGTCATCATTGTGATCAGAAATTGTCGTAATTGGTCTCCCTCTACCTCTTTATTTATATGTTGGTCAGGAGCCCTACACTACCATTATCGAACTAAAGACAGTCACATAGTAGCATAGTAAGTGAGGATGAATAAGACAAAGTCCATCAGCCCAAAATCTTACCCTCCTTTTTACCCATACACAGTTGATCCAGAGGAAGGCAAAAAAGAAGAAACAGCTAAAAGGGGGGGGGGGGGAAAGCTTCCTGACTCTAAATGTTGAAAAGCATCCCTGTATTAAACAAGAACTGCAGTATATGTATTAATTCCAGTAATTCTCAATATTATATAGTATCCCTGTACCAACCAGAACTGCAGTATATGTATTATTCCAGTAATTCTCAATATTATATAGTATCCTCGTACCAACCCAAACTACGATATGTATTAATACCAATAATTCTCAAATTATATAGTATCCCTGGATCAACCAGAACTGCAGTATATGTATTAATTCCAGTAATTCTCATATTATATAGTATCCCTGTACCAACCCAAACTACAGTCTATGTATTAATACCAATAATTCTCAATATATATAGTATCCCTGGATCAACAGAACTGCAGTATAGATGTAATAATACCAGTAATTATCAATATTATATAGTATCCCTACTAACCCAAAATACAGTATAGTATTTAATACCAGTAATTATCAATATTATATATTATCCCTGTACCAACCAGATCTACCAGTATATGTATTAATACCAGTAATTCTAATATTATATAGTATGCCGTACCAACCAGAACTACAGTATATATATTAATACCAGTAATTCTCAATATTATATAGTATCTGTACCAACCAGAAACTACAGTATATGTAATAATACCAGTATTAATCGAGATAAACCGAGTTTTTCAGGCTGTAAAATCAGCCTGAAAACTTCGACTCGGTTTATACTGAGTCACTACTACCTTAGCACTCCGACAGCCGCACGATCATTCCTGTACTGGCGCGCCGGCCTGAAGTCACTGCCCGGCGCCAATTAGTGACGTCAGCCGGCGCGCCAGTACGGAATGAGAGCGCGGATGCCGGAATGGAGAGGACGACCTTCAATGGCAACAGTCCCAACAGGAAGCTCTTGGTGGAGGAGAGCCCACAGTTTCCTGGATGGAGAAGAGACACAAGGTATAAACTGAACTGGGGTGGGAGGTGAGGGGGGCATTAAGATGTTGGAAACTACAAACCCCAGCATGCATTATTAGCTGGGAGTTGTAGTTCCAAACATCTTGAATGCCAAGTGAGGGTGGCATCAAGATGTTTGGAAACTACAACTCCCAGCTAATAAACATGTGGGAGTTGAGTTTCCAAACATCTGAATGCCAAGTGAGGGTGGCATCAAGATGTTTGGAAACTACAACTCCCAGCATGCTTTATTAGGGGAGTTGTAGTTTCCAAACATCTTGAATGCCAAGTTTCTACCCTCGGTTATAACTCGAGTCAACAACGTTATTAGGTTTTTAGTGATGAAATTGGGTACCTCGGTTATACTCGGATCGGTTTCATATCGAGTTATACGGTAATCTCATATTTATAGTATCTGGATCAACCAGAACTGCAGTATATGTATTAATACCAGTAATTCTCAATATTATATAGTATCTCAGTACCAACCAGATCTACAGTTATGTATTAATCCAGTAATTCTCAATATTATATAGTATCCCTGTACCAACCAGAACTACAGTATATGTATTAATACCAGTAATTCTCAATATTATATAGGATCCCCATACCGACTGGAACTACAGTATATGTAATACCAGTAATTCTCAATAATATAGAGTATCCCTGTACCAACCAGAAAATACAATATATGTATTAATACCAGTAATTCTCAATATTATATAGTATCCCCGTACCAACCAGAACTACAGTATATGTATTAATACCAGTAATTCCCAATATTATATATCCCTGTAATAACCAAAACTACAGTATATGTATTAATACAAGTAATTATCAATATAATATAGTATCCGGATCACTCAAGACGACAGTAAACTGTATGTATTATATAGTTATTTTCAAAGGGAAAATTTGCCCAGGGAGTTCTAAATAGTTGCCCATGTGCCTGCACCCCCTGCATTATTAAAGGTGGCCATAGAAATAGCAGTATTATCGGCCAATGATATTAATCCGTCTGTGGGCACTTTAGGCTCTACATAGCAGATTTTGCCGTTTACAACACACTATAAAATAAAATCTATGGCACCTACATCAATTCGTCATTAGAACGAGATGATAAAACCGCAGCCTTCCAGATTTTTAGAAACTACATATCCCCGCATGCCTTGGATTCAGAATGCAGCGTCTCTTGCATTAGAATAGAAAAAATTTTTCAGGGCTTGAATGATTTATTTCCAAACTTACAGTCCAGAAATGACGTTAAAGAATGCATTTTTAAGGACTACAGCACTATACAATATATTTCTTCCCAGTAGACCAAGCCAGGTATCTTCCCCCTTCCTGTCATATGATCTGGGCATGCTCAGTATGCTTTATCCATGGAGACAGAAGCAGTTCTACAGTCAGCAACTTTTTTACTTAGTGAGAAATGTTCATGTCTTTATATATTGCTGCAGTTTCTGGGTTAAAGGCAGGTTAAATGTCACACCACAATAGCTAAATGCTAGGATGGACTATATCTGTTCAATAAAGAATTCTGGTCTGATTTGTACGATCAGAATGAAAAAGACTGGGTTAGGCAACTGCCGTTTCTGACAGCTATTTACATTGTTATCCAGCCAACAGCAATAAAATAATTAATAAAATAACCTTCGTTAAATCTTTGATCAATGTACGATTCCTGTTGGTATAAATGACAACAGTAACTTTACATTCCATTGCAGAACCACGTACAAAACAAAGAATTTCTTTCGATTATCATATTGTTCGATATATAACAAATACTGCAAATCCCTGTTCTTAACAACACAATGGGTTGTTATAAGTGGTTTGAATTTTGCCTACGATATAATCAGCAACAACATAGATGTTAGATAGAAGTAACCTAGATAATAAATAAAAATACATTCAGAATGTTATTTGAGGTTTGGAAAAACTGGAAAACACTCTGATAGGCAGGCGTTCACCTATGCAGTAACCAATCAGAAGATAGCTATAAGTAAGCGGGAAGCATTGGTTAGCGACTTAGTGGATATCCCCCTAAGCACCATAAAGCTTTTTCTCTCTTTTTTTTTTTACTTTGCTTTATTAGACCACAAGCAAAACACTGGGATGCTCAGGAATGTGTGATAAAGTAATACAACATACTAAAAATAAGCAATTGTAGCAATTTTGTTTGGGGGGTGGTTATATGCCCTTTAAAAACATTTGCCAGTTAGTAAATTAAGTGTCAGGGACCTCTATATCTGCACTAATACCTACCCTATGTAAAGGCAAAATTCAGCGGAAAAATCATTATTTAACAATTTTAGTTGTATTTCACATCCCTAGTTATTCTACATATTCTCTTCATTTTGAAAAAAAAAAATGTATACCCCATGCTATTCCCTGTGTTGACATTAGTGAGCTGCCATTTCAGGTTCTGTAATGGTTCTCTTCTTCCCAGAATGCACACTACCTTGGAATGTTCTAACAGTGATTTCTACTGATTGGCTGTTGGATGGGTCAAATATGCTCAGATCTCTACTGAGCAACTAAATCAACCCAGATGTGGGTCAAGGGCAAAACCATAACGGACTCTACTAGGGGTCCTGCAAAACATATGGGACTGCATTGGACTAATCGCATTACAAGTTCCCCAATAGACCTTCAATCTCCCAGTATGAAAGCAATATGAAATGAAATAGAAAAATTATCATGTGATTATTAATCCGCTCTGGGTTGGCCATTAAGCAATCATTTCTATTAGTTTATTATCTGTGCCAATCACAATAGGATTTCACAATGAAATTCACATGAAAGTTATTAAACAGTAACGCAGGTTAATCAGGGATTAGCATATTTCTAGCGATAGAATTCCCAGAATTCCATAAACAGCATATAATGGCTAAAAGACAGATTATTTGGTTCCGTACTGACAGTTCTGCACCGAGTCCACCATTTTATATGTTCCATGGAAAAAAGAAAGTTACAGGGACAATTCTATCATCTGGATTCCTCAATCAGTTGGGGAGGGGAGGGAAAGTCGGAGAAAATTAAAGGGCTCATTCACACTTGTTTATTGCTTCTCGGTTGCGTTTTTCTAATGCATGCGTCAGGAAAATGAAAGGACATAGGTTTCACATAGGAATGTCCTAATACTCTTCACACTACTGCATTTTTGTAATGCACTGCTTGCAGCAGTTTGGCGTGTTAACACACTCAATGGAAGTCTATGGAGAAAAAAAAAAAAAAGGACAAAAAAAACGAATAGAAACTTAAAACGCGAGTTTTTCTAATGCGTTTTTTGCTATTTAACCCCAAACTCACTGAAACGCATGCATAAAAAAACACATGAAGAATGCATAAAAAACGCATATAAAAACGCTTTGTGAATGTAGCCTCAGCTCCTAGTGATCTGAAATTCACTGATCTCAGGAATTGTATATCTCTATCACCTTTTGGTTTTAACATGGTGTGCTCTCTACATTTGGTTATTAATCAAATGCTGAGTTTCACAGCACATTGAGTTTACTTCGATTTACAAAAAAATGTGTTGCCCTAACTAGAGGAAAACCCTATAGTGCATAATGTTTAATAATGATAAATATGTCAGGATGTTTGGGATTTAACGTTAATCTGCTAATAGAGACCATACTGATCTTAACCTGTATGTTGGGAATATTATGTAAAAGTTTGTACTGAAAGATAATTACGTACGGTAATCATTGATTTATAGAATTATCTATCTATCTATCTATCATATCTATCTATATATCTATACCTATCTGTTCTATCTTCACCTATCTGTTATCTGCGTATCTACCTAACTATTTATCTATGTATCTATCTATCTCATCTGTCTGTTGTGTGTCTATATATATATTTCTATCATATCAATCTATCTATCAATCATCATCTATTTGTTCTACCTATCTATCTATCTATACCAATCTGTTCTATCTTCGCCTATCTGTTCGTATCTTCACCTATCGTATGTGGGCTACCACACCTAATCTATCGTAATCTATCCATGCGGAGGCTGGCGATGAAGAATAGAATATCTACTATCAATCTATCTGACTATGCTAGCTATCAATGCAGCAGCAGCGGCACGAGCGATCGACTGATCATCGAGCTACAGTACGATCTACAAGCATATCGAGAAGCTGTGTTCTCGATTATCATCTATCTATCTATCTATCATCAATCAACCATTCATCTATCTGTTCTATCTATCTTTCTATCTATCTATCTATCTATCTATCTATCTATCTATCTATTATCTATCTATCTATTGTTGTCTGCCTGTCATCATCTATTTCTATCTATCTATCTACTATTATCTATAATCTATCTAATCTATCTATTATCTATCTATCTATCATATCTATCTATCTATCTATCTATCTATCTATCTACTATCTGTCTGTCTGTGTGCTGCCTGTCTATCTATACTATCTATCTATCTATCTATCATCCATTTTAAGAGAGATATTATAAAAAAGCAACAATTTAGTATTAAGGGTGTAACAAGTACCACAGTTAACTTTCCATAAGTCAATTGTTATTATTACCAAAATAAGAATTATAAATTGCAACACAAATTATTAAAAAAATAGTACCCCCCCTCTTCTAGATTATAATATATAATATAAAAACATTGTAAAGCTTTACAGAAACACAATCAAAAGGACAAACAATCAAGACAATAAATCAGACAAAGTAATACTGATGTAACTGATTGTTTGAGAGAAGCATTATATTAGTATTCAGTCATGTTTTCCAATGGAAAGGAATTCTACAAGTACTATAAACACAAGGAGAAATGTCAGATGGTTTTAAATTAAGAGGATAGATTCATAATTATTTATGAAACTGTCTTTAGGATACAAAGAATTCTAAGAGAAGGGGGGGTTATTTTGAAGTTGTGTATGTGTGATTTTCTTCCTTCCCCCTCCCAAACATCAATATAAATCATATTGGTTCACTTGACACTATAGCTTCTGGGTAACCTAATTTATGTGTGTTCTATTTTACAATGACTATTGGAACCAGGCGTTGTAAAACTTTGTTGTTCAACAAATGTCACAAACATTCGTTTTAAACGTTGATTCAAACAAGTCGGATTCATTTAAACATTACATTTATGTTATTTTAAATCCCACCAGAAATGAAGCTAGTAAATCCTTATTGCCTCATATTGGAGAGAATATTTATAATTTTCAAATTCCAAAGGAAATCGGAATTTCAGTGGAAATCGGAAATTCAGATGAAAATTGCTATGAAATAATTGGTGGATAACGTAGTTTTCAGATACACAGTATGTGTATTGCCTATACCTATGTATCTAAAACACATTGTTACATTTTATGTCACAATGTCGTAACAATAGCCATTTGCCAAGATGGCTGCCATTCATGACCAGGTGACCTTTTATTTATATGCAACAGTTAGTTGAAAAAAGAAAACTATTTTAGCAATTTCCAATATATATAAGTATAAATATGATAAATATGGTCTTCTGATCAATAATAAACACATTGTAATGGTCTACTCTGCTCATAGACTTGTAGATGGATCTTTATCCCAAACCTAATTATATCACCCCCAAAATGGAAAATGTGTCATCTGCACAAGGAATTTAAATAGAAAGAAATAATTATACAATATATTAGAAAAGTTCCCTTTTTATATCCCAAATCTAGGTTCTTTGTAAATTGTTGCATAACAGCCTATCACGTTGTCCAATAAGTTATTGACAGATGACATCACTAGATTATTGTATTCATTCCTTGTGACAGCTGTGAAGGATATAGAACGTCCAAAATATATATGGACACGATAGTGAAATTATAGTTTGTATAGTATAGTATTGTATATCTATTTGTGGTTGAATAAGGCATACGTCTATCTTGTCCAAACTACAGCAAAACCACAACATTCTTCGTAGGAATTGCATATTATGGTTGTAGAGTAAATCCCGTTATCAACTGAATGGAAGGCACTCTTAAGAAATGCAGTTAGCAGGGGCTGCAATGGTTGCAATCTAATGGCATTTAAACTGCACTGAATTTGGCCCAGCCTGCCGCATGATTTTCAAATGTGTACTCTGAATTTTACTGATCTGGCAGCGCTATTAGGTTCTACTATGTATATAGCTGTTACAATCAGGTGCTTCTTACCCTCAAAAAAGCGTCGCAGAGTTCATTCTCCTCTTCAAATCCATGTCACTGTCCGTAAGAGTAACCCAAGGTCCTAGGGTGTGCAGTCCAGGTTGCCAGAAGTATTGGCTGTTTGTTGCCCAAGAAGGAACCGTTATGGCAATTAGGAAATGGTCACAGCACTATAGACATAACTCTATGGAAGTTTTCCTGTAACAAGCATGAGAATTAGGAGAAGACTTTAATTTCCCAGTAGTCCTTGTTGTGGTCCCCTTTTACTTTCGCTCTCTCGTAGTAACATAGGCTTTAAAGAAGAGTTTTGATGGAACTTTCTCAGATCCCCTTGCAGGACCTTGAGAGCTCTATGTTCCTTTCCTCTGTGTCTGCTTAGAGATTTTGATATGTTAGTAAAACAGCCTCTTTCCCCTGGCTCCTTCCAGGAAAAGGCTTTCCCAAAGGCTTCTCTGTCTCCCTTGCAGGATAGAAAGAGATAAGCTTCGGGTTCCCAAGATCCAGTTTATAGGGAATTGAAACATCTGTGCCCTATTTATTCAAAACATGGAAAGGGGATCATAATAAATTCTAACTAAAATTTAGGTCCTGTATATATATGTATACCTAAAGATCATTTGCCCATATTAACACATTGTGTAAAGCACCGAAGCCGTAAATACCCACCAAGCTTTTATTTTTTTCTTCATTTTTGGGATTTTTCAATGCTCTTTCTAAATGTAAAATCTGGTAGTGATTCTGGGTGAATGACTCCACACAACAACATATGACATGATGTGCAAATCATAATTGTAGCATCAAAAGAGGGGGAGGGATGACATTTATAGTAGTGTCCTTTTAAGCACAGATTACATGTCTATGTTATTGCTAAAATGTGGTTCAGTTAAGTTGTCACTCACTTATTCATCTTTTTTAGAATAACAGCTATTAATTAAAGATTCAAGGCCCTGCCCCACCCCTATTCACTGGTACAGACATGCCCATGTGGATTACCCTGGCCTGCAAAGAAAGAGAAGGAATTCTCCATAAACCCGAGTAAGTGGTACGTGAAGAAGTAACTGGAACAGTGAAAGTTTTTATGTCTTTGCAATGTTTGCCAGCAAAACTATGTATAGTATATATATATGGGACCAGAAGCAAAGAAGCAAAGTTAAGGTAGCATACACTACATTTTAAATTTTGACGTTCCTGCGATGTTGTATGTCTGCACAACGCCAAATCTTTTTTGCTATGAAGGTTCAGAGCGGGGAATGTTGAAGAAGAAGGTAAAATGATCTAAATAGCCATACACAGCCAGAGTTCTTGTTGATGGATATATTCTACTCTGCCTGGCCCGATCTGATTGAATTGATTGGATTGTTCAAAATGTCGTCTTGTGTATGGGGGCTTATTAGATGTTTAATAGATGTGGACAGCTAATTGACGTCGCATCTATCAAACATCTTAAAAAGTGTATGGCCAACATTAAATATGGCCACCATAAAAATAGCTTTGATTAATTCCATATATGAATGTTTTAAATGTCTAGTACTCGTATTTAAGTCCAGTGTCAATGTGGCGAGCGTGTTTTGGTTCGTAGGACTTCATCTTCAATCATTTTATAATCCCAGAGTGCCATGATCGGGAAATATGAAGTATTCTCTAGAAGTGGAATGTGTGGTGCACCTATAAACATGTAGGTGTTTTGTCCTCTGAGTCATGTACTGTTGTAACCAAAGAGTAACAAACCTTCAGACACCCCAGCATCAGGATAAACTAAGCACATCAACCTGAGAAACTGTAAGATACTGTTAAGGTGTTCTCTCTTTTATTCTTTTTTAGATAACAGCATTATTCAAGATTCTGGGCTCTGGCCCCCCCCCCCCCCCTTATTCACTGGTGCAGAACATGCTCAGTGTGTTTACCCAGGCAAAGAAAGAGAAAATGTCATTACCCTGTTAAATGGTTGAATGGTTCTGTTGTACCAGAAGAGGCCTATAAAATACTATAGATTCTGGGAGTAGGGAGATGGGGAGAAAATATTCATTTGGAAGTCCAATCCAGCCCTACACCTCACTTAGCAGTCAGTTTAAAGGAGAGCTGAAGTGGAAATATCAGATATCCCACTCTGTAAAAAAGCCATTTTAGGAAGACACCACCAGAACCCATTTAAAAAAAACAAATAATAATAAATAATAATAAAAAAAAGAGCAGTTATATAAGAACGGGCCAATTTATAAAGGGCAGGATCTCTCTTTGCGATATTGGTATTTAGTGAGCGTTGCTTCAATCGTAAATATTACAATCCCAATAAACTACATAAAACTACAAAATACGTGGGTTTTAAAATGGCCCAACATTTCTGATGCATCTACTTACAACTAGAAAAAACAAAATCATATGCATGCTCCACACACTCTAGTACTCTCTTTAGTACTCTCTAGTACACTTACAATTCAGTGCTCTCTTTTGGTACATTAACAGGGTTATTCATAAAAGTTTCTTATAGTTTAAAATGGTGCAAAGTTTGCCCCAACCAATCATATGTTAGCTTTTACATGTAAATGAGATCTGATTGGTTGGGGCAAAAATTAGCACCATTTAAATGATAAGACTGTTTTGAATAAACCTGTAACTCTCTAGAACCCTCTTTGTATTCTCTTAGTACACTCTCTAGTACACGGGACACTGTCTAGTACTCTGTATAGTACTCTCTCTAGTATCTCTATAGTGCACTTCTAGTACACTTACACTCTCTGGACTTTCTCTAGTACTCTCTATAGTACACACTCTAGTACTTTCTTGGTACTCTTCCATCTCTCTCTAAGACAATGATTCTCTGTAGTTACTCTCTTAGTACATCTTCTTACTAGTACATTTTCTATTACTCTCTCTTAGCATTCAGTACTTGCTAAACTCTCATCTTTTTAAAAACTGTACCTCCCAACAATGGGACCAATGGTTTTTCTTAATGCTCAGTAAAACACCGGAGGAAATAGAAAAAGTGCATTGGCAATATGTATGTGTTTTCGTTATCCCCTCTGTAAAAGTTAGGAGCCTGCGAATTAAACAGACAATTTAAATGCAGCAATATGCAGTGAGTAGAGAATTTGTGCCTTTGTCATAGATATTTAGATTAGTTCTCCTTTTAATGAAGCATCGTACACGCATACGATTTGGCAGGCACCGTAAGACCCCAAAGCGCGTGCACGCGTGCAACGAAAATGGTCGTTTTGGGCAATAATCGCAAGTGTGTATGCGTTCGGCAGGATATCAGGCAAAACAGGCATTTGCGCACGGCAGTTTGCACTCGGGGGTTCTGGTTAACTGGCAAATCGTACGATGTACGAAAACAGCGAAACTAACATTTTATGGACTGCAATCGGCTGAGCACGGGCAAAGCTTTCACAATTGCTTTCAGATGAGACAAAAAGGGGGGGCGGAAACAAATAAACTTCTTTAGATGAACTTAGGGAGTGTAGTATGCGATCTTGAACTTTAGGGAGGAGTGAATATTAAGATCGTAGGGTTCCGAGGTTTGTGAGAGAGTATTATGATCTTGGGTTTTAGGGTGGCATTATGATCTTTGGTTTTAGGGGTGTGGAGTAAGTATTGATGATCTTGCGTTTAGTGTTGTGTGAGTGTGTGAGTATTACAGTATTGGGGGTTATAGGGGGTTTAAGTATGACGATCTTAAGGTTTAGGGAGCTGTGAATATTACGTTTGAGGGTTTGGGGGGTATGAGTATTATGATCTTTGGTTTAGGGAGGATTGAGTATTATAATCTTGGGGTTTAGGGGTGTGTGAGTATTATGATCTTGGGATTAGGGGTGTGTGAGTTTACATCTTGAGGTTTAGGGGTATGTGAGTGTATACGATTGTGGGGTTAGGGGTGCGGTGAGTATTACAATCTTGGGGGTTAGAGGTGTGTGGTATAATGATCGTGGGGTTTAGGGGTGTGTGAGTATTACAATCTTAGGGTTTAGGGTGTGTGTATGAGTTATATCTTGGGGTGTGGAGGAGTTATAACGATCGGTGGGCTAAGGGGTGTGTTGAGATTACAATCTTGGGGGTACTATGGTGTGTGAGTATTACCATTGTGGGTTTAGGGGTGTGTGATTATATGGTCTTGTGATTTAGGGGGTGTAAGTTTATGATCGTGGGGTTTAGGGGTTGGGGTAATACGACTTTGGGTTTAGGGGTGTGTGAGTATTACAATCCTGGGGTTTAGGGGTTGTGTGAGTATTACGATCTTGTGGTTTAGGGGGGTATAGATTAGAGATCTTGTGGTTTAGGGTATAAGTATTATGATCTTGGTGTGTGAATATTATGATCTTGGGGTTTAGGGGGTGGTGCTTTACATTTAGAAAGTTAAATTGGGGGTACAATGTCCTTTAAATAGAAATGTAAACATTGCCTGTGTTATGACTCTGCCGCAATTAATCACACTTAGTTTTAACTGGACTACTGCAGTAAGACGAATCGATTGGTGATTACAGATTAATAGCAAGGCAACGTTTAAACCTCTTATTTACTAGGCTCCTTATTTTATTAAGCTGCTACATAGGCCTGGGATTAACACCCCCCCCCCCCCCCATCCAATCTCCTTTGTAGCGATATCACAAAGATTGCAAATCCTCAGATCCATAGCCAGGCCTTAGCCACGTTGGATATATCAGCCCTACGGAACATGACACTGGGTGTAGATATTAATATAGAGGATCACCTCCCACGCTAGTTGAGCAACTCCACTGTTAAACCCTATTGATCTGTCATTATTGTGGTGAGGTGTGTAGAGATTGCAGTAAATATAAAAGGCCTTACAGAAAGTTAGTCATTGACCATAATCATATTAATAACATTGCTAAGCAGACATATTAGTTGATGACTATAAATGGTACAGGAATTGTCCAAATCAGGGGCGTAACTACTAGGGGACAAGTAGAGGGAGCAACCACAGGGGGGCCCCATTTTCTAAATTTCCTATGAGGTCTAGCCTCCTCCCAGAAAACCACTGTGGATTAAGCAGAGATAAGGGCCCTACATAGTTTTGCTGGGGGGCCCAGTGATTCCTAGTTACGCCTGTTTCCATCATCCTGTTATATATGTTAACATTGCGCATGGGGAGGATGGAGGGTTTATTTCTTATCCTCGCAGCCATACCACACCGTAATGCACTTACACACAAGGAAGGTGAGAGCTTGTTTGTTAAGTCCACCCTCTCATTGCTTTCCCGTCAAGGCAGTACAAAAAGGTGGGTACACACAGTGTCGAAAAGGGACGATACAGTGGATCTGGCGGATTGTCCCTTTCTCGTTACTTTTGTGTTGTTAGGCTTCCGAATGATCGTAACGACGAATGTTAACCATCGGGAAATGCTGTTTGAACACTACAGATTCTGTCATTTTTTACTATTGTGCAAGTGTGTAACGCTTAATATGGGACCTCAACCTTACACACTGTGGGGACTGATGCTATTAGAGGTACAGTTCTTAGTTCTTAGTTTGCAGCAACCAATCAGATGAAATATTTTCACACTGGGCTACTGAAATTGACAACACCTGATTGGTTGTCGCCAGAATAATAGCCAGGGAGGAAACTTTTGCACCTAGTAAACTACCGCAATGGTATTCTATGGGC
This sequence comes from Hymenochirus boettgeri, assembly GCA_019447015.1. Taxonomy (NCBI): domain Eukaryota; kingdom Metazoa; phylum Chordata; class Amphibia; order Anura; family Pipidae; genus Hymenochirus; species Hymenochirus boettgeri. The sequence goes on along the minus strand of CM033472.1, from coordinate 37,650,615 downwards.
GATGTAAATCTACAATAGTCACCGTAAATTTAACATGATGATCGTAAAGGAGAGGTCTTGCTAAAAATCGATAACATGGCGCTAAAATATGGCCCAATATGAGAAACTACTCCCCCTCTCCCCCAATCTGGGGCATTCCTAAATCAGAGATGGACACGAACTCGAACCCGAGTTCAAGCCAATATTCGAATTCAAACGAATTCAGACTTTCTCGAACTATCCCGTTCCGGATTTTCGATATTTTTGGACTTCGATAAACATCGAGTGTTCGACCGTTCGAATATGCGAGTAAAACCTATACGCGAGCATCGAGCATCGAATCTGCGAGTAAAATGTCCATGGTAGGCTAGGGCGGAACATCGAATCCCGCGAGTAAAGTGTCCATTAAAGCCTATACGCGAGCATCAAATCCGCGAAGTAAATGTACATACATACCTAGGCACGAACATCGAATGTTCGAACGGAGGAGCTCGAAAATAGCACCAGTGAGAGTAAAATTGATTTTTAATGTCGGGATATCGAACATGTTCCCCTGACATTTCCAGGTCCCACAGCCATTTACATTAAGGTACCATTAATATTTTATGGATTCATTAGAACTTTTTGTTCTAATGAAAATACAAACTATTGACTCCCATGACTTTAAGGGTCCGTTTTGAACTTTGGAACTTTCCATATAGTTCAAAAGTTCGAAAACGGACCGAACTTTCGAAAGTTCGGCCATCTCTATTCCTAAACCTTTTTCACCTGAAACAAGTATTTAAAGTCACTCCCGTATTTTCACAGGACACAAAAGTGGGTTGGGGTGAATGAGTTTATGGGGGTGGTGTGGTGGGCTGACAACATTGACTGATGAACTGGACTTTACTAACAGTGGCTGGTAATAAACTGGTAAATAGAATGGTAAATATAAGATGTGCTCACACAGACTAAAAAAGTATAAGATGACTCATGTCCAGCCCTTACACAGACTGGTGTTCCAGCCTACACAGACTGGTACAATACAAGTTTTCCCACATTGACCGATACAGACCAGGAAGCCCAGAATAGAAGCCTCCAACTCTTCTATTGAAGTACAAGCACCCCTCGCTCTCGCTCACCCTGCCAGAGCTGCTGGTAATACAACATTGTCTATCATTACGTAGGTGCTGATTAGCAAGGGCTGCTCCTGAAGTAGAAGATACAATGTTGCAATACCAGAAGCGCCAAAAAGGGAGTTTGAGTGCTTAGCCATTAGTTTTATTGGTCTTATGGTTTATAAAATAAAAGGAGAAGTGATAATTATTCAATTTGGTGAATAATTACTGTGGTGGCTGCCATACAAAAGCGTTTCATGGGCCAAGCACAGATCAGAGAGCACTTGTCAATCACAAAAATATCTGTCCCAGGAAGTTGTTGGAATTAGTGAATATGTATGGTAAGCATAAGGCAGATGTGAGGCCCTCAAACTTTTCTGATCCCTACAAATACATTTATCAACCATTCAAAGGTCTATAAGAATATCACCATGCCCGATAATAAAAATAGTTTTGAACTATGGAAAGGGCAGTCAGGGACCTTACTAAGTCCAGGTAGTTGGCCAAAGGGTTTTATGGACATAAACACCATGTAGAGTAAGGTATGCAGATAGACAGATACATACACAGACAGAGCAGAAAAATCTGCCAGTGACTCTGTAAGCTGTATTAATGATTGTGGACCAAAAGAAAAGTTGGTCTATACAAGCCCTCTTTTGTGTTGGTGATTTAGGGAGGTGTGGGGTACAGAGGACAAAATCACAATAGTGTCCTCTGAGAATAACAGAGTTCCTAGGAAAGAATACCCTATTACTGCTGAACCAACCCCTCCCTACACAGCTGTGAGAGGGACCATAGCTATAAAATAATATATTTATTTCCCCATGAGGAAACGTGCACGCTGAGCCTTGGGACAAAATCTCATTGTGTCTTTATCTGTGAGGAACAGAATAGCTTCACAGAGATGGACAAGATCTTCTCTCCTCCCCCCAATTCAGAAGTATTGACCAGATATTACAGGGTCTGTTATTTTATGAATCGTCTCCGCATCTGGCAGAGAGGGAATAGACTAGGCTGTGTGACTTGTCTAGTGTCCTACCACAGCAACAGATGCAGGGAAGTGATGGGATGTTAACCCCTACCTGAGCCGAAAACACCAGGGCTGCAAAGCCTTGCTGCTATTAGAATAACATGAAATGAAAGCTGGATAGACGTATGGTGACAATACGAAGTTCATGACAGGGGCCCCTGTGTTGTTTTCATGGGTTATTATTCTATAGAACAGAGACTGGGATTGATTTACAGCTCTGACTGAATATAACATAGTTTTAGGTTTTCTCTTTCAGATTCACCATTACTGTATGTTTGATTTGAGATGTGTAATAGGAAAAGGGGAAGTTCAGTTGCTAATCATATGCTTTTCAGAAAAAAGAGCCAGTATTTTTTCCATCCCAATGACCTAATCTGCCAATTCAGCATTTTGTCTGGTATAAATAAATGCAACCAAAATACTGATTTCCGTTGGCAGGACCCGTAGTAGAGACCATTAGGTTTTGCCTTGACCCAGCGATAGGTTGTTCAGTGCCTCGTAGAGAGTCTGAGCATGTTTGACCCATCGTACAGCCAATCAGCAGACATAACTGTTAGGAACATTTCAAGGAAGTGGTGCATCCTGGAAAGAAGAAGAACCAGAACATGGCAGCTCACTAATGATCAACAGCGGGAATAGCAAAGGGTATGAAATCAAACTGATTTTTCAAATTGGGAGAGAATATTAGAATAAATAAGTATGCATTTCACAAACTAACAATAACAAATATTGTTAATTTCCACTTAACTGTCCTTTAATTCTCAGCTAAACACAACATACAATTAAGGATTTTTTTTAAAAGGGCTTCAGCAAGTCTATGTTCATTGGATTGGCCATGGAATCAAAATGCCAATGATTATCAGGCCTCTTCAACTCTACCACTCCTGGCTGGGAAAAGTACGGGGCTCCTGCATGCTACTTATGAGATGAGTCAATGAATCACCCATGAATGTGGAGGACGACTGACGAACAAGATAGCTTACACTCAATATGTTCATATTCTAGAGGACCGCACGATCGGGCAAGGTTTTCCACCATGTCGATCGTCCATTTCGTCCGAGTTATGACAAAGGTCGGTCGGACATGGCAAACATTGTGGATGCGATAATTTAGGTGCGATCGATCGATACACATGAACGAGCGGGCGATCGAAAGAACCGAAATATCTCAATCGTGTGCACCCACCGAAGATGCCTTTGGGAAGTGTATCTGAGGAAAAGATAGGGAGAATGGAGTTGCCACTTTAACACTGCAGAAAAAAACAAAAATGAAACATCAGCTTAGAAGTACAGAATGTGTTATTCATGGTCAGTATGCTGTTTTTGATTGAACGCCAGGTAAACCAGACGCATCAAACATACTGATATGTAAGAATGGAAGATGAAGCAGCAAGGGAAAGGGTGTCTTTTAAAGGGACATTCAGGGAGATTTCAATAAAAGTTCTTATCGTTTAAAAAATGGTGCTAATTTTGCCCCAATAAATCAGATATTTGTTTAACATTTTTAAAAGCATTAACATCTATGGTGGGGCAAAATTAGCACCATTTTTAATGACAAGAACATTAATGGAACAACCCTGACTGAATGAGCTTTCCAGGGCAACAAAATGATGCAGTGGACTTTCTACTGAGCATATGATGAGTTTAGCCAGGTCTCGGACCAATACCCAAAAGATAGACCGTTCCCACTTTCACATGCAGTGTCCCATACAATTGTCTTCTTATCAAGAAAATACCAAATCCTATGGGGATGGTTGTAAACAGGAACATGGCTTAGGGAGATTGGGGTCCTAATGGGTCAAAAGGAATATGTGATTTTTTTTAAGGGCAAATTCACCCCATCCACAAACAGGACCCCCTCAAATACTACTTTCACTAATACTTACTTGCTCCCTGGTAGAGATGTCCAACTCGCAAAATCCGGCCACTCGAGGATCCGCAAATTTTCGAAAAAAAAATTCGAAAATTTAAAATCCAGCGTGCGGACCCGTTTTAAAATGAAAAATATTCTCAAAATCACGAAGATTTTCCGTATTTTCGAAATACGCGGTTTCGCGGTAAATACGGGAAATCTCGTCATTGGAAAATGGAATTTTCGAAAAATACGAGGAATCCTCGTAATTTCGAAAATTTTCGAAAATACGGATTTACGAAAATAAGAGGATATCGTCTTAAGTTTGAAATTTTTCGAAAATACGTAGACCCGCAAATACGAGAAAACTCGTCATTTCAGAAAATTTTCGAAAATACAAGAAGTCCGCGGTTCGGAAGTTCAGAAGGCGGAAAATCTGGAAAAATTTGCCGTTCACGAACGGGATAAATCCGTGGCGGATCGGGTTCGGATCCGCGAACCGCCCATCCCTACTCCCTGCTTTACTAACTCTGTTTGCGCAGCCATGATAAAGGCGTAGGTCATTAGCCGCAAGGGTCACAATACGGCCATTATTAATGGCAAGCTCCAAAAGGGGCACGCAGACTTCAGGGTGAATATTCTCTTTCAGGAACGTGGTTTAAAGCAAGATAAAGTATTGGAAAAATAGGGTCGTGGGGGGGGCTTGGAGAGTTCTGGTTGTGGGGTAATAATTTTGTGTCAGGGGGATCAGGGGGCACAACCATCCAAATTTACCAATAGGCCCGATTGTCCATACATCTGATCTGGACGAAGATCAACCAAGCTAGTCGCGGACACCCACACATGCGATATTTAAAACTGACGATAGTGCCAGTATCGTTTATGTGTGTACCCAAGCCTAATCATTGTTCCTACATGTGGAAAATCCCTGAGAGATTAATCTGGGTACACACACTTGCCAGGAACGGACAATGATTTCTCGGCAATGTGTGACCCATGAACGAGCGCTCTTGACACTAGCAAAACGTTCACGTCAGCGTCAAGATTACTTGTTACATTCCAAAAATTTCCCACAGCTGCGGTTGGCCTCCTGTAATAAAATGGGAAACAAGTCAGTCCCAATGTTTCCCTATACCATGTTATAAGGAGAACGCTCACCAGTGTGACTGCTGGGTATAAGCTGGTCAGGGAATCATGATAAATATAAATATATTGTGTAGATGTTGGAGAAATCGTTTTAAAATGAAAAATTACCTTTATAGGGATTTCCCCAACTTGAATCCCATGTGTACAGGATTTCAGAAGGAAATTACAATAACAAATGGAAAGTGACACAATCGATAAAATGAAATTGTTTTGGTATAAATATCTGCCAACACGAACAGTACAAGGCGTCCTTTGTGTGTTCTTACGATTAATGCTGTTCCCTACGACCGTTCCATGTTATTCTTGCTGTCAGGTGACAATCCCAATATAGAACCAACACGTGGACTATGCAGTCACTGCCACTAGAGGGCATTTCAGTCAGGTTACTCACCGCTAGACCAATGTCCTTTCTCCACCCCTGCCCAGAGCCTGCTATCATGAACCTGAAAATGACAGTAATTTATCTTTCTGTGTTTAGGAGGAATCCTCCGCCCTTTAAAAATCAACAGACTGCACCTTACTACAACTAGAGAGAGAGAGAGAGAGAGAGTGTGTGTGTGTAGCCTCTCCCAGCCTTAATAAAAATGACCGATAGTATAAAATAATATCAGTAAAATGATGTATGACTGCTAGCAGGGCAATACCATTGGTTTAATAGTTTAAAGGACATGTCCACCCCTGGAATCTAAAATTTAACCCCATGCTGGCCCCACTGTGTAGTGTTTAAAACTATCCTTACCATAGATCTCTGCTCCAAATGGTTTCTCTGCAGGTATGTCCAAAGTTAAGGAAAGTGAAGTGTAGGCAGGTGTCAGTGAGTCACCCAGTCCTTGCTATCTGGCACAGCAGGGAGAGCTCCTCCCGTCACCTTGTTGTCAATCATGTCATTATGCTGACTACACAGCCAATGATTGTGACGCTTGCCATCCTGGCATAGCGAGCTCGGTCACAAGCTTGAGTGCGGTGCTAGTGCGCCGACCTGCCAACAAATATAACCGAGGGAACAAGATGGAAACTTTCAAAAGATTTCAAGAGACATTCATAGGACTCACAGCACCTGAAAGATAAGATTAGTAAAGATTAGATAGGGAATTACTTTCATATAAGGGGGAAACTATGGCCTAAAACATTCAGGGAGATTCAATAAAAGTTCTATCGTTAAAAAATGGTGCTAATTTTGCCCCAACCAATCAGGATGTTTAACTTCAAATGTAAATAGATCTGAGTTGGGCTTGGCAAAATTAGCACCATTTTTAATGATAAGAACTTTATTGACTCTCCTAATTGTGTATGACTTAAGCTGGGTAAACATGAAATAAAGAGATGATTCCGTCAAATCCAATAACTGTCAGCCTGGAATCACTTGGAACTGCCAAAGATCTCCCTTGTATTTTAAAGTCACACTACACGCCAGCCTATATAACGTAAAGGGAGAACATTCGGGACTGACCACATTCCCTTCAGCCATGACTGACTACTATACTACTGGGGGTGTTCACCAGAGAGGCCAATGGTGACAGTTTTCAGCCTAGGAAAGATTGGAATGTGGCCCACACACTTTAACAATAAAGGGGGCGATTCTGTTGGAACCAATGGAATCATCCCATTATTGTGTAATGTACCCAGCTTAAATATTAAATGTTTAAGAAAACAAGGCTGAACAGTTACATGCCTGCATTGTTTTTCATTCCTCCTTATAACCCAGGAGAAGAGACAGACAAAGATCGGTGGGTGAAGGTGAGAAAGGGACAGGAAAGAAAACTCCCAGACACTCCACAATTGTTCGTTATCTCCTGTCACCTTGGCAGCTGATTCGGTAAATATCCTGTTAGTATAATAACCAGGATATGACACCAAGAAATTTGTAGCCCAGAAAAGAAAGAAATGCAGGAAAAAAAAAAATGTTTCATTCTTTACCTGTTTGAGGTGTCACACACTTCAGTTATACTCAAAATGACTCATTTTGATGGTGGGGAGGAGACCAAATTTCAGTCCCAGTTAATCTACAATTAGGTACATAGTTTTTAGGGGTGTGGATTTTAACGGTCCCTGCCCAGTACGAACAATTAGATACAGTAAGTATTTTAACCTTTAAATGAGTATTTGGATCAGTTATTTTGCTCATTATATTTAACACCACTGAGGATAAAAAAAAATGATGTGTAATACTAATACACGTTATTTATGTTTTTGCTTTAAAGAAAGGGGAAGCGTTAGGCTTATATACATTTTCATGGCTTGTAGCCCAGAAACTGTGGATTAAAAATGATTTATCGACTTTCCAAGAAATCCTTAAGACAGAGAGACCTGTGCGAGATCAGCTCAGAGAGTTTACTGTGTGTGTTGTGTAGGGGGGGAGTTGGGGAGCAGAGAAGTGAATGTGGAATTTTTGTGTTTTTTTTTTTAACCAAGGTAGATCTTTGTTTGTTTTTTTTAAAACATTACGAATTAGAGAAAATAGCGGACCCTGCTGGTAACTGTCAAACTCAAGATTCTATTAGACTATTTTGGCAAAAGCAGCGGAATGACAAAGAGTGTCCGAATGTCCGAAATGGCCCGATAGTACGGTGTATGCGTTCGGTCGGGGGTCGTTTTCTAACACAGCCATCGCGGCAACGCATGTGATTGCATTTACGGTTTGCGATACGCAATCCCATGTGATCACCATTTTATAAGCCACAGTCACATGCGACTTCGGATCTCAAAAGGAAGAAATTGCATGCGCAAACCACAGAGGAAGTCTGACACAAGTGGTCCGAATGTCCGAAATGGATGATGTCACGGTGTGTATGCGTTCGGTCGGGGGTGGTTTTCTAACACAGCAAATCGCGCAGCGCATGTGATTGCATTTACGGTTGCGATACGCAATCCCATGTGATCACCATTTTAAAGCACAGTCACATGCGACTTGAATCCAAAGAAGAAGAAATTGCATGTGCAAAACGCAGTGGAATCTTGACACATGCGTCTGATGTCCGAAATGGCGATAGTCATGCGTGTGTAGGCATTCGGTCGGGGGTCCGTTGATGATCCGTCAAACGACCCCCGACCGAACGCATGAACACTCGTGACTATGGCCATTTCGGACATTCGCGAGGGTGTACGTCGGGCCCGGGGGTCTGGCGAAACATTCACAGTGTTTGTGTACGAATCTTTACAGTAGCTTTAAGGGCATACCTCTATCAGGTACTGCTCTGACCTAATGGAGAGGGTATTGCCCTCAAAGCTTGTCAATTAATAAACTGTTAGTTCTTAGAAAAGTATTGCAGTAGTACTCTTATTTGTGAACAAAAAACAGCTGCGCATGTTCCCTTTTATCATTGCATCTATTGCCATCTAGGGACTGAAAATGAAACATTTGAAACAGATTAAAAATACATGTTACCAACAGCCATTAAAGATACATATAATAAAAAAAAAATCAAACTAAACCAGAGATCTATATTAATGAATCCTCTTTCGACACCCCTCAGGTTTCCTAGATTTATGCCTCCAAATCTGGAATCTCAGCTGGGGATAATGTGTGCCCTCGTATACAGCAACGTTCACGGTTTGCAACTGTATGCAATTTCAACTGAATGCATTTACAATTTATTCAGAGAGTTTGTTAAGAAGGTGAGGCTTTGAAGAAAAAATAGAAAAGCGGTGAATTTACGAGAGAATATATAAAATAGTAAGTTCAAAAAAAACAAAAGAAAAAGTCTGAGAAAATAAAAAACTATGTTAGTGAAAACCGGCTGACAGGAGGGAGAGCGAGTGGTTGTGCGTGGAATGATTTTTTCACACATCTAGTACACGATGAGATGAGGTGAAATACATGGGGATAGGCAAAGTATACAAGATAAATGGTAATTCAGTAGAGAAATTTAAACAAGGAGCTCAGGAGTGATAGTGGAGATCTATAAATAAACAAGTTACCATTATTAATTGGTATTTGGGGATTTACCCAATGTCCCAGATGAATATTATGCCCTACAAAACATCACAAACAAAGTGTGGAAAGCATCCCTGGACACCCCATTTAGCAGAGATGGAGTTATTTTAGCCCATAGCTACATTTTTTAGATAGAATCTTAAAGGTTATGTCCACCCCAAAATCAACAAACATTACAGTGTAGGGGACCCCCCAACCCCAAACGTTTAGGTTTAACTTAAAAGTGCCAACAACCCAAAATATAGACTTACCCACTTTGTTTCTTAGAATCAGCCTAATCCACAGAAAGACGCGGTGTTAGTAGAGACGAGGAAGAGAGAAGTAAGAGACGAGAATAGGTACGTTTATTTCTTTATTAGGCACTTTCAAGCCTTAAACCCTCGCCGTGTTTAGGGTTGGGGGGGTCCCCTAGGACGAGGTGAGATATTGTTGACAAGACAGGCTACAATCTTCATTTTCTGGACTTTGGTTCAGGCATGCAGGACAGCCTAAGGAGCAGAGGAGAACGGTGAGGATTTTGTTTAACCACTACGCAGGTGGGGCACGAGCCGGAGGAAATTTTTTTGGTGTGGCAGGCTCATGCCCTTTAAGGATCTACGTTGTAAATCACAGATCATTATATTGATTTTTTGAAGAAATTTAAGGAGGGAGGGAGAATTTAAAGGGGAGAAGAAGTTATGTCTTTTCTCAGGCGACCCATTCAAAAGGCTTTATACTAATATACTGCTTTAAGGGGGAGGTATTATAAGGGACAGTGGGGAAATCTCACAGGATGAACAATTGAAAAATGATTGTGAATGAAATCAATGTAGATTGATTTTACATTTGTTGATATTGTGCTAAAGGAAACCATATTTTCGCTGAAGATCCCCACCAAATACATGCCCACTCCTGGTCCTCGACCCCCCCCGAAATATGTTGAACACCAACTCATGCCTGCACCTTGAAAACCCGAGGGAAACCCCCCGCTACACTCCACGCCGCCACACGGCCCCGCATTACCTTAGTTCCTAAACTACACTGTAGACCATACTTCACCTTGCAGTAACAAAATGCGACTTCAAAGTTTGGAGGCGAAACGAACTCCCCCCAGTTCACCACCACCAATGGCCGCACGCACAATCAGTCCGACCTTAGTAAAATATGTAGTCTGCGATACCACGAATCATTTTAAGTTGGGAGAAAACTAGTAAAAGTGGAGTTAAGAGACGAGTGTTCGATATAAGCGGAACATACGGGTGTAAATGGGGTGGCACCGGAAAATGGCGTGGGGAACGGTGTACATAGCACCCAAACAACGTGGTCAAACACTACTTTCCCCATGATCCCCATGGCAAATGTCGGGTTCCACAGTGCTACTTCGAGGGACTTATGGCCAATCGTCGAGGGCTACACGAAGATACGGTCGAGGGTTTACCAATCAATTAATTTGGGGTACTGGAAATCGACACAATACATTTGAGGGTCCAAATTCAGACGATTACATTTGAGGTCCCCACCGAACATCAAACAATACCTTGGGGTTACCCGAAATAAAACCCAATACTTGGAGGGATAGTTATTATGACAAGATACATTCAAGGGTTATTCCGAAATGAAATCCGAGGGTATGACGCGAAAGAACATGTTGAGGGTATGGCTCGACAATCAGAGTGTAAGTGAAAATTCGTGATAATTAGGTCAATCTTCAACAATATCAAAAAACATTCTGACCTAGTTAGAAAATGTAGTAGAAGCGAGTTCTAGGCGTCCCCGAACTATTAAAGTTCGGGTGAACTAGGGAACGTAAAGCATCTAGTTCATACAAACATTGCTTTAAAAAAAAATCTATTGCTAAATATGGTATTGTTAAATTTTTGCCTTGTATGAGTTGGACCTTATGATTGCAAAAAATGCAGTAGTACTAGGCCAGCAGGTCCTCTGAGTCACTTAAAGTGAGGCTCCAATTGGGTCAAGGGGTCACCAGTCCCTCTATACTTCTAAAAGGACCAAATAAAATTTCACACAAGGCCAGAGCAGAGCAGTGCTGCCAGTCCTTATGTTTTGCCCTAATTGTATTGAGTCTATAAATATAATGCTGGAGTATTGAAAATTCTAGTATTTTATTTTATTTATGTTTGGGATACAAAGGAAATGTTGGAATTGGTTAAATTGGTTACAGATTTCAGATGAGATGCAGATTTAGAGAAACACCGTGGGATTTTTCGCTCCTCTACATTAAACACGGTTAAACACGGTCAAAACACGGACATCTCAAAGTACTGTGCCGTTACCTATAAATATTGGCCATTATCCCAGTAAGATTCCAGACTTGGAGCAGATCTATGGAAACGTAGAGGGGGGTGATCGAAAAGAAGATTCATTCACTTGTGGAAGATAGATGGATTAGGAAACTGGAACAGTCTTCAACAAAAGGACTTTAAATTTAAACAGAATTAATGTAAGATCACTGGTTAGTAAGATTTTTCAAATGGTATATCCACAAGGCATTTTAACTTTTTTTTTCCAAGGTTTAACTGAAGAACCGTACGTAGGTAAACGCACTCTCACTCTCGTCATTCGTACAACTACAAGAGAGCAGAAGAAACTTACCGGTATCGCTCCAGCGCCCGGGATTCATGACAGTCTCCGCACATGTCACGCTATCTGTTTACACTGTGTGCGGCATGCGCACACAATGCAAAGGGATGGGATTCTGTGGGGAAGTGTCAGTGCGTCGGAGGGGTCAGCAGAACTGGAGCATACAGTGTAAGTATATAGTTTGTGATCTTTTAAATGATGTTGGTAACATGTATTAGTTTATCCGTTACAATGTTTCAATACTCACCACATAGATGGAAATTGACATGGAAACGGCGCTGCTTCCTTGTTGCCTGATAAAGGATTAAGGTGATCACAAAACGTGTGCACGTCTCTGGGTTAGTAAAAAAGATTAAGCGGGAGCCAACGTTTGTGAAAGAAAAAAGAAAAGTAGTAGTAACAAGTAAGAAAATGGCTCTTTTTGGAAGTGGCGGTAACGAGGCAACAGGTTTTAACGAGCAGCACCGTTTGCATCCGACAAACGACATTACTGGTAAAACAACATTTATGTGAGCTGGCAACATGCTCCAGCCGCAACTGAGCCTGGAGAAGGTAAGTAGAGATTTAATGCTATCTGTACAATGGAAGAAAAAAAGAAAACGCGGCTTGGTGCAAATCATTCTCCCATGTCGTAGACTCTGGGACACAAGGGGGGTGGAGCAACAAGCTAACAATGTTCTAAAGCCAGCGATTTTTTGCCCGTAAACCAAAGCATGCCGGACGCTCTCTTGCGCCACGCACCAGAGCCCGAGGGGGCTGGAAAGGGGCATTCCAGGGACGATAATCAGGGCAGGCCAGGGGTGGAGCTACTCCCACAGAACCCACCCACCCCCACGACTCAGTAGTGGTCAGTGCCGTAGTGCGGACCAGCGTCAACTGAGATTGGGGCACCCTGGGCCTAAGCACATACAAGAAGACAGGGGGTGACAGAGCCTTACAAACCCTTTCCCTAAAGGGTTTAAGATATCCAATATGGTCAGCAAATTGTGAAGAACCATGCCAAAGTGAAATTTATTGAACCATAACTAGACACACAAGGTTCTCAGGGTGGGAGCAACAAAAGGCAGACATAGATAGACCACGGACCCATCGTCCGATCAGCAAAGTTTATTCACATATTATGAAAATACCACCTCACGCATTTCATCACTCCCACAAGTACTTACCATAGTTATCATGATATGTGAATAAAAGTTCCGTTTTATCTACTGCCGGAGTTTCCAGTGCTGTTTGGAGTGCGGGCAAGGTTATAGGTGTCTGCAATATTGAATTGGTTTGGGACCCTTGCGAGGGTCCTAGGGCGGCTGCAACCAGACACACGAACACTTTGGCGAGTCCTTTTGAATATGTGAGTTATATGAATGGGGAAGGTATCAAGAAGCGAGGGTAGGGGCGCAGGCTTTTTAGCGGTGAGATACAGTTAAGCAAAACTGGAGATGGTAACTTTGAACTAATACTGTGGGAAATTGGTACTATGTTATATTTTTGATTGGAGTGGAAAACACCATACAGTTTACATCGCCTTGATATCTATGCTCTATACATCGCCTTGATATCTATGTTCTATACATTGCCTTGATATCTATGTTCTATAAAACGCATGCGCAAAACGCGAACGCGAGTGCGAAACGCGCAAGAATCGCGCACACAATCGCGTGCGATAACGCTCGCGATTTTGTGCGCGATTCCTGTGCGTTGCAGTGTGGCCTCAGCCTAAGGGCTAGGCCACACTAGTGCGTTTCTTCTGCGTTTTGCGATCCGTTTATATTTTACGTTTCGCAATGCCATTTTATTTATAATGTAAATCGCGGGAAGGAGGCCCCACTGTGTACGCTGCAATGCGTTGCGGTTTTGGTCCGTTTTTGTCAAAATCGCACTTAATACAAGTCTATGGAAGCGCATAAAAAAGCGGACAGAAGCGGACACAATTACTATGACATGCGTTTTTTTATTTAAAAGCAAACACATGTAAAAGCGGACACAAGCGGATGGCAAAAGTGGACAGAAACGCATAGCGATTTTTTGTGCATCATAGTGTGGCCTCAGCCTAAGGGCCCGTTCACACTACATCAGTTTGTATCCGTTTTTCAAAGACAGGTGCGTTTAAAAAAATGGATAGACAGTAAAACCCCATAGGATTTCATAATATCGTTCACACCTGCTGCATTATAATCCGTTCCGTTCCAGTCCGTTTAAAAAACTCACTGCATGCAGCATTTCTGTCAGTTTTTTCATGCATTTTCTATAGAAATCTATGGAATACACATTGTTAAAAACTGGATACACATGTATGAAAAAAATGGATACAAACTGACAGAAACACATGCTGTGCATTACTGTCAGTTTTTGTCAGTTTCTAGTGTGAACAAGCCCTTAGGGTATCTGCCATGAATGCTAGGATGGTCCTACATCACAGGACTCTGCTGAACGTGTTTCGCCCCAAAAACAAAGCGTGGGCTTCCTCCGCAGACATTATGGGAAGGGTATAAAGGTTGGACTAGATAGACGTATGTTTTTATACAATCTCCAATACTATGTTACTATGTATGTCTTTATACAACCTCCAATACCATGTTACTTTGTAACTTTTAGACAGACATTATGGGTAGGGTATAATGGTTGGACTATGGGGACGTATGTCTTTTATTCAACCTCCATTAGTATGTAACTGCTTCAGGTTTAGAATCAAATTAGAATAAGAAAACATATGCACTCACTTTCAATTGCACTCTCAGACAATCTGGATTCCTCTTAACATGCATATGCATTGCAGATTACCTGGCAACATTCAGAACCGATCACTTTACAACTAATGTTACAGGTGAAATGGCAGTTGTTAAATGTTATTCTGACCATGGAATGTCAGTAGGTAAGAAGTACTGGGGGCTTTACAGCCAATTTGAGATTCGAATTAAAGGAGAACTATAGTGCATACAAATTTATTTAAAAAAAACAAACAGTTAAAGTGAAGTGAAAAGTTAAGGAATACTCTATCCAGCTTCCCTGTCCCAGGGACGTTTCATTTTTAAAAAGTTAATTCTTTTTAACATCAATTCATCTATAACATGTAACAAGTGGATGGCCACCATTAGATATTTCCAGATTTGGCCTGAGTTGTACCTGATCTTGTTCTCCAACCTTTGGTTTAATGGCACTAAAAATGTATTTCTTAAAAACCCAAATTATCTTCTGCCAATTTCTAATGTGTTGCCTCAAACAGTTCATACATCAGATAGCAAATTTGCTAGTTCACAGCCTGGGGGGAATAGTCAATACTCCTTTAATATACAGATAAAATAGATTTAAAAAGGGAGGTTATTTTAAAAAGGAACAAACATTGAACAAAAATTCATCTGAAAATTCTAGCTAGGTAATTGCCCTCTTGCTGTCCCACCACTGGGGGTAAAGAGTTTACTGAGCATGTGCAACTGTGAATCTGGGTCAGTGACCCCCCAGCAGCAGGATTAAATACATTATTTTACTGTTATTACATGTAAATTGTTTTTTTGCATCAGGAAAATTCCTAAATGATGGAAAGGGAATTTCTAAACAGATCTACATTCCATTATCATCATTAGGGCTTCCACATCTGGATATTTGAGAAGAATGTCTCGTTGAACATGTCTTGCATAGAGAAAGGGCTGGTTAACCTTGGCATCAGAATGTCAGTTCGTAGATTATATTTTATTTGTTAACATGAAACCAAACAGATTCCAGATGTGCAGTTTGTGGTATTCATATGGACTGGGATTCCTGGCATTCACTAGGTACATGCACAGTGTACAAATGGTTGGAGCCCAGTGTGTGTATAGTAACATAGTAATTGAGGTTGAATAAAGATATACGTTCATCAAGTCCAACCTATTCACCCTCCTTTTTTTTTCTTTTCTTTTTTTTTTTTTTAACCCTACCTAACAGTTGATCCAGAGAAAGGCAAAAAAAATTCTCAATATTATATAATGTCCCCGTACCAACCAGAACTACAGTATATGTATTAATACCAGTAATTCTCAATATTATATAGTATCCCTGTACCAACCAGAACTACAGTATATTTATTAATACCAGTAATTCTCAATATTATATAGTATCCCTGGATCAACCAGAACTACGATATATGTATTAATACCAGTAATTCTCAACATTATATAGTATACCTGTACCAACCAGCACTACAGTATATATTATAATACCAGTAATTCTCAATATTATATAGTATCCCTGATCAACCAGAACTACGATATATGTTATAATACCAGTATTCTCAATATTATATATCCTGTACCAACCAGAACTACAGTTATGTATTAATACCAGTATTTCTCACATTATTAGTAACCTGTACCAACCAAACTACAGTATATATATAATACCAGTAATTCTCAATATATTTTAGTTTTAGAAACTTATCCAGGCATTTTTAAAGCTATTAATGAACTTGCCATTAAATGAATGGGTGTGTAGACTGGGTGCTTACCCTTGATTTTCCCCTCCCTTTAGCTGTGGGTTTTGTCTGTCGGGAGGGGTCAGAATCTGACATAGTTCAGGTGTTTTTCTGGCTGGATGGAAGGTCAGGGCTGGTTTTCATTTTAAAAGGCCAACTGTGGCTGTTTATAGTACCTGCCTTGATGCTCATATTGCAGGAGTTTTTTTGACCTTGGCTGGCATCAGCAGGGAAGTTACTTCAGCCTGCAAATATGTGGCATCCCCAGCTCTCAGCTAATTTATAGATAGAGGTTGTTAAAAAAAATTGTGTATATCAGGAAAAAAATGTTTAGAGAATAAGAAAGGTGGGGGAGGTGCACAACTGGGATGTTACAGGAGGGGCCCTGTGTTTGGGGAAGACCAGATTGTGCTGCTCGTATTGATAATGTATGTCAGAATGTAAAATTATTTAATATTATTATATATTATATTATATATATATATATATAATATATATATATATATTATATATATATCATATAAATAAATATACTGTATATATATCAGGCTGGAATGACTCTCACTCTATAGGCAACTACCAGGGTGCTAAAACCAGGCACAGTATCACAACAAAGGTAATATTTAGAGCACTCCACTGGATTTGAATAAAAAAAAAGTCCGCTTGGGACCATCGTCAGGTACCAAGCGGACTGAAACGCGTTGATGTGATGTTCCAATAAACATTGTTTTTTTACTCAAATTCAATATATATATATTACGTTTGTGCAATAATTATAATTCTGATCTGGTTAAAAAAGGGCAAGTAATGGTATTTTCTCTATTAATTATGTGTGAGAGTAAGGCTGGGTACACCACAGAAGATATTTTTGGCCGACCGACCTTGATCGTTCAATCATCCGGATTGGACGATCGGATGTGTTGGAAAATCCCGATCGATTGTGCGGTTCCGTATGGAGCCGCACGGGCGATCGTTCACAAATTCGGCCGTGGACGAATTTGCCATGACCGATGTACATTTGTCCCTCCATATGTACCCAGACTAACATTTTTAAAAACTTGAATTTGTGTTCCTTCTTGCTTCTTTATGCGGTAAATGTCACCTGTGTGGTCTTATTCAGTATCAGACTGCAGGGCATTAGCTCTGATAAAATGCAAACTTTTAAAACATTTTAGCACAATCTGCACAGGGATGGGGGTGGGGAATTGTATACATTATGGCAGAAAGTTACTTTAATAGCATTTTTAAACCAGCTGCCTATTTTCTTATCTTAAGAGCAGGATCAGCGAGGAGACATTGAATCCCGGTTAAAAAATTACTCTGAAATAATTCACCTTTATGTACAAGGCCCATTAATATGCTCAGACACTTTCCTGGCATAAAAAAAGCACTAAGTATGGTTACAATTGCTATCGCCAGGGGCAGTAAGTGTGAGAAGGACAACAAAGAAAACTTTCATGTTTTCTTCCACAGTATTTTTTTTTTGGCAAAGGTCCCATAATCTGTGACATAGCTGAGTGCATATTATAAGAATATAACCTACCCCTGTGGTGCATTTCTATAGGTGGAACTGTAAGATTATAGTTTTATAATCTTACAGTTCCAGGAGGAGAAGGAAACCAGAAGCCACAAAGGAGTAGGTTATAATAAATAATGCACCCCGAACTGTAAATTAAAAGGGATATTAGAAGTCACTTTAGAGTTCCGTGTCCTATATAAAAGGTACTCAGCCTGCGGCCTCGTGACTTCTAATATCCTTATAATTTACAGTTGGGGGTGCATTATCCACTATATAACCCACTATGATATAGCTGAGTGACTATATTGGATTAAATACCCCTGCTGTGCCCACTGTAAATTATAAGGACATTCAAAGTTACAGAGGCCATATAAAAACACAAGGTGAATCTAATATTAATTGATTGTATGATTAACAACAAACGTCCCTTCAGCACCATTGAAGGTAGCCAAACCTCCTGCAGATTTGGAGGTATGCAATATATTGGCCACAGATTTTATGTAGCATGTATAAGTTTTCAAGTCACGGTTATGTTTTATCAACCAAATGTGTTAATTATTAATGTTACACTTAGGTAAAGTATACAGTTTCCAGATCTGCGTTTTCCTATTTACTATATGTACCCTTAAAGATCATGTTCACCTTTATAAACTTAATTTCTGGCCAATCGACAGTTAGACGGCACTATCAGTTGGCCAGAAATATTTGCTGGTGTGTAACCAGCCTATTAGAGATAACAAATTATTAACCTTAGGCTGGGTACACACCAGCCAATATTTTCGGCCGATCAACCGATTCACAGCTCTTTCGGACGAAAAAATTGGCTGGTGTGGGGCGGGTGGCCGAGACCGACCTCGAATATCTGTTCGTCTGGATCAGACAAATGGAACCGCACGGTCGATCGTTCACAAATTCGGCTGCTGCTGAATTTACCGCGACCGACAGACATTTGTCCCGGCCGAGCGCTCGCTTGTAGCAAAATTGTCCCTCCATGTGTACCCAGCCTTAAATAGGACTACACCTAGGCTAGAATGCTCAATTCTGAGAGTGCTGGGCCACATCTGTCAGCTGTCTGATGTGAAATTTTTCATTAGCCCCTATTGCATGTCCTGACAGTGAAACATAGTGATACAATGGTATGAGTATTATTGTATGATAATTATACTATTCGTGGTGACCTACAAGCATGAAATTCAGTCCTTTTGACCTGTTGGACATGCTGGAAACTTAGTACATTTACAGGGAGATTCAATAAAAGTTCTTATCGTTTAAAATGGTGCTAATTTTGCCCCAACCAATCAGAACTTATGTAACATTTGAAAGCTAACATCTGATTGGTTGGGGCAAAATTAGCACCATTTTAAACGATAAGAACTTTTATTGAATAACCCCCTTAGTAGATAGTAGGATTGCCTGCCTGCCTGCCATATCTGCCCCAGATAGCTTTAGGCTGGGTACACACAGAGGGACTATTTGTCCCGACCGAGCGCTCACTATGAGCGAGCACTCGGCCGGGACAAATGTCTGTCGGTCGCAGCAAATTCGGCTGTGGACTAATTTGCAAACGATCAATTGTGCGTTCCCATAGGGAATCCCGCGATCGATCAGAATTTACCGACACGTCCGATCGAATGTTCGTCCAGCCTAAAGGTTTATAATCTTGGACCAAAACTCTCACTGAAAATTCAACCAATTGGGAAGCTGCACAAACCGCCAAAAGGAATGCATCAGCCAGAGTGACCAGGGACTGACCAGAGGCTGCTGTTAAATGAAGCTTAGTGTCACAGCAAAAATTTGAAGTGCTGTGTGTTAAGCTAGGTACACACACTACAGATCTATCCTGTCTGTCATTTTTCCAAGATCTGGATACACACAGTCCCGAGCCTTATCCCTATGCACAGCATAGGGGGTACGCTCGGGACTGTGTGCTTCCCTCGGCCGTGGCTGACTCCTCTATAAGGAGTCTACTGCGGCCGAAGGAAATTTTTGTTTTTTCCCGAAGGAGCGCTCGGCTGACCGGAACGTTCGGCAGCCATTCGGGAAAACCGCTACACGAACGGTTCCGGTGGTAGCGGTACTTTATCGCTAGTGTGTGTACCTAGCTTTAGTCATACAAAATAGCTGCAATAAATGGGTTTTAGGCCATCATTAATTAAGCTCTCTGAACAGTTTGCGTTAAGGATTGCTTCTACAAAGGATTAATAGAAAGCTGTTTTTCAATGGACAAGTAAATATAATCATAGACGTTACTTTTAACAAATTTTAATTAATTAATTAATTAATTAATTAATTTGATTAATTTATTTAATTTTTATTTTTTAACAAATGTCTGTTAACAAAATATTTTTTTCTGTTTGTTAGGAATGGTGCCAAATGCTTTATAGGACCACTATGCTGCAGAAATACCTGCATTGGTTAATAGTATGGGAGGTAGGGGAAAACATTTGATATTGTTTAGAAGCAGAGTGTTCATCTTAAGGCTGGGTACACACCAGAAGATATTTTCGGCCGACCGATTCACGGCACTTTCGGTGGGTCGGCCAGAAATACCTCCTGGTGTGGGGTGGCCAGCCACGACCGACCTTGATGGTTCATTCAAAACGGGGCAGCAGGTGAAACAGCAGTAAATCATTGGTTAGGATGTCAGTTGTCCCCGCCAACTGCCAGAATGGTGTCAATAATTATCCTTAATGGGTATCTCCACCCAGAAAAAAAAGTTTTGTACGTCACCCTAGCCCACTCCAACCGCTATGTTTGTTTTGTTAAAATAGCAGCAGAAATGTAACTACATTGCTTCATTACTACAGTGCTCTGATCTCTGCCCTCTGCTTCCCGGAAGTTGCAAGCAGGGGCCGGACCGGCAGCTCTCAGCCAATCACAGACGTGGCAAAGCGCTGGAGGAACGAAGCAATGTAAGTACATTTCTGCTGCTTTTTTAACAAAACAAAAAATGGTGGTTGGGGTTTTTATAGGTAGGGCACCAAGCAGCAAAGATGGATCCGGATGGACAGAGAAAGGGGGGGGGGGGCCTCCTATATGGCAGTACAGCTGACATTTAAAGTAAGAACATGTAACTAACATGGATTGTATAAGGATAAGTATTCACTTTAAGGTACGGTTTACGTGATTTCCCAGGCATTGGGCCCCTGTAATAATTAAATTCAGTTGACTGCATTGCCCTTCCACACCTTTCACTACAATGAGCTTCTTAAAGTCTTGGTAAATGGACTAGTGCATCCTTAAGATGGTATATTAGCACTGCAGCGTGGATCTCCCCTATTGTGTGTGTGTGTGTGTGTGTCTGAGAGAGTGCGGGGTTAGGAACTGCCATATAGATTGACTTAACTGACGGAACAATATAACAATGGATATCTGGGAGAAATAACTAGACCAGGGATGTCCAACCTGCGGCCCTCCAGATGTTTGAAAACTACAATTCCCAGCATTCCTCCATTGCAGAAGAAACCAAGGAATTCTGGGAGTGTAGTTTTCAAACATCTGGAGGGCCACAGGTTGGGCATCCCTGAACTAGACTGTTCTATAGCTGTTCACTGTAATTATTAATTATTAAGGGGGAAAAGGAACAAGCATTAGAATGGTTTATATTTATTAATGAGAATCGTTTTTCCTGTCGTTCTTGATCTTTACAAGTTCCCAGGGAAGTTTAATATCCATTAATAATTTCACAGTAACTGCCTTCTCCATTCAGATATTCTACTGCTGCGTTTATTAAAATGGCCAATCCCAGGTGGAATCATCCAGTGGGAACTGTTTACCAGATCTTTCCTGTTTAAAGTTTCCAATTGGACACTGCCAAGTTACGTGATGCCAAGGAGTTTCCAAATGCCAAATTGTGGGAGTCCATAGAGGACTGTACGATCAGCCGTGATTTTCCGGCATGTCTGACTGTCCAGGCGATCAGGATATCAATTGCGGCTGCTGGGATGACCTAGCTGGTCGGCCTGTACGATCAGCCGGGATTTTCCGGCATGTCTGACTGTCCAGGCGATCAGGATATCAGTTGCGGCTGCTGGGATGACCTAGCTGGTCGGCCTGGAAAAAATTGCATGGTGCGAACCCAGCCTAACAATTGGCATCATGCTATAGCCAGCTATAATCAGAAAATGTGCTTACTACAATACCTGTATAATTATTTCTGTATATTGTTTTGCCCATTGATTGGTTCTTGTTAAAATCATGCTTTGTGTAATGGGCAATAATGATTTTGTTAGATATGTTACATGTTTTTGTTTGTTTTTGCTGTTTGGTTATTTTTTCTATATTCTTGCATGCCAGCCCCCTCTGGAGTTCAGGTTTTTCTTAATTGGAAGTGGTATTGGTTCTGCAGAGCTTGTATGATTCTGTTGCTTTCAAGTTTACTGTTTGATATGTTGGTTGTTGTTTGGTAAGGGTTTTGTTTTGAAGTGGTCACATGACCTGGTAATTATATCTGGTTACAGGGAATATTTTGCCACTCTGGTGGTTACAGAACTATAACTGGAGATTAGGGAATTTTTATATTTGAAGCAGACAGACTGCCAGAACAATAGATTTAGAGGGAATGAATCATGACAACTCTTAAATTGAATTAGCAATACTTTCCCTTTATTCATGTTAATATATCACTTTGAATCATGTTTTTTTAGTAATTTGTTTGGGTGATATTGAAAACTAAGATTGGAAAAGAGCTCCCAGTATGTTTGCTTGTTTTACTCAGGAGAAGCTCCCGGTTGAAGGAGGAGTATGTAATGTATGGCGAGCATCTTTTAATCCCCTGTACCAGCGGTTACAGGCATGCTCAGTTTGCTTAAAGGGCTTGTCCACCCCACACAAAAAAATTGTGAGAACAGATGGCTCTATGTTACATTGTTGCTAAAACAGTAACTGTTTGCACAACAATCATCTGTCATGTACACATAGCTTACAACTTCCCAAAAGTTAATATTTTGGACAATGCTTAAACCTTCGTTCTACACTACTAGTACATGGAAGGGCGTATAGGAGTGTGGGAACTTGTAATGTCACAACCCTGCAGGAAAAATAATGTAAATGTCTTCAAAAATATTAACTTTAGAGAAGTTTAAAGCAGTTATCCTGGGTGCTCAAATGCGGCCTTATCTTACACTTTGTGGCTAAGTTCCCCTTTAACTCTGGAAGAAAGTGTGAGCTCTACAGTTTATAACCCACTGAGCTATGGTAAGGAGGAAAGCCTATCTGCAGTGAAAGATTGTGTTGATGTCCCACTAGAAATTCTCCCCTTTAATCAAGGTCACCCAACCTATGATGCCTCATTTTCCCACCTACCTTCCTAGCTGTGCCTCCTATTGATCTGCATTAATTCTACGGTACATATTGCCTAATCGGAACGTTCCCAGTTTATAACACTTCCTATTGCTCAATAAAAATCCATTTAAATTTGTCCTGAAAGCTTTTCTATTGCTTCATTAATCTCTCCTTCTGGTTTCTGTCCTGATTACTAAGCCTACAAACTCCTTCTATTATTCTATAAATGATTCCAATGAAGTCCAATCCGCTGCTTGTCTCATATTAGAACAGTCTGGGGATGGCAGGGATCTGAAAGCCTTACAATGTGATTTATGTTTATACAGTTTTACCACAACTGTGTAATATAAAGGCCCAAGTGACTAAATCTCATTTGGATTGCCATAGTAGGTGCTTTTATAACATTGTTATGGTAGATTAAATGAATACCATAGATTACAATGGTTTTTTGTTGTTGTTGTTGTTTTTTGGGTTTTTTTTTATGTAATATTGAATAAACTTTGCTTTTCATTTGAATCTTCTTCTTTACTTTAATACAGGGAGAGACAAAGCAACTCTCCCTAGGGGGTGTTCACTAAGCATGTCCCAGTGGGAGATGGGAAAGAGAGGAAAGAAATGAAGGGTTTACTGATGTCATACAGGTATTTTATTTCTTTGGTTAGGAATTATATTAACACACACACACACACACACACACACACACACACATGCGCGCCATGTGGCCTTGACTGATGGCTGCATCACAGAAGTGCAGCAGAGAGCATTAAGGAACGAAGGAGCACAAGGAGATAAGGTATATAAGTATTACAAAATCTTGTGACCTTGCCCATGACTGTCAGTAATTGCCAAACAAACGTGTGGCAGTTTGGTCTGACTTTGTTGGTGATCCGACCCAGTGGATCAACTAACGACGCCCAACCAAATGGTCATACACATGTGCCAAACTCTAAAAGTTTTTTTCGGATTGAACATGCCCTTTAAGGCTTGGGTACAAACGTGCAGATATTTTGGGCCAATATTTCCAAATATTGGTCGGTCGGCCTGGAATATCAACTCGCAATCAATGACGGATGTCCATTCGTCTAATCCAGATATGTTGGTAAATTACAGATGATCATGCGGTCTCCATTTGCCGCCACAAACACTTCTTCGTCCCTGCCGACCAAGGAGAGAATAGAAAACATGCTTCTAGCTATCTAAAGGACACATAGCTCTGTGTTAACTGATTTTACATTTATGTTGGTTTAAAAGTTCAAAAAAACATAAAAGTAGAAAATGGAACTATTTTAAATTGCTGCCGATCATAAATGCCACCAGACCATCCATATCTACTTGTCAGCAACCTCCCCATCTGTAAACACAGGCCAGCAGCTGAAGACGTTGTTTGACAGCCCATTACTGGGCGCTGGATTCCCTTTGCATTCCTCTCTCCTGTGGGATTTCAGTCATGGTATAAACATTGTTTTTTAAGAAATACTTTTAAGGTGGCGAAACGTATTAAACCAAACAAAACTCCATTACACAAAGGCTTCTAAGAGATCGGCCACATGGTCTTGTTTATAAAACATTGGAAATGGTGGAATCTTGGAAAAGGAGGAGGAGATAAAACATGGAAATTCCATTGGATAAAAAGACATCCTTCTGGTTAAATAGGTGAAAATATTATAAAACTTAAAAGCCATGAATATACTGTAAATTATATCCTTATAAACAGTGCTTAGCTATGTCATGAGTTGTAATTGGTTGAAGCTAGTGTTACGTGACTCACTGAAATGGGTTTATGTTATAAATAATAAAGCACCTACCTGTTATATAAACATATTGAACATCACTTCACCCTATGACTAAGGGCGTGTTGTCCTGAAACACGTCAGTGACCTCATTTGCAGTCATGTTATAGTTGGAATAAACTATGATCTTCTTAAGATTCATTGGATACAGTGTTTATTTTAATCCAAAATGCGCTTTCACCCCTCTTTACTTTGGGACCGGCTGGTTAGAGTTCAATGACCTGTGGCCTACATATATTTTACAATACCGATGGTAAATCTATGATAACAAAATCGTAGATTTGCGATCCCCATAGAGTACCATTGCGGTAGTTTATGGAGCCTATTTAAGACCCTCCCTGGCCCCTACCCCAGAAGGTCCCAGGGGAACCAGGTCCGATGAGGTGATTGGAGCCTATTTAAGGCCCTCCCTGGCCCCTGCCACAAACATCCCTCCCCTTAGGATCAGGTCGGTCCTGGGCAAAGCAGGACAGTTGGGGGTATGTTTTTTTTTAATTTCAATTGATGGCTAAGGTGTAACACTGGCCACATGCAATGTATTATTACCAAGAAGATGAGGTGTTTAGATCTGTTTTATTTAGAAAAGTAGCTCCTGTTAATTATGGCAGAACACATTTTTATAATGTATAATTTGTATAATGCCCTGGCATTATATATTTTAAACCCCATCCCGTTTTTTTATACTGCCTGAACTGATCTGTTATGCAGTACTATCCAGTGGATGTCTGTCTAGCCAGTTACACTTACCAGCAACTTAACTATCAGCTATTTTCACTTCCCCTTGACTTCCTGAAGATGGATGGATGACACAAGGGCAGATTGACAAGAGACACAGCTCAGTTCTTTGAAGTCAGTAAAGACCCCAGGATAAAGCAGGTCACAGTTCTAGGAGGATTAGATGCCATTAGAGTAACCCAGGGATAAAGCATGCCTGTGGTGTGTAGAGCACGATGGGATTTGTAGTTTTACAGCAAGATAATTCTGCTAGTGATAGGAAAAAGGCATGCGTGGTATAACAAAATGATAAATCTTAATACATTCCAGGGTATTTATTGCCACAGATTCTAGTCTAGAAGATTCAGTCGGTTGACTAGCGAAACGTTTTCAAGAGCTTAACTTTAAGTCCAGCTGATCTAACTGAATACCACAGACATTTAAAGCTGTAAAATTTACACTATTAATAAATACTGATGGTCAATACTGTGGGCTACTTACTGTATCTACTGTGATTTATTAATATGCCCCATATTACCGTATTTACAGCAATTTTAAAAATATGCCCCTAATGACCATATTTACCCACAATTGAACCTATACGTGGGGCTCTTCCCATGGTCCTGATTGGGCCAACAGTCGGTGGATCTGGTCTACACAGTTTTGAAGTAATTTCAATACAAACCCCATCTTTCCTTGGCTTGGCAATAGGCTGTTAAAAGATCTTTGCCTTTAATTTAATTTTATTTTTTGCCGTAAACTTTTGTTATGGTCTCCTGTACACTGCACCTTACAAGGTGTTGCTCAGGTTCCTAAGGAGCTTATTTGAGAAGTTGTGTTCCTGGTGTGAGCTGGTGAGAGAGGATCGTGGCCGCCCTGGTACAGCTGTAACACATGACTGCCCCATGTGCAAATCCCTCCCAATTCCAAATCCTCTCCCAAAGTCACAGGAACTGGCTACAGCATCACCACATAACAGGGCTAAGGGACCTGAGATTTGTTTTTACCTTTCCTGGTACTGGAGAGCAGGCAGCCATGCAGC
Source organism: Hymenochirus boettgeri (assembly GCA_019447015.1). Classification (NCBI taxonomy): domain Eukaryota; kingdom Metazoa; phylum Chordata; class Amphibia; order Anura; family Pipidae; genus Hymenochirus; species Hymenochirus boettgeri. Next base: position 37,624,206 of record CM033472.1, on the reverse strand, counting down.
ACTGGATCAGAGCAGGTAATGGGGGTCACTGATTACTGGAACTGGGTGTTACCTGCCTTATTTTACATGGTATTGTTTAAATGCTCTCACTGATTAGAGTGTGGCAGTTCAATAGCCTCTAGTTCAGGAACTTCTAGCCTATGAGTTGAAGAAGGTTGTCTGAGTTCGGGGAATACTGAAATGTAACATGTACATATTGTGTGGGGGGGAAATCCACATTCCTAATCTATGGTAAACTAATGCCTTGTAAATCTATTTAAATAAAGGCACTCTGCCCCTACATATTAAATACCCTGGTTACTGATTTAACCTGCTGCAGAATGGCGCCCCCTGCCTGCTCTGCTCCACAAGATCTCTGACAATGCCCCTACATATTAAATACCCTGGTTATTGATTTACCCTGCTGCAGAATGGCGCCTCCTGCCTGCTCTGCTCCATGAGATCTCTGTGTGCATTTGAATGGTTTTGCTCTTTATTTTATTTTTGTTTTACACTGCTTTGTCATATATTTTATATATCTGTAATGAACAATTTATATTCTATAAAATGTATTTAGATATATATTGCTTTATTATATAAATGTCTGTAATTGTCTTTATGGTAATGTACATATAAAAATGTATTTGTTTTGAGGTAGCCACACACTTGGTAATCTATCCATTTTAGTACCTGCTAGCCAAACTATGAGATCAGAGTGTTTTTTTGGGTACACACGTCCCAATTCCTGTGCGGTCCTCAACACGTCCGATCGTTTGTTTGCCTGATTTGAATGGTCGGCAGTCGGTCGTGGCCGAACAAAGAAACCATCCAATTATTCGGCCCAACCAACTGATACACTGAAAAGTCAGTCAGTCAAGCCAAATTATTGTATGGTGCATACCCAGCTTAAGAGACCACCATAGATAGACACTTAGGTGTCTCAATACTGTTTGGAACATGACCCACGCTTTGTGTGACTCCATTATAAACAGGTCATATAACCAAGAAGGTGGATTATATTACAGATGATTAAAGATGATTTTTTTACCACAATGTTGCTGATTTCAGAGGAGAGAGTTGCAGGTATGTGCTAGTTAGGAATTACATATTCTGTGATCTTTCACATTTTATCTTAAGTGTCTCTTTTACAAAATATTGTATTGGCAATACACAGCACAGAATATGCTCTCATTGGCAATCTATTCAATGAAGGTTTAGTCACTTGAGGAAATATTTAAATAATTCTGTTGTATAGGAATATAATTTGAAATCTGACTTCCTTATTTTGGGTTGCATTATTCTCTGTAAATGGCCCCTGACGTGTTCATTCATTGTTTCATGTTCATAGCTACACTGCTGTTTGACTTTTCCATTGCTCCAGCCTGCAAACACTGTACATCTTCTTATCTCTAGTAACGTTATCTGGAAATGCGTTGCATTGTTTGCCATCACAAAGCTCTCTATGTACAATTATCTGTTTTTCAACAAAGATGGGACCCTCTGAATGGGGAAGGAATAGCTTTAAGGCAGGAAAACAAATAGCCCGTTTTAAGGAAATTTAAATAACTGTCTAATAATCAAGACAACGTAAGAATGCTTGTTTCAATACTGATTACATCCAACGTATATTATCAGCGACATTTCAAGCTTTGCAATAACATTACAAATGTTAATGTTTGTCCCTACGGAAAAAAAAAAGAAATGGCACACACAGTTAGGCTGGGTACACACAATGAGATCCTACACTTGCGACCAATCAGCCAGGACGAAGGACTATTTGTTTGCAGCAAAAGTAGCCGTGGCTGACAGTTTTCCATGATCACCAGTAGTTTTCCGACCCGTCCCATTGCCCATTCATCCGATTTGAATGGATGAGCAGTTGGATGTCGTCATGGCGGCCCATAAAAAAAACCATCCATGGATACACTAGAATGTCGGTTGGTCAGCCCGAAATATTGAATGGTGTACTGACAGGATTCACCATGAAGTGTGTATGGGCGAAATGTTAATTTCCGGCATTGTAGATCGTTACACATCGGCATCAGAAGCGATCATTACAAAAATGTTTTTCCCTCATTCACAGTCAGCCCCCTATTCAAAGGTAAAGGGAGTCGCCTGCGATCATAGGGAGAATGGCAGTCACAAACATGCTCCCTATACTTTATATATACTTTATATAGGTAGAAAGGTCAGAACTGCTTGTACTCCCATCTGCCAAAGAATCTTGCAGATTCTGTCTGTAACCTATGACAGATTGGTGCAGGTACAGATGTACGGATAATCGTTTTTAGAACAACTGTTCTGTCAATTATCTAAATTTTCTGTTCAGACAGGCTGCCCCGCAGTGGCTGAGCATCCTACTCTGTCGGGGTGGGGGGAGCTGAAGATATGCAGGAAAACAATATTATTGTTGAGAAGTCCCACTGGGCAGATCACTTAACAATAATTGTAAAGCGCTACAGAAGATCTTGGCGCTATATAAATCCGTAATTACAGTAATAGTCGCGCGTGTGCATGCGTTCGTTTGGAGGTCATTCGTCGATCCGCCTGGCATATACATGCGTGACTATCGGCCAAAAATTTCAATCTGCGGTCTCCTGCAAAATCATATGTGTACGTGGAACCTACTGTGTCTACTCCAGACTATAGGCCATATTATAAAGGAGCGCTATTTTCCCCATTTTTTTTAACACCAGACTTTGCTCCAAAATTTGTAAAAATTTTTTATTTTTTGTAAAGGTGAAATACGTTGTTAACATCACCAAAAATATAGGATTAAGTTGAGCAGTCTTGCAAAAATAGTCTACAGGTGCCCACACACTAGCACGTGCTGGCAGATGTTCCCCCCCGACGTTCCAGAAAACTGTCTGTTCCAATAACTTGACAGATCCCAGGACATTTTTTTTTACCATGGGGAATTTTTAAACATAGATTGAATGCCTCACCTCTACATTACATTTAGAGAGATTTACTTGCCGAATGTATTTGTGGTATGTGGTGGAAATTTCGTCTAAAAGGAGAAAAAATGACAAAAAGTCAAAAATAAATTTTTAGAAATTTGCAAAAAATGACCGCTATTGAAAATATTGAAAATAACTTTAGGCATGACCAAGGACCGATATCAAAATAATCCAACAGGGCATGTTACAGTAAATGAGTTAACACGACAGGCATCGCTATCAACCCCCTAAATACATAATAAAACAAAATGATGGAAAATAGACCTTCATTTACTCAGGGCACTCTGAGTAAATGTTTATCCTGATATTTAATACTGGACTTGCACCTGGGGGTAACTCCAGCATGACTAGTAGTCTAGTAGTGTAGTCGTGCTAATACTAGTGCAAATCCCTGAATTGGGTACCTTGCAGCTGCTGCGCAGATGTCTTTTATTATACCCGTACAGCCACCTTGTGCTAACCTATTCAATAACCATTAGCGCATGTTTAAGCCCTCATTTTACTGCTCTGCCCAGTGGTAGAGGCTGTAAATTCCTACAATCCATTAGGCTGGGTACACATGGGGCGTTGTTTGTTCCGGCTGACTGTTCACCAATAGCGAGCAGTTGGCCAGGACAATAGAGAACCGCACGATCGACCTTGATTTAGCAGCGTATCCGATTGGCTTTTCATCTGTTCCGGACAAACTGGTGCCAATATCGTCATGACTGTTGGCACCCACACCAAGCAATGTTTTCACCTGCCAAAATATTGTATGGTGTGCACCCAACCTAAAGGTTCATACACACGTACAATTTGGAACCGAGCCACGACCCCCAACCATGACGCAATCATGTGGTGAACGTCCGTTTCGGGCAAGAATCGCACAAGAGTATGTGTTCGGTATGGGGCCAAACGCATACACACGTGCGATTCTCAGCTGAACCGGTCGTTCTTCGCACAAATGCGCTGTGGTCGGGGCTCGGTGCAAACATTGCACGTGTATACGAACCTTTAGGCAGAAGTAATTATTACTGAAAGGGACATTAGCAATGTTGATGCTTTAGGGTCTCTGTAACTGTAGGTGTGTCCATGAACTGAGTATCTGTAATCGGTACATTTCACATTAAAACCTCATCTTTCATTTTGGTAATTTGTTGGAATTTCCGGGGTGTCACGTGTCCAATGGGCAATGGAAAGTTGTAATCATTTCATACTGACATGACTGCAGTGTTTTGCGGGGGCAGTGCTGTGGGGATGGGTGCATTCATGGGTCTGTGCATGAAATCTTCACATGGATAATGACGTTTTGTTTTTCATTTAGGGTCCTATCTCTTATTTGTATGAATATCTGGAAACATGTTTTCCAGACCCACAGACAATCAGGCTCACAAAGACTTCTGTCACATTATTTATTTCCCCAACAGATCTACCGCTATATAAAATATAGATTTAAGGTGGGTACACACCATACAATTCTTCATCCTGGGAGACCAATCAAGGACTGTTGGTCGCAACAAAAGCAGCTGCGTCCGTCAGTTAGCCGTGACTGATTGTGCGGTCCATAGAGTACCGCACGATCTGTCATGGTTTTCCGACCCGTCCGATCGTGCTTTCATCCGATTCGGACGAAGGAACGGTCGGTGAATTACTGTATGGTGTGTACCCAGTTTAATTGCCAATAGATTTTATTGGCCCAGGCAGAAATTCTGGATTAAATTCCAGACTGCAAATAAAAAGGGAAAGTTTATGTATAAACTTTGAATTTTGCTTGAAATGCCGCATTTTGAAAGGGAATGTGTGTGTTTGCGCTGCAGATTTTAAAATTCAATAATGCCAATGATGATGACATTGTTGTTTTTTACTTCCCCTTTAAATGTGGCTGCCACATGAATTAAAGGTAGGTCAGTTGGAGTGTGTACTCGTGTCAGGTTGGGGGGAAAAAGACTAACTTATTTGATGATTGGTCAAAATGTGTTTTTTACTATACTTACCCTTTAAATATAGTTGCCACATGAATGAATGGGTAGCTCAGTTGGTGTGTGTACCTGTGTCAGGTTAAAAGGTTAAAAAAACAACCTTTTTTGATTATTGATCAATTTTTTTTTTTACTTTAGTTACCCTTGATGTATGGCTGCCACAGTAATGGATAAGTAGATCAGTAGGTGTATGTACCTGTGCTGGGTTGGGGGTTAAATAAACAAGCTTTTTTGATGATTGGTCAAAATTATTTTTTTTTATTTTAGTTTAAATATGGGTGTCATAAAAATGGAAGTGAATAAAAGTTTTTTCATATTTTGGACCATTTAGTCGATGTGCCTGGTGTTTATGGGGTTCTTTTTCTGGGGGCTTGTAACCCCTACTGGGTGTTTTTGTGTGTACCTGGATCAGATTGGAAATTAAAAATACAAACTTTTTTGATTATTGATCAAAATTGTTTTTTTGACTATAGTTACCATTTAAGTAAGACTGCAACAGGAATGGAAGTATAGGTCAGTAGGTGTGTGTACCTATGTGAGGTTGGGGGTATGTGTTTTTGCATGTATGACCATAAAACTAACTTTTATTGATGATTGATCAAAATAAGTTTTTTGACTATATTTACCCTTTAAATATGGCTTCCATGGGAATCGAAAGGCAGGTCAGTATGTGGGTGTACCTGTGTTTGTGTGGGGGGTCGGGGGTATCAGCGTTTGTGATTATGACCATGAAACAAACTGTTTTGAAATGTTCACATTAGAGGATTGTTACCATTATAGTCTAGGGGGGAAAGTGTCCCGTAATTCGCCATTAACGCCTTAGCACACTTCTCCTATATGCCCCGCACATCTGTACCGAATTCCATGTCTCTAGCTCAAAAAATGTGGGAGGAGATACAGTCCAAAAAAGCAGAAGAATAAAACGGAAGAAAAAGAAGAAATAGAAAGAACAGGAATTTGACACTTCAAGTCAAATTAATAAAACACGGGGCAGTCGATCGTGTTGAAATATTGACCCAGGTCTACCTAGCCTTATAGTTGTTTCCAAGGTTCAAAAGGATTTTCTTTGTGTTCTGTATTGACTATGGGAATCTGAAACCCTAATCAATTCCACCTGGAATGAAAAGTCTATATCTACAGTATCTGGTTAATAGAGACACGCAGCCTAAATCTATCTGGTTAATAGAGACGTGCAGTCTGTATCTATCTGGTTAATAGAGATGTGCAGCCTGTATCTATCCGGTTAATAGAGACGTGCAGCCTGTATCTATCCGGTTAATAGAGACGGTTAATAGAGAGGCTTCTTTGCAAATGCAAGAAGCCTGGCTGACAAAATAGGTGAATTAGAAATGATGGCGTTGAATGAAAAGTATGATGTAATAGGTATAGCAGAAACGTGGTTGAACATTTCTCACGACTGGGCTGTAAATTTAGAAGGATACACCTTGTTTAGACAGGACAGAGAAAAAAGGAAAGGGGGAGGAGTATGTGTTTATGTTAAAAAAGAATTGAAGCCAAATTTAAAGGAAGAGATAACTGGCGATATGGATGTTAAAGTGGAGGCAATATGGGAGGAATTTGGCAACAGAGAGGAAGTGAGTCAGCTTCATATGCAGTTGGCAAGGGTTGCAAGTTTGGGGAGTGTGCTTATTATGGGGGACTTTAATTACCCTCACATTAATTGGTGTAGTGGAACTGCCATCACAGAAAAAGGCGATGAATTCCTGAATTTGCTGCAGGATCATTTTCTCTCACAGGTGGTTGAAGTTCCCACTAGAAAAGGAGTTCTGTTGGACCTTGTAATATATAACATCATGGAGCGTATTATAGATATAAAGGTCTCTGGAGGCTTAGGGAATAGTGACCATGAAATAGTGTAGTTTGGAGTATGTTATCGAAAGGAAAAGTGCGCTGGGTTAACATAGACTTTTAATTTCGGGACGGCAAATTTTCCCAGGTTAAAAGTAGCTCTTCAGAAAGTCAACTGGGATAATGTATTATCAGGTAAAGGTACTGAACGGAAGTGGACTGTGTTTAAGGGGATTTTAAACCAGTTCACATCTAAATTTATACCCTTGGCAAATAAATGTAAAAAAAATAAAATCCGTGCCCATGTGTCTGAATTCTGATGTAAAGAGGCAAATGGAAAGGAAGAAAAAGGCATTTAAAACTTTTAAGTCAGAGGGAACGGAAAGGGCCTTTAGGGATTATTAAAACGGTAAAAAGGAGTGTAAGAAAGCAATCAAACTAGCTAAAATTAATAATGAAGTTAGGATAGCTGAATTTTTTTAAAATTATATTAATAGTAAGAAGATGAGGACTGAGAATGTGGCACCATTAATTAATGGGGATGAGTTAGTTAAGGAGGATGGAGATAAAGCAAATGTCTTGAATGCTTTTTTCCCCTCTGTATACACTATAGAAGATCCAAGTACAGATATCATAGAGTATAGTAGCAATAATGGTATAAAAGATTTAAGTGCATTTTGGTTAACCGAGGATATGGTACAGAAAGAACTAAATAAGGTTAATATTAATAAATCTCCTGGACCGGATAAAATACATCCTCGGGTACTTAGGGAGCTAAGTTCAGTTTTATCTAGGTCATTGTTTCTTATTTTTGCAGATTCCCTCATGTCCGGTGGTGCGCCTCTGGATTGGAAAAAGGCTGATGTTATTCCAATATTCAAAAAGGGTAGTCGTTCACAGCCGAGTAATTATAGGCCTGTAAGTTTAACTTCAGTGGTGGGGAAGATCCTGGAAAGTTTATTAAGGGAACATGTTTTTAATAAGGGAGTATGTTTCAAGGAATGACATTATAAGTAGTAACCAGCATGGATTTAGGAGGAATAGATCTTGTCAAACTAACTTGCTTGGCTTTTATGAGGAAGTAAGTAGAAAGTTAGACTCTGGCATAGCAGTAGATGTAGTTTACTTGGATTTTGCAATGGCTTTTGATACAGTCCCCAACAGGCAACTAATGTATAAGCTAAGGTCTGTTGGTCTGGGGAGTCACATTTGTACAAGGATAGAAAACTGGTTAATGAATAGGATGCAGAGAGTAGTTGTTAATGGGGCTTCATCATTATGGATTAAAGTGCTAAGTGGGGTGCCACAGAGTTCTGTGTTGGGGCCCTTCTATTTAATCTATTAATGATTTGGAAGTGGATATTGTCAGCGAGATTTCTGTGTTTGCTGATGACGCAAAACTTTGTCGACCATTACTTTAGAGGATGTGCAATCGTTGCAGGGTGATCTAGATAGATTGTCACATTGGGCTGCTAAGTGGCAGATGAGATTCAATGTTGATAAATGTAAGGTGATGCATTTGCACTTAAAAATCCTTGTGCTACTTATACTATAAATCGAAAGGGATCTTGGAGTTTTGGTGGATAACAAACTTAAAGGTAGCAAGCAGTGCCAGGCGGCAACAGCCAGAGCCAGCATAGTATTGTCTTGTATAAAGAGAGGTATGGATTCAAGGGAGGAAAATGTTATTCTCCCACTTTACAAAGCATTGGTAAGGCTTCATTTGGAATATGCAGTGCAATTTTGGAATCCTGTGTACAAAAAGGACATCTTTGAAATGGAAAGGGTTCAGAGAAGGGCAACTAAATTAATAAAGGGATTGGAGGAGCTTGAATATGAAGAGAGACTGGAAAAATTATGTACGCTGGAAAAAAGGCACTATCTGGGGCATTGTTTACCAATAGAGCATGTCAGAGGGCACATTGCCATCCATTAAGAATTGGAAAAAGAAGAAAAAAGGTTTAGGCTTCAAGTTAGGAAAGGGTTTTTCACTGTGAGAACGGTAAAGCTATGGAACTGTCTTCCAGTGGACATTGCTGTGGCAGGTTCATTGGTCAGTTTCAAAAAAAAGCTGGATAAGTTTATGCAAACAAGGAATGTTGCAAGTTACTGGTATTGATACATAAAGTAGAGTTGATCCAGGGAAATTTCCAATTGCCACTTGGAGCCAGGAAGAATTTTTTTTCCCCTTCATAAATTTGGTGGGGTTTTTTGCCTTCCTCTGGATCAACAGTTAGGCAGGAAATTGCTAGATGGATTGGACTGGATGGACATGCGTACTCTGTGTCTCTCCGGTTAATAGAGACTCTCACTCTGCATCTCTCCAGTTAATAGAAAGGCGCAGTCTGTATCTTTCTGTTTAATAGAGACACGCAGTCTGTATCTCTCTGGTTAATAGAGATGCGCAGTCTGTATCTCTCTGGTTAATAAAGATGCGCAGTCTGTATCTCTACGATTTATAGAGACACGCAGGCTGTATCTCTCCGGTTAATAAAGACACAGTCTGTAACTCTCCGGTTTATAGAGACGCGCAGTCTGCATCTGTCCAGTTTATAGAGACGTGCAGTCTGTATCTCTCCGGTTTTCAGAGACGCACAGTCTTTATCACTCCAGTTAATAAAGACGCGCAGTCTGTATCTCTTCGGTTTATAGAGACGTGCAGTCTGCATCTCTCTGGTTATAAAAACGCACAGTCTGTATCTCCGGTTAATAGAGACACGTGGTCTGTATCTCTCTGGTTTATAGAGATGTGCAGTCTGTATCTCTCCGGTTTATAGAGACGCGTGCTCTGTATCTCTCTGGTTAATAGAGTCGTGCAGTCTGTATCTCTCCGGTTTATAGAGACACGCAGCCTGTATCTCTCCGGTTTATAGAGACGAGTGGTCTGCATCTCTCTGGTTAATAGAGTCGTGCAGTCTGTATCTCTCCGTTTTAGAAGGACGCGCAGTCTGCATCTCTCCAGTTAATAGAAAGGCGCAGTCTATATCTCTCCGGTTAATAGAGACACGTGCTCTGTATTTCTCGGGTTAATAACGAAACGCAGTCTGTATCTCTCGGGTTAATAGAGACACGCAGTCTGAATCTCTCCAGTTTATAGAGACGCGTGGTCTGTATCTCTTTGGTTTATAGAGACGTGTGGTCAGTATCTCTCTGGTTTATAGACACGCGCAGCCTGTATCTTTCCGGTTAATAGAGACGCGTGGTCTGTATCTCTCCGGTTTATAGAGACGTGCAGTCTGCATCTCTCTGGTTATAAAAAATGCACAGTCTGTATCTCCAGTTAATAGAGACACGTGGTCTGTATCTCTCTGGTTTATAGAGACGTGCAGTGTGTATCTCTCGGGTTAATAGAGACACATGCTCTGTATCTCTCTGGTTAATAGAGACGTGCAGTCTGCATGTCTCCAGTTAATAGAGACACGTGGTATGTATCTCTCTGGTTTATAGAGACGTGCAGTCTGCATGTCTCCAGTTAATAGACACACGTGGTCTGTATCTCTCCGTTTAATAGAGACACGTGCTCTGTATCTCTCCGGTTAATAGAGATGCGCAGTCTGCATCTTTCCGGTTAATAGAGACACGTGGTCTGTATCTCTCTGGTTTATAGAGACACGTGGTTTGTATCTCTCCGGTTAATAGAGACACGTGGTCTTCCTCTCTCCGGTTAATAGAGACGCGTGGTCTGTATCTCTCTGGTTAAAAGAGACACGCAGTCGGTATCTCTTGGATTAATAGAGACATGCAGTCTGTATCTCTCCGGTTTATAGAGACGCGCAGTCTGTATTTCTCCGGTTAATGGAGATGCGCAGTCTGTATCTCTTTGGTTAATAGAGACGCGCAGTCTGTATTTCTCCGGTTAATGGAGATGCGCAGTCTGTATCTCTTCAGTTAATAGAGACACGCAGTCTGTATCTCTCCGGTTAATAGGGACACGCAGTCTGTATCTCTCCAGTTAATAGAGAAGCGCAGTCTTTACCTCTCCAGTTAATAGAGGCTCTCAGTCTGTATCTCTCTGGTTAATAGACGCGCAGTCTGTATCTCTTCAGTTAATAAAGACGCGTAGTCTGTATCTCTCCGGTTAATAGAGACGGGCAGTCTGTATCTCTCCGGTTAATAGAGACGGGCAGTCTGTATCTCTCCGGTTAATAGACGCGCAGTCTGTATCTTTCCGGTTAATAGAGACGCGCAGTCTGTATCTCTCTGGTTAATAGAGATGCGCAGTCGGTATCTCTCCGGTTAATAGAGCCGCGCAGTCTGTATCCGGTTAATAGAGACGCGCAGTCTGTATCTATCCGGTTAATAAAGACGCGCAGTCTGTATCTGTCCGGTAATAGAGACGCGCAGTCTGTAACTCCTGGTTAATAGAGACGCGCAGTCTGTATCTCTCCGGTTAATAGAGACGCGCAGTCTGTATCTCTCCGGTTAATAGAGACGCGCAGTCTGTATCTCTCGGTTAATAGACGCGCAGTCTGTATCTCTCCGGTTAATAGAGAAGTGCAGTCTGTATCTCTCTGGTTAATAGAGACGCGCAGTCTGTATCTATCCGGTTAATAGAGACACACAGTCTGTATCTCTTCAGTTAATAGAGATGCGCAGTCTGTATTTTTCAGTAATAGAGACGCGCAGTCTGTATCTCTTCGTTAATAGAGACGCAGGCTGTATCTTTCCGGTAATAGAGACGCGCAGTCTGTATCTCTCGGTTAATAGAGACGAGCAGTCTGTATCTCTCCGGTTAATAGAGACGCGCAGTCTGTAACTCTCTGGTTAATAGACGCGCAGTCTGTATCTCTCCGGTTAATAGAGAAGTGCAGTCTGTATCTCTCTGGTTAATAGAGACGCGCAGTCTGTATCTATCCGGTTAATAGAGACACACAGTCTGTATCTCTTCAGTTAATAGAGACGCGTGGTCTGTCTCTCTCCGGTTAAAAGAGACGTGCAGTCTGTATTTCTCCGGTAATGGAGATGCGCAGTCTGTATCTCTCCGGTTAATAGGACGCGTGGTCTGTCTCACTCCGGTTAATAGAGACGTGCAGTCTGTATTTCTCCGGTTAATGGAGATGCGCAGTCTGTATCTCTCCGGTTAATAGAGACGCGCAGTCTGTATTTCTCCGGTTAATGGAGATGCGCAGTCTGTATCTCTTCAGTTAATAGAGACACGCAGTCTGTATCTCTTCAGTTAATAGAGACACGCAGTCTATATCTCTCCGGTTAATAGGGACGCGCAGTCTGTATCTCCCCGGTTAATAGAGAAGCGCAGTCGTATCACTCCGGTTAATAGAGACGCGCAGTCTGTATCTCTCTGGTTAATAAAGACGCGCAGTCTGTATCTATCCGGTTAATAGAGACGGGCAGTCTGTATCTCTCCAGTTATTAGACGCGCAGTCTGTATCTCTCCGGTTAATAGAGACGCGCAGTCTTTATCTCTCCGGTTAATAGAGACGCGCAGTCTGTATCTCTCCGGTTAATAGAAAAGCGCAGTCTGTATCTCTCTGGTTAATAGAGACGCGCAGTCTGATACTATCCGGTTAATAGAGACACACAGTCTGTATCTCTTCAGTTAATAGAGACGCGCAGTCTGTATTTCTTCAGTTAATAGAGACGCGCAGTCTGTATCTCTTCCGTTAATAGAGACGTGTAGTCTTTATCTCTTCAGTTAATAGAGACGTGTAGTCTGTATCTCTCCGGTTAATAGAGATGCGCAGTCGTTATCTCTCCGGTTAATAGAGACGCGCTGTCTGTATCTATCCGGTTAATAGAGACGCGCAGTCTGTATCACTCCGGTTAATAGAGACGCGCAGTCTGTATCTCTCCAGTTAATAGAGACGCACAGTCTGTATCTCTCCGGTTAATAGAGATGCGCAGTCTGTATCTCTCAGGTTAATAGAGACGCGCAGTCTGTATCTCTCCAGTTAATAGAGATGCGCAGTCTGTATCTGTCGGTTAATAGAGACGCGCAGTCTGTATCTCTCCGGTAATAGAGACGCATTCTGTATCACTCTGGTTAATAGAGACACGCAGTCTGTTACCTCCGTTAATAGAGCCGCGCAGTCTTTATCTCTCCGGTTAATAGAGCCGCGCAGTCTGTATCTCTCCGGTTAATAGAGACGCGCAGTCTGTATCTCTCCGGTTAATAGAGACGCGCAGTCTGTATCTGACCGGTTAATAGAGACGCGCAGTCTGTATTTCTCCGGTTATTAGAGAAGCGCAGTCTGTATCTCTCCGGTTAATAGAGAAGCGCAGTCTGTATCTCTCCGGTTAATAGAGAAGCGCAGTCTGTATCTCTCCCGTTAATAAAGACTGGATTGAAGGGTGAGAGGTAGGACCACCTTAGTTTGCATGGATTTTCCATCACTATGCAATTGCCTCTCACTTATGGCTTGGCCATTATATTTGTATTTTAGTTTGTGTTTGTACGTTTGTGGCGGACAGTCTGGATCCTTTTTAGGACCCTAGATTTCGCAATGGCGAGCCCTACCTTATAGACACCCTGGTGGTAGCTGGGGATCAACAGTAGGGTGAGTATTGGAGGACCTCTTGAAGCCTACTGGCAACGGAAGGAGTGGATCACTTTTGGTCTGACCAACTTCTGCTGCAAGATTGAGAGGGGGAAGATGGTCTCAACTATTACACTTCACTGATGAGAAATCACCGTCCCCAGGCTTTACACATGGGACAATATTTTGCTTGATCAACAGAAATTTTGGTTTGGACAGTTGATTGGGATGACATATTGGACTGTGTGTACACAGCCTTGGCAGTAGAAACATCCATCTGACCTGCTCTAGTGACTAGGGACCCTATTTAAAAACACGCAGTATCGCAAATTTGTAATACCGCGGGTTATCGTACAAGTACGGCCACGGTCATACAATACCAAACGGTAGTAGACTTTAATAGACTACCTCTATGGTATTATATGGGCAATGGCAAAATTTTGATTACATTATTCTTAGCAATACTGCACCTTTATAAATAGGGCCCTAGGGCACTAATATGTACAACAGCATAGTTTATATGAATGCGTATGACCAAATGGTAAACACAGACGTTTCGTTTAAAAAAAGGCAGCCCTCATATTGGAATTTCTATTACAGATTAGCGTATTTTCATCAGTGCTATAAATGGCCTTACCCGAACTACCCACAGGGTAGAAATGCCAATGAATCTGTGTTAATTTTTTTAGGCTAAGCCATGTGCCTATGTTAGACTAATTAAACAGGTTCCCAGCAGGTAGGTGGCAGTGGGAAAGGCCCCAGTTACTGTAAACTGAAGGTGACGAGGTTGCTTGCTTTGCCTTTTTTTTTTGTCTCTTTAGATGTGGAAATCTTAAGGTCCACAGTGCAATGCAAACTGGGTAATCCCCGGTCTGTCCACCCTCACATTTTCAGAGCCCTCGCCTCGCCCTTGGACTTTGTACTGGACTGATAAGAGGTGCCCAGAGAAAGAAACAAAGCTAGGAAATTATTAACGACTCGGCCATGTTTGCTGCCATAAACAGGTGTGCATGGGAACACAGTTCCTCCACCTACTCTACAAGTTGACATCACACAAAGGGAATTCTGGGCATTCAGGACCTAATCTTCTGTGTGACTGATTTCTGCCCAGTTCTTGGTCATAGCCCCATCTACCGTTTGCATCAAATAGCAACCCAATGCCCAATGTTGTCTAATAAAGAGACACACATGATAGTGACATGGTCCTTCTCTGAAGGGAGCTACTGTATGATGTCTCACTGGGTGAAAGTGAGTAATAGATGATAGTAGGTGATAATATGACATTAGACTTTACATTAATTATTGTTGGTTTTAGTGTCCAATGAATAACCATTTCGGCTGACAAACTAATGTGTGTAACTGACATTGTCAAGCTATCTAAATAGCCAGATCGTTTAATGCTGTTAGGGAGGGACCCATTGTTCTCTTTACATCAATCCCCTCTTCCTCAGGGGCGTAACTACCAGGGGAGCAGGTACTGCAAGGGGGCCTCATCTTCTTATTTGTTTTCTATGACAGATACAGCCTCCTCCCAAAAAATCACTGTAGATAAAGCAGGTACATGGCCCCTATAGCAGCCTGTCTACACAAAAATCTTATCTTGGGAACCATTGTCAATGTCTGTACAAAACATTTCTCCGTGTTTAAAGGAATAGTTCAATCAAAAAGTGAACTATTCCTTTAATGTATTGATTGAAGACCGGGAGGTTAATGAGCTTTGTCTTACCTTCCCTTCTTCAATCAATTCACCAGGAGCGACAGACGAAGAAAAAAGAAACTTAACTTACACGCAAGCGGTCGGGAATTTCCACTGCTGCTGCGGAGGAGCATGTGTAAGGTAAGTTTCTTCTTTCTTCACTACTGGTGAATTGATTGAAGAATGGAAGGTAAGGCATAGCTCCTTAACCTCCTGGTCTTCAATCAATACTTGGTCTTCAATCAAAACTTTTGGAGTTAACTATTCCTTTAAATCTGATGTCAAGAATGAGGTCTTGGCTTTTTGTAGCAAATGAATAAAAAGCACAAGAACATTATACCAAGTCCCTCCCTGTGCAGTTGCACAACGTATTTTGTCATTTATACGAGGCCTTGCAGTTTGTATTATCATTCAAACAATTTTGTCATTGCAGAGTTTTGGTTAAGAATTGCTAGGGAAAGACAAACAACACAGTGAATGGTGTCAATGGCTGTGTAAAGCACACAAGTGTTTGTAGTGGTTACAACGTGTCACACTAAGAATAAAAAAGGGAAACAATTGACAGTATGACCTCTTACCAATGGGGGCATGACAGTTAAAGGGTATCTAAACTAGTTTTGTTTTTTAATTGCCCATTACTAGAAACTATAAATCTCCTAACTATCGCTCAATTTTTTTAAATATCCAATCTGAACCATATAACATTTTAACTGTCAAGTGCAGTATTATTATAAACTCTTATGTGTGTACAGTTTTGCTGTAACTGGATTAATGACAGTTGTTAGAGTCAGGTTGACACACAATGTAGGAGGCAAAAGACCTTGAGATAAAATATTATCTTCAACATGAGAACCTCTTTGTACAATTCCAGAAAAACAATGTCTGAATAATACGGACACAAAATGGCGTCAAAGAACAAAATGGCTGCTATTAGGCTAAGTGATTATAGAGAATATATAAAAACCTAACAGTTAGGTGTGTATTGCGTGGTTGAAAATTCCCTCTTCCAGTCTTATAGTGATTACCGAGCATGCTTGACTTTACAAATAGTCGGATTAGTCAGGGGAGGGGGAATTTTAGCCAAAGCAAAACAAGTACTGGATTGAAGACATGCAGTAATGCACACCACAGAGTATACGCTACTTACATGTATTCAATTATAGATCAAAGGGCATGTCCACCCTAAAAAATAAACTGGTCAATTGTCAGTTACCTGTCCCCAACCCCAACTGATATATTTTGCACTTTACTACCGACATTACTAACCAGATATTTAACAATAATATTTGTCTCCATTCTGGGGTAAACAGGCCCCTCCCTTCATGCAGTCAATCAAGGCTGTGGCATCTGACATTACAGACAATGATTGACTGCTATTTCACCTGCTGCCTCCACTTTACATGCTCAAGCTCATTAAACAGAGGAAAGAGGCAGATACCTTTGACAGAAAGGAATAGAGCTTATCAATACATTTCTGGCTGCAAATACATGTAATAAACTGTAAAAATAGCAGTTGGGGTTGCGGGTAGATAATCTTTAAGATGAGACATTTTTTTCAATTTGCATACCTTTAAAGGACTTTTCCTTACTCGCAAGGACTTTTTCATTGGATGTGATAGAATCTTTATCTTCTGAACACACTGTAAATAAAACAAGGAATTTAAACATCACCTGTAACAAGTCGAAATCCATTCTGATTAAGAAACATTGATAAGGATTACTTCCAATATTATGCTCAGTTATTTAATTTATCCCTACGGCATCCAGTCCATTCTTATTTGTGCATTCACTTCCACACTCTTAGATTTAATGTGCTTTATTATATTTTGCCTTTAGCCGAAGCCCCATTTCTTGCATATAAAGCCTTTTTTCACCCTGGCTAACAAGACCGCTTTTCAATACCATTTGAAAGGGATGCAGTGTTATTTTATGATATCTGACAAGTGAATTGCATTACTATGATCCAGAACTGAGAGGCATCTCATTGATGGAGCTTGGTTTGGACACATTTTACAAACGAGTCTCTGTGTAGTTCTCCTTTCTCCTCCCTTTGACACGCTGCATGGAAGACAATGCCATAGAAGTTTGCCAGTCCTGCTAGGGTGTTAGATTAAGACATAGTACAGACAATGGTGGTAATATATTTATATATAGAATGCAGATTAATAGGAGGTGTTTGCCTGAGCTCCAGGGTTTTGGTTGCTGGAGAAGATGGCTGGGCAGATACATCAAATGTTATGCTTTACCTCAAGACAAGGGCCATAATCATTTTGGCATATCCCAAGTATCCTGTAAATGTAAGGACTAATTCGACTAAGCCATGAATAGGATTGGCATTTGTCTAGTAAATTCTGACTGTGATTATTATTTAATGTGTTTAAGAAGTTGCCATCAATTTCTGCCCTGGCCATGCCCCGATTAACCTAGGCAGATTCATTGGCATCTACAGAGAAATATTTGACACTGAACTAGATCTCCCTCCTCCACCTGTTAAGTAGAGATGAACAAGACCGGTGGGTTTTGTTCTGATCGTGGTTATGTGGAACCTGGTTGAATCTGAATTTTTAGAATATTCAATTTACGAATGGATTTTTACAAATGGAAGTGTCGAATCTAATTTCGAAGAAATGTTCAGCGTTTCAAAAATGTAGAAAAATCTGTTGGATCTGCGGATTTTCGAAACCAGCAATTCCGAAACGAAACCAAGGGTTCATCACTACTGTTAAGCATGTGGAGGTTGTTGGAAATGATCAAACTTGTCAGATCAAATGACTATAGTTGCCAGCTTGCTAGATTCGTAGTGGCAGGGCTTTGGCCAGTAATTTTGTGTTTTTTTTACAACCACAAATTGAAATTGCAGCAATAATACCACCCTGAGGTGGTACCTTACAAATGTCCAATTTACATTTGACTGATTGGTTGTTGCAGATGCACCAATCACAGAACACCATATCAATACAATGATACCAATCTTGAAAATGAAATGAAATGAGTGGATTCCATGTTGTATTACTCTATGTAACAAACACAAGAATTTTATGGTCTTGTTTAATACAGAGTGGACATGTTAATGGTAATAAAAGATGAGTGTTTACAGGACAGGGAGATATCCAGTTCCTGTTTATATAAAGTGTCTTTTTCAGCTTTATTTTTACATTCCAGGGTAAAGGTGCTAGTTGCGAATTTCAAATATTTACCACCTTGTGGCCAAAAATCACCTATTAGTCTGACTTGCTGTATTGTTTCCAGACGGTCCTGCACAATCTATACTTAGGGACATATAAAGTAGCGCTATTCTTTGAAGTGTCACTTTTCTAATTTTCTGCCATATTTTAAAGCGTATTTAATAAAGTTGCAAAATAATAATAAATAAAGCTAGACCACGAGCATCATCCTCGTCGTTTTTCAAAAACCATCACAGAGCAAGTGCAAAAATGGTTACTTCCTCCCTTACTATAGGGTTAATATAGGCTGAGCTATCTTTATTACCCATTGCCTTTATATTTAAACTGTACTGCAAACCCACAGCTCTATCTCTGTTCTTAACTGTACCCCTTCACCCAAGATTTCTGTCATTACTCACCTAAACTGCACTATACACCAACATAAACAGCTCTGTCACTGCACCTCCTAACTGTCCTTTCCTTTTAATTATCCAAAGACCTAAAGTGAAACTAAATGAACCACTAAATAGACAGAGCACATTCACAAAGATGCAACAAGCCATGTATCACTTATCTTATGCTATGGCTGTTGGTTGATTTATGAAATTAACTTGGCGGCTTCCATAAGCCACCTATTTGTATTTTGTTCTAGGTAGAAGCCGACAGCCAATCATATTACAGCACAGAAACCTGCCTCTGTTAGGCACAGATAGTGTTACACCAGATCCGGTATCTAAAACATAAAAGAGAGAATTAACAGTGTACAATTGTTTTAAAAACAATCTTTATTCCCCACATACTCCTTTGCATTCCATGCAAAAAGTAAGCAGTTTATTTTCTATCAAGCATTAAGGAAGAAAAAACAAAAAAAGTAAGGTCTAGGGATTTGAACCTGTAACCTCATGGGGCTTACACAAAGAAAACAGGTATACTTAAAATTATCTTTTACTAGGAAGAGGAAAAAAATGTCATTAAGACTGACTGGTAAGCTGTCTGCAATTCATGCTGTCTGGGGAAAAATCTGCAGGGTAACAATCATCTTTCAAAGTTTTATCAGTGACTTCCATGTTGGTGTAAAGACATCTGTATAGAAAATACTCTGTGCATAGAGACAGTGAATAGTGGCATTAAAGTGTGTGGCCAATAGGTTTGTGAGCTCCCAAGGCTCTTTGAAGACTTCTTAACCCTCGTACACACGTCAGATAATTTTGGAGCTTTAACGATCTTCTAAGACCAACGATCCACGACTATTCTCTTCTTTTTCCGACCTGGTGGATTCCTTCTGCCGATTGTCATGTGTTTGTGCATAGTCGGCAGATTATCGGTAAATTGTAATGTAACATTAAATGAAATACACACGTGCAACATTTCAAGATCACGCGATATTCCGAATGTCACGTAATACGTATGTCATGTAACACCTTTACCAACGAACATTATCTATCCACTATTGTTGATGTATGTATAGGCATCGTTGGCAGAACTAGTGTATAACCAGACGGTTGCTGAACATTCGTCGGGCAGATTGAGTGAAAATCTGACGTGTGTACGAACCTTTAGGCTGTGACTTGTACTCGCAACAACATGGAGACCTTCCAGGTTACAGAATCTACTTCTTACATGTACGTAAATGCAACTTACTACATGTACACCTCAAGGCAAGGTTATATAAATTATGAACCCATTATTTTCATAAACAGCCACTTTTTGTTAGCACAAGTCCCGAAATAATAATATTACTAATAAAGATAATAATAATAATAATAATGAACACCTTGTGCATAAAGCCATAAACCTCTGTGGCTGCACTGAATTTTGCCACATTACTATAATGCTCTATCTTTTGTGATGATAGAGCCACACACTAATGCATTAGACCAAATATGTGGTATGTTTAACAGTATACAGAATAAACATTGACGTGTAATGTGGCTGTTTTATTATGGCCTAGCAGTGCACACACTGTGACTAACTCACCTGTTCTCCCTGCAGGAATGTTTGATTACTGTAAATGCAGATTAGTTTGTGATTGATTGCAATTGGACCTAATTCTCAATATAAAATCCAATCAAACTTATTTCTGTGTTTCCATGTTTATCCCTCCCTAAATTCCCCTTTAAATACTGTTCTTATTAAAAGGAATTCATGCATGTAAAACGTTGTAAAACTGACCACATTTAAAAATGTATCTGCATTATATCTACACACTAAGTTCATGCGTGTTTTTCACATTTAAAGGGATCTTTAAACAAATGCTATTCTGTATGTTCACGGACATCCCATTCTTTATCAATAAAGTACATCACTACTAACATTTGTCAGTTCAGTTGATGATTGAATGTTAGCCCTGGAATTAGACAGATCTCCCATTTGTGTGTTTTCTTTCCAATTACCGACACTCATTAAAACATTTGAGGGTTGGGAGTTGTCCCTTGGGGTTTCTTGGGCAGTCAGTGGGGGAGTCTGGATATGGAGAGGGCAGTGTGAGTGATGTTAGTCTAAGACAGGTTTCTCTGTAAAGAGCTGGTCTTTGTTACTAGCAGATAATAAAAGGCCTAATTAAGTAGGAATGCATAGCTAGTATTGGGTCTGCTCCAGCTGCTGGATACATACACTGTCACATATAACCTAGAGGGGAACATCATTCACTGCCCTGTAATACCTGGAGGAAGTGTTTGTCCAAACAGAAGTGACATCACAAACCTGAAGGCACCTGCAGAGTTATTATGCAAAATCATTCTCCAATCATTTACTTCCTTTATAATGAGCTAGCCTCATTACTTATTTTCCTGGCTA
The DNA here is from genome assembly GCA_019447015.1 of Hymenochirus boettgeri. Taxonomy (NCBI): domain Eukaryota; kingdom Metazoa; phylum Chordata; class Amphibia; order Anura; family Pipidae; genus Hymenochirus; species Hymenochirus boettgeri. The sequence continues at coordinate 37,603,350 of CM033472.1, read as the reverse complement.
TGCAAAGCTCTGGGCGCATAGAGAAATTATTTCCCCTCACAGCATAGCAGTGATTTAGCTTTTTTTTGTTCTACAACCTGCTGTTCGAGGATACTAGCAAACCCTCCTGTGTGACGTGCGAGCACACACCAGCGTCACATGTCCAGCGTGAGCAGATGGGTCCATCCGTGGACAAAATCAGGCTTAATATATAAGATAGATTATGGTACCAGATTGGAGCTTCTATATTGTTTACAGACATAGGGGAGGACTGTGGATATGTTAATTCACTCATTGACTGACAGGTCCCCTCTTTTTAAATCTAAAATTGGGTGGATAGTTTAAGAAAGGACAGGCATGTAGAAAGGATATAGAAAATCCAGGAGAGAAGGTAAGAAACTTACCCGCTCGCTCGCTCCCCCGGCGCTTAGTCTGACAGGTCCCGAAGGACCTTGTCTTCTATGCGCATAGATCGCGCATGCACATAGAAGACAAGGTAAGTTTCTTACCTTCTCTCCTGGCTCCTGTTTGTTCTATTGAAAAACGGACGGTAAGGCACAGCTCCTTTACCTCCCGTTCTTCAATAGAACTGGATTCCCAAATCTTGAAAATACGAGTGGAGATACTCTTTAAGTTTGAATTGGGGGTCTTCCGGGGCAGGTGTTGCTCCTGCTGAGGAAGATGGATAAAGGAGGAGGAGCATTATTTAGGCTTATTATATGGTTAATGTTGTTTTCTTGTACATATTGTACACACAGTGACTCAGTAATGCAATTAACAGTAACTATATGGTGTATATAGGTTAGAGGAGAATTCATGGGGGTGGAAATTCCGCAATAAACATGGTTCAGATTAATATAAATATTAACTTTGTACAAATTCCATAGGGACCTGGGCAATAATTTAACATCAGAATTTTTTCCCTCACAATTCCTACAGAACACAGCCATTATAGTAATAGACAGTAATAGACAAACCTAGGATTTTTCCTCATATGTGTTATAGGTCATTCGGTGCATTTCATCATCGATTTTGTCATGTGACATTATTTAACCCGTGTTAGGGATGGTTTACTGATCCCAAAGAGTGTAATTCCCAGTAGCAATGTCTGTGGCAAAAATATCTGTCAGGCAATGACTAAAAAATATATAATTGATGATTTGGGCTAAGCCACAGTTGAAAACGCGGCATTTCAACAAAACTCTGCAAAGATCCGCCTGCCAAATTTCTGAAAGTTCTGCATTGGTCGTGGACAAGGTAAAGCAGGAATCCCTGAATTGAGCTAAAGCAGGACATACACGGGACAATTTGTCCTAATTGAAATTAAAATCGGAACAACTGATCGAAATTTGGCCTTGTGCCATCAATCTTTAGTAGGTTTTAATATGGACTGAAAGATTGGGTAAATATTATCCGCTCAACCCCATCACCATTTTTTCATTCGACTGCTTGATATTGGCAAGCAGTCAATCAAAAAATTGCTAAACCGGTCATTGATTTTTTGGCCAATTCAACTGAATTGGTTGAATCGGTCGAAAAATCAAATCTGTGTATGGCATGCTTAAAAATTTATATTTTAAAGGACATGTTCATCCTCATACCTTTTGCCATACTTACCTTACCAAAAATGCCTCGGCTCTCTCCTCAGCAGCTTCAGGGTCTTGCAGTCAGTAAAAGCCTGCACAGCCAAAAGCTGACAGCCATTCACAGAGCTGCAGATGAGAAGCTTCCTGTGCTGCTGTGTGGCCTGTGAATGACAGGCAGAGGAGGCTTAAAAAGTTACTGATCTTTGTTTCCAATCCCTCTGGTAGAGCTGGTTTAGGGCTCATTCACACTAGGGGACGTTTTGGTTCGATGCCAAGCAAAGATATCTCACCAAAACATTGTGCTCTTAGGAGTGAACAAGTACCATGTGCTGTGATCCTGTGTGTAGCGTGCAGCAAACTGTCTGCGGCAGTTTGCTGCGTTATCGCATTGCGGTGCCGTTGAAACCAATGGACAACACTATGCGAAAATGCAGGGGAACGTAGCCTAAGAGATGTCAACAGAATCCCCTCCCCAGTCAAAGGGCCAGACGCATGGGGAAGCTGGACTCTGCATGTTCCAGTCTCTCCTGAGCAGGTTTTGATTTCAAGCATGCTATGGCATTCCTATGCCTACCAGGGGCACCATGTCTAGGGTCTGATGCGGTGTCTACTTTTTTTCTAGGATTGCCTTGTCTGGAAAAAAAATAAAATGTTGCACTAAAAGCAGAAAGCAAGATTATGAACTTAGAGAGAAAACATGTATCTCTTTACTAGACAGACAGACAAGGTAAAGCAGAGGTAAAAATGTAGCTATAGGTTAACCAGTGAGAATATAATTTATATTATATTCATATATATTTTAAAGGCACATTACGTAATGAATGCACCTTCCCATTGGCTAGTCTAGGAACAGTTCCATGCTTGCTGAAGGCAAGACGAGTCAGACTTTGACAGCTCAATATGGGAATTATAAAGAGAACCCAGGGGTCTATTAGTTCCAGTTAAGGGTGGTGCTTTGTGGTGGTTTACAGTATCATTGTCCTTTAATTGATAGTCTAGATATATCCATTAAGCATTTCAACAAGAGCTTTAAACATATATTTTGTTCTAAGAATACATTGCTTACTGAGGACATTTATAAAGCAGCAGCTGTATTTTTGGTGCTATTTTCAATAGCAATACAATTAACGCAATTAACAAAAATACCAAAGTTCATCAACATTGCCAAAGCTATCGCAGTGTTTCTAAAGTGGTGAAAATAGGATTTTTACCTAAATTTGACCACAAAATATCTCCCAGTCTGAAACAATAAGAATTTCTAGGGGTCAATAGCACATCTTATACTCTGGCACCTGAATCTAACTAAAACCCTACATCAGGGATTCTTAAACGGTGTGCCTCCAGATGTTTGAAAACTACAACTTTCAGCATTCCCTGTCTTTCCTCTGCAGTTGAGGAATGCTGGGAGTTGTAGTTTTTAAATATCTGGAGGCACATCGTTTGAGAATCCCTGACCTACAAACAGTGCCGTAACTAGGAATCCATGGGCCCCCCAGCAAAACTATGATGGGGCCCCTATCCATGCTTCATCCACAGTGGTTTCCTGGGAGGAGGCTACATCTGTCATAGGAAAAATAAGAAGACAAGGCCCCCCTAGCTCCCGGGGGCTCCCTTCGATTGCTCCCCCTGCGCCCCTGCCTACAAAACCCATACAAAGGAGCAAAGAAAGATAACTGCACCTAGTAAGGGAACAAATAAGAAATTGCCATTTATTATTCATAGTGACTTATATATAGAGTCGCCAAAAGACGTATGTGTCTATAGTAAAAGATTAAAGGGAAACTGTGGTATTTTACATTAATACAATGATTCCTCCCTTGCTGCAATCCAGATGAACGGAGGTTAAAGCAATGCCAATAGGCACCCTGTCACATTTTTCCATTTAAGGGGAACGTTTCCCCCAGGACATCCCCATGATGCACCGTACAATAAAGGAATCACAGTATGGACACACTATCATTTTGGTTCATATATGGCAATGTTGCATTTAAGGAAAATGTTAATAAAGCTGTAAAAATTTAAATTTTCTTGAGGTCTAAGATGACAGAGCTAGGAGCTAGGGGATGAGAGAGCTAGGGGGCATTTTTCTGATAAAATCTTTGCCACCACAATTCCCCTTTAATGACTTTTGTCTATCCCTGTCTGGGACGCCTGGAACGCCATAAAGACCATATAATAGAATTAAAGGGCATCATCATCAGGACACAGGGAGGAATTTTAATCACAGTCACTTCCTAATCCCCACTAGGTTTTCTGGAATGAGCAGAGAATAAGCAGTGTCATCCTATTTCCTTATGTTAAGTGATGTGTTGATCCAATCCAGGTCCCTTATTGCTCTTATCTGATTGGGTGACTGAGGACAAACATTACCCACAAGCCCTGTATTGGTTTATAGGTTTACAAACATGTTTTATAGTTTCCTACTTGCCCTAAGTGTTTTGGCAACCATCACAACAATAGACAACTTTAAGTCTATTATCAGTGATGTTGAACCTTGGCACTCCAGATGTTTAGAAACTACAACTCCTAGCATGGTTCTACATCACTGGTCTATATGATTTTTTTTATTGTTCCAAGAGAAAAGTCACAGCAGTTGTATACCTTAAAGGGACACTATATTGAAAAAAATGACTTTTAAACATCGTAATCTATAAATAAATATTAGTACCGTATATACTCAAATATAAGTCAAGATTTTCAGACTTTAAAATTAGCCTGAAAACCTAACCTCGGCTTATACTCGGGTCAAGTCCTAATTTAGATCCAAATGCTGCAATTGCGGATAGTAAGCAGTAGGTGTTAAAAAAAAACTTTATCTGCATAGAAAGTTACAGGAGCTGATCTGCCTGTACACTCCTTCCTGCTTCCTGTAGTCTGGCTGCTGGACTCACTCAGCACTGTCACTGCTCATCTGGATGCTGTAAATCTAATGGGTCTCCTCAGTTTGGGGCAAAAAATGGCTGCTAGTTCAATGCAAGTGACAGCTTGAAACTACTGCTCTCAGGTGACACTTTATTGGGGTCAGAGTGCCCTTTACTATATGGGGGTCAGGAGAATTGTAAATGATGGTAAGCTTAATTAAAAGTTTATTGAACCTTGCCACTCCATGTTTAGAAACTACAATTCCCAGCAACCAAAGCATGCTGGGAGTTGTAGTTTCCAAACATCTGGAGTGCCAAGGAATTGGGGGTTACTGGTACTGGATTTGGCTATTACTGTATGGGATCAATGTATGGGAAGTCTACTGTTCATTTAAAGGGCAACTTAAGCCACAAAACAATACAGAATCAGAAGGCAGTAGTGGTCATAATTTATACCCTCGGCTTATACTCGAGTCAATCAGTTTTTACTAATTTTTCAGGTAAAATAGATGCTTCGGGTAAGTAGCACTTACTCTGAGGAATGTGTGTGTTGCTGCATGCCTTTAATACAGCACATGTTTTATCCCGCTCCCTTTTTTTAACCACTCCTACTTCCATATGACCCCACAAAACTCTTATCACCATTCCAGCTACAGTAAAAACTGCTCACATAAGAAAAGTTTATGAGAGCAAGGCTGTTGATTTGAGACAACTGAAATGTAATGCGTTTTAGATTGGATATCTAAAGAAATAGGGGGCAGGTTGGAAAGAAATAAGGGTTTTCAGTAATGGGCAACTTTAAATAACTTTTTTTTCCAGTATAGATGCCCTTTAAGGTAAGGCATATGGTGGAATTTAGTCAATGCGGCTTCTCTTTCATGTTGCCAGACACTTGAGACTGAATTTTAAAATGTTTTCCACCCACTGGGTGGCGCTTTAAAGCATGAGTGACGTTGAGTTTACTCATAATAACTTGATTAATTGACATTATGAAACCAAACTAGTCAACCACATCCACATGCTGGCCCCTTCTGTAACATACAGTACTTGTGTTATAGCAACAAACAACAGATGCATTTTTAAAGTGGCCCTTGTGTCATTGGTTGAGCAGATTACTAATCATGTTGTCCGCTGTAGACCGCACTCTCGGGCGTGGCAAACTGTTACTACTAGTTTTTTGCCCTTGCCGACCGATCAGAAGTGTCGAGGAGTTACAATTTTTGTACCCAGCTAAAGTATTAAGCCAGCTAAAATATAATAAAACCTTAAAGAAGAACTAAACCAACATTATTATACACCATAAGCTGAAAGCACCCCACACACACATCACCCCCATGAACACCATTAAACTATAAATTACCACTTCCAGTACATGGCATTAAATATAGTCTCTTGAAGAACTGGATAAGATTACTGTGTGCATGTGTATTGTCAGGCCACACCTTCTGACCTTAGTCACAGTCACATGTTCCTCCACCTAATATGGACCGCAATTGGATTGGCTAGAAACTACCAGTAGCTAGTGCTGAAAGAAGTTCCACCAGTAGCTTACGACTGGGAACGTGCACAGAGCACAATGCTCAGTGACCACACTGTGTGATACTGGCAGTATACACAAACCCCATGTTAGTAAGGTAAATGTCTTAGCGCCCACGTCAAAATGAGTATGAAGTATGAGAATAAGTATGAGGACTTGAGGTTGGACTTGATAGAGGCATGTCTTTATTCAACCTCAATGGTATAACTAGGAATCACTAGTCATTTAATTACTCATGAATTAGATGTATGCCGTTGATTGATTAGAAGCTCAGGTTTTGTTTGTTATTGCAGTGAGTAAGGGAAACAGTACAAGAAAGTATTACAGAGCTGTGCCTGAATTGTGGGAAACCCCCAGCTATCCCAGCGTCGGGATAACAGGGGTACTAAAAGCACCGTGCTCTAAAGATATCATGCAGGTTGTTAAAAGGGGCTCATTAAGTTTATTTCCTTGATGGTTTTTATTCTAGGAACCAAACTCCCCCAGACTTCATAAATCTACTGTAGTAACTCGTTTGGTCACTAGTGAGTTGGTGAAACATCTACAGTAGATTATTTAAGGCTTCCAGCAAGTCTTGACTCATTGTGGTAATGACTCAATACTACACCGAATATTTACAAGTGAAAGCGTGAGAGGCACTGGGTAAGTCCTGAATACGAAGAGAGGCCTAGCAGTGATAGCTGAGATTCCTCCAGCTTCATCTGTTCCTCTGGATTCCTGCCTACTGCACTAATCACACCATTGCAGTGCTACTCTATACTTTACAGAGTCGGTGTAGTCACATAGTATTTGGGGGGTATAGGGGGTGCTTTGTGACTTATGCGGAAATTAACCACGCAGCTGCCACAAGCGGCATTATATGCCGATAGCGGCAAACTACTGCAACACTTTTTAATGCCAATTAATGGTTAGTGTTAAAGTGGCGCAATAGTTAATGGCTCCTCGATAATGTTATATGCTGACAGCGGCTCTCAGTACACCACAAAGGCTCTAATATAGACTAAAGGTGACCATACATTAGGCCGATTTTATGTACAATCCAACATACAATCCGACATTTCCATCAATTGGCCGAAAAATTGTACAGTTTCCCATTCTTATCACACGACATTAGATCGTAAAATCGATCGTAATTACGATCGGGAAAGTCGTTTTTTAAGTCGATTGGTAAAATGATTGTAGTGTTTTCTAAAGTTCCGATTAAATGTGAATGTAATGTAACCTCACAATGGACGACATTCGACATTAATCACAAAACAAATTGAATGTCGAACAATATTTATTGTACATCTTGGTACAATTAACATTGTACATCTGTCTATCAAAGTATCGGTCGGTTTAAGATCGTAATTACGATCGTAATAGTGTATGGCCACCTTTACTTAATAGAACTGGTATAATATGATTATAGTCATTGTGGTATATTGGTACCTTTGGATTCACTCGTTTTGCTTCCCTTCCCCCTTGCAGTCTGGGGATCATAAAGTGTTTGGACAGAAAATTCTCTGTTACTTCTTAATGTTCCCAATATGGAGAGTGTGATCCAATGGATGGAGAGTGTAATCTAAACACATAATAAGTGCAAGGGGAGAGATTAGAGCAGGGATGGGGGGGCAGAGCTGCAGAGGAATGTGCAGATGCAGCATTTTGAAGCACAATGTCATAATGCATTAAACATAACCATGGGAACTGTCTGCCAGCTATAAGCATTCCGCCAACATACAGGTCACAGGACCAGCATCACAACATCAATGATGCAACTGTCCGTCCCTCGGTCATGGTGACTGCAGCCCGGCAAGCAGCTCTTACCTGACGGTTTGCCCTCAGTATCTGAATTTAAAGGGAAGGTGCTTTGTTATTGAAATTTAATAAAAATAAATCACCTGTTCAATGGTATTAAATAGGAGATGAAGCAAAGAAAATAAACTTCAGCTTCTCAGAATTATCCTTTTTCCAAACATGCTTGTCCAGGTCATGAAATATCTGTTGCATTTAGTTAGATCAACTGGACTTGAAGTTTAGTTCTTGAAGACGTTTCGCTAGTCATCCGACTGGCTTTCTCAATTCAGAATGACTTGTACAAGAATCTGAATAGTTCTTCTGCTGGAACTTCTGCCTCCTGTAGATGGGAGAGCAACACACAGGGAGACAGATGAACGAGACTTCCTCAGCCATGAGAATATAAGTATCTTAGGCTAATATTTTTAGGCTTTTGTTGCCCTTTATGGTAATTAATAAAATCCTAAATTATGTGAGGTGAGATTGTTGATCACACAGGGTTGGATTTTTATTATCTTGTATTTACAAATGTCCCAACGGAGACATTTTTCCGTCTACATTTTTTAAAGGGAAATTTAGATTACTAAGTTTGCATTGGTTTTATTATTTTTGACTTTACTGTGACCAGAAATTAAAATTCTGTGTGGTTCCTGGAGCCAATGGCCGTAACAACCAAAAAGCTGCAGAATCAGTAAACAAGATCAGTGGAATAAATTCCCATTGGTTGCTGCTAGGGGTCATATTTATAATATATTTTATGGCCACAGTGTAAAATAACACTACTGGTCTCTATTTTATGGTCACAGAGTAAAATAACACTACTGGTCTTTATTTTATGGTCACAATGTAAAATAACACTACTGGTCTCTATTTTATGGTCACAGTGTAAAATAACACTACTGGTCTCTTTTTTTTTGGTCAAAGTATAAAATAACACTACTGGTCTTTATTTTATGGTCACAGAGTAAAAAAACACTACTGGTCTTTATTTTATGGTCACAGAGTAAAAAAACACTACTGGTCTCTATTTTATGGTCACAGAGTAAAATAACACTACTGTTCTCTTTTTATGGTCACAGAGTAAAATACACTCTGGTCTTTATTTTATGGTCACAGTGTAAAATAACACTACTGGTCTCTTTTTTTTGGTCAAAGTATAAAATAACACTACTGGTCTCTATTTTATGGTCACTGTGTATATTATATGGTGTAAAACAACACTCATGGTCCCTATTTTATGATCATGGTCAGGGCCACCTCATCCATGAAGCAGGGTGAAAATCCTGCTCACTGCGCAGTTGTCCAACACAATACACAGCAACAAGTTCCTGATCTAACACTTATGGTTATGGTGCAAAACAGCATTACTGGTCTTTATTTAATTGTTATGATTTATAGTATGTAGGCCACACTAACGCGTTTTAGCATGTTTGCGCACGCAATTGCGCATGGGATATTGTTTAAAATGGAAATCACAGGAACGTAAAAATTCCCATGATTTCTGATGCGCATGCGTCACATCACATGCAATAATGCTCTCGATTGCATGCGCAATTTGGTGTGGCCTCAGCCTAACTGTCATTATTTCATGATTGAGGTGTAAAATAGCACTACTAGTTGTTATTTTATGGCTATGTTGTAGAATTTCATTAAAGGTCATTATTTTATGGTTATGGGTAAAATAGCACTATTGGTCTTTACTTTTTGGTTATGGTGCAAAATAGCTCTGCCGGACGTTAATTTATGGTTATGGTGTAAAATAGCTCTAACGGTCTTATTTTATGGTTATGGTGTAAAACAGCACTACCGGACGTTAATTTATGGTTATGGTGTAAAATAGCACTATCAGTCGTTATTTTATGGTTATGGTGAAAACTAGCACCACCAGTGGTTATTTTTGGTTATGGTGAAAACTAGCACCACCGGTGGTTATTTCTGGTTATGGTATAAAACAGCACTACCGGACGTTAATTTATGGTTATGGTGTAAAATAGCACTATCAGTCGTTATTTTATGGTTATGGTGAAAACTAGCACTACCAGTGGTTATTTTTGGTTATGGTGAAAACTAGCACCACCGGTGGTTATTTTTGGTTATGGTATAAAACAGCACTACCAGCTGTTATTGTATGGTTATGGTGTAAAATAGCACTACCGGTCGTTAATTTAACTAGGAATCACTGGGGCCCCCAGCAAAACTATGATGGGGCCCCTGTCCGGGCTTCATCCACAGTGGTTTTCTGGGAGAATGCTATACCTGTCATAGGGGAGAAAAGAGAATGGGGCCTCCTTGGCCAACTATGAATAGGTTCAATTTATAGAGTTAGTACCATGTCATAGGGTTCCAGTGTGGGGGAGGGAATATACTGCAGTGATGATATCTACTGGTCCATTGCACTTCACTGGCAGACTCACCCCCTGTTTGATGTCTCATTCTTACAGTATGTCTAATGTGCAGGGGGCTTAAAGCCTTGGGAACAAAAGAATCCTAAAAATCCCTGTCAGAAGAGGCAGCACCATCCGTATGACTGCAACTCCTCAGCTCATTAAAATGCTTGACCCTGTTCCCCTCTCACATCTACACATCTGTTTCTTGTTACAGGGTCCCAGGAAAGATGGGCTGTTCCCAAAAGGTGAACACAAACAGGCAATAGGGAACTGGAAAATAATTATCTATCTATCTATCTTTCTATCTATCTATCTATCTATCTATCATCTGTCTATCATCTATCTATCATATCTTTCTGTCTATCTATCTAGCTAGATTTCTATCAGCTTCTGTATCTATCTATCGATCTATCTATTATCTTATCTATCTATCTGTAAATTAGATTTAGCGGGGGGCATGAACATATAGAAGACTGGGACTTAAGTCATATGTCATACGTTTATTTTGTTAAAGGGCCCAGGTATGAAAATAACCCGTTGCCGATTTAGATATTAACCTCTGATATAACCAAGAGGAAAAACTCTATAGACCGGGTGATTGGTATGAGACTGGGAGCTGCAGGGAGGGGCGGACAAACGAATTCCAAACATTTTCTGTGCCCTGATAAACACGAAGGGTTCCGCGGAGTGCTCCAACAAAGGGGTGAGGGTACAGGGCACTCACAAGTCGGGATGGGACAGAAAGCGGTAATGTAAAAAGTTGTTGGGCCGAAGCAGTGGAACGGAGGAAGCGCCGGCGTTGTCACACGGCAATCCCAACATCAAGGAACTCATGGTGTTTTACTCACCTGGGACACCATAGAATCCCAACCTCCCACCCCTCCCCTGTCGCTAATCTGATGTATTGTAACAGACATATCCAAAAGGTTCCCATCTCCATCCACAGAAACGTCCATCACCAGTGTGTCTCACCTGCTGCCAGCCATCTGTCCACTGCCCCATCCCACGTTCTTATTGAACCGCCTGTGGGATATTCTCTGTTGTTTCGTGGGAAGAGTTTCTGATCCACCATATCCTGTCTCACATGCATTACCGATTGCAAAATCCCTCCCCTAATCCTCTCTACTGAAAACATTCCCGTCCTATCATAGACTTTAGCCCCTCACCCACCAACACAACCTTCCCCCACCACTCGTAAGACAACACTTCTCCCCTTTCATTATCATTTTCATTTACTTTCTATTTTTTTTCTCCCTTTATTACCCTTCTATACTCTCAACTATATTGCTGGAATTTTTACTCAAAATGAACCCCCTCCGCCTTCGGCCGTTCCTCTTTCCTTTTCCTCCCCTAGGGACCCCCCCTGAAATAAATACAACCACAATGTTCAAGGACTTAACCACTGAAGCTTGCTGGGGGGGAATAGTCCACTCTCAGAATCAGAGTCCTGTGGGGGAGTCGGGTAAAGTGCTAAGAAGAAATGATAAAAATATCAGCTATAGTAACACCTCTGTATTCACCCTTACCACAGTTATGCTTGAGCTAGGTCACTTCTGTTACCAGCCAGGTCATGGTCTGAGTCTACGGCCTCTTACCATCTACATGAGGTGGCATCGAAGAGTCAGGTGACTGTGTAATGACATCCGCCATTAGTTTCAGGGAATTGCCTATGTGAACGTACAGGAATGCATGGGAAACCACCTTTAGTCCGTATTGCGACATTATCAAACAGTCCGACGGGATGTCGCCTTTAATGTGCTATTGTGACCACTGCAGATTAAGAGTGGCCATCAACATTGATGAAATTAACAGCAATGGTTGCTGGACAACTATGGCCATTATCATTGGCCATCATTCTGTCGGAAATTCCATACTATACATAGAGGAGCCAATATGCACACACGTGGATGTGGTGCATGACTCCCACCGTCCCCCACCACATATGAGAATTGGCCAGGCTGTGCATGTGAAGGGTCACCTTTAGGATTGGTGCCCAGAGACTATATACGGGAAACAATTGTTATTTAACCGAGATAAACTCGCTAAACCGTTATCAGACATGTTGGTGATGCATGACAGATCTTACAATCCCCATGGGGCCCCCCCCGATCATTGAGCCAAAACATTGTCACTATGGCACTTTTATTGTCACCAACACACCAACATCGGAAGTATCAAAACTAAACAGCCAGTCAGGATTCTGGGTTGAAATGGTCCCTTGTGTACCACGAATACACATTTCAATCTGTGCCCACCCTTACCCCCACCACGCTGCATAGCTCGGTTTTAGGTTCTGCCCTGTAAATGGGGAGACTTGTCCGCCATACATAGACCTAGATATCCTTAGGATTGAGCATGGCCGTTGTTATTATTGCAGTTTGATTGAAGATGGTAATGGAGGAACCCACACACATGGTCCTGGACCATGCCGTACTGCCTTTGACTGTGGCTCTAGTGATGGACCCCACCATTGTTAATGCTGCCTGGGTGGCCAACATTGGGAATGATGGCATGGCTGTGAACTCTCCGGTAGATCCACGGCTGAGGGTTACATAACTACGATGAAGGGATGTCTGAGAAGCAACGTTCACAGACGGAAAAGAAGGAACATTATGAGTGTAATGTTGCGAAATTGCTGCAGAAATGTGGAACACAAGAATGCACAAGGAGAGTAGACCGGAAAAAACCACAGGACCAGGGACAAATATCTGGCCTGAACTGAACCACTACAATTCATAAAGGTATTCGTGTAAAAAATGGGGCATATTTATAAAGCATGGGTCCTCCTGTAATAACCCTCCTTATTCCCTATTTAATAGATCTGTTTATATTAAAGGAAACCTACTGTACAAAATTACTTTTTAGAAAGGAAAAGTACCTGGGACCAGGGAGTAGGGAATGTCCCCCTCACAATATTGTTTTCGTTAGGAGCTCTACAGCAATATACAGTTTTCTGCCAGGTTTAGTGCCCGTTTGCCTTCCTGTTTGAAGATAGGGCTGAGCACTCAGGAAGCGCCTGGACAGAAGCAGTTTCTTTGTGCTCTCTCTCCTCATAGAAATTGATTGGGAAGGTAGAAAGTACCACATCCTACCTCCCTGCCGCCTGGTCTTTCATTTTAACAAGGCATGTCACACCTTTCAATAAAACTTTTACGATAGTAGGGCTTTCCCCCCCCAGCCCCAACCAGCTATATAGAATCATTAGAACTCCTCCCACTCTCCCCCGATCTTGTACTACCTTACCCTTCTTTCCTCCACTCCCCACCGCATTGGCCTAGCCCTCTGCTTGCATGCACTGCAAGCAGGGGTGTTGGACTCGCAGCGCGTCTTGATTGCTGTGGCAGCCTAACACGGACGCGGATGGCGGGCTTTCAGAAGCCGCTGGGCGAAAGAGGTAAGGCAGTGGAGTTCGGGTGAGTCGCTCGGATAATTTTATTATAGCGGTTTGGGCTAGGGGGAAGCAATACATCTGCGCAAGGGTTTCATGCTAGGGGGAGGGATACCAAAACATGGAGGGAGAGGGAGGAGAGATGGGATACAGGAGGCAGAGTCCTATATGGACTCTGCTATCTCCTGGTGCCAGTTTTTCAGATTAGTTGGGGGAGGAATCCAGAGAACCTTTGAGCTGTGGATTTGAGGTAAGATTTTATTACACTAACAGAGTGGACCAGTATGGGTACACTGGTTAGTTTTTGTGGGGTGGACATGCCCGTTAACTGTTTTTTTGAAAAAAACTTTATATAGGCAGACCTGCAGTTCTCTTTAAGGACTATTTACGGATATTATTTAGGGATATTATTTCGGGATCTGTAGTGTTATTTAAGGAAGAGATTTACTTTTCTAGGTATGGGTTTTTTCTATGTTGAGGGGATGGATCACTCACGTCATTTTTTTTATTTTTATTGTAAAGATCGATTTAGGAATAAGTATGGTATTTAAACTTTCCTTTGTTAAGAATACTCCTGCTTTATTAATATCCCTCCATGGTGCCTTTAATTTATTAAATCCCATAAGTGATACAGTTTTTGAAAAACATAACATATATGTTGTGCTTTATCTTTCTGCTAGAAACAGGGAACTTTTTGCGATCTGCACGAATAGTCCGCAATCGGAGCACATAGTGATCGAATGTGCAATTGAAATCGGATTGCAGCCAACAGGCACATGCATGGTGGTCACGGATTGTCACGCGCTCACGGATCATAATCGTGCATGTGGATACCCTAGCCCTTATGTGGCATGTCCTACTGGTGCCTGCTGGCTAACTGAAATCAATGAATCACATTAGCTTTAGGATTATAAAATTCAGTGTTTCAACTGTTATAGCAATAATTTTTAATGTGGTATTTTCAGTTTCATGCCAACTGGTCATGACTTGCTGTAACAAATGACAGCATGTGCAATACTTATCATAGAACCAAATGGGGCCTCCTATGTACCCAAACAACCCCCACATAATTTCTGTAATTGTTTTGTATCTTATAAAACATCTAAATTATATCATGTGAATTTGTTATATTAATAGCTAATAATAAATAACACTGCAGAATACACTATAAGCAGATCCTTAATTGCAAAAGCTGCACATTACTTGATGCAAGGTTCTATTTCAGTCAGTCCTTATGAGTAACCCATGCAGTGCTACCAGGGAATTAATTTTATTGTGAAGTCTTATTTATGTTCCGTAAGCGCTTTACAATTCAACTGATACATTCACAGATCAGCCCTCGCCCAAAGAGCTTACAATCTAAGCACATTTATTTTAACACAATACATGTATCACCCCCCACGCAGCACGGGGAGGACATACAAACATACATACAATCTCTTTGCAGATGTGTCCAAGGTGGTATCAAAAAACCTAGAGGACTGCAAGGGGGCCTGCAAGCAATCAGTCCTAGACCAACTGAGCGCACTTGTGCTGGGAGTCAAAAATGGTATGTGAAAACTTGGAGGGCTGTTCTGTTATAACTGAACCCTATGTGGATTGTAATAACTGAAACCACAGCTCTGAGCAAAATCTCTGATAAATTCTTGCATGTTCTAGCAGGTCACACGACCCAGTTACATTGTGCATAAGGGTCAATACAGTTTCTCTTTTGATAGCCCTTCATATTGCCCATGGGAGTCTTGCTAAGCAGGTTCTCTAGTCAGTATAAGCCACAGCCCTGTGATTGGTCTGTTTAATTCACTCCCCTTAGCACTTTGTGCATTATGAAGAGAATGTATAACCCAGCCTATTTTCCTGCTAATAACTAGGGTCTGATGCAATAAAAGGTGCAAGAAACGTTTGGTGTAACTATGTAGCAACCATAGAGATTTTAGCTTTTAATGGGTTATTGTTGTTAAATAACTCTGATTGGTTGAAGCAGATTAATAGCACCTGCAAAATTGTGCACCTTTTACTGCACCAGCACGATATGTTAATTTAACTTTAAATGCTACAAGATGAATACAGAACAAGTATGGAGATCCAATTTTCGAACAAGCACGCCCCTTACCTTTATGCAATCCCACAAAGCAATAGGCTTTACGCCCTGTATTGCATCATGGACAGGTACTCCACAGCTTTGTGCTGCCTTAAAGAGCATGTCCACACTTAAACACAAAAACTGGTGACTTGTCCAGGTATTTGCCAGCAACACAACTGCTATATTACCAGTTTATTACATGTATTTGTAACCAGATATTTAACAAGTTTGTGTTTCGTTCTGGCAAGGTGGTTTTTCCTCCCCTCTCTGTTCAGAGCTTTTGATAGATGTGGGCAGAGGAGGCGACATGGTGAAAGCAGTCAAGTATTGGTTGTGAGGTGCAGCAGTCTTAGCGCTTGATTGACTGCATGGAGGGAGGGGCCAGCGTTACTCTGCCAGAATGGGGACATAATAACCTTAAATATCTGGTTAGTAAGCAAATAAATAAAGTGCAATATATCAGTTTGGAGTTTAGGGGCAGGTACTGACATTTGATAAGAGCTGACCATGACCATCCACGCACTGGTTTTAAAAAAAAGTTACTTTTATTTCTGGCATTACAAACATGGTACAAGGGAACATTTCAAATCCCTGAATGACAATTGACCAGTTTTTTTGTTTCTAAAAATTTGGAAATGGCACAGTGCCCTAAATACATCTACGTTAACCTGATAGACATTGGGCTGCTGGTGTTTTTAGACTTACAGCGATGTTAAATCTCCCAAAGATTTTATAGAGATGAGTTTTTAAGACGCAGATCCTTAGTCAGGACATCATTTTCCTCTTATTTACATCCAGTCATATAAAAAGATAAATCCCTTTAATATGCCATCCTATACAGGTATACTGATTTAAAGGGGATGAGGATCCCATTGATGCTGCATTACTCACATTTCTGATGAGTCCTCTTTACTGATGTAGTCTTCTAGGTACTCGGTCGATGTTTGAAGGCTCCAGTGCTCCATTGATATCATGGCCTGAAACATGAAAACAAGTGAGATAAGCAAAAAGGAGTTGTTTAGGAACAAAACTACCAACATTGCAAAAGCAAACCGACAGCATTAACTTAGATCCTCTCTGACTTCCATGACAAGTGCAATGAAGTTTCTCTTCTACAGCAACATTGGTTTTCTTTATTGACTATCAGAATCTCCCCTTCACGAGACCTTTGCACAGTTTGGTTGAGAAGTTTTTTCATTAATAAGCATTAAATAGACACATGAGTACTTAAACCCCTTGTTATATAATTCACAAGAAACTCTGCCTTAGATTGCCTCCATATAGTTAACTGAGGGCTGAGACTGGGCCATATTCTAGAGAGTACCATGATACCTTGCTGCACATCCGAGTGGTTTGAGCCTCTTGTCCATGCCAATGTGACATTACGGAGCTCACTGAGCATCTCACAACTGTCAATTATTATTGAGGATTATATAAGCGGCAACATCTTCCGTAGCACTTTACAATTACATGTATACATTCACATCAGGCCCTGCCCCAAAGAGCTTACATCTAAGCACTTTATTTGACACATACAACCTATCAGTATGTCTTTTAATTGTGGGGGAAACCAGAGTGCCCGGAGGAAACCCACGCACGCATGGGAGAAACATACAAACTCCATGCAATTGTGTCCAAGGGTGGATTTGAACTCAGGACTTCAGCTAAATATGTTTGTGGGCACTACAGATATCAACAGTTGTGATTCCTATTATCTGCTGGGTTTAAAAATTGATTGTTTTTTAATTATACGTTGTTCATATATGAACTATTCTGTCCTTTAAAAAACATCCAGCACCCTGCATCTTCTGCTTTGTCTGCTTTGTACCCTTCTAAATGATATCCTTTTTTTTGCTTTTTAAAGTGGTTTTGTTTTTGTTTTTAGGCTTTTGTTTTTCCCTTTTTGTTTGTGGGTTTTTTTTTTGTTGTGTTGTTATTTGTATTGTGTTGTGGTTGTTTTTTTTTTTGTTTTGTTTTTGTGTTTGTGTTTCGTTTGGTTTTTTGTTTTTTTTTTTGTTTTTTTTTTTTTTTTTGTTGTGTGTCCGCGTTTTGTTTTGTTTGGGTTGTGGTTTTTGTTTTTCTTTGGTGTTGGTTTGGGGGTTGTTTGTTTTGTTTGTTGTTCTTTGCTTTTTCTTGTTTTTGTTTGTTTGTTTTTGTTTTGTGTTTGTTTTGTTTTTTTTGTGTTGTTGTTTTGTTCGTGATTTTTTTTTTTTGTGGGTGTTTTTTTTTTCGTATTGGTCTGCCTTTTCCCCCCTTCTCCCTAGCTCGCTCCTTCTGTCTTTGTCCCGGGCGGGCCCCTCGCTCTTCGCTCGGCCCCTCCCTTTTTGGTTTTCCCCTTTTCCTCTCCTCCCATTGTTCCTATCTTTTCGTCTCTCTGCTGGGGTTGATAGAATAGGGACTTGTTTGGAGTGGCCTCGGTGTGGGGATGTATGAAGCTCTGTGGGGCGTGTGCCAGTTTAGGATACCGCCGACTGCCAAAGATCTGGCGGCAGCAACCCTATAAGGACACAAGAAAAGTGCCCACCCAGCCTCAC
Organism: Hymenochirus boettgeri; assembly: GCA_019447015.1. NCBI lineage: Eukaryota > Metazoa > Chordata > Amphibia > Anura > Pipidae > Hymenochirus > Hymenochirus boettgeri. The sequence continues at coordinate 37,585,216 of CM033472.1, read as the reverse complement.
CCACACAAGGTGAGATAACGAGGCTACAGGACGATAACTCTTCATGATGTCCAGTCATAGTCAAAAACAGAACAGAAGAACATTAAACAAAACCACAAAGAGCGTTTTGCAGGTAACAGAGTTACCAAGGCTCTTAACGCACATTTGTCAGGGAATCCTGATTGTGATTAGGTTTATATACAACCACTAACCTTCAAATCCTTACACCTGGTAGCATTAAGAACCAAACAATTTGCCTCGTAATAATCACTCTCGGCCACATGGAGACATCTCGAACAATTGTTCATATTTTTAGATGCATTTTACCTAAAGGCCCATCACACATAAATTGTCCACACACTGTATTTCCATTGCAATGTGCCAACAGATCACATTAGTATCTGCCTGCACACTGAGAAGGACCGACGCACACATGGAACCAACGATCACCCATGTGCAGTATGGGGGTTGGTCGGACATGCCCTATACCAGAGCAACGGTAATTGACTCCTACTTAAGTAAAGGGAGCTGATGTCGACAGACAAAATTTTCCATCTTACCCGACCGACCGTAATGGCAAACACTGACGTTTGTTTGTCATTACAGTCATTTGGATTCAGCCCTACACATTAGCGATATTAGGTAAGTCCAGTTGTGGACCTAACGTGTATGGCACCTTAATTGATGTTAATCTAGCATGTGCACAGGCTCCTCTGCATTAAAACATAACAGCGCTTCAGCTATTGTTAAACAACCGTGTCTGTACAGGCATGGGTAGCTATGCCGTCTATTCGGGTAAATTAAGTCAGTTAGAACACAAGAAATACCAGAATATTACCTTATCAAAATTGGTATGGCCAGACATATTTTTGTGTCCTTGCCCACTGTCATGTATGAAACCGGTAACATCTTTCACACTGCAGTTACTTCTGCCTTCCCTTAGCACAGAGTATACTGGTAGCATGTAGGAAAATTCTCTCTATCCTCTATTCTACTGAGCATGTCCAGAACCACTGGTAGAATGGAGAGGGAAAGTCCTTGCTATACACAGATTGTAATTCTGAGCAATCTAATAAATTTATTGGATCGCTCAAATATCGAAAACGACAATGTTGAGCGTGTTTATTGGAAAAAACGAGATCGGGCCAGAAAAAATGTTACACTGACCCCATCTTCATTTATCGTGCAGCTATCTAAGTGTAAGGGCTACTTAGGGATAACGTAGAATTTAAAATCAATCCAATCATTGACAATCCTCTACCTGTTTGCTTTGGTCCTGTACAGCGGTGGACATTAGTTCTTTTATATACAGGGGTTACAATAAAAGTTCTTATCGTTAAAAATGGTGCTATTTTGACCAACCAATTGGATGTTATCTTTCAAGTATTAATGATATCTGATTGGTTGGGGCAAATTGCACCATTTAAACAATAAGAGCTCTGTGTGCTGCCCACTTCAACAACACAGCACACAATTCCACTTCAGTGACACACAACAGTGTAATGTACAGCTACACAACTCAGGAGGCAACACACCAAAACAACAGCTTCTATAACGAGGAACCAGACATTTCCCTTAAGGTCGTACACACATTACAATTTGTTCCTGGAAGGTTTTAAAATATAAACCCATAAAGACTATGTTACTATTGGTATATGAATGACATTTATATACAAATATAAACCCTGGAAAACTATGTTACTTTGGTGATAGAATGACTTATATACAAATATAACCCTGGAAAGCCTACGTTTGATATGAATGACATTTTATATACAATATAAACCCTGGAAAGACTTGTTACTATTGTTATATGAATACATTTTATATACAAATATAAACCCTGGATAGACTATTTTACTATGGTGATATGAATGACATTTATATACAAATATAAACCCTGGAAAGACTAGTTACTATTATGATATGAATGACATTATATACAAATATAAACCCTGGAAAACTACGTTACTATTGGTGATATGAATAACATTTATATACAAATATAAACCCTGGAAAGACTATGTTACTATTGGTGAATAATACAATTTATATACAATATAAACCCTGGAAAGACTATGTTACTATTGGTGATATGAATGACATTTATATACAAATATAAACCCTGGGAAAGACTTGTTACTATTAGTGATATGAATGACATTTATATACAAATATAAACCCTGGAAAGACTATGTTACTATTGGTGATATGAATCACATTTATATACCAATATAACCCTGGAAAGACTACTTAACTATTAGTGATATGAATACATTTATATACAAATATAACCCTGGAAAGACTAGTTACTATGGGTGATATGAATCCCATTTATATACAAATATAAACCCTAGAAAGACTAGTTACTATTAGTGATATGAATCCCATTTATATACAAATATAAACCCTGGAAAACTATGTACTATAGTTGGTGATATGAATCCCATATATACAAATATAAACCCTAAAAGCACTAGTTACTATTGGTGGATATGAACCACATTTATATACAATATAAACCCTGAAAGACTTGTTACTATTGGTAGTATGAATAACATTTTATATACAAATTAACCCTAGAAAGACTATGTTCTATTAGTGATATAAATACATTTATATAACAATATAAACCCTGAAAGACTATGTTACTATTGGTGATATGAATCACTTTATATACAATATAAACCCTGGAAAGACTATGTACTATTGTGATATGAGTGACATTTATATACAAATATAAACCTGGAAATACTATGTTACTATTGGTGAAAGTAATTACATTTATATACAAATATAAACCCTGGAAACTACGTTACTATTGGTGATATGAATCACATTATATACAATATAAACCCTGAAAGACTACGTTACTATTGGTGATATGAATCACAATATATCGAATATAAACCCTGGAAAGACTATGTTACTATTGGTGATATGAATCACATTTATATACAAATATAAACCACAGAAAGACTATGTTACTATTGGTGATATGAATGACTTTATATACAATATAAACAGTAGAAAGACTGTTACTATTAGTGATATGAATGACATTTATTACAAATATACCCTAAAGACTATGTTACTATTGGTGATATGAATGACATTTATATAAAATATAACCCTGGAAAGACTATCAGGTTTTATTTATAAAAGTTCTTATCGTTAAAAATGGTGCTAATTTTGCCCCAACCAATCAGATCTTTATTAACATTTGAAAGCTAACATCTGATTGGTTGGGGCAAAATTAGCGCCATTTTTAACATAAGAACTTTTTACATCTCCCTGTATGTTACTATTGTGATATGAATGACATTTATATACAAATATAAACCCTGGAATACTACGTTACTATTGGTGATATGAATGACATTTATATACAATATAAACCCTGGAAAGACTATGTTGCTATTGGTGATATGAATCACATTTATATACAAATATAAACCCAGGAAAACATGTTACATTGGTGATATGAATGACATTTATATACAATATAAACACTGGAAAGACTATGTTACTATTGGTGATAAATCACATTTACGGGTATTGTCATGCTAAGAAATTTAAAGCAGATCCTCCTGGAATTGGACCATGCCCCAGATATTGCTGTCACTGCCACACCCCCAAACATCACGGTTATGCTCATACCCCAACCATCAAGGCCATGCCCCAAAGATAACTGCCATGCATTGCAACCATGACCCCAATGTTGTGACCATGCTACCAGATATTGTGGTCACCCCCCAAACCCCCCCCAAAAAACATTATGGTCCGCCCGATACATCACGGCCACACCCCAAAACATCCCAGGTCTGTTCCGAATCATACCCACATACACCCACATACACATCCTGCCCATGCCCCCAAACATCACAGGCACACCCCCAAACACCACACCCTGGCTATTAGCTCTGTTTTCCCCTAAGGTAAAAAAAACCCTGACACCACCTTATTCCCAGTAAAGCTTCACCACAAATTAAAGAGTCCCAGAGGTCTAACAGAAATCAGGTTCCACATGGCTAAGGGTAAACTTTAAAATCAGCCCCCTGAAAATGAAACATCTTTGCACAAAAGATGAAGGCTGATGGTGCAAACATGCACGATACCATGCACATATAGCATCCACAGATACCAGCACAGATACCATACACAGATACCTGCACAGATGGCATGTACAGAATACCGTGCGCATATATCTGCACAGATAGCATGCACAGATAACATGTGGGGATAAGATAACATGCCCAAAAGATAACATGTACAGATAACATGCACACATAACATGTACGATAACATGCACACATAACATGCACACATACATGCCCACATAACATGTCCATATAACTTGCACAGATAACTCACAATATGGGGATATCATGGACCGTTTGATTTGCGGAAAATGTTTTCGGGTTGAAAATAGGGAGATTCAATAAAGTTCTATCATTAAAATGGTGCTAATTTTGCCCCAGCCAATTAGATCTTATTTAACATTTGAAAGCTAACATCTGATTGGGGCAAAATTAGCACCATTTTGATGTAAGAACTTTATTGAATGTCCCTGATTGATATCGAGATGGTACGGTGGTTTCCATTTTATTCATTTTGACAGGTCTGGGCATAGAGGGACTTGGAAACCCTAATGAATGATTTCATTATATGATTATCCTTCTATTTTCCAATAAGGATCATTCCTGCTTTAATAAAACATGTGGAAGAAAATAACAAAACAAACAAAACAATTAAATTAAATGAATCATCCAATTAATGCAGAGCCACTGCCGTACCAAACAGCTAGGGCCGTCTCTCTAATGAGGCAATGTGAGCAAAACCTCAGGCAGCACATTAAGAGAGGCGGCAGCCAGGCCTTATTATTATTTTACTTATCGGTAAATAACGGTCGTTATCGGTAAAAACCCGGTCGTATTTTACGATAACGATCGGTATTTTACGATAACGATCTTTTATAAATAGGGCCCAAAATGCCAAAATGGCTAGCTGCTCCTCCCACCCGCAAACCACTCCTGCCCACAAGCACTCCACATACATGGCAATCAAAGTTTGACTCAAGTGGCAATAACCCTAGAGACACCCCTGCAAACAGCAAAAAACAAACAGAACACAGAGTCAATTAAACAGCAACTTGTATATTATAATATTCCCCTATGGCTAGCCCCACTGATGTGTTTTCTCATGTAATAGTGAGAAAAGCAGTGCATAGACGTGGGCTCCATAGTTCATGATCTGTGATTCGTTTGTGGAGCACACGCAATCACCATTTTTTTGTGGATCGCACCACAAATGGATGATAAGGCACGGCCACACTGCGCCGGAAATGCGATCACATGCGATTCATGTGCGATTTGTTGTGTTTGCGCATATTTTTTCATTAGATATATAACGCATGCGATTGCGATAAAAAATGCGGAACTCAAATCGCATGTGCAATTGCATTGCACCTGAAAACGTGCGTTTTTGGTGCATTGCCACAATTTCAATGATCAGGGAAAATGCATGCACAAATCAAAAAAAGCGCGATGGTGTGCCTAGCCCGATTTGCGTGCTTTTCAGGTTGCCACCAGGCATAGAGTGGCCTCAGCCTTTTACTGTGTAATATAAGGATATTTGAGTACTTTATACAGGTTACAGAACATCTGTCTGGCCGCGCCTATGAAATGGTCTAGAACAAATATCATCCCATCCGTGTGTTCCCACCAGCCATAGAGGGAACATTGCTCCAGTTATCTTTATTAGTGTTTGTTTCTTTGCTTTCAATCTGCACTACCAGGATCATAGAGAATCATGTAGAAGCACCATATGAGGGCATAGGGAGCTGTATGTCTCTTCCCTCTGGTTGGACTTTTCCTTGGCTTTTATTGTAAAGGCTTCCAGAATGTGCAGCTGGATGTACACAGAAATTCTCGCATTGTCTCACATCAGCCACCTAAAGCCGCTTTACGTGATTAGAACTAATACATCGCTTGATGTCACGAGACCCTGACTGGGATTAGAAAGAAACCAAAAACAAATCTGGTCCCCCTTACTATAAAAAAAAAAATACAGGTTTGGGGGTCACATTACAGACCACCTGCAAGGTGTCACATTGCGGATAATAAATGGAGTGATCCCAGCAGATGACAATGACAAGGTCAGGTTACGGAGACACCGAGACTGACGATTATCTCATCGCACTGCACAAATATCTACGTTAAAACACCAATGCCAATAGACAGACAGACTGATAGAAGAGAGATGAGGAGATAGATAGAACAGAAAGACTGATAGAAGCAGAGCAACACAGGGGCATAGCTAAAGTCTATGGGCCCCATACAAAATATTGGATGGGCCCCCCAGACCACACAATTTTGACTTTTCTTACATCATTCCCGTTAAAAGAAGAACACACATTACCGTATACACACTCTCACACACTGATCTTGCCATAAGCTATTTTGATTTGATTGGTTTGATAACAGAAAGACTGATAAATATAGGCAATATATAGATAACAATAGACAGACAGACAGACAGACAGATGACAGACATAGGACAGACAGATCGGCTAGACAGACAGACAGACAGCAGGCAGACAGACAGACAGACAGACAGAAAGAAAGCACAGACAGACAGAAGAGGTAGATAGATAGATAGATAGATAGATAGATAGATGAATAGATAGTTAGATAGATAGATAGATAGATAGAGATCAGAAAGATATACAGAGAGATAGACAAATAGATATATAGATATAATGATAGTTAAATTATAAGACAGATAGACAGTCAGACGGCAGACAGAGCAGAAGAAGTATAGAAGATAGGTAGATAGATAGATATGATAGATAGATAATAGATAGATATATAATAGACAGACAGAATATAACAGACAGACAGATAAAATAGATAAATAATAGTAGATAGATAGATAGATAATAAGATAGATAATGGATGTGGATGGATGATGATGGAAAGATAGATAGATAGATAGATAGATAGATAGATATAGATAGATAGATAGATAGAATTCTAGATGAAATACAGAAAGATATACAAGAGATAGACGATAAATATATAGATATAATGATAGTTAAATTACAAGACGATAGACAGATCAGACAACAGATAGATAGATAGATAGATAGATAGTAGATAGATATAGATGATAAGATAGATAGATAGATGATGAGACAGAAAGCTAGATAGATAGACAGAGGACAGCCAGACAGACAGATAGATAGATTATTTCCAGTTCCCTATTGCCTGTTTGTGTTCACTTTTGGGAACAGCCCAGAAAGATAGAAAGACAGAGAGATATAATAGATAGATAGACATACAGACAGACAGACAGATAATAGATAAGAGATAGATAGATAGATAGATAGATAGATAGATTGGGCCCTATTTATAAAAGATCGGTATCGTTATCGTAAAATACCGATCTTTATCGTAAAATAACGACCGTGTTTTACCGATAACGACCGTTATATACCGATACCGGTCGTTATTTTCCGATAACGGTAAATACCGGTCGTTATCGGAAAATAACGACCGGTATCGGTAATAACGGTCGTTGTCGGTAAAACCCGTCGTATTTTACGATAACGATCGGTATTTTACGATAACGATACCGATCTTTTATAAATAGGGCCCATAGATAGATAGAGACAGAAAGCTAGATAGAAATCTAGCTAGATAGATAGAAAGTAGACAGACAAAAGATATGATAGATGATAGACAGATGATAGATAGAGACCACCGAGACTTGCAATTGTCTCATCGCACTGCACAAATCATTTCTATGTTAAAACACCAATGCCAATAGACAGACAGACTGATAGAGATAGAGTGATAGAGAGATAGACAAAAGACTGATAGAAGCAGAGCAACACAGGGGCATAGCTAGAAGTCTGGGCCCCATAGCAAAATATTGGATGGGGCCCCTCAACCACAAATTTTGGCTTTGCCCACTTTTCTTAAATCATTCCCGGTTAAAAGAAGAACACACATTGACCAGTATACACACTCTCACACACTGATCTTGCCAATAAAGCTATTTTGATTTGATTTGGTTTGATAGATAGAAAGACTGATATATATAGAGCAATATATAGATAACAGATAGACAGACGACAGACAGACAGACAACAGACAGATAGACACAGAGGCAACAGATAGCTAGACGACAGACAACGACAGACAGACATAATAGAAGATATGATAATAGATAGATATCTAAGATATCTAGATAGATAGTTAGATAGATAGATAAACAGAAAGATATACAGGAGATAGACAAATAGATATATAGATATGATAGTTAATTATAAGACAATAGACAGTCAGACGGACAGACAAATAGATAGATAGACAGTAGGTAGACGGATAGATAGATATGATAGATAGATAATAGATAGATATATAGATAGACATAAGAAATATACAGACAGACAGACAGACAGACAGACATATAAATAGATAGATAGATAGATAGATAGATAGATAGATGATAGATAGATAGATAGATAGTGATAGAATAGATCGATAGTAGATGATAGTGTGGATGGCTGGTTGGTGAAAGATAATATGATAGATAGATAGCTCAGTAGAAATACAGAGATACAGAGAGATAACAGATAATATATAGATATAATGATAATTAAATTACAAACAGATAGACGACAGACGATAGATAGATAGATAGATGATAGATATAGATAGATAGATAGATAGATAGATGATGAAAGCTAGATAGACAGACAGACAGACAGAGAGACAGACAGACAGACAGATAGATCGATAGATCTTATTTTCCAGTTCCCTATGTGCCTGTTTGTTTTCACCTTTTGGGAACAGCCCAATAGAAAGATAGAAAGACAGAGAGTATGATAGATAGATAGACAGACAGACAGACAGACAGACAGACAGACAGGCAGATAGATAGATAGATAGATAGATAGATAGATAGTGAATAGACAGAAAGCTAGATAGAAATCTGCTAGATAGATAGACAGAAAGATATGATAGATAGATGATAGACAGATGATAGATAGATGATAGATAGATAGAAGATAGATAGATAGATAATTATTTTCCAGTTTCCCTATTGCCTGTTTGTGTTCACCTTTTGGGAACAGCCATCTTTCCTGGGACCCTGTAACAAGAAACAGATGTGTAGATGTGAGAGGGGAACAGGGTCAAGCATTTTAATGAGCTGAGGAGTTGCACAGTCATACGGATGGTGCTGCTCTTTCTGACCAGGGATTTTTAGGATTCTTTTGTTCCCAAGGCTTTAAGCCCCCTGCACATTAGACATAACTGTAAGAATGAGACATCAAACAGGGGGTGAGTCTGCCAGTGAAGTGCAATGGACCAGTAGATATCATCACTGCAGTATATTCCCTCCCCCACACTGGAACCCTATGACATGGTACTAACTCTATAAATTGAACCTATTCATAGTTGGCCAAGGAGGCCCCATTCTCTTTTCTCCCCTATGACAGTATAGCATTCTCCCAGAAAACCACTGTGGATGAAGCCCGGACAGGGGCCCCATCATAGTTTTGCGGGGCCCCAGTGATTCCTAGTTAAATTAACGACCGGTGTGCTATTTACACCATACCATACAATAAGTGTAGTGTGTTTTATACATACCAAAAAAACCACCGTGGTGCAGTTTTCACCAAACCAAAAATAACATATGTACCATACAGTATATGCGTGTGTATAGTTTTTCTACCATAACCATAAAATAACGACTGATAGGTGCTATTTTACACCATAACATAATTAACGTCCTGGTAGTGCTGTTTTATACCATAACCAGAAATAACCACGGTGGTGCTTAGTTTTCACCAAACCAAAAATAACCACTGGTGGTGCTAGTTTCACATAACCATAAATAAACGACTGATAGTGCTATTTTACACCATAACAATAATTAACGTCCGGTGTGCTGTTTTCAACATAACCATAAAATAAGACCGTTAGAGCTATTTACACCAAACCATAAATTAACGTCCGGCAGAGCTATTTTGCACCATAACCAAAAAGTAAGACCAATAGTGTATTTTACCCATAACCATAAAATAATGACCTTTAATGAAATTCTACAACTAGCCATAAAAAACAACTAGTAGTGCTATTTACACCTCAATCATGAAATAATGACAGTTAGGCTGAGGCCACACCAAATTGCGCATGCAATCGAGAGCATTATTGCATGTGATGTGACGCATGCGCATCAGAAATCATGGGAATTTTTACGTTCCTGTGATTTCCATTTTAAACAATATCCATGCGCAATTGCGTGCGCAAACATGCTAAAACGCGTTAGTGTGGCCTACATACTATAATAAATAACAATTAAATAAAGACCGTAATGCTGTTTTGCACCATAACCATAAGTGTTAGATCAGAACTTGTTGCTGTGTATTGTGTTGGACAACTGCGCAGTGAGCAGGATTTTCACCCTGCTTCATGGATGAGGTGGCCCTGACCATGATCATAAATAGGACCATGAGTGTTGTTTTACACCATATAATATACACAGTGACCATAAAATAGAGACCAGTAGTGTTATTTATACTTTGACAAAAAAAAGAGACCAGTAGTGTTATTTTACACTGTGACCATAAATAAGAGACCAGTAGTGTTATTTTACATTGTGACCATAAATAAAGACCAGTAGTGTATTTTACACTGTGACCATAAAATAAAGACCAGTAGTGTTATTTACTCTGTGACCATAAATAGAGACCATAGTAGTGTTATTTTACTCTGTGACCATAAAATAGAGACCAGTAGTGTTTTTTTACTCTGTGACCATAAAATAAAGACCAGTAGTGTTTTTTACTCTGTGACCATAAAATAAAGACCAGTAGTGTTATTTTATAACTTTGACCAAAAAAAAAGAGACCAGTAGTGTTATTTTACACTGTGACCATAAAATAGGACCAGTAGTGTTATTTTACATTGTGACCATAAAATAAAGACCAGTAGTGTTATTTTACTCTGTGACCATAAAATAAAGACCAGTAGTGTTTTATTTACATTGTGACCATAAAATAAGACCAGTAGTGTTATTTTACTCTGTGACCATAAAATAGAGACCAGTAGTGTTATTTTACACTGTGGCCATAAAATATATATAAATATGACCCCTAGCAGCAACCAATGGGAATTTATTCCACTGATCTTGTTTACTGTTCTTGCAGCTTTTTGGTTGTTACGGCCATTGGCTCCAGGAACCACACAGAATTTTAATTTCTGGTCACAGTAAAGTCAAAAATAATAAAACCAATGCAAACTAGTAATCTAAATTTCCCTTTAAAAAATGTAGACGGAAAAATGTCTCCGTGGGACATTTGTAAATACAAGATAATAAAAATCAACCCTGTGTGATCAACAATCTCACCTCACATAATTTAGGATTTTATTAATTACCATAAAGGGCAACAAAAGCCTAAAAATATTAGCCTAAGATACTTATATTCTCATGGCTGAGGAAGTCTCGTTCATCTGTCTCCCTGTGTGTTGCTCTCCCATCTACAGGAGGCAGAAGTTCCAGCAGAAGAACTATTCAGATTCTGTACAAGTCATTTGATTGAGAAAGCCAGTCGGATGACTAGCGAAACGTCTTCAAGAACTAAACTTCAAGTCCAGTTGATCTAACTAAATGCAACAGATATTTCATGACCTGGACAAGCATGTTTGGAAAAAGGATAATTCTGAGAAGCTGAAGTTTATTTTCTTTGCTTCATCTCCTATTAATACCATTGAACAGGTGATTTATTTTTATTAATTTCAATAACAAAGCACCTTCCTTTAAATTCAGATACTGAGGGCAAACCGTCAGGTAAGAGCTGCTTGCCGGGCTGCAGTCACCATGACCGAGGGACGGACAGTTGCATCATTGATGTTGTGATGCTGGTCCTGTGACCTGTATGTTGGCGGAATGCTTATAGCTGGCAGACAGTTCCCATGGTTATGTAATGACATTATGACATTGGTGCTTCAAAATGCTGCATCTGCACATTCCTCTGCAGCTCTGCCCCCCATCCCTGCTCTAATCTTCCCCTTGCACTTATTATGTGTTTAGATTACACTCTCCATCCATTGGATCACACTCTCCATATTGGGAACATTAAGAAGTAACAGAGAATTTTCTGCAAACACTTTATGATCCCCAGACTGCAAGGGGGAAGGGAAGCAAAACGAGTGAATCCAAAGGTACCAATATACCACAATGACTATAATCATATTATACCAGTTCTATTAAGTAAAGGTGGCCATACACTATTACGATCGTAATTACGATCTTAAACCGACCGATACTTTGATAGACAGATGTACAATGTTAATTGTACCAAGATGTACAATAAATATTGTTCGACATTCAATTTGTTTGTGATTAATGTCGAATGTCGTCCATTGTGAGGTTACATTACATTCACATTTAATCGGAACTTTAGAAAACACTACAATCATTTTACCAATCGACTTAAAAAACGACTTTCCCGATCGTAATTACGATCGATTTTACGATCTAATGTCGTGTGATAAGATGGGAAACTGTACAATTTTTCGGCCAATTGATGGAAATGTCGGATTGTATGTTGGATTGTACAAAAATCGGCCTAATGTATGGTCACCTTTAGTCTATATTAGAGCCTTGTGGTGTGTACTGAGAGCCGCTGTCAGCATATAACATTATCGAGGAGCCATTAACTATTGCGCCACTTTAACACTAACCATTAATTGGCATTAAAAAGTGTTGCAGTAGTTTGCCGCTATCGGCATATAATGCCGCTTGTGGCAGCTGCGTGGTTATTTCCGCATAAGTCACAAAGCACCCCCTATACCCCCCAAATACTATGTGACTACACCGACTCTGTAAAGTATAGAGTAGCACTGCAATGGTGTGATTAGTGCAGTAGGCAGGAATCCAGAGGAACAGATGAAGCTGGAGGAATCTCAGCTATCACTGCTAGGCCTCTCTTCGTATTCAGGACTTACCCAGTGCCTCTCACGCTTTCACTTGTAATATTCGGTGTAGTATTGAGTCATTACCACAATGAGTCAAGACTTGCTGGAAGCCTTAAATAATCTACTGTAGATGTTTCACCAACTCACTAGTGACCAAACGAGTTACTACAGTAGATTTATGAAGTCTGGGGGAGTTTGGTTCCTAGAATAAAACCATCAAGGAAATAAACTTAATGAGCCCCTTTTAACAACCTGCATGATATCTTTAGAGCACGGTGCTTTTAGTACCCCTGTTATCCCGACGCTGGATAGCTGGGGGTTTCCCACATTAGGCACAGCTCTGTAATACTTTCTTGTACTGTTTCCCTTACTCACTGCAATAACAAACAAAACCTGAGCTTCTAATCAATCAACGGCATACATAATTCATGAGTAATTAAATGACTAGTGATTCCTAGTTATACCATTGAGGTTGAATAAAGACATGCCTCTATCAAGTCCAACCTCAAGTCCTCTACTTATTCTCATACTTCATACTCATTTTGACGTGGGCGCTAAGACATTTACCTTACTAACATGGGGTTTGTGTATACTGCCAGTCACACAGTGTGGTCACTGAGCATTGTGCTCTGTGCACTTTCCCAGTCGTAAGCTACTGGTGGAACTTCTTTCAGCACTAGCTACTGGTAGTTTTCTAGCCAATCCAATTGCGGTCCATATTAGGTGGAGGAACATGTGACTGTGACTAAGGTCAGAAGGTGTGGCCTGACAATACACATGCACACAGTAATCTATCCAGTTCTTCAAGAGACTATATTTAATGCCATGTACTGGAAGTGGTAATTTATAGTTTAATGGTGTTCATGGGGTGATGTGTGTGTGGGGTGCTTTCAGCTTATGGTGTATAATAATGTTGGTTTAGTTCTTCTTAAGGTTTTATTAATTTTAGCTGGCTTAATACTTTAGCTGGGTACAAAAATTGTACTCCTCGACACTTCTGATCGGTCGGCAAGGGCAAAAAACTAGTAGTAACAGTTTGCCACGCCCGAGAGTGCGGTCTACAGCGGACAACATGATTAGTAATCTGCTCAACAATGACACAAGGGCCACTTTAAAAATGCATCTGTTGTTTGTTGCTATACACAAGTACTGTATGTTACAGAAGGGGCCAGCATGTGGATGTGGTTGACTAGTTTGGTTTCATAATGTCAATTAATCAAGTTATTATGAGTAAACTCAACGTCACTCATGCTTTAAAGCGCCACCAGTGGGTGGAAAACATTTTAAAATTCAGTCTCAAGTTCTGGCAACATGAAGAGAAGCCGCATTGACTAAATTCCACCATATGCCTACCTTAAAGGGCATCTATACTGGAAAAAAAAGTTATTTAAAGTTGCCCATACTGAAAACCCTTATTTCTTTCCAACCTGCCCCCTATTTCTTTAGATATCCAATCTAAAACGCATTACATTTCAGTTGTCTCAAATCAACAGCCTTGCTCTCATAAACTTTTCTTATGTGAGCAGTTTTTACGTAGCTGGAATGGTGATAAGAGTTTTGTGGGGTCATATGGAAGTAGGAGTGGTTAAAAAAAGGGAGCGGGATAAAACATGTGCTGTATTAAAGGCATGCAGCAAACACACAATTCCTCAGAGTAAGTGCTACTTACCCGAAGCATCTATTTTACCTGAAAATTAGAAAAACTGATTGACTCGAGTATAAGCCGAGGGTATAAATTATGACCACTACTGCCTTCTGATTCTGTATGTTTTGTGGCTTAAGTTGCCCTTTAAATGAACAGTAGACTTCCCATACATGATCCCATACAGTAATAGCCAAATCCAGTACCAGTAACCCCCAATTCCTTGGCACTCAAGATGTTGGAAACTACAACTCCCAGCATGCTTTGGTTGCTGGGAATTGTAGTTTCTAAACATGGAGTGGCAAGGTTCAAAAACTTTTAATTAAGCTTACCATCATTTACAATTCTCCTGACCCCCATATAGTAAAGGGCACTCTGACCCCAATAAGTGTACCTGAGAGCAGTAGTTTCAAGCTGTCACTTGCATTGAACTAGCAGCCATTTTTTGCCCCAAATGGGAGACCCATTAGATTTACAGCATCCAGATGAGCAGTGACAGTGCTGAGTGAGTCCAGCAGCCAGACTACAGGAAGCAGGAAGGAGTGTACAGGCAGATCAGCTCCTGTAACTTTCTATGCAGATAAAGTTTTTTTTTAACACCTACTGCTTACTATCCGCAATTGCAGCATTGGATCTAAATTAGGACTTGACCCGAGTATAAGCCGAGGTTAGGTTTTCAGGCATTTTAAAGTCTGAAAATCTTGACTTATATTTGAGTATATACGGTACTAATATTTATTTATAGATTACGATGTTTAAAAGTCATTTTTTCAATATAGTGTCCCTTTAAGTATACAACTGCTGTGACTTTTCTCTTGGAACAATAAAAAAAATCATATAGACCAGTGATGTAGAACCATGCAGGAGTTGTAGTTTCAAACATCTGGAGTGCCAAGGTTCAACATCACTGATAATAGACTTAAAGTTGTCTATTGTTGTGATGGTTGCCAAAACACTTAGGGCAAGTAGGAAACTATAAAACATGTTTGTAAACCTATAAACCAATACAGGGTGTGGGTAATGTTTGTCCTCAGTCACCCAATCAGATAAGAGCAATAGGGACCTGGATTGGATCAAACACATCACTAACATAAGGAAATAGGATGACACTGCTATTCTCTGCTCATTCCAGAAAACCTAGTGGGGATTAGGAAGTGACTGTGATTAAAATTCCTCCCTGTGTCCTGATGATGATGCCCTTTAATTCTATTATATGGTCTTTATGGCGTTCCAGGCGTCCCAGACAGGGATAGACAAAAGTCATTAAAGGGGAATTGTGGTGGCAAAATTTTACAGAAAAATGCCCCCTAGCTCTCTCATCCCCTAGCCCTAGCTCTGTCATCTTAGACCTCAAGAAAATTTAAATTTTTACAGCTTATAACATTTTCCTTAAATGCAACATTGCCATATATGAACCAAAATGATAGTGGTGTCCATACTGTGATTCTTTATTGTACGGTGCATCATGGGGATGTCCTGGGGGAAACGTTCCCCTTAATGGAAAAATGTGACAGGGTGCCTATTGGCATTGCTTTAACCTCCGTTCATCTGGATTGCAGCAAGGGAGGAATCATTGTATTAATGTAAAATACCACAGTTTCCCTTTAATCTTTTAATAGACACATACGTCTTTTGGCGACTCTATATATAAGTCACTATGAATAATAAATGGCAATTTCTTATTTGTTCCCTTACTAGGTGCAGTTATCTTTCTTTGCTCCTTTGTTGGGTTTTGTAGGCAGGGGCGCAGGGGGAGCAATCGAAGGGAGCCCCCGGAGCTAGGGGGCCTTGTCTTTTATTTTTTCCTATGACAGATGTAGCCTCCTCCCAGGAAACCACTGTGGATGAAGCCTGGATAGGGGCCCCATCATAGTTTTGCTGGGGGGCCCATGGATTCCTAGTTACGGCAGCTGTTTGTAGGTCAGGGATTCTCAAACGATGTGCCTCCAGATATTTAAAAACTACAACTCCCAGCATTCCTCAACTGCAGAGGAAAGACAGGGAATGCTGAAAGTGTAGTTTTCAAACATCTGGAGGCACACCGTTAAGAATCCCTGATGTAGGGTTTTAGTTAGATTCAGGTGCCAGAGTATAAGATGTGCTATTGACCCCTAGAAATTCTTATTGTTTCAGACTGGGAGATATTTTGTGGTCAAATTTAGGTAAAAATCTATTTCACCACTTTAGAAACATGCGATAGCTTTGGCAATGTTGATGAACTTTGGGATTTTTGTAATTGCGTTAATTGTATTGCTATTGAAAATAGCACCAAAAATACAGCTGCTGCTCTTATAAATGTCCTCAGTAAGCAATGTATTCTTAGAACAAAATATATGTTTAAAGTCTTGTTGAAATGCTTAATGGATATATCTAGACTATCAATTAAAGGACAATGATACTGTAAACCACCACAAAGCACCACCCTTAACTGGAATAATAGACCCCTGGGTTTCTCTTATAATTCCCATATTGAGCTGTCAAAGTCTGACTCGTCTTGCCTTCAGCAAGCATGGAACTGTTCCTAGACTAGCCAATGGGAAGGTGCATTCATTACGTAATGTGCCTTTAAAATATATATGAATATAATATAAATTATATTCTCATGTTAACCTGTGAACACAAACAGGCAATAGGGAACTGGAAAATAATCTATCTATCTATCTGTCTGTCTGTCTGTCTCTCTGTCTGTCTGTCTGTCTATCTAGCTTTCTATCTATCTATCTATCTATCTATCTATCTATCTATCTGTCTGTCTGTCTATCTGTTTTGTAATTTAATTATCATTATATCTATATATTTATCTGTCTATCTCTCTGTATATCTCTGTATTTCTATCTAGAATCTATCTATCTATCTATCTATCTATCTTTCCATCCATCCATCCATCCATCCACATCTATCTATCTATCTATCTATCTATCTATTTATATGTCTGTCTGTCTGTCTGTCTGTCTATATTTCTGTATGTCTATCTATATATCTATCTATTTATCTATCTATCATATCTATCTATCCGTCTACCTACTGTCTATCTATCTATTTGTCTGTCCGTCTGACTGTCTATCTGTCTTATAATTTAACTATCATTATATCTATATATCTATTTGTCTATGTCACGAACGCCAGTTCGCTGGGCACGTGATCTGACTAAATAATCGGTATTCGCTGCCACCACTTTAAGTTACGGCCTTAAAGACGCCCCAAAAACCCACTCTTGACTCTCACTGACTATGCACACCCCTGTCCTGGCAGCTAAATGGTTAACACTACACCATTCACTCCAGCAACTAACTGGTTAATTAGCATCAGTCCTTCACAAGCAGTCAGAGTTAATTAGCATTTACACTGCACACTCCATTCAAACACATATAAACTTATCAGAGGCTAACTGAGTTCTTTTAGAGCATCAAAGACAAAACTTATTAAATTTTAGATTTAATATTCCAAAAGGTGGACAGTGCATATAATACAAAAATAAAATAAAATGGTGTTATAATAAAATGACATACGATAAGTACAACAGTTATATAAAATAAAAAGGATAAAATATTCACAGACCCTACTCACTAGAAGAAGTCCTGTGTCCTGGGGCAGGATGAAACATTGGGTCCATACACACGTTTTTAGCATGTCCCCAAGTATGAACAACATTATTTTGGACTACATGGACTTTTAAACTATTTGTTGAACTACGCCCTCCACATGAGGTGGGAGTGTCCAGGAATGTCCAGATTTACGACTAGCCAAAAGCATTCATTCCCCCTCATTTAGGCAGAATCCATATAAATGTAGATATGTACTTTGTATTGGGATATTGATCACATATTCCTCTCCTTTATTAATTATCAATTCCTCCAATACCAAACATGACCTGTGTGTTATCCATATTTCCCCAGATATTAATATCTCACCTTGGCAAGGGAATAAGGTCTCCATGTTGGGTATCCTATTAATGGGCATATTATTATATTTACAAATATAACATTGGTTTCTGTCTTACACATTCCAATACCGAAATACAATTACTTTACATGTATGACTTGTCCTTAAAATGACCTCTTAGTACCCACCAGACCCCTAGCTGAAGAGAATTCCAGATGCACGGTTCGGCCCCACATTGTCTGAGAAAGGAGACCTGGTTCCATGCTTGACTAATCGTAATATAAACAATAGGACTGTTCCAGGGTGGAATGGAATGTTTATTGGTCCTAAGAACTAATAGGAATAGTTAACCCATTCTTACCAAGTCACTCTACACTGCCGTTCAGCTGCTGCGGCTTCCATTTCACGCTGGGCTTGCCGTTCAGCTCTCTCAGCTGCTGCTGCTGCTGCCTCCTCTGTGCCTCCTCTCCTGATGCTGCAAGATCAATTGAAGACGTAGCTGGGGGTCATCTGAACCCAACAATTGTAAATCCTTTTGCAGGGAAAATTACCGTCTTCCTGCACTGTGTATTCTCATGCTGAGAAAATCCAAGGTTAACAGTCCTTTCTGGGATAGCTAAATCCACATCGCTTCCCGACTCAGTGTGTAGTTCTGCTGCTCCTGGTCACTTCCAACAATGCCCTTATCAGCAGCTCCTTGGACTTATCCAGGACATCAATACCTCTTTCCTCACAGAGATTGATCAGGACCTCCTTGGTTTGTCTCTTGTAAAAGGTTGCCATCCTCAGCTAACCTTGCCAAATAAAGATAGGAAAGAAAAAAAGAGAAGGGGAGGGAACAACTGTTTGTACGTATGTCTTTTAAAAATAAATGCACTGAGTTTGTCTTTGAAGACTGATACCCTCGCAAGGATACAGTTCTTTAGTACAAGGTTTAAATAACTTAATCCAGGCACTAATGCTCTAATAAAAAATATTTATCCCACACGCTGCCAGCCAATTAATAGTTAACCCATTCTTACCAAGTCACTCTACACATTTTCCTGACACCTCCCTCTTTAAAATTGGCGCACGGGATGTGACTCACAGGTCACTCCTACTGCGTCCATAATCAGGTGGTTCCGATAGACACGAATATCCACCTGCATCCCCTTTGTTCGGTGAATGTAAATCATATTGCTCCATGATATGATTCCACCTGCACATTTTTACAAAACCACCATCCTCTTTACTGTGGTTATGAGAACTGGGTTTGGGTTCACAGTCATTCACCCAAGTAGACTGGTTAACCTCTTGATGCCCAGTCTGTATACACTCTGATATAGAGAGCAAACCACCCATACTACCATCTGTGTGACCACTCTGTGTGCTGACAGGTACAGTTCTGTATTTACCACCTGGAATACAGTGATATGTAGGGGACTGTACCCGGCCACTCCTAACCTCAGGCATCTGTCCTCCCTCTGACACACTCTCCTGCTGGACAGATCCTCCTTTATTCTCACTGCTACCTGTATCCTGTGAGTCTAAAGTTCCCCATTCCCTGGGTCTAAACCCAGACAGATACTGGTCACTCTTAACCCTTAACTTGCCTTTCTGCTCACCATATCCCTGCTCCCTCTTAGACTGGGACAAACCAGTGACTGTTACTGGTATGGTTTGGTCCTCAGGGATAGCTACCTTCTTTCCATCTACCTGGGACACTCCTAGGTCTGTTAGCTGTCCCTCTTTAACCCTTACTCTTCCTTCTCCACCCACCACTGAGGTTGGTACTGGCGCTACCGCATGCCCACAGCTACCCTCTTCTCCCTCAGTCTGAGTGGAAACATCCCTTAGGACCCTGCTTTGAGTCCTTACCACCTGCCCCACACACTCCTGCACTAATTCCTGACTGCTATCCAGGACCTCAGGCAGATTGGGCACAGGATCAGGGATCCTACTCTGGAAATCCCTCTCTACTACGGGTACTTTACCCAGAACATCACCCTGGGGATACCTTCCCTCCCCCTCTACATTCACACATGTAGACAATACTGGTTCTGGCACTGACTGACACCCTCTCTGGTCTCTCAGCCCTCCCTCCCAGTTACTGTGACAATCCCTACCTACAGGTACTATACCTGACTCTACCAGAGAGTGAACTGGGGGATCCCCCTCTCTCTCTCCATTCACACAGTTAGGCAATACTGGTTCTGGCACTGACGGACATCTGCTCTGGTCTCTCAGCCCTCCCTCCCAGTTACCTTGCCCCTTGTTACCTGTTCCCTTTACTGATTGCAGTGGGTGGTCACACTCCAGCGCGGCTGGACCTAGTGAGACCGGATCATTTGGCACAAAAGCAGAGACCATTCTCCCCAAATCATTCCCCAATAACACATTGACAGGAATTTCATTAGATATCCCCACTTCCCTCAGACCTCTCCCCACACCCCAATCCAAGTAAACATTAGCCACAGGCACCCGTGGATGACTCCCACCCACTCCCTTTACCAATAAAGTCTTCCCAGGAATAATGTCCCCAAAGTTAATCATCTCTGGACGCACCAGAGACAAGTTAGCTCCTGAGTCCCGTAACCCCTGGGTAACTTTATCTCCCACAGTCACAGTCTGCATATGATGACATAAATTCTCTGTCTTACCAGATACGAGCATTACCACTGGATTGACAGGTGACACTGGTCCCTTTCTTTCTGGACAGGAAGCTCTTACATGTCCCGTCTGGTTACATATAAAACATCTGCGTGGATCTCCATGGTTTACGCTCACACTGGGCCTTTCAGACAAATTCTCACCCGCCTTGACATTCTGCGGTGCGGCTTCCCTGTGGTGACGATCCTTCCAGCTTGGTGATCTTTGTAACGTTGGACCTTTTGGATATGTTGGCACCCTGTTGGCTGCGTAGGTGTCTGCCACTTCTGCTGCTTTTTGCGCTGTTTTTGGCTCCCGATCCAATACAAACTGTCGCACATCTCCAGGACAGATATTAAGGAACTGATCCATTACCATAAGATCCTCCAGCTCCTCAAATTTGGTAACCGACAGTCCTTTAATCCACTGGCGAAAACTGGTTCTCAGATTACTCACAACATCTGAGTAGCTGTCAGTTGGACCTCTCTGCAACGCTCGAAACTTTTTGCGATACACCTCTGGCGTGAGGTTAAACTTCTTAATCAGAGCCTGTTTCAAAGCCTCATAGTCCCCATCAAGCTCTGGTGGTAGTTCAACAAAGGCATCTAAGGCTTTGCCTTTTAATCCAGGTGTCAAGTATCTTGCCCACTGCTCCTGTGGCAACTGATACTGTCTGCAGCACTTTTCAAAACTTAACAAAAAAGTGTCCAAATTGCTATCATTGTCCATGACAGGAAACTTGGGTGAACCATGCAAAGCAAACGGACCCTCTCTGGACTCACTGGACTGTGGAGACTGGGTCTGGTGCTGGAGCTTTGCTAACTCCAGCTGAAATGCACGGTCTGCGGCTGCAGCTTCGAATTCTCTCTGCGCCTGCCGTTCAGCTGCTGCGGCTTCCATTTCACGCTGGGCTTGCCGTTCAGCTCTCTCAGCTGCTGCTGCTGCTGCCTCCCTCTGTGCCTCCCTCTCCTGATGCTGCAAGATCAATTGAAGACGTAGCTGGGGGTCATCTGAACCCAACAATTGTAAATCCTTTTGCAGGGAAGAATTACCGTCTTCCTGCACTGTGGTATTCTCATGCTGAGAAAATCCAAGGTTAACAGTCCTTTCTGGGATAGCTAAATCCACATCGCTTCCCGACTCAGTTGTGTAGTTCTGCTGCTCCTGGTCACTTTCCAACAATGCCCTTATCAGCAGCTCCTTGGACTTATCCAGGACATCAATACCTCTTTCCTCACAGAGATTGATCAGGACCTCCTTGGTTTGTCTCTTGTAAAAGGTTGCCATCCTCAGCTAACCTTGCCAAATAAAAGATAGGAAAGAAAAAAAGAGAAGGGGAGGGAACAACTGTTTGTACGTATGTCTTTTAAAAATAAATGCACTGAGTTTGTCTTTGAAGACTGATACCCTCGCAAGGATACAGTTCTTTAGTACAAGGTTTAAATAACTTAATCCAGGCACTAATGCTCTAATAAAAAATAATTTATCCCACACGCTGCCAGCCAATTTGTCACGAACGCCAGTTCGCTGGGCACGTGATCTGACTAAATAATCGCGTCTGGCGTGAGGTTAAACTTCTTAATCAGAGCCTTTTTCAAGCCTCATAGTCCCCATCAAGCTCTGGTGGTATTTTTCAACAAAGGCATCTAAGGCTTTGCCTTTTAATCCAGGTGTCAAGTATCTTGCCCACTGCTCCTGTGGCAACTGATACTGTCTGCAGCACTTTTCAAAACTTAACAAAAAAGTGTCCAAATTGCTATCATTGTCCATGACAGGAAACTTGGGTGAACCATGCAAAGCAAAGGACCCTCTCTGGACTCACTGGACTGTGGAGACTGGGTCTGGTGCTGGAGCTTTGCTAACTCAGCTGAAATGCACGGTCTGCGGCTGCAGCTTCGAATTCTCTCTGCGCCTGCCGTTCAGCTGCTGCGCTTCCATTTCACGCTGGGCTTGCCGTTCAGCTCTCTCAGCTGCTGCTGCTGCCTCCCTCTGCCTGATGCTGCAAGATCAATTGAAGACGTCTGGGGTCATCTGGAACCCAACAATTGTAAATCCTTTTGCAGGGAAAATTATCCGTCTTCCTGCACTGTGTATTTCTCCATGCGAAAAACAGGAGTGTTGTGAAACAAGGTGTCGGAGAAAAAGAGCTTTGGGCCGGAGGCAGTTCACACTTCGCCTTTCCCTCGATGGCATGTTGGACAAGCAGGATGCTGATGGAAAGGTGTGGGTAAATGGTGAGAAAAGGTAATTGAACAACAAGGAATAATCTGGGAGGTGCGCAATCGGTAGATTGAGACTCCGCTGACCTACAAAACATGCGTAGACGACGTAATCCGAGGTGGAGGAGCCCAAAAACCGCGGGCAGACAAAAACGGGTGATGATGGGGGCCCCTAGCAACATGCGATCAAAGATCCACAGGGTTGTCCTGGGGACGGGGAAGGGGTGCGTACAATCGTTTCGCTATGGAACAGGAGGGTGGAAGAGTGACAAGTGTGGGCACAAGGCCTCTAGGGGCTCCACGGGGGGAGGGGGCTCCCGGTTCTATAATGGGCTCGCTGGGCGAGGACCTGGCGCGGGGGAGGGGGGCCCGCCGTAGCGACGGCTCCTTCCGATACAAAGACCCCTAAAACGGGGATCAAGCAGATAAAAGATAACTTTCAAGCCTAGGGGTAAGTGAGACAAAAATAAATTAGCCATTTAGGTAGAAAATTCATAGTGCCTTATAAGATAGTAGTTACCGCCAAAGAGGAGACTGGGATGTGGGGTCTGGTCGTAGATTAGGGGGGAAATAGGGTAAAGGGTGAAACTGTTGGGTACTTGAGGATTAGTAAAAACAAGAATAAAAAGAACGTACAATGAGTGATTCTCACCTTGCTGGCAGATCGCGAGGATGACAAGAAGGCGGGATGGGGTTAAAAAGAGGGGGCAAAAATTCCAAGTAGGAAAGATAAAGGAGGCCCGAACGGAGGGGGCTTTCACGATTTTTTCCATTTCAAGGGAACGTGTTGGGTCCCCCATGACAAAGTCGCGGGGCCATGAGTTCAAAAAAGGGGCCGTACAATAAAGTGGAATCACAGTAGAATGGACACCTTCAATTTGGGTTCTCTAATTGGCAATGTTTCTTTAGAGAAAGGGGAATTTATAAGAGCACGAAAAAAAATAAAAAATTATAAAAAACAGTTGGTAACTGGCTGCAATTGTCAATAACGATGACATCTGCTGGAAAAGGGGGATGTCGGAGTGGAGTAAGACTTAGTGTGGCCTGTGGGTAATGTTGCTGATAAAATACTGAGGGACTGCTTGGTGCCACCAAGGAGGGGGAAAAAAGAAAAAAGGGGGGGGAAAAGGAACCAAATGTGCCCTTGGAAATAGATGAGGGCTTGGTGTGTGGTCACTACAGATCACCGTCTGGGACCTGGACGCCATAAAGACCATATAAGTAATTAAAGGGCATCATCATCAGGACACAGGGAGGAATTTTAATCACAGTCACTTCCTAATCCCCCTATGTTTCTGGAATGAGCAGAGAATAAGCAGTGATCCTATTTCTAGTTAAGTGATTTTTTGATGAGTGCCAATCCAGGTCCCTTATTGCTCTTATCTGATTGGGGTACTGAGGCAACAAAATTACCCACAAGCCTGTATTGGTTTATAGGTTTACAAAACAGGTTTTATAGTTCCTACTTGCCCTAAGTGTTTTGGCAACCATCACAAACAATAGACAACTTTAAGTCTATTATCAGTGATGTTGAACCTGGCACTCCAGATGTTTAGAAACTACAACTCCTAGCATGGTTCTACATCACTGTCTATATGATTTTTTTTATTGTTCCAAGAGAAAAGTCACAGCAGTTGTATACCTTAAAGGGACACTATATTGAAAAATGACTTTTAAACATCGTAATCTATAAATAAATATTAGTACCGTATATACTCAAATATAGTCAAGATTTTCAGACTTTAAAATTAGCCTGAAAACCTAACCTCGGCTTATACTCGGGTCAAGTCCTAATTTAGATCCAAATGCTGCAATTGCGGATAGTAACAGTAGGTGTTAAAAAAAACTTTATCTCATAGAAAGTTACAGGAGCTGATCTGCCTGTACACTCCTTCCTGCTTCCTGTAGTTCTGGCTGCTGGACTCACTCAGCACTGTCACTGCTCATCGGATGCTGTAAATCTAAGGGGTCTCCTCAGTTTGGGGCAAAAAATGGCTGCTAGTTCAATGCAAGTGACAGCTTGAAACTACTGCTCTCAGGTGACACTTATTGGGGTCAGAGTGCCCTTTACTATATGGGGGTCAGGAGAATTGTAAATGATGGTAAGCTAATTAAAAGTTTATTGAACCTTGCCACTCCATGTTTAGAAACAACAATTCCCAGCAACCAAAGCATGCTGGGAGTTGTAGTTTCCAAACATCTGGAGTGCCAAGGAATTGGGGGTTACTGGTACTGGATTTGGCTATTACTGTATGGGATCATGTATGGGAGTCTACTGTTCATTTAAGGGCAACTTAAGCCACAAACAACAGAATAAGAAGGGCAGTAGTGGTCATAATTTATACCCTCGGCTTATACTCGAGTCAATCAGTTTTTACATATTTCAGGTAAAATAGATGCTTCGGGTAAGTAGCACTTACTCTGAGGAATGTGTGTGTTGCTGCATGCCTTTAAACAGCACATGTTTTATCCCGCTCCCTTTTTTTAACCACTCCTACTTCCATATGACCCCACAAAACTCTTATCACCATTCCAGCTACGTAAAAACTGCTCACATAAGAAAAGTTTATGAGAGCAAGGCTGTTGATTTGAGACAACTGAAATGTAATGCGTTTTAGATTGGATATCTAAAGAAATAGGGGGCAGGTTGGAAAGAAATAAGGGTTTTCAGTAATGGGCAACTTTAAATAACTTTTTTTTCCAGTATAGATGCCCTTTAAGGTAAGGCATATGGTGGAATTAGTCAATGCGGTTCTCTTTCATGTTGCCAGACACTTGAGACTGAATTTTAAAATGTTTTCCACCCACTGGGTGGCGCTTTAAAAGCATGAGTGACTTGAGTTTACTCATAATAACTTGATTAATTGACATTATGAAACCAAACTAGTCACCACATCCACATGCTGGCCCCTTCTGTAACATACAGTACTTGTGTTATAGCAACAAACAACAGATGCATTTTTAAAGTGGCCCTTGTGTCATTGGTTGAGCAGATTACTAATCATGTTGTCCGCTGTAGACCGCACTCTCGGGCGTGGCAAACTGTTACTACTAGTTTTTTGCCCTTGCCACCGATCAGAAGTGTCGAGGAGTTCAATTTTTGTACCCGCTAAAGTATTAAGCCAGCTAAAATATAATAAAACCTTAAAGAAAAACTAAACCAACATTATTATACACCATAAGCTGAAAGCACCCCACACACACATCACCCCCATGAACACCATTAAACTATAATTACCACTTCCAGTACATGGCATTAAATATAGTCTCTTGAAGAACTGTAATAATTACTGTGTGCATGTGTATTGTCAGGCCACACCTTCTGACTTAGTCACAGTCACATGTTCCTCCACCTAATATGACCGCAATTGGATTGGCTAGAAACTACCAGTAGCTAGTGCTGAAAAAAGTTCCACCAGTATACTTACGACTGGGAACGTGCACAGAGCACATGCTCAGTGACCACACTGTGTGATACTGGCAGTATACACAAACCCCATGTTAGTAAGGTAAATGTCTTAGCGCCCACGTCAAAATGAGTATGAAGTATGAGAAAAGTATGAGGACTTGAGGTTGGACTTGATAGAGGCATGTCTTTATTCAACCTCAATGGTATAACTAGGAATCACTAGTCATTTAATTACTCATGAATTAGATGTATGCCGTTGATTGATTAGAAGCTCAGGTTTTGTTTGTTATTGCAGTGAGTAAGGGAAACAGTACAAGAAAGTATTACAGAGCTTTCCTGAATTGTGGGAAACCCCCAGCTATCCAGCGTCGGGATAACAGGGTACTAAAAGCACCGTGCTCTAAAGATATCATGCAGGTTGTTAAAAGGGGCTCATTAAGTTATTTCCTTGATGGTTTTTATTCTAGGAAACCAAACTCCCCCAGACTTCAATAATCTACTGTAGTAACTCGTTTGGTCACTAGTGAGTTGGTGAAACATCTACAGTAGATTATTTAAGGCTTCCAGCAAGTCTTGACTCATTGTGGTAATGACTCAATACTACACCGAATATTTACAAGTGAAGCGTGAGAGGCACTGGGTAAGTCCTGAATACGAAGAGAGGCCTAGCAGTGATAGCTGAGATTCCTCCAGCTTCATCTGTTCCTCTGGATTCCTGCCTACTGCACTAATCACACCATTGCAGTGCTACTCTATACTTTACAGAGTCGGTGTAGTCACATAGTATTTGGGGTATAGGGGGTGCTTTGTGACTTATGCGGAAATTAACCACGCAGCTGCCACAAGCGGCATTATATCCGATAGCGGCAAACTACTGCAACCACTTTTTAATGCCATTAATGGTTAGTTGTTAAAGTGGCGCAATAGTTAATGGCTCCTCGATAATGTTTATGCTGACAGCGCTCTCAGCACCACAAGGCTCTAATATAGACTAAAGGTGACCATACATTAGGCCGATTTTATGTACAATCCAACATACAATCCGACATTTCCACAATTGGCCGAAAAATTGTACAGTTTCCCATTCTTATCACACGACATTAGATCGTAAAATCGATCGTAATTACGATCGGGAAAGTCGTTTTTTAAGTCGATTGGTAAATGATTGTAGTGTTTTCTAAAGTTCCGATTAAATGTGAATGTAATGTAACCTCACAATGGCGACATTCGACATTAATCACAAACAAATTGAATGTCAAACAATATTTATTGTACATCTTGGTACAATTAACATTGTACATCGTCTATCAAAGTATCGGTCGGTTTAAGATCGTAATTACGATCGTAATAGTGTATGGCCACCTTTACTTAATAGAACTGGTTATAATATGATTATAGTCATTGTGGTATATTGGTACCTTTGGATTCACTCGTTTTGCTTCCCTTCCCCCTTGCAGTCGGGGATCATAAAGTGTTTGGACAGAAAATTCTCTGTTACTTCTTAATGTTCCCAATATGGAGAGTGTGATCCAATGGATGGAGAGTGTAATCTAAACACATAATAAGTGCAAGGGGAGAGATTAGAGCAGGGATGGGGGGGGCAGAGAGCTGCAGAGGAATGTGCAGATGCAGCATTTTGAGCACAATGTCATATGCATTAAACATAACCATGGGAACTGTCTGCCAGCTATAAGCATTCCGCCAACATACAGGTCACAGGACCAGCATCAAACATCAATGATGCAACTGTCCGTCCCTCGTCATGGTGACTGCAGCCCGGCAAGCAGCTCTTACCTGACGGTTTGCCCTCAGTATCTGAATTTAAAGGGAAGGTGCTTTGTTATTGAAATTTAATAAAAATAAATCACCTGTTCAATGGTATTAAATAGGAGATGAAGCAAAGAAAATAAACTTCAGCTTCTCAGATTATCCTTTTTCCAAACATGCTTGTCCAGGTCATGAATATCTGTTGCATTTAGTTAGATCAACTGGACTTGAAGTTTAGTTCTTGAAGACGTTTCGCTAGTCATCCGACTGGCTTTCTCAATTCAGAATGACTTGTACAAGAATCTGAATAGTTCTTCTGCTGGACCTTCTGCCTCCTGTAGATGGAGAGCAACACACAGGGAGACAGATGAACGAGACTCCTCAGCCATGAGAATATAAGTATCTTAGGCTAATATTTTTAGGCTTTTGTTGCCCTTTATGGTAATTAATAAAATCCTAAATTAGGTGAGGTGAGATTGTTGATCACACAGGGTTGGATTTTAATTATCTTGTATTTACAAATGTCCCAACGGAGACATTTTTCCGTCTACATTTTTTAAAGGGAAATTTAGATTACTAAGTTTGCATTGGTTTTATTTATTTTTGACTTTACTAGTGACCAATTAAAATTCTGTTTGGTTCCTGGAGCCAATGGCCGTAACACAACAAAAAGCTGCAGAATCAGTAAACAAGATCGTGAATAAATTCCCATTGGTTGCTGCTAGGGTCATATTTATAATATATTTTATGGCCACAGTGTAATAACACTACTGGTCTCTATTTTATGGTCACAGAGTAAATAACACTACTGGTCTTTATTTTTGGTCACAATGTAAAATAACACTACTGGTCTTTATTTTATGGTCACAGAGTAAAATAACCCTACTGGTCTTTATTTTATGGTCACATGTAAAATAACACTACTGGTCTCTATTTTTGGTCACGTGTAAAATAACACTACTGGTCTCTTTTTTTTTTGTCAAAGTATAAAATACCACTACTGGTCTTTATTTTATGGTCACAGAGTAAAAAAACACTACTGGTCTTTATTTTATGGTCACAAAGTAAAAAACACTACTGGTCTCTATTTTATGGTCACAGAGTAAAATAACACTACTGGTCTCTATTTTATGGTCACAGAGTAAAATAACACTACTGGTCTATTTTATGGTCACAGTGTAAAAAACACTACTACTGGTCTTTATTTATGGTCCAATGTAAAATAACACTACTGGTCTCTATTTTATGGTCACAGTGTAAAATAACACTAACTGGTCTCTTTTTTTGGTCAAAGTATAAAATAACACTACTGGTCTCTATTTTATGGTCACTGTGTATATTATATGGTGTAAAACAACATCATGGTCCCTATTTTATATCATGGTCAGGGCCACCTCATCCATGAAGCAGGGTGAAAATCCTGCTCACTGCGCAGTTGTCCAACACAATACACACGCAACAAGTTCTGATCTAACACTTATGGTTATGGTGCAAAACAGCATTACTGGTCTTTATTTAATTGTTATGATTTATAGTATGTAGGCCACACTAACGCGTTTTAGCATGTTTGCGCACGCAATTGCGCATGGGAATATTGTTTAAAATGGAATCACAGGAACGTAAAAAATTCCCATGATTTCTGATGCGCATGCGTCACAATCCCATCAATATGCTCTCGATTGCATGCGCAATTTGGTGTGCCTCAGCCTAACTGTCATTATTTTCATGATTGAGGTGTAAATGCACTACTATTTTGTTATTTATGGCTATGTTGTAGAATTTCATTAGGTCATTTTTATGTGTTATGGGTAAAATAGCACTATTGGTCTTTACTTTTTTGTTATGGTGCAAAATAGCTCTGCCGGACGTTAATTTATGGTTATGGTGTAAAATAGCTCTAACGGTCTTATTTTATGGTTATGGTGTAAAACACACTACCGGACGTTAATTTATGTTATGGTGTAAAATAGCACTATCAGTCTTTATTTTATGGTTATGGTGAAACTAGCACCCCCAGTGGTTATTTTTGTTGTATGGTGAAAACTAGCACCACCGGTGGTTATTTCGGTTATGGTATAAAACAGCACTACCGGACGTTAATTTATGGTTATGGTGTAAAATAGCACTATCAGTCGTTATTTTATGGTTGGTGAAAACTAGCACTACCAGTGGTTATTTTTGGTTATGGTGAAAACTAGCACCACGTGGTTATTTTTGGTTATGGTATAAAAACACTACCAGCTGTTATTGTATGGTTATGTGTAAAATGCACTACCGGTCGTTATTTAACTAGGAATCACTGGGCCCCCCCAGCAAAACTATGATGGGGCCCCTGTCCGGGCTTCATCCCCAGTGGTTTTCTGGGAGAATGCTATACCTGTCATAGGGGAGAAAAGAGAATGGGGCCTCCTTGGCCAACTATGAATAGGTTTCAATTTATAGAGTTAGTACCATGTCATAGGGTTCCAGTGTGGGGGAGGGATATAACTGCAGTGATGATATCTACTGGTCCATTGCACTTCACTGGCAGACTCACCCCCTGTTTGATGTCTCATTCTTACAGTATGTCTAATGTGCAGGGGGCTTAAAGCCTTGGGAACAAAAGAATCCTAAAAATCCCTGTCAAAGAGGCAGCACCATCCGTATGACTGCAACTCCTCAGCTCATTAAAATGCTTGACCCTGTTCCCCTCTCACATCTACACATCTGTTTCTTGTTACAGGGTCCCAGGAAAGATGGGCTGTTCCCAAAAGGTGACACAAACAGGCAATAGAACTGGAAAATAATTATCTATCTTCTATCTTTCTATCTATCTATCTATCTATCTATCATCTGTCTATCATCTATCTATCATATCTTTCTGTCTATCTATCTAGCTAGATTCTATCTAGCTTTCTGTCTATCTATCTATCTATCTATCTATCTATCTATCTATCTATCTGCCTGTCTGTCTGTCTGTCTGTCTGTCTGTCTGTCTATCTATCTATCTATATCTCTCTGTCTTTCTATCTTTCTATTGGGCTTTTCCCAAAGGTGAACACAAACGGCAATAGGAACTGGAAAATAATCTATCTATCTATCTGTCTCTGTCTGTCTCTTCTCTGTCTGTCTGTGCTGTCTATCTAGCTTTCTATCTATCTATCTATCTATCTATCTATCTATCTATCTGTCTGTCTGTCTATCTGTTTTTGTATTTAATTATCATTATATCTATAATTTTACTTGTCTATCTCTCTGTATATCTCTGTATTTCTATCTAGAAATCTCTATCTATCTATCTATCTATCTTTCCATCCATCCATCCATCCTCCACATCTATCTATCTATCTTATCTATCTATCTATTTATATGTTCTGTCTGTCTGTCTGTCTGTCTATATTTTCTGTATGTCTATCTATATATCTATCTATTATCATCTATCATATCTATCTTCCGTCTACCTACTGTCTATCTATCTATTTGTCTGTCCGTCTGACTGTCTATCTGTCTTATAATTTAACTATCATTATATCTATATATCTATTTGTCTATGTCACGAACGCCAGTTCGCTGGGCACGTGATCTGACTAAATAATCGGTATTCGCTGCCACCAACTTTAAGTTACGGCCTTAAGACGCCCCAAAACCCACTCTTGACTCTCACTGACTATGCCACACCCCTGTCCTGGCAGCTAAATGGTTAACACTACACCATTCACTCCAGCACTACTGGTTAATTAGCATCAGTCCTTCACAAGCAGTCAGAGTTAATTAGCATTTACACTGCCCACTCCATTCAAACACATATAAACTTATCAGAGGCTAACTGAGTTCTTTTAGAGCATCAAAGACAAAACTTATTAATTTTAGATTTAATATTCCAAAGGTGACAGTGCTATAACAAAAATAAAATAAAATGGTGTTATAATAAAATGACATACGTAATTACAACAGTTATATAAAATAAAAAGGATAAAATATTCACAGACCCTACTCACTAGAAGAAGTCCTGTGTCCTGGGGCAGGATGAACTTGGGTCCATACCCACGTTTTTAGCATGTCCCCAAGTATGAACAACATTATTTTGGCTACATGGACTTTTAAACTATTTGTTGAACTACGCCGCCTCCACATGAGGTGGGAGTGTCCAGAATGTCCAGATTTACGACTAGCCAAAAGCATTCATTCCCCCTCATTTAGGCAGAATCCATATAAATGTAGATATGTACTTTGTATTGGGTATTGATCACATATTCCTCTCCTTTATTATTATCAATTCCTCCAATACCAAACATGACCTGTGTGTTATCCATATTTCCCCAGATATTAATATCTCACCTTGGCAAGGGAATAGGTCTCCATGTTGGTATCCTATTAATGGGCATATTATTATATTTACAATATAACATTGGTTTCTGTCTTACACATTCCAATACCGAAATACAATTACTTTACATGTATGACTTGTCCTTAAAATGACCTCTTAGTACCCCCACCAGACCCCTAGCTGAAGAGAATTCCAGATGCACGGTTCGGCCCCACAGTGTCTGGAAGGAGACCTGGTTCCATGCTTGACTAATCGTAATATAAACAATAGGACTGTTCCAGGGTGGAATGGAATGTTTATTGGTCCTAAGAACTAATAGGAATAGTTAAACCCATTCTTACCAAGTCACTCTACACATTTTCCTGACACCTCCCTCTTTAAAATTGGCGCACGGGATGTGACTCACAGGTCACTCCTACTGCGTCCATAATCAGTGGTTCCGATAGACACGAATATCCACCTGCATCCCCTTTGTTCGGTGAATGTAAATCATATTGCTCCATGATATTTCCACCTGCACATTTTTACAAAACCACCATCCTCTTACTGTGTTATGAGAACTGGGTTTGGGTTCACAGTCATTCACCCAAGTAGACTGGTTAACCTCTTGATGCCCGTCTGTATACACTCTGATATAGAGAGCAAACCACCCATACTACCATCTGTGTGCCCACTCTGTGTGCTGACAGGTACAGTTCTGTATTTACCACCTGGAATACAGTGATATGTAGGGGACTGTACCCGGCCACTCCTAACCTCAGGCATCTGTCCTCCCTCTGACACACTCTCCTGCTGGACAGATCCTCCTTATCCTCACTGCTACCTGTATCCTGTGAGTCTAAAGTTCCCCATTCCCTGGGTCTAAACCCAGACAGATACTGGTCACTCTTAACCCTTAACTTGCCTTCCTTCTCACCATATCCCTGCTCCCTCTTAGACTGGGACAAACCAGTGACTGTTACTGGTATGGTTTGGTCCTCAGGGATAGCTACCTTCTTTCCATCTACCTGGACACTCCTAGGTCTGTTACTGTCCCTCTTTAACCCTACTCTTCCTTCTCCACCCCCACTGAGGTTGGTACTGGCGCTACCGCATGCCACATACCGCCACCCTCTTCCCCTCAGTCTGAGTGGAAACATCCCTTAGACCCTGCTTTGATTCCTTACCACCTGCCCCACACACTCCTGCACTAATTCCTGACTGACTGCTATCCAGACCTCGCAATTGGGCACGATCAGGGATCCTACTCTGGAAATCCCTCTCTACTACGGTACTTTACCCAGACCATCACCCTGGGATACCTTCCCTCCCCCTCTACATTCACACATGTAGACAATACTGGTTCTGGCACTGACTGACACCCTCTCTGGTCTCTCAGCCCTCCCTCCCAGTTACTGTGACAATCCCTACCTACAGGTCTATACCTGACTCTACCAGAGAGTGAACTGGGGGATCCCCCTCTCTCTCTCATTCCCACCTTAGGCAATACTGGTTCTGGCACTGACGGACATCTGCTCTGGTCTCTCAGCCCTCCCTCCCAGTTACCTTGCCCCTTGTTACCTTTCCCTTTACTGATGCAGTGGGTGGTCACACTCCAGCGCGCTGGACCTAGTGAGACCGGATCATTTGGCACAAAAGCAGAGACCATTCTCCCAAATCATTCCCCAATAACACATTGACAGGAATTTCATTAGATATCCCCACTTCCCTCAGACCTCTCCCCACACCCCAATCCAAGTAAACATTGCCACAGGCACCCTTGGATGACTCCCACCCACTCCCTTTACCAATAAAGTCTTCCCAGGAATAATGTCCCCAAGTTATCATCTCTGACGCACCAGAGACAAGTTAGCTCCTGAGTCCCGTAACCCCTGGGTAACTTTATCTCCCACAGTCACAGTCTGCATATGATGACATAAATTCTCTGTCTTACCAGATACGAGCATTACCACTGGATTGACAGGTGACACTGGTCCTTCTTTCTGGACAGGAAGCTCTTACATGTCCCGTCTGGTTACATATAAACACTCTGCGTGGATCTCCATGGTTTACGCTCACACTGGGCCTTTCAGACAAATTCTCACCCCCTTACATCTGCGGTGCGGCTTCCCTGTGGTGACGATCCTCCAGCTTGGTGATCTTTGTAACGTTGACCTTTTGGATATGTTGGCCACCCTGTTGGCTGCGTAGGTGTCTGCCACTTCTTGCTGCTTTTTGCGCTGTTTTTGGCTCCCGATCCAATACAAACTGTCGCACATCTCCAGACAGATATTAAGGAACTGATCCATTACCATAAGATCCTCCAGCTCCTCAAATTTGGTAACCGACAGTCCTTTAATCCACTGGCGAAAACTGGTTCTCAGACTCACAACATCTGAGTAGCTGTCAGTTGGACCTCTCTGCAACGCTCGAAACTTTTTGCGATACACCTCTGGCGTGAGGTTAAACTCTTTAATCAGAGCCTTTTTCAAAGCCTCATAGTCCCCATCAAGCTCTGGTGGTAGTTCAACAAAGGCACTAAGGCTTTGCCTTTTAATCCAGGTGTCAAGTATCTTGCCCACTGCTCCTGTGGCAAACTGATACTGTCTGCAGCACTTTTCAAAACTTAAAAAAAAGTGTCCAAATTGCTATCATTGTCCATGACAGGAAACTTGGGTGAACCATGCAAAGCAAACGGACCCTCTCTGGACTCACTGACTGTGGAGACTGGTCTGGTGCTGGAGCTTTGCTAACTCCAGCTGAAATGCACGGTCTGCGGCTGCAGCTTCGAATTCTCTCTCGCGCCTGCCGTTCAGCTGCTGCGGCTTCCATTTCACGCTGGGCTTGCCGTTCAGCTCTCTCAGCTGCTGCTGCTGTGCCTCTCCCTCTGTGCCTCCCTCTCCTGATGCTGCAAGATCAATTGAAGACGTAGCTGGGGGTCATCTGAACCCAACAATTGTAAATCCTTTTGCAGGGAGAATTACCTTCGTCTCCTGCACTGTGGTATTCTCATGCTGAGAAAATCCAAGGTTAACAGTCCTTTCTGGATAGCTAAATCCACATCGCTTCCCGACTCAGTTGTGTAGTTCTGCTGCTCCTGGTCACTTTCCAACAATGCCCTTATCAGCAGCTCCTTGGACTTATCCAGGACATCAATACCTCTTTCCTCACAGAGATTGATCAGGACCCTCTGGTTTGTCTCTGTAAAAGGTTGCCATCCTCAGCTAACCTTGCCAAATAAAAGATAGGAAAGAAAAAAAGAGAAGGGAGGGAACAACTGTTTGTACGTATGTCTTTTAAAAATAAATGCACTGAGTTTGTCTTTGAAGACTGATACCCTCCAAGGATACAGTTCTTTAGTACAAGGTTTAAATAACTTAATCCAGGCACTAATGCTCTAATAAAAAATAATTTATCCCACACGCTGCCAGCCAATTTGTCACGAACGCCAGTTCGCTGGGCACGTGACTACTAAATAATCGGTTTCGCTGCCACCACTTTAAGTTACGGCCTTAAAGACCCCCCAAAAACCCACTCTTGACTCTCACACTTGCACACATCAACCCTGTCCTGGCAGCTAAATGGTTAACCCTACCCCATTCACTCCAGCAACTAACTGGTTAATTAGTCAGTCCTTCACAAGCGTCAGAGTTAATTAGCATTTACACTGCACACTCCATTCAAACACATATAACTTATCAAGGCTAACTGAGTTCTTTTGAGCATCAAAGACAAACTTATTAAATTTTAGATTTAATATTCCAAAAGGTGGACAGTGCATATAATACAAAAATAATAAAATGGTGTTATAATAAAATGACATACGATAAGTACAACTTATAAAAATAAAAAGATAAAATATTCACAGACCCTACTCACTAGAAGAGTCCTGTGTCCTGGGGCAGGATGAAACTTGGGTCCATACACACGTTTTTAGCATGTCCCCAAGTATGAACAACATTATTTTGGACTACATGGACTTTAAAACTATTTGTTTGAACTACGCCCTCCACATGAGGTGGGAGTGTCCAGGAATGTCCATTTCACTACCAAAAGCATTCATTCCCCCTCATTTAGGCAGAATCCATATAAATGTAGATATGTACTTTGTATTGGATATTGATCACATATTCCTCTCCTTTATAATTATCAATTCCTCAATATACCAAACATGACCTGTGTGTTATCCATATTTCCCCAGATATTATATCTCACCTTGGCAAGGGAATAAGGTCTCCATGTTGGGTATCCTATTAATGGGCATATTATTATATTTACAATATAACATTGGTTTCTGTCTTACACTTCCAATACCGAAATACAATTACTTTACATGTATGACTTGTCCTTAAAATGACCTCTTAGTACCCACCAGACCCCTAGCTGAAGAGAATTCCAGATGCACGGTTCGGCCCCACATTGTCTGAGAAAGGAGACCTGGTTCCATGCTTGACTAATCGTAATATAAACAATAGGACTGTTCCAGGGTGGAATGGAATGTTTATTGGTCCTAAGAACTAATAGGAATAGTTAACCCATTCTTACCAAGTCACTCTACACATTTTCCTGACAGTCTATCTCTCTGTATATCTTTCTGTTTATCTATCTATCTAACTATCTATCTAGATATCTAGATATCTATCTATCTTCTATCTATCTATCTATCTGTCTCTGTCTGTCTGTCTGTCTAGCTATCTGTCTGCCTCTGTCTGTCTATCGTCTGTCTGTCTTCTGTCTGTCTATCTGTTATCTTATATTTGCTCTATATATTCAGTCTTTCTACTATATCAAACCAAATCAAATCAAAATAGCTTTATTGGCAGATCAGTGTGTGAGAGTGTGTATACTGGTCAATGTGTGTTCTTCTTAAAACCGGGAATGATGTAAGAAAAGTGGGCAAAGCCAAATTTGTGGTCTGAGGGGCCCCATCCAATATTTTGCTATGGGGCCCATAGACTTCTACTATCCCCTGTGTTGCTCTGCTTCTATCGTCTTTCTGTCTATCTCTCTATCACTCTATCTCTATCAGTCTGTCTGTCTATTGGCATTGGTGTTTTAACATAGTAATGATTTGTGCAGTGCGATGAGACAATTGCACAGTCTCGGTGGTCTCTATCTATCATCTGTCTATCATCTATCATATCTTTCTGTCTGTCTATCTTTCTATCTATCTAGCTAGATTTCTATCTAGCTTTCTGTCTATCTATCTATCTATGGCCCTATTTATAAAAGATCGGTATCGTTATCGTAAATACCGACGTTATCGTAAAATAACGACCGGGTTTTACCGACAACGCCGTTATATACCGACCGGTCGTTTTTTTCCGATAACGACCGGTATTTACCGTTATCGGAAAATAACGACCGGTATCGGTATATAACGGTCGTTATCGGTAAAAACCCGGTCGTTATTTTACGATAAAGATCGGTATTTTACGATAACGATACCGATCTTTTATAAATAGGGCCCAATCTATCTATCTATCTATCTATCTATCTATCTATCTGTCTGTCTGTCTGTCTGTCTATCTATCTATCTATATCTCTCTGTCTTTCTATCTTTCTATTGGGCTGTTCCCAAAAGGTGAACACAAACAGGCAATAGGGAACTGGAAAATAATCTATCTATCTGTCTGTCTGGCTGTCTCTCTGTCTATCTATCTAGCTTTCTGTCCATCTATCTATCTATCTATATATCTATCTACTATCTATCTATCTATCATCTATCTGTCTGTCTGTCTATCTGTCTTGTAATTTAACTATCATTATATCTATATATTTATCTGTCTATCTCTCTGTATATCTTTCTGTATTTCTATCTAGAATCTATCTATCTATCTATCTATCTATCTATCTATCTATCTATCTATCTTCTCTATCTATCTATCTATCTTTCCATCCATCTCCATCCACATCCATCTACTATCTATCTATCTATCTATCTATCTATCTATCTATTTATCTGTCTGTCTGTCTATATTTCTGTCTGTCTATCTATATATCTATCTATTATCTATCTATCTATCTACTATCTATCTATCCGTCTACCTACTGTCTATCTATCTATTTGTCTGTCCGTCTGACTGTCTATCTGTCTTATAATTTAACTATCATTATATCTATATATCTATTTGTCACAGAAAGATATACAGAGAGATAGACAAATAGATATATAGATATAATGATAGTTAAATTATAAGACA